>CM061050.1:4500066-5150066 GCA_030762985.1 Adelphocoris suturalis
ATGAATTTTGTTGAGGATTGAAATAAGAGAAAAAAATACAAAATTATAATGATGTCTGGTAATTAACTTCCCCCCCTTCAGCCGCCACCACCGGCATTAACTTTCCATCATAAAACTTCCAGCATGAAATTTGAAACTCCTAACACATTTCCAAAACTAGGCCAAATTCATAATTGCACAAAAAAAGAACACCAAAATCTGACGAGAAAAATTAAAACATCATGATTTATTACTATTACCCCCTCCATTCACTCCCAATCATAATAAAATTGGAAACTCCTTTTATACATTCCGAAACTAGACCGAATTCATAGTTGAACAAAAAATAATCACGAAAATCGGACAAGATTAGTGAAAAAATCATGATTTATCAGTATTACCCCCTCTATTCACCCCCTCTCATGATGAAATTGGAAACCCCTGACGTAGGTTCCACAAACTATATCGAATTCGTAATGGAACAAAATAATAATCAGGAAAATCTGTCAAGATTTGTAGCTTGGGCAGAGCTTGAAAGAATCGGTAATTATCCCCTCCACCCCCCCACTTCGACAGCAAATCCGAAATTTCCGAGGTTTGTTGCACAACCAGACTGAAAGTGGAATCTAACAAAATAAGAATGACGAAAATCGGTTGAGAATTGTAACCTGGGAGGCGTCGACATATTTGTCGAAAAAAAAAAATGTTTTCCGGCTTTGCCCCCTCCATTCCTCCTCTTCCATGTTAGAATTCAAAATCTCCGAGGTTTTTTGCACAACTAGACTAAATTTGGGATTAAACAAAGAAAGAATCTCGAAAATCAGTTGAGAATTATGGCCTGGGCAGCGTCGACAAAATTTGTCACACACACACCTATGGTTGACATGGATATGTCTTTTGGCTGGGGGTCAAGGAACGTACAACCAAGGCGTTACTAGGGAAGAGTAACTCCCATAGTTTTCATAGTAGGAAAATCGTTTGCCACTTTTTGGAATGCTCTCATTTTACCACGACATTTCATGACCTCTAAGCCACTGTAGTGTCAAGGAATGCTGATTTATTATAAGTTAAAAACTGATATTGTTTTGTAACCATGGAATAATCTTGTGAAAAGAAGGCACTACATGGTTGGTATACAATTGAGTAGTAGGTACCAACTGGTAAGCAGTAGGTTCTAGACATATCCATGATCTTTTGTTTTTCCCATCAAGGGAGAAATTAAAATGCTTGATTTACACTTTACAAATAGAATAAATTTTTGAATTATTGTTGCAATTGAATCAGCTGTAAAAAATTTTTCACGGATTTGTATGCATGTAATTATCCCCTCCACCCCCCTCCCACCTCGACAGCAGATCCGAAGTTCCCAAGGTTTGTTGCACAAATTGACTAAAATTGGAATCGAACCAAACAGGAATCACGAAAATTGTTGGATTCTGTCATAAAATGGTCTAAAACGTAGTATTTCTATGCGGTTATTTTTTTCTCATGTTTGGATCGTCCCCCACCCCCTTGGATCAATTCCAATAGGCGTCCCTCTATCGAAGCAATGCCTATAATACATAGCTTCAGTGGGACGTCCTAAAAATTAGCAAAATTCTGCGCTCATTCAATTGGTAACAGTTAAAATTATGCTATTTAAAAATCACTAAAAGTGACTAAAAATGGCTAAAAATTAAATTTATTTTCTAATTCGCCGAGTTTTGATTGCATACTATATACTTAGAGGGTTTAACAATTATGTAGAAGGACTGTCTAAACCCAGAAATAAGAAACCTTTGTGTTATAATTTGCAGCGTTTTTTAAATTTTCATGTATTTGTACTAGCACTAGTTAGAATTAGCACTAGTATTATTTGGTTGGAACCAAATGAATCAGGACTAATTATTTCCTTGTAAGTACGCATAACACTCATAGCTTCTTTCATGTACCTACAAAAATACATTCTATTTTCAATAATGGGCCAATGTAATCGACGTTTACCCCCCCCCCCCCCCCCCCCCCCAATCAATCGACATAACTTAATATGTATGGTTTCAATCGCCTTTTCTCTTAGTTTGTAATTGATTGGTGGTAGAATCACCTATCCACCTCCTTCCTCTCGGCCAATGGGATTCACGCTCCCTTTCGCCTGTAACTATGTAAACTGCGTAGGGATCTACTTTTCATTGTACTAGAAACTAGAATGTTCAGTAATGGGGAAATTTTCAAGGTTATTTAAATATTTTCCCAATTTTAGATTTTAGCGAGAGCTTCCCAAAAAGGTGCTATATGATGGGTATCTGACGGGTAAAACGGCTATTGAAATTCGTTTGTACGATGACGTCGTCCCAGGCCCGCCTATTTCATAAAACAACAAGTTACAAGTGTACAAGTTAACAAGTACAGGTACTTGTAATGTACTGTAAACTATAACAAGTGTTTCACCAAAACAAAGAGTACAAGTGCAGAAAAGTTACACTTATAGAAGCAAAGTTTACAAGTGTAGCAGAAAAGAAAAATGGCGTGTGGAGACAAACGTCAAGTCGTCAAATGGGATGCCGAAATTGAAGTTTTGTCAGCGAATCATTGTGCAACAACGGTTCTAAGTACACGAAAGGATGTTTATCGTACATGACTAGGTGTAATGATTGAAAGACAGGCAAATTATAAAATGAAAACAACTTGAGAAAGTATATTATTAGATTTCAACATATTCTGATTATTGCTTCGGATTTTTCTCCTTCATTAAGCGGATATGATTAATCAGTTCATCAAGCCTTAAGGTTGCTGGGTTAGGAATGTCATATGTAACTTCGAGATGATACTCTCACTTCATTGTCTTCTTCCTCAATACCCGATCAGGAAAAATCGCACAGGGTCACGCAACATTTGAGTCTTTCAAGGGTCTCGGAAGACATCCTAAATCACTACTTAATCTCAAACACACCCACGAAATGAGCGTTTATTCGTGGCTAAAAAATCTTTGGCGTCTTCAACTTTGAATGATTTTTTCTTGTCTGTATTCTTCAGCAGAAGATGATTCCCAAATATTAAACACTGAAAAATTGTTAACTCACAATGCTGGAAAATAACAAGTTTACAGGTGAATGGACGTAGGTTAAAAATCGGTCAATTTTTACCACGGTAAAACAGTCATTTGTATAAAATTTTGGGGAAACACTTGTAACTTGTCCGAATTCGCCTGTACACTTTTCAATTTTCGCTGTGCATTACAAGTCTACACTTTTACCGTATGAAACGCTTGCTCACGCATTTTTTACAACTTTTACATAAAATCGGCTGTAACTTGTCACTTGTTGCTTTATGAAATAGGCCCCAGAGACTATATAATGGGTTATGATCTCTTGGTGAATCAGTTAGGACGCATAATGTAGATATACTTGAATACTATATATACATACAATAAGTTCATCTTTTGCTTTGATTTCCTACTTACGCGATTTTGGTGCTGATACTTCAAATTTGTTTGTGAGATAAATGTATTCTCAGCCAATACACAAGGTATTTGGGATTGGAGTTCAAAAATTCCCCTGAAAATGAACAAACAAGTCGAGTGAAACCAAACTGACAGCACTCGATAACGCGTGAGAGGAGACTGGCCAGCAAGCCCGCTTGTCTTCCCCGTCGTGGAACTCTTATGCAACTTTTTGTCTTTTTCCACGAGTGTTCCAAGAGATGATTGTAGGTTTTTTGACGAAGTGCTTCGTCACTCTTAGCAAAAAAGACATTGAACCCTAATAATAAACTCGTTTGTACCCCTACTGCTTCCTCTGGCTCTTTGAATGAATCGTCCGTCGCACTTAAATAGAATTGAAAGGCGACATACGAGCGCTCGGGTGCTGGTCACATGACACAGAAAACCGTGGCTTGGCGTCAAGGTTGGGGTCCGGGATGGCAAGCAGAATTATTAACTTGATGAGAACTCAATGTGAGTTCTAGAGCTGTAATTTTCGACAATCTACTCCCAACTGTTTCAAGCTTCTGGTTTACTATTTCAATAATGAACCTTTGTAATCGACCAAGAATAGACGTCTGCAAACTGATTGTGCAGTAGGTGTGGTTAGTTTCTTCACTTATTGTAATGCAGGTACAAAATTAATTATGAAAACGCTGCAAATTATTTCACAAAGGTTTATTATTTTTTCAATTGAGTATGATCGTAGTTTTAGTTGGCTTGCGTACGTCATAAGGCCCGTCCAGACTCCTCGGCGTGTCCTATTTCGAGTTGCCACAACCTATACTTCTATAATTATATACGCATGTTTATATTTCTCGATTTGAGCTCCTATCTATTCAAATAGTTATTGCCTCAATAATATCATTATCTAAGTACGTACGAAAAGTTGAGAGGATATGTTATTAAATATGCGTAGGAAAAGCATTGGTATTAACACACAAATATGACCTAGAAAAAAACATATATTCATGCCTCGAAGGAACGCTGTACCCACCTCATGGTGCCGCGGTGTATTATATGGGTATAACACGTAAAAGTAATAAATATCCATTCTCCTACACCCCTCTGCTACGCCCCTGGTCACTCCAGCCACCACAAGGTGCCGCGGCGCCTGCTCTCACTCCACCCCCCTCACCACCCACCGTGACCCCCTGCCAAGCGTGCCAGGCGTGCGTGCGTGCGTAAGTCTCACTCAAAGCCTCGAAAAAGACACTTTTTCGCCCGTTTTTGGCCCATAGCATCTATGCGAGTAAAGCGATCGGGATGGTTAAATGTTAGGACCAACTAGACCCCAAATGGACTCTATGTGCGGAAGAACGGGTTTTTCAAGTCAATTCTTAGTCCTTTTATGGCCCGGACGGCGGACGGCGAACGGCGGACGGACATTTCAAATTTGGATTCTACGCACCTTGAAACGTAAAGTGACAAAGTTTGAGGGGGGGGTTATAAAAATTTTTTGCTACACGATCACATAGGCTTATTATTGGAAATAATAAACCAAAAGTCTGAGCAGGGTGCTCCCAAATGGAAATTTTACATTTTATTGGCATTCCCCGATTTTACCTTGACCAAACTTCAAGTTTCCCTAACCAAAATAGACGTTTCAAAGTCAAATATTATTTTTCCTCGTCATTTTAATGTATAGCTCGAAACCTTTAATGTTTCTAAACGGAAATCGTGATTTAAATATTAAAAACAGCCTACGCCAGCGTAAGGGTGGTAATATTGAAGGTGAAGGGCATTTTTTGAAAGTTGACCAATTTAATGTGCTCAAAAAGTGCTGGCCAACGAATTCATCCTTTCATTTAGGAAGCTTGATTTTTTTGGAGCACGAACGGGATTTTCATCTCAATCCTAAGGAGGGTTATCGATTGGAATGGCATTATAAAGAGCTTGGATGCAGGAGAATAGAGACGACATGACTGGAGTAGATGAATGTATATTTTAGGTGGCTCCCTGGCTTCGTTTATACATGATGGCCTGCGTCACGGGTTCGTTTCTTACCTGGAATTTTATTTATTTGTTAAAATAAAGTGAAATTTCATCAGTTTCATTTTTTTCTCTGCGGATTACAATGTTTCAAATCGGAACATTCAGGAGGTAGGGAATGGAACGATATTTTGAGCCCTGTCCATAATTCTAAAAATTGAAATGGCGTTCCCTTGGGACATCTAGAAACGAATCGTGAAGTCTGAAGCTCCTCAGATCAGGTAGGTCCGGAACTAATTTCTCACTTGGGCTGGACGAGGGGGCGAGCGAAGCGAGCCGGAGCGGCTAGTATATCATAGGTTCTTGAATATCCCCTGAATTTTAACAAAATAATCGACTATAACTGCCCCCCTCAGACCACCTGAGCTCTGAATATGTAATTAAGTTAAATGGAAATATGTTTTAATTACACTAGTAGATGATTATGACAAAGGTATAGTATTCTCAAAATCAGTGCTTATCTCAATCCCCAATGTGACTTCATTCAGTTCTTGATCGCGAGGTCAATTGGATTTGAGAAGGTCATAGTATGTAATTGAAATCTGTTTGGTGTTTGTTTGCGTTCGTCCTCATCTTATCAGGCGAACATCTCAAGGATGTCAGTTCAAGCGAGCTGAAATCCGAAAAAGAGCGATTACTTAACTCCAGGCGCGTCGAGTTGATGAGATTATCTGCATAGCTAACACCTGGCTCGACCTGTCGGGGCAAATATTTGACAGGCAATAAACAGTTTAAATGTTCCGCCATAGAGGGTACAACTAGTTACTGAACTCTTAAAATTGAAGTTGTTAAAAAAGTGAATACAACTACCATTGAAAATACTAATTACTTTGAAAAAAAAAAAAATGAAATTGCTATTACTGTTACCATTCCTGTTTTGGTAATCATCGTGCCAATTCCATTTTCCAATCACATGTAATAATAATGGTTTTTTTCCAATTACCATTGCTTGGAATTGGAGTGGAATGGGAATGGAATTAACCCATTCCCAAAACGTATGCTAGTTGGAATAGGGAATCACTTCTTTGTACACCATATTCAGGCCCTCGCTCATACCTCATAAAATTCTCGGTCTTTCTTGAAAAATTCTTGCTTGGCATCAGTGTAACACCACACAGTAACACCACACCACATCAGTTTGACAGCAATGGCTTCGAGACGACGAACTTGCTGTTAACTCACCAACAGGTTTTTACTTGGGATCTTCTTATTGTAGGACTAGGGCCATAAGAGGGGGCTGCGCAATCTTCCTTCATGAAGGGCTTCATTCTAGACCGATGATTGAAATGTGTATGCTTTCTAAAGAACGTATAATTGAAATTGCAGTGCATTGATTGGAGGACTTTAATTTAGTCGTTGGATGCATTTACAGACCACCAAATACGCTTAAATGCGACGTCGATGAGTTTTCGGAGATACCGAGCTCTGTTTTGGAACGTATCTCCTTGTTGAATGTGCTAGTAGTATTGTTGGGGGACTGGAATATTGACATTCTCGACAATGCTTCTGTAATAGTAATTGATTTTATATCAGTTCGGATTTCGTCTGGTTTCTAGGCCTCAATCAGGGAGCATACTTATGTTTCGTATGCCAGTTTGCCGGCATGTTTGGACAACGTCCTGACCAATCTGCATTCTGATTGGTTTTGGAGCTTGGTTTGTGGGAGCTGTTTGTGATCATTTAGCTCAAAAGATAGATGTCGATGTTCCCGGTCAGCATATGCAGATTAAGATGCAGAAAAAAGTTCGTCGAAGCTCAGAGCTGAATATTCTCTGAATATTCTTGACAATGCTAGTTGGTTTCCGCTGTACGAGATATGAATGTTGCTTCAGGTTTAGTCCTTGCTACAATATTGACTGCTGCTGATGATGCATGTCCTTGGGTTACTGTTTCGTATAAATACGGTAGCCTGCAGAGGAAGAAACTTGTTGGGAGCAATCACCTCGCTGGCCTGTATGACTCCCTATTGAAATGTCTGGATGCCAGGAAAGGAAATCCCAACAGTGAAACGTGCGCAATGGTTTCAAATGCGAGAAGTCTTTTCAGGGAAGAGGAAAGAGACAATTGCTCGAAATGATGCTGATATAATGAACTCGCCTAACCGCGCTAAGACATTTAGGGTAATAATCAAGGAGCACAGCAATAAGCGGCAGCTCATGCCGCGATCTTCCGGTTCCCTACTGTGTGCTGAGGAGCTCAATAATTTTTTCATTGGATGTATTACCTACCAATTTGACTAGTCGGGTTGCTTCCTCAACTTCGTATTTTTTGAGTTTCCTTGAACGGAGCAACAAGCCATCAGCAATGTTTCATTCAGCGTCGTGTCAGTGGAAAAGATGTTTGAAACCATGAGCAAGATGAACGTGGCCGAGGAACTAGCCGAACTAATGACTTACCTTTTTAATGAGTGTGTTCAAACAAGCTTATTTCCAGATGCATTTAAATACGCTGAGGTTATTTCAATTCCTACAGAAATTATGGGACAAACTCAAGGATCGATTTAGTGTTTTTTCCAGCGGTATCCTCAAATTTGAATTTAAACAGCAAATTAAGGGAGTTATGGTCGTCTAAGTAAGAAAAGGTCGAAAACACGAAAAAAATCTCAAAAACTAAGCGAAAACTCGAAAACTAAGCGTTTTAAAAAACATCAGAAATGAGCTCTCTGGAATCGACCCCTGAAGTACTGACCATCTTATGCGGGACACCCTGTAAAATAACTGTAAATGGATAAATTAGAATAATTTAATAAGTACCTTAGGTGAAGGTTCTTCAGATATCGTTAGAAAACCTTCCCTGCGTTACGTAGTTACTTCGAGTGGTGATTACATCAACTGAGATAACAGTTCTAAATCAAGGGTGGATCGATACACTCAGATAATAAAGCACTTGCGATGTCAGATATGGAGAAAAAAGTATGGAAGATTCGCCTCGAATCATCCACATTTTTAGGGGTTGAGCATCAAATGGGTTGTTTGGCGAATTCATCAGTTTGAAGATTTGTGCTTGGTTTTAGAATAGCTAAGTACATACCATACAAATGAATTAAATTCTAGATCACCTAGTAAGGTAAAATGCATCAACCTTCAAAATTATAGTGTAAAGATTTTCCGGAAAAACAAAGTTTACGAAACACAGCGTGACCATCTGATTTTTATTTCTGCCGATCGAAAATCGTAGAACTTGGAGAATTGTAGTAAGAGCAATTTATTATACTCTCAAGGTAATAAAATTTCAAAAAATTTCATCAAAATATCGTCAAAGATTGTTTACTGGATTTACGCACAGACTGTTGGATTTATGACACTAAGAACAGTTTTGTTTTCCAAGAGAAAATCAGATTGAGAGGGTAATTCAAATTGTTTAATATACCTACTCAATATGTGCCTTAGTACTCGACATTTTGATTCAGATAACATTCTATTACGTCCGAACCGACAAAAGGAAGTAATGAGATTCTGGTTTTCGATTTATTACTGAGGTAGAAGATAAAGTAGGCACTTGTTCTAGATTTCAATCACACACGGTCATCATTTTCATATTGACCACGATGAAGTAGTCCTCTCAACGGCAGAAAAAAACGTGTTTACTGTAATTTTTCAGCATTTCTCTGAATTTCTCAGTTCTTCTGCGATTTGTTCTTGGCTTAGTTCTTATAATGATCATCTTATAAGAGCAACAAAACTGAACCAAACTCGTTCTTCACATTTTCTTATCAGGTAAGAAAATATATAGCCTATGCACTCATTTATTCCTGCTATTTCCTTGGACATTGAGAGAAACATAGTATCATCTATATAAAAATGTTATGTTGGTTTGTGTACGTTTCAAAAACCCAAAATCCTTTGCATCGATTGAGCTCAAATTTTGACTCTATACACAAGCTCTTAAATGAATGTTTGACGTCAGTGACATACCTCCGACCGCGAGAAAACAGATTTTGATGTGCGCCAATTGAGATTAATTTTAGCATGGAACTCGCTTTTACCGATTTCTCTTCGAAAAAAACGAGAGATAATTTCTCTCCTGTTCACCCTAGAAAGTTGTAATTTGATAGGGAAACTCTCTGAGACATTAAGGGACGACTGAAATGACGGACTCCAACCTGATCAGCTGAATATTTATTATATTACATGGGTAACTAATTTTGTTCTTATTCAATTTTCGGGTTCCGCTGTGTTAGGTACCTGGGTGGGCTGCTGCCCTGGTAAGTGCAGCGTGAGGAGCCACTCTAATCGGTATAGTGACCTCTAACTAAATTAGTTCCTATTCAACTTAAGGTTGCTGAACTTAGGATCGGGGCACAGTGGAGTATAATTAAAACATGAAAACCTAGTCTAATCTGAGTGGGCTAATATGCTGTGGCTTATTTTGTTCCAATCAACTTGAGTTCCGATCAACTGAACTTTGGAACGGGGCTTATCTTGGTGTGAAAGAGTATAAGCAGCATTAGGAACAACATCTTAATCAGCAGAGTGAGCTGTGTAGCTTATTTTGTTCAACTTGAGACGATGAACTTCTGTCTCCGAGTGCGGTAGAGTAGGTACATTTCGGGGCACCACACTAATCAGTGTGGAGCTGAATTTTGTTTTGGAACGGGGCCTGTCGGGGTCTGGTAGAGTGTAATGAGTGTTACCCACGTATTCATTTTATAATTTTAAATGAAAATAGATTCCAATCTAAGAAATTTGACACCATCTGCACTCTCCTGTGACGGATAGTTTTCTTCCTTTGATTTTTCAGTTTTCTACACTGGTGACGTCACACTGGGCAGGGGGTCCCGCCCAGGCGGGAGGAGTGCTTTGACGTCACCAGTGCGCGAAACTTTGAAATATAGAAAGAAAACTAGTCATAATGAAAGGGCGGTTCATATCAAACTTCTTAGGCTGGAATCTTCTTCCTCATAAAAATAGCTAATCAGCTTAGTGAGCCCTGTAACTAATTTCGTTCGTACTTAACTTATGGAGCTGAAATTGTAAGCTCTCTGTACGCAAACTGCGTAAGTGTTTTTATGTAATAATATAGATACTTATTGCATTGAACTTGCTTGGGTTACAGTTGATGGGCCATGCCCGCTGCCAAGGTGACCAGAGTGCCCCCGGATGGAGGCTGGGGTTGGCTAGTCGTTTTCGGATCGTCCATAGTAAACGTAAGTTTAATATTAAGTCTGCTTCTTAGTATGCGATCTCTAATTTTATTAATATACACATTAATATAAATATTTCATATTATTTATTACATTCAATATACTCCTCGGACCCTCTCTTAAATGCCTGACGTGATCGAAAGCCACAGGAACAGCAGAACCTGTCGAATGCACTACATACAAGTCAAATCTAACAAAAAGACAAATTTTATTTTACACATGGGTTTTTTATTTCTGCATTGGATACAAATACAGAAGTCTAACTAGAGAAAATTAGTAAAATAAACTAAATCACTGACTAAGATTCACTATACTTACCGTTTAAATGTAAAAACGCAAATGTTCACTGACCTCCAGCTCAAAAACGTATCCGTGTTGAAAATATGTTCATTATTGCAGTGTTGTTGATGTGGTTCATATTATCCTTATGTTATGATTACTAGAGTGAGATTTATTCACTTTTAGTAACAACTGTACTTGAACCGTAATGACAGCTTATGCGTACGAGTCCGCATCCACGGGAGACATTTTCATGTACCTATCGGTAACCACATTCGCCTTCATTGAACGTAGAAACAAAAAATTGGTACCTAGTTGCGTCTATGTTCTGTGGTTACGACCAAATCACGTTATTGACACGGACATGTCTTTTACGAGAGGAGTCAACCAAAATTTGCGTCTCGTCTTTGACATATCCATGCCTTAACGATGGCCCCCTCGGTGAGAAATTATTACAATTTGCGTCACACAAAGTGTAAAACGGAAGAGCGGAAAAGCTGAAAATTATCCTTTCCCCCCCCCCTTCCCCCGTTGATTCTTTTTCCATACTCCGTATGAAATTTAAAAAACGCAGGATGTTTTTTTGAGTTTTTGATGTTAATTTTACCTCATTTAATAATAAGAATGCCCGATCCTTAAAATTAGCTGTAAGAGCCAATCGGGCGATCCCGGCCCAAAGCATTGTCAAGCAGGCGAACAACCATTAGAAATTACAATCCTTGGAAACTACGCCCAGCAACTGTTGTTAATTATAAGCGAAGGTTTACTACAAAGTTTATCGGTATCGCACGTCGTTTTTTCGTTACATAATTTCTTGTCTGTTTTTAACCGGTTGGTGATCACTAAAACACATTCTGTGTTAAAATGCATCACATAACGTTAATTACGTGATGGCGAAATATTTCAATAATAACAAAAATAATCTAGGTTTTTGTCTTCGTTAGGTGTAATATTCCTAGGTAACGTAAGGACGCGGTCGAACATAACGACAACGTACACAAACTAGATTATTTATAACGTTTTATAAAAAATAAAAAAAAGGGGGAGGGGGGGATTTTTTTCTTGGTCGATTACAAAGGTTCATTATTGAAAATAATAAACCAAAATTAAACCCAACGTCATCTCGCCGATAAATCAGCAACACCAACGAAGATGATGATGGGTGTTGCGCAAAACATGGAAATGTCTCCTGGTGTTGCGGATTTTATCGGCCAGCTGATGTAGTTAAATAATTCAAATGAGGAAATTAAGAAAAATTAGGCAATAGAAATATCAAGGGACGTTTGCAGCATGTGCTGATGCTGCAAAAACTATTAATGGACGAAAATTAAAAAAATAAAATAAGAGGAAAAAGGGGCAATGCCTCTTAGCATGTCCGCTACTGCGGTAGACTTACCTTTTTTCAGTTACAGAATACAGAAAGTACAAACATAACACCCAAGATCTTTGCGCACAACCACTCCGCTGCAAGGGAAGTGTAAATCCGTTAGTTTTCATCCCAAGAAATTCGTTCACCACTCGTTAGAAAGATCTCGATTTACCTCAAAACATCTCGATCTCAAATCCCCACGCCCCTCACTTCCAATTCCATAAAACACGTAATCAATTTGGCATGTACATATGTATCTAATTATTGAGTTGAAAGCCGTATTCTTCTTTCCTCGGACAAGGCATTACCCGGTATTCGACGGCAAGATGAAGCAGATACCTACCTATTAAATTATGACATGGTTACCGCGATCCATCCTGATCAGCTTAGTGAGCAAAATTCTCTCTGGTTCACGCTATTAGAAATTTTAAATTCGATAGAGAGCCTCTCTGAGACATCAAGATACGATTAAAATTATGGGCTCTTCCTGATCGGCTGAGTGAGCCAAATTCTCTCCGGTTCACAATTGGAAATTCAAATTTGACATGGAGCCTCTCTGGGACAAGAGTCGAAGTGAATGATGGACTCTACCCTGATTGGCCGAGAAGGCTGAATTCTCTCCTTTTCACCCTAGGAAGTTGAAATTTGGTAGATTTGGAGATTTGGTTTCTGGAAATAAAGAGACGAATGAATTGACGGGCTTTACCCAGATGAGCTGAGTGAGCTAAATCATCACCTGTTCACCATACGAATTTTAAACTATATAGGGACGTCAAGACATCTGGGACATCAAGAGACGAATAAAATGAAGGGTTTTTTCCTTATCAGCTGAGTGAGCTAAATTCCTCTCCTTCTTTGTACCTCTCCGGTTAAACCTAGGAAATTTAAATTTGGCAAGGAGCCTCTATTGGCCAGCAAGTGTCGAATCGAATGATTGACTCTATCCTGGTCGGCTGATTAAGCACTATTTTCCCCTTTTCACCCTAGGATGTAGAAATTTACTAGGGAGCCTCTCGTAGAGGGGATGAGAAAAATGAAATGACAGCTCCACCGTTATCAGCCTGATTGTAGGTTATGGAACGTCTAGTTACATCCTTCTAGTTTCTTTGAAAATGGGAATGCCAGCAAGTGTGTATGGGATTCCACCACTACCTATTGTATCTTTCATCAATTCATACCTATGTACTCAATTTCTTCTATAGGTAATCCAAAAAATGAGGAAGGACATACCCATGCTCTTATGTTTCTCCCATTAAGGTAGAAATTATGCATAAACTCCATGATCTCTTTGTAGGGCAAACAGATTATAGCAATCCATCAACGATTTATGATGTTGATGTGAGTTGCTGACTATCATACGTACAAAATTAAATCATTCCCTGTCATCAACACGCCCACCCACCCATCCTTCTTGTACAATTTACATTTAAACCTCAAACGTATAAATAAAATGCAAATATTTTTTACCAGATACACTTTGAGTCGTATTTGGAATCATGGAGTTACTCAGCATTCTGACACTATTCATGAGCACGTACTGGAAGCCAACTGTCAGGTGATCCATTGAAAAACTCGTTTATACCTCGAGGATTGTTTATTTTCGGAGTGGTTTAGGCATCGTAAGATTTTAGCATAACTTGAGATCTTTCCAACCGTTGGCAAACGATTTTTATACGATAAAAAATTCAAAGATTCTTCTGTAGCAACTATTTTGTTATGAGCAAGAATCATTAAAAAATTTTGTCACCCCCGAAAAGTGTCAAATGTGTCAAAAGTGTCAAATGTCAAAATGAAAACGTCAAAAGATAGGTAATTTGATTTTTCGACATGATAATTCTATAATTATTGTATCAACAGTTTGTAAGGCGGTTTTTACTATGTTCTACCCAGTTTTCATTCATATTCATGTTGCCGTTTTTCCCCCTTACAAAGGCCCCTTTGAAAGAGCGGAAAGACGACCTTAATCGATCTGGGTGGTATCATTCAATTCTTTGAAATAAAATCTATCAATAACAAACCAACGCTTATTTAGTAAGTTTGTAGGATTGTGATTTTTCTTTATTTCAACCCTTTCATTTTATCCTTAAGGATTGATCAAAATTGATGCCAAGCATTCAGGACCATTCGTGATTTTGATCCAATTTTCATTAAATTCAAAGAATAAAATTGGACGATCCTTATTGCTGTGTACTTTAATCTGTCTGCTCTTTTTCTGCTTAGCTGGTGGGGGGGGGGGGGGGGGGGTCACAATGATTGTTGATAATAACAGCTGTTGAAAAATCCCCTTATTAACTAACACGACGGAACCAGATGATATAATTTCAATAAAATTTCCTTTTCAAGAAATCGAGGTTATTACTCGTATAACTGTCGTTACTTACGGACAGAAGGGATATAGTTGTTTAATCAATTTTTCTTCATTACTTTTCTTTATGTAGGTGCCTGAATCTATGTAATTGCCGTTTATTTACTTGGATAATGTAGGTTGGTAATATATAGGTTGGTGCTACAGGCCCCGTTTATAATTATCTATAAACCAGTGGACTGCCCAGAAAGGTTATCTAATACGGAAATAATAAACATTTTTATGATAATTTGATTTGTGTTAGTATTTCTGTAGATAGCAAAGAAACAGTAATGAAAATAATAAATCGAAATGAGCAAATATTGATTGTTATATGATTTCAATCGATGTAACATTAATAGGCACTTAATTTTAGATGTTTACAAGAGCAATCGAGCCCTCGTTTGGTTTGCTATTTAGAGATCTGCTATTGGAACTGAAAGTCGAGACAACAGGAGCGGCTGTCGTCATGGGCACTTTGGACTCCGTCATAAACTTTTCCGGTAAGTTGCAACGTCTCTTATATAAGTTGTTAGTGGTAATATTCAAAGATATTACATTCTGAGACAGGTATATGGCTATCCCGAATGGTTCCCCAAAAACTATGGTTATTTATACATTCAAAGGACATAATTTTTCTGTCTGTTGTCTGATCTGTTGATATTGTTCTGGCAGTTCATCATGTTATTCTTAATGTCCTGTCCTCAATCTGTTTTCTGTATGATTTATCCGGTCCTCTGTCAGACAAGACAAACGAACAGATAGGTCTAATTGGGATTCAGGAAAAACGGTAACTGTCTATTTATCACTGACAGCCTTTAGGCAATTCGAAAGTAGTTAAGCACATTTATGGGAAGCTGTTAGTTCGATTCGGAAAATCATACATTCAATATAGAACCGTTAATGCCCACCTCAATCTCTCCATATCTCCCATTTTCTCTCTCTCTCCCCCCCCCCCCTATCTTCCTTCCTCTTCCTCCCCCTCTACCTCCCTTCCTCCAAATAGCACCCTCTAATTTCCCACTATTGACTGCCCACAGTTATATTCCCAAGTAATTCATTATAACTAGTGATACAACAGTTACCTGCTTTGTCTATGGGTTTTTTCTCCCGTACGATTTGCTATGTGTGGTGAATTCACCACCAGTCAATAAATCCACTACACTATGATTATCTAATAATCTCTCTCTCACTTTCGTTCAACTTTCTCATGAAATCCAGGTTTGTTCGTTGGGCCGTTGATGAAGACTTTGAGCTATCGAAAAGTAGCATTGCTAGGGTCAATTCTAACAGCGACAGCGTATCTTTGCACCGTGACAGCCAATAGCATGCCTCATCTCATCATAAGTTTCGGCGTAATTGGAGGTGAGAGCTGGTTCAATCTCGTTCAACCCATCTTCGGAATTTCTTTATTTCCGTATTGTTGGTATACTTAATAATACATATTGCATGTATCCTACGAACAGAAACCAATGATAAATGTTCAGTAATTATTGTTACTTAGGAATGGGCTTTGGATTTGCAAACGCTTCGACATTTGTTGGTCTGAACAGCTATTTTGACAAACGGAAAGCTCAGGCAGTCGGGCTGGCGATGGCCGGAACGGCTACGGGTTTCATGATCATGCCTCAGATAGTCAGGTGAGCGCCGTCTACCTATAAAACTATATGATTGTATTACCTTCTATAAAACTATATGATTAGTATTATTTAAAATAAGTATTATAAACACCTAGAGAATTGGTTGGATATGAATCAAAGTTCAGGAAAAAGCCATTCTAAGTTAGTTAATGAGTAGATTTGTTAAATCTTGCGATATTACAAGGAGAAGCACGAAAATAATAGAGTATTACAGGGCATACAACGAAAAGACAAAAAACAGAGGAGTAAATTGATAAATAAATACATGAAGTAATGATACATACGTAGCTACATGAAAGTATCACCAGAAACATGGTGAAAAAATGAAATTGCCGCTTTCAAATTAGTAAAGCCAAAAAATGATGGCTCTTACAGATTGAGAGCAAACAATATCTAATACAAGAGACATTAGCAATAGTAAAAATAGAATACCCAATTTTATTTAAGAAAAAAATACAGATGCAGTAAGAGAAACAAAGTAAAAACAAAAGAACCTAACCTTTGATTTGCAGGAAGTTTTTCACAAAGTTGTATAACTTGGTACATATTGTCCAACGAAACAAAATCGCTACCATAAGTCTCAACTCTGTGGTTTTTAAGCCCCAAATAAGCTATAACAGTTATAATAGGTAGTATCCTAAAGAATTATAGTAGGTAGGTACCTACTATACTAAGGAACTTCTCCACCAAAACGCTTCTTGCCGATCGTAAAACTACCGACGTACCTATTCGCATTCCATGTCATTGTTACTAAGAATATAATTTGTATTCTATAGAAGAAATTGTTATACAATGTCGATGAAACCTATGGGGACCATCTAGGAGCTAGCCCGCACACTCCCTGAACGTTTCATAAAAATTGTTGGGATAGGTTTGTCCCCTCTTACAACGAATTTCAGGTAGTTTCGCGCACCCTTTGTGCCCACAGCTTATCCAACGACGTTGAAGTAATTTTAAGCGAAGTAGGGTCATGAAGTAGTGAAAAGTAGGCAGGTACCTAAGTTTTTGTTTAAGACGCTATTGGTCCGATTGGACCCACAGAAAAGAGTCAAATCTGCATATTTCCTGACATTTTCATCAAAATCATACTGCAATTTTGAATCATTTTGCCCGGGAGGAGAAACCAAAATTATTCAAAATAGAACATCATGCAGAATTTCTAAATAATCGTGTGGTAAATTCGTATCTACCTATGAGCAATTCACCATTGTTTTATACTGAAAGGACTGAAACAAATCTCTTTGTTATTGTGTAAACGCACTAACCCAAAGCCATGAACAAGATTTATTTTCTTAATTTACAGTTATCTTCTGCTTCATTATCAATTCAGGGGAACCTTAGCGATTATGTCGGCGCTGTCTCTCAACACGTTTGTGGGGGCAGCACTTTTTCAGCCCGTCAAATGGCACATGAAAACTGTGGAAACCAAAGTCAGCAAAGAAGAAAAGGCTTTGGTGAGGTGAATCGAAAAATGAGTACCTATCCTGTATTATTCTGATAGAATTAGCAACATGAAAGCCAGAACTGTTTAACCTTCCGTTAGTGGCGTGTATTTGAGGCATTCATCTCGCTCTTTAATCGCCGGTCAAGCGCTTCTCAAGTGAGGGTGTGGGGTGCCCCCCTTTTCTATTCTCCTCTAGCAACGTGAAGAGTCTCTCTCTAATTTTCTTGAACCACGATCTTAGGAACCAGAACCAAGGAAACGGTAAATTGTATTTCTCACATACATGGCAGCTTTTGTGTTTTTTTTTTTTTTTTTTTTTTTGACATTTTATGTCTTTGCTATGGCACATAAACTAAAAAAACGTCACAGAAAATTGCTCACGAAAATATTTTGATGATTTCCACTTACAACCGTCGTTGCTAGGGAAATGGTACTTCGTCGTTTTTCATCCCACAAAATTCGTTGACCATTCGCCCGAAAGTTCTCGATGTATCCAACCATATTATGTTAACTACTGCGAAGTGCGTGGCCAACAAGCTAAGTTATGAACAAGGTTATTTGAATAATTGTGTACACTCAGGTGATCATTCTCAATAGGTAATTGATATTGTGAACATGATTGCCACCGTTGGTTAATATCTGATGATTTCATTGGGCTGGTGTTTCGATGATTTGACTCATAGCAGGTGATCAAAATATTGCGAGAACGGTTTGATTTGTGAAGCGGTGGCTAAATCATTTTAATAGGTAATTTCTATACTTTACACTCTAGGAAGCAGTAATTTGGTATGTAGCCTCTTTAGGACATCTACTTCCTAAGGTCCGTATCAGATGAGTGGCTCTTAAAGCTAATTTCTATGTTTTACACTCTAGGAAGCTGTAATTTCGTATGTAGTCTCTTTAGCACATTTACGTGACGATGACCAGGGCCCGGATCAGCTGAGTGGCTCTTAGAGCTTGCATACGAGTCTGCAACACATACCTACTTGTCTTCAACTAAAGACATAAAATGTCCCAATGTGTTGCAGACTCGTATGCAAGCGTTTCGTTTTTCTTCTTTTTTTTAATGTAATTTTTCCACTTAAAACAAACCCAAATTGGGCTTGTCACACTTTGAGTACTACGTATTTAGTAAAAATTTACGTTCTCATATTTGCTCCTGGTTCCTAATAAGATCGTGATTTGACGTATCCAAACAATCCTCAGTGATGAGGATTATTTGGACGATGTTTGTGGAACTAATGAGGTCGATAATGTTGAAGTTCGGAAGGTGGATTCTGTGTCGGAATTCAGTGGTTACTCAACAGTAGCGATGAAAAGGATCTGCCTCGGGTTGATGTTTTCGAGGCAACCCAAATGAGCATTTGGGTCGTAGATAGAAGATTGTAGGTAAACGTCACAAGTAAATGTGCACTCATGTTATATTGCCCTAACAACAAAACGGAAAATCTGAAAAGGAGAAAATTTTTGCGGGTTAATATAGGTATATTTTATTCGTTTATTTTTTGAAACGTGAGTCCCTATGTACCTACTTATACAATCAGTCAGCTGTCAAGTTTCCGAGCTGCGATATGATAGGTATGTCATAGTTGGCCTCTTCAACCTCGGGAACTGTGACATATTATAAACTCGAAATATTTTAAGATACCTACATATTATGTTATATTAGGTAGGTAGTTTTTTTTAATACAGAACTGTTTACTGAACAATTGCATGCGTTTTTTACACTACCCTTACGGTTAAAAAAGGATTTTCAATATCGATATACGTCCAAAAAGATGTAGTGTATGTGAGACATACCTACATGCCACCAATCTAGTTAGAATAGAGATGCCACTAACGGAAGGTTGAAAAACACTTCATGCTGGGGTCGTTCGAAACGACAGAGAGCTATCGTAGCTATAGGTCGACCAGAGATGGTCTGCGTTCCGAAGGCGAATTCTGCTGTTGAAGAAGGAACTACCTACTTATCTTCTATCATTTAAAAACACGCTCACACACACACACGCACGCACACAACACACAGACAGGGAACCAAAGTTGCTAAAATGGTCTAAAACGTAAAATGGTTAAGGGGTGCAAACATAAGGCTTCTCATAAATTATACTTCTACTGTTAGCTGAGCGCTTTCGCCAAAATAGGTCTCATCATAAGGTGTGAGGTAAGACACCCTTAGATACATACAATACTCTACAGGCCGCATTTAAATGATAATTTACAGATGAAGGTAAAATATATAAATAAAAACCTGAATACATTAACAGCTATGTAGTACCTATGATGACAGCAACATCCTTAGCCTAGTAAATCTTACCTGGCAGCTCTGATGAGGTTAATTTTGGCGAAAGCGATCAGCTCAACAATTAAAATATAATTTATTAGAAGCGTAATGATCTCACCCCTCATCTACAACCCTTCTCAATGCCTCAAGACGGATTTCTATGAAAACTATTACGGAAAAGTTCCTTTTAGAATTTCCAGGGTCATTGCAATAGTTTAATCTTTTATGAAAATTCGCTAAAATAATTTGAATCTTGGGAAGAAAGTGAAGGAACGGGTGGACAGAGTAATCAGGCCAGCAATGAGAGTGTTAACTATTCAGGTGGGTAGGTAACCTACTTTATGTGTTTTCGCACTACGGCGGGGTGGAATACGTCAGGAAAATTACATTTGTATTAAATGCAATAATAAATGTAGAACATGGAAAATTCAGGGAAAAACATCAAATTTTTAAATTTGAGATCAGCCTTATGGATCACCAACTGCTTTTTCGGGTTTAAGAACTCAAATTAACTACTCGGAAAGAACAACCGTATTTAATTAAAATATAGATTATGATTGTGTTAGCTTCAAGACCCGGGCACGATAAAGGAAGAGGATGAGGAGGACACCGGAGCTACGATGCAAGTAGTTAACGAAACGGAAACCAAGAAACTTGCATCAAGCACCCTGGCACTGCCAAAATTGTCAAATAATGCTCTTCCGTTGAAGAGGCAAGCGAGTCTCGTAGGAGGCGGCAGACCCATGGAAATCGCAGTTCAACAGAGAAAAATATCCCAGGTTCGTGGACAACATCTAAGTAAGCAACATTTTAAGTAAACCTTATATAAATAGGTATTACGTATTTGAAATGAATTACCCATCCCTAATATAATTACCGTATTGTGAAGATGGAGGGGGTATAAGAACTAAGTTTCATGGATTACCTACCTATGCTACAATTTAAAAAAAATTAATAAATAAATTTGAAGAAAAAAACGCCCTGCCAAGTTGGGTGAGGCACACAGCTTCCTCGTAAATAAATCTTTCAGCTGATGGAATAAAATAAATCAGGTGAAATTGCCCATTTTCTACATCTTTCCAGGTGCTAAAATTCAGTTCTAAAAACTTTTAAAGAATGCTTTTTTGGTTGGAGTTTGAAAAAATTGGAAAATGAAACTGTCAAAATCTAAATCGATTTTCAGGTCCAGGTTGCCTCATCAGGGAGTCTCAGGAGAAGACCATCTATGATGTCCCACGTGTCTTTGTTAGATTTCGCCGGTAGCACAATGCACATTGACTACGTAAGTACAAAGCCAATGTGCTGTAATCGGGTTAAATTGTGAAAAACAGAAGTTTTTCATTACTTCTATGCACACAATTAGTATGTAGGTATGTAGGTTGAATTCTCTTCTAGTATACAAACCTACGTATACTACACGATCTAAGTAGAGGGGAGTCGCTTTAAAAAAATACTTGGTGGGAGGGAAGGGAGATGTAGGTATAATGAAATTCCCCACGAAAGCTAAATTAACCTCAACTCAAAAAAAAAAACTAAGAAAAAGTATGATTGCAAATTTGTATGTAAGTAGGTACCTATTACCTATAAGAGATACAAACTACCTACATATAGGTAGCAGCTTTACATACATAGCCTTGTTTATTACCCACTTTTTGTTTTGAGAAAAATTGAAATTTTTCAAAAGAAAAACGTCATTAAGTAATGATGACAATTTTCATGAAGGGATGAAATGGGAAAATCTCAATATTTCGTCATTGTAAGGAAAAAACGCTGCAAATTATTTCACAAAGGTTTATTATTTTTTCAATTGAGGTTGATCGTAAGTAGTTTTAGTTGGCTTGCGTAAGTCATAAGGCCCGTCCAGACTCCTCGGCGTGTCCTATTTCGAGTTGCCACAACCTATACTTCTATAAATATATACGCATGTTTATGTTTCTCGATTTGAGCTCCTATCTATTCAAATAGTTATTGCCTTAATAATATCATTATCTAAGTACGTACGAAAAGTCGAGAGGATATGTTATTAAATATGCGTAGGAAAAGCATTGGTATTAACACACAAATATGACCTAGAAAAAAACATATATTCATGCCTCGAAGGAACGCTGTACCCACCTCATGGTGCCGCGGCGCCTCCTCTCACTCCACCCCAGGCTCACCCCCCACACCACCCACCGTGACCCCCGCCAAGCGTGCCAGGCGTGCGTCTAACACGTCTAACACTCAAAGCCTCGAAAAAGACACTTTTTCGCCCGTTTTTGGCCCATAGCATCTATGCGAGTAAAGCGATCGGGATGGTTAAACGTTAGGACCAACTAGACCCCAAATGGAGTCTATGTGCGAAAGAACGGGGTTTTAAAGTAAATTCTTAGGCCTTTTATGGCCCGAACGGCGGACGGCGGACGGACATTTCAAATTTGGATTCTACGCACCTTGAAACGTAAAGTGACAAAGTTTGAGGGGGGGTTATACAAATTTTTTGCTACACGATCACATAGGCTTATTATTGGAAATAATAAACCAAAATTAGGTTTCAATAAAACCCTTGATAATTCGCAAGGTCTAATTCTAATCTCCCATTTTTCGTTCAAATTTTACCAACTTTTCTCAGTGTTTCCCATTTATGTTTTTAGGTATTGCGTTAAAATGTATTTTTAACTGACTTTCTTGGGTACCCTACTGTAATTTCTCCGATTACCCACTATAATTACCTAATTTCAAATTTATGTTCATTTTCTTTTCATGGCCTTTTCTTTTTGGTAATATATATTTACGAATAACCTACACTCTTGCAGGAAACCCAATAGTTGTTCGTTACTACCCTGTACTCAATTATTCGTGCAAGTACCGGCATTATCGGATGAGATTTACAGCTGCCTATATACTATATTAGGTATAGAGCTATTTATAGAGCACTCTTCTACCAATCCTAACTTGTAAATTGGAGTAATGAAATTCAACTTAATTTTACCGGAAACGCCTCATCGTTTAGTTCAGCGCGTTGTTTGTTATGGTTACTCATGAGTAGCAGATATAGGTGGGCATGTAATTCGTGTTTTCTTCATATTGACCAATTGACATTAAGTCAGTTACTAATTGATTAACGGTTTACGAATAATTCAAGTATAGCAGTTCGCATGTGTTTTATTTTTTTACCCTGCTAATAAATAAATTACCGTTAGTAATTGATACATTGATTATAATAGTGATGTATTGGTACTAAGAATCAAGTACCTTCACGAAGTTGTGGAAACCGATTTCAATGGAAATAACGGGAGTGAATGGAGAGCGTTGTATATTTCCACGAAAATAGTTATAATGTCAAGTCGATTTCCACGGTTAGATCATCATCAATAACAATCAATTACTTATTAGTGTACTGTTACTGTATTATTAATTACTTACGTATCTGTACTAACTACTGTAATAATTATCTGTACTGTTACTGGTTATTGTTTGTAACTGATGATGACCTAACCATCGGAATCTCTTTATTTTCTCTTCGTTTTCTTCGTTATTTGTGTATCTCGCAAGAGGTTGCCTGTAAATCTCATGTTTTCAGCAAGACGATGACAGAGGATTGGAAATGAAAACGAAATCGGACCAAACCACCAAGGAAAAACATCCGGGTTGGCTGTCTAGAATTGCAAAAATAATGGATTTGAACCTTCTTAAAGATAAAGTGAGTAAGAACTAGGTAGGTATCTCCCTAGTCCTAGGTAGTCTTGTATTTTAAGCGAAATCAATCCAATGCTTAGCTTTGACTTCTATGCCTAAGTCAAAACTTAGTCCATATCTGAACAATAAATGAATCCGTAAAGTACACCATGGCGTTATCGTGTACGTAGGTAAATAATGATCATTAGATAAAATTCCAATCTTTTCAAAAATAGTGGTGAACCATTTGACTTTTTCCTTTACGATCCAGAACAGGTATATCCCTTAATTTCTACGAAAATTCGCTAAAAGTCCGCGAAGTCGGGTGAGAAGTATAGCCTCCTCACATATACCTACCCATCTTCCTGAAACATATAGTTACCCTACTATCCCCCAAGTTTGAACGAAATCGAACAAATAGATGACGAGAAATCGACTTTATAGGAAATTCTCATTAGCGCATGTGCATCGAGTACTGTTGATCCAACGGCAGTGAAATTTATAGGAGACCTTCTAGGAGCTAACTCGCACAAACCCTGAGAGTTTCATAAAAATCGGCCAATTAGTCTCGAATTTGTTGCCTGTGTCAGTCAATTTTAGTTTTGCGCTTGCGCTGTATTTATTAAATTTAAAGGGTTATATCCGCTAGTAGTAATAGTAAAATTATCATTTGCATTTCTTTCGGAGGAGTCTATCGCTTTCGATGTGAGGGCACCATCATCAGGCAGTCAAAACAGTACTGTTTCGACGGCCTGATGATGATGTCTTTACATCGAAAGCGCTCGCCCCCGGTACTCGACCTGCTAGTGACTACGGACCCCTCCGAAAGGTATGTAAATGATAATTTTAATGTTCAATTAATTTAGATATCGATAAAATGATAACACCTTAAATTTAATCCCCGATTTGATTTCCTACTTTTACAGATCTATCTGAACATCCTCTATGGGACATCTATTACATACGTTTCCGAATTTAGTTGGAAACTCATCCTCCCTTTCTTCTTGTACAACTTGGGTTACGATCTCCAGCAAACCGCTACTGCACTCTCTGGCATGTCAATTGCAGATATTCTGGCCAGGGTCGTCATGCCTCCTATCCTGGACAGGTTGCCGTACTCACGAAGACAAACTATGCTGTTTTTTCTAGTCCTACTAGCAATCAGTAGATCAGGTAATGTTTATGAACCCTCCTTCCAAGAAGCTTAGCTTTTTGATAAACTTATTGACGGCTGTGACATAACTGTGTGTGAATCCTCAAAATTCGAGCAATTATTCAGAATACAGAACTTTCCACATGGCTCTATTCTGAATATTTAAAAATAAAATATAATTGGGAGGCAATAACTCTGCATATTTTCCACAACACACAGCAAAAAAAAAAATTATGGAAATCGTCGGCCTCTTCCATGTTTTTTGCTCTATTAACTGATTAGTTTCACTAAATTCTCATCAAGGATCAATCAGCCACATTTCGTATCCACCATTCAGGTGGAGGGTTGAATTGAATTTGAAAATGGCCTAATAAATTAATAAATGCTATAAAAGACTTCCACTTTCAACAGCTGTGGCGATGCAGACGGAAACGGTACCGCTAATGATTGCTCTCATCATTCACGGTTTCATCAGAGGAGTCACTCTCATTGGATTCCCTTTGGTTCTCTCGGAGTACGCTAACCAAGACAATTTCCCTGCCGTACTCGGACTCTCGATGGTCTCAAAGGGCATCTTTATCGCCGTAGTAGCTCCTATATTCGGTAAGTTTATGAGCAGTGCGAGATGTGTCTAAGATCTTAATGAGATCCATATATGTTCGTATGAAGATCTCTCGAGAAAATTAATTCAATTCAATTCAAATAATTTATTGTGCAGGAAGCAATATGTTTATATAAGCACACATGAACAACAAATATAAAAGACAAAATTAGACATGAGATGGCGTAGAAAAAAAACATCTAGTACAAATTATAAATATTTAGGTATATAACGGAAATAATAATTAAAAGATGAAGGAAAGTTCAAAGATACTCAGCATCGCAGAAAGAAGAAGGGGGAGAGAAGAAAGAAGGGGGGAATTACGAGAAATAGGTCATGGACAATATTAGAAATAGAACTAGAACGAAATAGAAAGTGATAAGTAAAAAACGGATGGTAGACCTATGGTTATACAGTCAGATCATTAATAATGATGAATTTCACACATTATTATAGTCATTATGGTTACTTAGCAATATTAGTTTACAACTTAGCGTAATGAATCAACTTTCCTTGACACTCGGGATCATGAGATGTTGTGATAAAATGAGAGCATTCCAAAAATTGGCCAACGATTTTCCTGCTATGAAAACTAAGGGAGTTACACTTTTAATGCTTCCCTAGTAACGCTTTGGTTGTACGTGAAAATCGATAGAAAATCAATATTTGCGCCGTGACGTGACGGTCGGAAAAAATGGTAACGTCCTGGTTAATCGTTATTAAATGATTAAAAGTCTGCTAACTATATGGTGGCAGATAGATTCCTCGTAACCGTAACATGAATGAATAGATCATTGAAATGTTTTAAATGATCTTGAAAAAATCCATAGCGGAAAATAGATATATGTAGGTACCTAGCGTAAAACGTCAAAATCGGTCAATCAGGAAACAGGAAAATGATGCTTAAAGTAATTTACGTTTGCGCATGCGCAGAATAAAGAAAATAATTATATGTACAATGGAAGGAGGCCATCTACAGCCTAAACTAAACCACATATGCACTGAAAATTTCATCAAACTGATAAAAATTGTTAAAACGAAGCTCCTTACATGGATGACACATTCGGGCATGCGGGCAACTACTAATGATACAATCATGTTGAAATTTATGTGGCTTCAACAAATCTCTTCTCAATCATTTACATTTCTTTCGTAGGAATCCATCGTCCATCGCTTTCGCTCAAATTACATCATCATCAGGCAGTCAAAACAGTAGGCACTGTTTCGACTGCCTGATGATGGTCCTTACATCGAAAGCGCCCGCTCCCGGTACTCAACATGCGCAAATGAGAATTTCTAATAAAGTCGATTTTTCATCATCTATTGGTCCGATTTCGTTCAAACTCGGGGGGATAATATGGTACATATTTCAGGAAGATTGGCAGGTACCTATATGTGAGGAAACTATGCTGCTCACCTACCTTGGCGGACTTTTTTTATCATTCTTATTATAGGTACTCACTAATATACGATTCGTGGTTTTACATCAATTAGTTGTGCGTGTACATTTTCTCTTACAGTTAGGCCTTCATGAAGCGCAAACGGTTAGTGTGGTCTCATGCGATTCATTGGACAGAGTTCTGTCAAAATCCAACAAAAAACTAGGCAATTACTCATCTATTTCCTAAGCTAATTAGATATTGATTTGTTTTCAATTTCAACCCCTTGGGGTTGGCTGAAAGTGATGCCGGGGGGTTCGGCACCAATAAGTGGTTTTATGAAATATTTTATTAGAATCTACTCCTGAATTTTAAACCAACAAATTTTTAAGGAAGAGGGGTTTATTTTTCATTCAACTCTATTTCACCTATAGGATATGATCACGAACTGATCAGTGATATATTTATATACATCTAGTAGGGCTGCCATCCGTCCCGATTTATTGGGACATGTCCCCATTTTCGATGTGTTCCGGGCGTCCCGTCATGATTTTTGAAGCGTCCCGATTATTTTTTTGCTGTCCCGACTTCGTCCTGATTTTTAAAGTAGTTGAATCTCCGAAGTATTTTGTAAGCCCAGGATGAAAACTGGCTAAAATCCTGCGTGGTACAGATGTCCTTCATTGCAGGTAGGTAGCCGGACACCTTTGACTATCTGAAATAGTCTCTCTTCTCCCAGAAACGGTTAAGGCCCTGACCACCATTAAGTCCAATCTTGACATCACCGGCTCGGAGTTTTCAACTACATAAAAATGCAGAAAGATGTCTTTCGCTCAGTTGGCGGCAAAGAAACATACGCAGACTGATTTTTGTGTGATATATTTCGCTTTTCAGTACCTTTGTGATATTTCGTTTTTCAGTACCTATGTGATATTTCGTTTTTCAGTACTTACCTGCCTATGTGATATTTCGTTTTTTTTTTTGTTTTTTTTTTTTGTTTTTGTTTTTTTTTCAATAATGATGTTTCTCCAACTTTTCGATACCTATTGTATTTTTTTCCAAAAATAAAATTTAGTCGTTGTATTTTGTCAGTGACTTGAAGTACATCTCGTCCCGATTTTCTACTTTAGGCTGTCCCGATATGTCCCGACTTTTACCTTACGCTGTCCCTACTTACGTCGAAAAGATATGGCAACCCTACTAGTCGTAGTTTTATTTCACTTTGCTGATTGTATATAGTAGCATGTATATAGTTGATAGCCTATTTTACATCTATTCTTAGTTGAATTACTTTATTTTTGGGGTTTTTTTAAATTCACTTTGGGAGCTAAACAGTGGTCATCACTGTACCCTTCATTTTTTTCCCCCTCCGAGTTGCCAGTGGAGTCCATGATGGCGCTCCTTTTTAGTCAAGGATTGCAACATGGCTCCCCTTAGAATCGTGCCACTTCCAGTGTCCCTTTAGACACCTTGTTCAATGCCGCTAATGACCCTTCTGGTTGAGGTGCAACTTGAACCTTTTAAAGAAAAAAAAGAAGTCATTTCTGCTAGGTATCCTCTATTCCAAGAATATGAACCAGGTCACAAATCAAAAATGATGTTTCAATAATCAAAAGATATGAATGACGTCGCTAATTTTAATAATAATTCATTTTTGTCGCAGGTTGGGTGAGAGATTACTCGCAGAGCTACGCCTTTTCGCTTCATTTCCAATCGATGATGATAATTTCATGCGTCATTGCTTGGGGTTTAGAGTACTTAATTGTAAAGAAAGAGAAAATCGATGACCCGGTGTCGTGACGAAGTTTTAATTCGAGATACATTTGTTTTATTTATTACCTTATTTTTAAAGAAAACATGTTCGCAGCTTTATTCCGTTCTGTAGAGTCTAACTCTAAATTACGCACACAAAAAACATATGTCAAATCAACGCCTGTGGGATGATGAACAAATGAATTTGAACTAAGTATTACGTTTTCATCTGACTCCCACCAACGCTACATATTATATTTTTACAAACTTCGAAACGCTCCGAAAGAACTAAAAATTTCTGCTTTAAATGGTACGTCGGTACTAATAAGTCAAGTTTACCTTCAAGTAAGGTGAGATTTTTCTCAACTGGGTGAATCACTCAGTTACGTCTAGTCGACTAGCTAAAAGTGCCAAATGTGGAAATACGTTTCTTAAAAGTCATACCACGGTATCATTCGTTTTTAATTTCAATCAATTGACAAAAAAGGAACATTATTACGAACAAGTTTCCACATTGTGAAAAACTAAATCTGAGTGTACCTGTATATTTAGTATTATTATTTGTTAAAAAGAATTATATCTAATTGATAGGTTTCAAATAATGTTAAAAAACAATGATGCATGTGGTGCCCTTCAGGTTTACTGGTAGGGTAAGATGAGGGGAGGAAATTCAAAGGCTATTCCTCTTGTGTCAGTTTAATAGTATCTGAGTGCTTTCACCATATGGCATCATCTACAATATTACACAATAGGAGTACAGGTAAGGCTACGGTATCTATTTAGAAATATGCATGTTGATTTAATTTGATTTAGTGATGAAGTTAATAATAATATGAGGTAGCATCAGTATGTTCTTATTACAATTACTATGCGTGTTTACAGTAGAGAGGGTCTATCAAGTACGAAACTTTCTGCAGTTATCTATAGTAAAGTTGTGAGGAACGAATTATGCTAATTTTATTCAAAATTTTAAAGTACTTACTGCTAATTCGCTGAGAGTGGTCGAGAGTGGAGAATTTTCTACTCAAGCCGCGGTCACTCTAGGCTGTTTAGCAGCTGCTACTAACTAGCCGCTAGTACAGTTTTAACAGCAGTTGATGACTTGAAAACATTGTGTGTGTGTTGTGTGCAACATGTCATCTATTGGTGTGAGTCGTGAACTCCTGAGACGTGTGTTGAATATTGGAGTTAAAGAGTTAAAACGGATGTTGAAACGGAAGAAAAGGCTATGGTGGGTTAGATCCTGGATATTAAGAAGAAACGATCTGGGGGCATCAGCAAGACTTTTTAAGAAACTAGAATTGGAAGATCCATCATCTTACGCAAACATTTTAAGAATGTCAGTTCCTAAATTTAAAGAGCTATTAGAGTTAGTCACTCCGCTTATCCAGTAAAAAGACACCAAATTCCGTCAGGCTATTCCAAGTAAAACAAAACTAGAAATAACTTTACGTTATCTAGCAACTGGAGACAAAATTAATAGAAAATACAGTTAACGAAACCAACATTGCTTGCATAAAACAAACTAGACACGAGGTGTTAATTCACCAGCCGCTTGTGAGCGCCAGCAAGGAGGTCACGTTACTGCCAGCGGAGGTAGGCAGCGCTAAAAAGTTAAACATGTTCAACTTCCGATTCTAGCTAGTAAACACCAGCCCGCTGGCATTCACCAGCCGCTGATTCTGGGTCAGACTAGGCTGCTTGCTGGCAATATTACAATCGTCTGGTTAATAGCGGCTGCCAAACAGCCTAGTGTGACCGCGGCTTCAACCGCGCTGCGCTGTTGACCAAGTGGACGACCAGCTTGATGATGCCTGTAACAGAGTTCCCGTCATCGAGGTCCCGTCAGGGTCTTGGGGATAGCGCTGTCGTCGTCCCGTTGGTGAAACAACAGGAGTCGCTGCCTTTTCTCGTGTTCTTGAGAAGCTGGGTTTGGCGTTGGATGGGCTTTCCAGATCCCTGGAAACCATTCTACTCCGAACATGGCTCATTAAAAGCTATTAGTAGGAGTGGTATCTCGATGACGGGATGCTGTTTACCTCCTCTACATTTTTATCGAGGATTTAGGCCCCAATTGCACCTCTGGGGGGGTACCTAGATTCCTGATATGGTGGCGAAAGCGCTCAGATACTATTAAACTGACACAAGAGGAATAGCCTTTGAATTTCCTTCCCTCAACCTACCCTTCCAATAATACTTACTTCGCACTTATTGTTGGTAGTTATCACAACATTACCTACTGTAGATATTAAACAATATAATTTGTTCTTTACCTTGATTATACTTTGTAAATAAAGTCTTAGTTTTAAGTTTCGCTTTATATATTAATTTTTAATGACAACTTGTACATAATAACGAATAAATAATTGTTTGAATTTAATTTTGTTCGATACAACCGACATAAATGTCACCTCCATCGCTAATATTTTTGAAAGCTAAATGCCGACATCCATACAAATTATAATAGAGAGTTCCTAAACGATGTCGATTGGGATAAGGTGCTTGGGAATTTTATCATCTGGGGCGAGCCACAGCGTATGCTAACCTGATAAAGTCAAGAGGGCCGAATTAGTGTTTTATCTTGAAGTGACACTACTATCTTCAAATAACACTGAACCACCAAGGGGATTTTCCCGCCTATCCCGTGTGTTCAGTTTGCAGCATTTCTAAGTTTCCTAGTTCTTTTCTTATTCACAAAAAGGGTTTGCAATGGCAGATTTTGAAAATTAATGAACAAGAAAATGAATATAACTTTCATGAATCATGAATACCAACAAGACATGTATATCACTGTTATTGGTGAGTAAGGTTACTTTGCGATAGGGAGGGAGAGTAGAGATAGGTTGGTTCAGGATAAATCGTCTTATGTTTAGGTGAAATAAATTTGTCTTATTGGAGATGAGGCGCTTCATCTGCCCGCACATGCGCAGTAGTGTTTTCCGTTCACGATAAGGTGTCTTATCTTTATCTCTCTATCGCTTTAGAAACTCTCTAATACCTACATTTGAACTTCAAACTATAGGAACATAGTGGTATAAAAATTGATTTTTCAGATCCCCAAGATGCCAAATTAGATGGGTGAATAGTGTAAAAAAGGAAACATTTATGGCAAATTATTTATTAAATAAATAAAAATACTTCTTACAGTACATTTACCGTCATATAATTACAACAAAGCATCGAAGGTGCATGAAAAAAATTGCTTGATAAATAACAATGAGCACTCCATTAATGTAGGAGTATTTTTCGCATATTTGCAGTAACGATTTGAAAAGCAGGTACAAGTATTCTATGAAGCGTAATACATCAAGCAATTTGGTAGGTTCCTAACATAATTTCTGAACTTTAATAGTATAGTACCAAAAATAACTTGGTTCAAGTTATCAGTAATTAGGTATTTACAATAAAAAACCATAATGAACGAATTCATTTGGCAGACAGTGATGTAACACTGATGCATTTATAATTGGATTTTGTTAAATCATAGTTTTAGAATTGAAATTAAGTAGAATAGATTAATAAGTAGAAATTCGGCAATTAAGTAGCACTGTTTTTGTATTTCTACGCCCAAACCCACAAGTAAATATAATATGTTTGTGCATTGAACATATATTATGCTGTCTTAAGTGATATCATTGATTTTAGGATCAGTGCTTGTCAATACTAACACTGGTCATATTATGTGGGGTATCAAGGCAATAAACAAAACTTAGAGGTTGAGGTGTTTTAGTACTAGGGGTGGACCGTTCCGGGAGTAACGATACAAGGATCGGATCCACAGTGGGATCGGAATGGATGGACCCGCTTCACATTTTTTCACAGATTGGAACAAAACCGCCGTGATCGCACTGATGGTTTGGATCCGCCCACGATCGGGTCAAACAGTTTGACGTTCACCACACATGTACTAACCAACAGGAGAGAAGGTCATTTCACCATTTTTCTCAGCAAAATGGTTGGGCCATTTATGGGCAGCTTTAGTTTCACAACAGGACAGAAATTTGAAACAACCCAGTCCATCTAGCGGATCTTGAACCATGGTCTGTTTAGTAAAATATTTGTCTCTTGCTGCCTTATGCTATTCTACATCTTATTTACCCCTGTGAATTTAATAGAAACTATATTGACACTTATAGATACCACCCAAGAACCACAATTCATCACAGTAAAATGTTACTTAACTGCTCCTTGAGGAAAATATCCTCCTTATAAATGATAAAGTCAGCAATCTGATTTGAGATCTCAGCCGTCGACAGTGTCAGTTCTGACTCCATTCAATATGAATGTGATTCAGAATGATAAGAAAAACAAAATAAACATCTTAGTTCAGTGATTCAGTTTAGCTGTCATGCCACAGATTAACTGTGTTTTACATAATAACTACTCAGCATAATATTTCCTTAAGACTAGAAAGAAACCCATTGCACAGAAGTGAAAGCAGCCTCTTCGTCTGTGTTGCTCTTATTTGACAACAACCTTTAAGAACACTTGCCTCTTTCAAAGCAAACAGCCTGTCACCATTTCCCTGGATCGTTCTCCTTTTCCTCTATCGTATTCATCAAGTCACATCAACGCTCGCCTTTTGTCTATCACTGCCAGCTAAACATGCTAAACCACTCTTTGACCTCACAATGCATTCATATTCTATATCCATTCCACGGTTTATGAATGAACAGGAAAATGGCATGTTAGGCAGGGGGTATCTATGACAGAACAAAACAAATATACCTAATGTTGCGCTCCATAATTACAGAGTTCCTAAACGATAAGTCAATTGTGATAAGGCGCTAGAGGATTTTATGATCTGAGGCGAGCCACAGCGTATGCTAACCTGCTAAAGTCAAGAGGGTCGAATTAGTGTTTTATCTTAAAGTGACGCTACTATCTTCAAGTAACACTGAACCAACAAGGGGATTTTCCCGCCTATCCCGTGTGTTAAGTTTCCAGCATTTCTAAGTTTCCTAGTTATTTTCTTATTCACAAAAGGGTTTGCAATGGCAGATTTTGAACATTTATGAACAAGAAAATGAATAGAACTTTCATGAATCATGAATACCAACAAGAAATGAATATCCCTGTTATTCTTTTCTTATTCCCAAAAAGGGTTTGCAATGGCAGATTTTGAAAATTTATGAACAAGAAAATGAATATAACTTTCATGAATCATGAATACCAACAAGAAATGAATATCACTGTTATCGGTGTGTAAGGTTACTTTGCGATGGGGAGGGAAAGATGAATTAGGCTGGTTTGGGATTAAGCGTCTTATGTTTAGGTGAAATAAATTTGTCTTATTGGAGATGAGGCGCCTCATCTCCTCGCACATGCGCAGTAGTGTTTTCCGTTCACGATAAGGCGTCTCATCTCTATCTCCCTATCGCTTTAGGAACTCTCTATTGAATAGGTACACTGATCGCTTAAAGTAACATGACAGCTGACCTTATGCTGGAAAGACCAAGAGGTCTTCACATCGTTTCTTTATTTGTACAGTTCAAATTATAACAGGACTTTACAAAAAAGGCCTTTCTGTCCTTAAATTTGTTTTTTATTAATCTCCAACGTTTCTCCCCAGGAACTGGGGTTTCTTTGGGAAGGCCAAAATTAAATTCAAAATTGTAAAATATCTACTTATCGTTTTCTTTTTGTGATAAAAAAATCGAAGTCAAAGTTATCAGTTTATGAAAACTAATTTAATGAAAGATTGATTTTTAAAAAACCAATTCAAGGACAAACTCGGCCCTTCGGGCCTCGCAAGGGGCTCCGCCGACCAGGTTGCTTTCCGCTTTGAGCCTTTGGCTAAAATGCTAAAACATGGAACATGCTTTCTTCCCGCTAATTCGTAAATGTAAATAAATTTAAAACTACGACATAAATGTTTTACTAATCGAAATTAAAACAGAGTATCTAGGTAGGTGATTTTCTGTTATGGTGCGCTTCTACAATTACTACAACCAAGATTAAAGGCCGTATCACACTTGCATTTTTTCCGCATTTTAAACGCTGAAACGTGAAGAAGGCAAAGTGCGTTTTTTCAAGGTCAGCAGTGAATGTTGAAGAGGAATAACTGCAAAAACAGCACATTCTGGCGGAATGCAATTCTATTAAGCCTGTCAGTTTAGGGCTTGAAATATTGAAGTAACATTTGACGTGCCTAGTGTTTTCAAACAGTGTCTTGACAACGCTTGTTCTTCCAAAGTTATTATACTATGAAGATGCACAATAATTATAAAAATAACGTAATAATAAAAAACTGTTCCCACTAGGGATGTGGTCAAGAACGAAAAATGATTATTCGATTTTAAATTATATTTATATAAGAAGACAGGTATGTAATTTGAACTCAACAGAGAAGCAAGAGCGCACGGCAATAATCCTCGAACAAAAAACTTCACTTCTACAGTTCATTCACCTGATTCGGCATTTGTTTAGTGCAGTCTCTTTAGTGACCGGAGGGGTGCTGTTACCTACTTAACGTCATGCGAGGTGAGGCATTGGCGCGCGACCAAACAAAAACATAATAAAAATAGAAGTTCGGCACTGAAATAAGAATAATAAGAAAAGAAGTTTGGCACTAAGAAAATAATAAAACTTCGGCAAGGAACTAGGAACAATATTTTTGGCACAGGAGAACTGGAACTGGAATGAAAACGGGAAGGTACAATGTAGTTTCCCAGTGAAACGTTACCTCCCCAAGGGTTATGTTTAGCATTTTTCTTGCGTCAAGGTAAAAATTAGAACGTGTTCTGATTTTCCCAAGTGAGTTTAAAAACGCTCCGCCAGGATGCGCAATGGTCGAAAAAGCTGACCTTGGAAAAAAGCTTCTTCTTCAAGTTTAGGCATTAAAAACGCAGAAAAAACTAAACAAGTTTCATTTCCCCAGCAACGGCTTGGTTGTACGTGAAAATCAAAAGAAATGGCGAGTCAGACTGGGATCTCGGATCCCAACATCAGGCAATGCACATTAAGAAAAATGAAGCTATGCGTTCGTGATTGAAGTCAAAAACACCTACTACCTACGGTGGACTCGGAAGCGAAACGAGATAAAAGCAATGACAAGGCAGGTCTGGAAATGCTTGCATACGAGTCTGCAACACATTGGGACATTTTATGTCTTTAGTTGCAGACTCGTATCATCAGAATTTAACAAGCGGTTGCAATTATGTTCACAATATCAATTATTGAGAATGATCACCTGAGTGTACACAATTATTATTCAAATAACCATGCTCATAACTCAGCTTGTTGGCCACGCACTTCGCAGTAGTTAATATGGTTGGATAAATCGAGAGCTATCGAACAGATGGTCAACGAATTTTGTGGAATGAAAAACGACGAAGTACCATTTCCCTAGCAACGACTCGGTTGTAAGTGGAAACCATCAGAATATTTTCGTGAGCAATTTCCGAGACGTTTTTAGCGAATTTTTGAAGAAAATTAAGCTAGTGCTCTCGCCTCAAAATTTATAGAATGTGAATTTTTGAAAAAATTTCATGCAGAAATCCGTTTCAGGCTATTCTGAATCATATTCTGAAGTTTAACGCATTTTTTTATGTATGTATGTATGTATGTATATATGTATATATGTATGTATATATGTATGTATGTGTCATTCCAGACGATAACTGTCCGTAGAAATGTGCTAGAAACTTCAAACAAATTTTAAAATGATCGGAGTACATCTTCGGGTTGAAATTTTCAAAAATGTAGTCAAACATTTCAAAATAGCCTGTTTTTTGCGATTTGTTGTGCGAAATAATTTTTTCAGCATACTAACATGTGGTATATTCGGAATCAGCGTAAAATTTCCTATAAGAATATGTATCAAGTTTTCAAAAATTTCAAAGTTGAAAAATCAGTCAAAAATCGAAATAATGCCGTTCGCTAGTTGTAAAAATCGGTAATATTTGCATGAAACATTGTCCAAATTCAGATTGAACTACTCTTATGTAAGTATCCCAGTATAACCAATCCTAGAATCATGCTATTTAAAACGTAGGTGATAGGTGCTTAAAAAAAAAAAATAAAATAAAAATAAAAATAAAAAAAATGTAATCACAACTGATGAGTTTACTCTGTGCATGTGTTAATAATTTGATTCCATGTTTGTCTATCAAAATCATAAACTAAAATTTCTCAACACGATCAATTGCGACTGAAATGTCGAAGATTTCTTCAAAAATTCGCTCATGGGGTCATGCTGCATGACTGGACTTTTTTTTAGTTTATAGCCAGCAAAGACATAAAATGTCAAAAAATTGCATGGCACATCCGCGTAACGTTTTTCGCTATTTAGTCCAAGGCTAAAGCATGTTCCACGCTAAAATTTCGTCACATATCCGCGTAACGTTTTTTTGCTAGTTAGTCTCCAAGGCTAAACATGCTTTTTGACACATCCGTGTAACGCTTTTCGCTAGTTAGTCCAAGACTAAAGTATGTTCCATGCTTAAAACAATTTAAGGACAAAAAGGCCTTTTTTCCCAGAGGTCTTCAGTCAATAAACTTAACAACGTATGTGATCAACCAACAATAACTAGGATAATTAACTAAAATAAATAGCCATTCTAACAAACTTAAATTTACCGAGACTGTCGATGAAAAACGTGACGAGTTAAGGCAATCTGGCCTTGGGCGCTACTGGTAGGTAAACTATTTCTACAGAACTAGTGTAGATACCTACCTGTAGTTCTATACAACTACTCCGCCTTTCCCTTCAGCTGAAAAAATATAGAAAATATTTTTGGTATTATGCATGGGTACTTCAAACAGGTGTTATTCCTACAATATCAATAGAACCACAGCTACATGAGGTGAAACTCACGTCAGAAGTAAAATTTGGATTTGTCAAAAAGGATTTTATTCCAACTACAATGAATTATGTATCCCATAAGATAGAAATGAATTACTTACAGTTTACGTTTTTTCGAGGCTTCACTGGAGGAATTGGTGCCATATCTTTTATGGAAATGTTGGAGACGCAGTTGACGTTTTCAGAAGCTGACAAAAGGTGGAGCTGAAAATAAAATAAAATTCTATTCTATCACATGAATAGAAGCGTTAATTGAACCACATGGCCGTGCTCACCTTGTTATATTATAGGTATCAATTCAGGGGAGAAATAACCTCTTCACTGAGGCTCCACAACACTGTATTGGAGTTGAAGTTTATACTAACGAACATTTTAATGGTGCAGTTCACAAACTTTACTACGCAATTTCTCTTTAGCCTTACCAAATACATAACATTCCGTGATACAATAGTAGGTTAAACATACAGTGACAATGACTATGACTAGAATTTTTCAGCAAAAAACTGCTGCGTCCAGCAATTTCAACTTGACAGGTTAATCATGATCCTTATGGGCAGAGCTAGAATGGTTGGAAAGGGTTTGGGATGTGGCTGAAGGGGGACTCCCTTTCAGACATTACGCAGAAGCGCTGCAGCCGCAACATCCCCGCACGCTCAAGAATTTCTTTCTGTATTTTAATAATTTATCATTTATTAACTACACATATTCATGTAGTTTTTCCATACTTATTAAAAGCAAAAACAGAGTAAGTAGTAGGTACCAAGTAAATCATTCATATTACTAAGTTGACTTTGTCGAAATCTGAAGTCCTCGCCACTGTCAGTCGACTCCTACCCTGTGTCATCCTCCGTGCATTCGCCTAATTGAACCATACCATTGTCAACCGCTTCATCCATTACGCTGTTGAGTGTTTCATAACCTTTCTCTACTTTAATGAAATGTTCGCAACGATTTGCCCATTTTTCAGGCGCATTCCTTACAACACTTTCAATGAATCGAGTTTTTAAAAGATGGCCTTTGGTCAGAAAATCTCAGGCTACTTTTCCTTTTGTCTCCCCAGACAAGTTCGATAGGGTTGTCTCGAGAGGTATGGTGGTAAGTTTCGCACATCATGCCCTGCTTGCTGTGAAGCTCTAACGATTTAGAATTGTTTTTCGGCTGAAACACTGTTCACTTTGAATAACAATTTTGGTTTTTCATTTCTGGGAAATGTTATTTTTCGTTAACCATTTTGAATTGTCTTCTTAATGAACCCAACATCGGACGTTTATTTTCTTGGACACAGAGGTAAGGAGCATTGTCTAGAACAATCACAGATCTTTCATTCAAGTTGGGAAGAAGCTGTGTGTTCACCCACTTTTCGAAATTAACAGCGTTCTAGTCACCGTGATAATCACCAGCATTTGTTTTGGATTTGAATATCCGCATCATTTGGAACAAAACCTGAATTTCCCCCAGCGTGCACAATAATTATGCGGTTTCCTTTGGAGATTGCTTGAGTCACCGCTATTTCCTCAGGTGACTGCCAGCAAGTACTTGGGCCGTGTGTTGATTGAAGATACCGTTCTTTCAAATATATTGTATCTCTGTTAGTAGCTCGGAATTGTTTCATTTGCTGCAAAAAAATCAATTCGCCACGAGACAATCCTAGGGTTTTCAACAAGCAGCGATCGATTAGTTTGCGACTTTTTCCCTCTGACACACATTTCCTTCAACTTCAAACGTACAAATTTGCAGCTACTATTCTCAATACCATCTTCCTTCAGTCCTCGCTCGTCCCTCTTCTTCCCTCAGTTTCGCGAATAGTTTTCTAAGTTTGGGCGCAGCTTATTAACAATGTTCATCTCATGAATTTTCCTCCGCAGAACATCTTCATCAAATGAATCAAACTCAATCCGTTTCTTTCTTGGAAGGCGCTTTTTCTTTTTTGGAGAATGAAAAATCACATTCCCATCCGTATTGTCAGTTTCTCTTCTCTCGCCAATGATTCGCTTTACTGATGCTTAGGAAATATCTGTCGTCTGTGATGAGACACACACAAAACCATCAACTTTATGATTCAACTTGTTTGCGGGAAAAAAATTGTACACATTAAACGCTACTTCTCTTCCAAAGGGTATGATGGGTGGGGAAGGTGGAGGGGCTGTCGTAGACCCCTCAGACCCACAAGGTTCATGATTAACCAGTCGACCTGTACACCCCTCATTGTCCAACCCTTAATTCATTCACATAAGACAAATATTTGATTTATTGGAGGTAATAAATATAAGGAGGAAAACTCCACCTATCTAGGATGTTTGATAAATAGACCTTGTGGTCTAGAACGAGGCATTTGTGAGAGTCTCAGAAAACTGTATGAGTCTAACTTAGTTGAGGTATCAACAACTATTAACGTCTTCAGCAAGCCATGTGACACAAAATAAATTCAATTCAACCTTGGGCTTTGATAAAAATTTGCTGCTCGATTAGTTTGCAGGGTACTTAGTTATGAAGGCAATAGACTCCATAGGACATGCAAGTATCTTACAGGCTGTTGGGATAGATGTTCTCTACATGAGAAGTGAGCAAAGTGGTTTACGACTTTCATAAGGACTTCAAGGTAAAGATTACTACAAGGGATGAATGGACGGGAGTCAGGCCTCCTAATCACACTGGGGATGTAGTCATCTACACTGATGGCTCCAGGATGAAAGGTAGGTCTGGGGCTGGTATATTTGGTGGGAGACCACACCTGGAGGCGTCATTTCCTTCGGATGAGTACACCACAGTACACCAGGCAGAACTATTTGCAATAAGGGAATGTGTGGACGAGAATCTGAGACAAGGAATGAGAGGGAGGAGTATTCTCATTCTCTCAGATAGCCAGGCAGCTCTTAAAGCACTTGCAGCACCTCAAACTAGGTCAAGACTGGTGAGGGAGTGCTGGAATGTACTAAATACCCTGGGAAAGGACAACAAGATTACCTTGGAATGGGTACCAGGGCATTCAGGAGTGGCAGGAAATGAATAGGCAGACCAGCTAGCACAAAGGGGGGCCTCAATGCAATTCATTGGGCCGGAACCCATCCTGGGTATAGCTTAATGCTCGATAAAAACCGCTTTGTGGGAATGGATAAGGAAGGAACACAAATGGCTCTGGGATAATACCCCAGAACAGGAACACGGAAAACTGGTAATGAACGCACCCTGCCACCGTAGGAGTACAGCTGCCCTAAATCTCTCGAGGAGGAAAATAAGACTCTTGGTGGGAATGGTGACTGGGCACGGGTGCTTCAGGAAACATCTGCACAGGATTGGAGCCTACACAGGTGATCCAGTGTGCGGAATGTGCGGAGAGGAGAAAGAAACCGCCTCTCATCTTCTCTTTGAATGCCCAGCACTCGAAGCTAAACGATTCAGAACCTTTGGGACCCTAGACCCAGGGAAGATAGTATCGGTAGACGACCTTATGAGGGGAATTCTCAGTCTGGTGGAGGAGGGGGATTGGCTCCAGAACCTATAGGTTGGAAACAGGGGAGAGAACCGCACAATAAACCTCGGTTTCGGTGCGGCAGAGGGGGAAATTGACCCCTCCCACAGACCCTGAATTAAAATAATAATAATAGTTATGAACAAAAAAGGATAAAATTAACTTTAATAAATATAAGAAGGAGAACTTTTTGTTTGGCATACATTGATCGCAAAATGCTTATCTCAACTTGGATATATTAAAGTCATTCTGCATAGAATGATGTGTGTCACGAATATAGAGAGGATATTGTTTTCAAAATGTTATGCCAATGGGGGTGATGGAAACGCAGAAGTTAGCCCTTCAAAGGGGAGAGAGTGATTAACCTGTTACACCCAGAGGATATTCTGAAGGTTGAATAACCTAAGGAATATGCCAAGGTATAGCATTTGCAAGAATCGAGAAGGAGGAACTACTCCTATCCATCACACTGTTAAGAGAAAAGATTAATTAAGAAATAATGGTAACTTATTTAACACCCTACCTTAAATACATCCAATGTCCGAAAGCTTAAAAATCAAGATCCCTGGGTGTTAATACCAGTGTAGTGAGGGAGAAAAAAATTCGTCTAAAGGCCGTATCACACTTGCATTTTTTCAGCTTTTTTCTCGCATTTTTAATGCTCGAACGTGAAGAAGGCAAAGTGCTTTTTTCCAAGGTCAGCTGTGAATGTTGAGGAGGAATAAGTGTGAAAACTGCGCATTCCAGTGGAATGCAGTTTAATTAAGTCTGTCAGGTTAGGGCTCCTAGGGGTTTTCCATTGGATTGTTATCTTCCCAAGGGTTACGTTTTAGCATTTTTTGCATTGAGGTAAAAATTAGAAAATGTTCTAATTTTCCCAAGTGAGTTTAAAAATGCTCCGCCAGGATGTGCAATGATCGAGAAAGCTGACCTTGGAAAAAAGCACTTCTTCTTCTTCACGTTTAGGCATTAAAAATGCCGAAAAAATTCGGAAAAAATGCTAGTGTGATACGGCCTTAAGGTAAAGCAGTATGAGTTCAGCCAGCTGACGATCTGCACGCAAACCAAACACGTCCGCTCCTGATTTTGCTGCGGGTGTTTAGGAATGCGATTGCGGATGTTCCACTCTTTCCCGTCATCCAGCAGAGCACATAGGCTTAGGAAATTTTCGGGAGCACACATGTTCGGTTTGTGTGTGGATCGTCAGTGTAAGACCGGTTTTAGATTTGCACAATCAGAAAATAGTAACATACCAATTACTTAAATGTATTACCCCATAACAATAAGATGCACCTGCGGAAATCATCAGAAAACCAACTGTAACGCTTTTTTTTTTTGACATTTTCATGTCTTTGCCCTGGCACATTGCACAAAAAACTGTCACGTAACGTAACGTAAATATTTTGACGATTTCCGCTTACAACCGAGTCGTTGCTAGGGAAATGGTACTTCGTCGTTTTTCATCCCAAAAAATTCGTTGACCATTCGTTCGAAAGCTCTCGATTTATCCAACCATATTATGTTTACTACTGCGAAGTGCGTGGCCAACAAGCTGAGTTATGAGCAAGGTTATTTGAATAATTGTGTACACTCAGGTGATCATTCTCAATAATTGATATTGTGAACATGATTGCCACCGCTTGTTAATTTCTGATGATTTCATTGAGCTGGTGTTTCGATGATTTGATTCATAGCAGGTGATCCAAATATTGCGAGAACGGTTTGATTTGTGAAGCGGTGGTTAAATCATTTTAATAGGTTATTTCTATGCTTTACACTCTAGGAAGCTGTAATTTCTTATGTAGCCTCTTTAGGACATTGACTTGACGATGCCCAGGGTCCGGATCAGATGAGTGGCTTTTGAAGCTAATTTCTATGTTTTACACTCTAGGAAGCTGTAATTTCGTATGTAGTCTCTTTAGCACATTTACGTGACGATGCCCAGGGTCCGGATCAGCTGAGTGGCTCTTTGAGCTTGCATACGAGTCTGCAGGAGGGTAGGTGATGTAGCCTGGCTCGAAATCAATGAAGTACCCACGGGTGTCGGAACAATGAGTCAACACGATCGCGAATTCAATTAAGTACCCACGGGTGGGCGGTTTCTCTTATGGCCCATTTAATTGATTTGTACGCCCCGCCGTGCGATGCACGGGTGAGATCTGCCTAGTAATAAATACAATAAGAAAACACACATGAAAATGTCCCAATGTGTTGCAGACTCGTATGCAAGCATTTCAAGCTGCTTTGTCTTTCTTATGATTTTCACGTACAACCAAGCCGTTGCTGGGGAAATAAAACTTCTTTAGTGTTTATGGGACCAAAATCGTTCTCCATTTGTTGGAAAGCTCTCGATTTATCACGCATTTCTTTCGTACTTTTAACTTAGAGTAATTTTTCTTTTGATTTTAAATAGTATTCTGAAATCCACCGAGGAAGTATGACATTTTGAGTCATTCATTGGTATAGAATTCTTTACTTCAGATAGGTTCTAAATCAATCATTTTTTATTGGTTGGATGTCATTATCTCGAATTCTGAGAAACTAGCTAGGTGCCAAGTTATACTAGTCATTCAAGACCGCCCTGTCGTGCGGGTACTGTATAATCCGAGCGCCGTATGTAGACAAGCAACATTTTTGCGAATTTTCGTACAAAATTAAGTTATTGCAATGGCTCCGAAAATTTGTTAAATTTTGATTGAGTGATTGAACCATTTGATATTTGAGTGAGTGAATTGAATAGACCTCTCAAACTTCAGATTTTTAACACTTTTTTCGTTTATGTGCCAAAGTAAAGACATAAAATGTCAAAAAGATTTTAAAAAGCTAATATTTATCACAGAGTATGATAACGTTGTTGTGTTTCGGAAGACTTACATGTTTTTGTATAGCAGCAAACTGCCATCTCCAAGATATGGAGTATAGGAAAGGCCGATGGTCGAAGCGGTTGTCATCAGGAGAGTACACTTCTGCATGGACGCTAGGGGTGAGAACAGTCATTTTATGGCGATTGAGAGCATAACATCTAAAGAAGTGTTTGACTTTTTCGGCAACCTGTTGGAAAGTGAACAAAAAAGAATCAATTATTGATACGACCAAGATGGAATATATGCGTAGAACATTATTTTATCGTCACTATATATATATATATTATTATATATATTATATTCTGTGTTAAGCTTCCATTATACGAGATAACAACAGCATACAACTCAATTATACTCTGTGAAAATCTTTTCTTGTGAAGTTATCTACTTAATGAAGTTGAGGGTTAGCGAGGGTTCACCAATATTTCAAAAACTCTTCTACGCCGACGTTTCGCTATACTTGTATAGCATCTTCAGGGCTTAGTAGTGGAGCAGGAAACATTTTAGTTCCTCATTGCACGTTATAGAATCCTTGCTGGACACATTGTACTTGTAAGCTATTTTCATACATGCTAACTGGATACTGTTTATAATAATAGTTATTATTATTTATAGTTAATAGTTATTATATATAGTTATTATTATAAGCAGTCTCTAGTTAGCATGTATGAAAATAGTGTACAACATGTCCAGCAAGGATTGTATAACGTGCAATGAGGACCTAACATTTTTCCTGCTCCACTACTAAGCCCTGAAGATGATATACAAATATAGCGAAACGTCAGCGTAGAAGAGTTTTTGAATTATTGACCAACCCTCGCTAACCCTCAACTTCATTAAGTATTATACAAGTGGTCGAGAAAACTAACATAAGTTATATGCTTACACGAGTCTTACAAACAATGCACAATGAAAAAATGATCTTTACCATCTGAGGAGAGAGATCTTTCCACTTAGAAAGTAGTGATAGGAACATAGTGTAGGGTCCGGCTCTCTCAATCATCCGACAACGGCCCATAGTTGACAGCTCAGCATACGTCATCCCCATATCCGCTTCATCAGTCTGCACCAGCTGACCGTCGCTGAGTGGCATCAGTTCTGCTGTAGGTACAGCACTCATGATATCACCAAGAACGGGCAAATTGAACCTTCACAATTGGACAGAACATAGCGAGTACAGTAACAGATCCTGAAAGTGGGAAGTCGAATTTGCAGGTTATGTTTAATCTATAGAATAATAACAAGTAAGCTAGGGTATGTTGCTTCATTCAAATGAGATTAGACGAATATTTTACGCGGCATCAACTAAACCATCACAATATCAAAACAATGGTATAGTACATTCAAAAAGCTTTCCTTTGAGCGTCTGTCATAGATGTAAGTGGTAAATACTGCCATAAGAGTGAAGGTAAGTTTTTCGAGCCTACCCGTCAGGGAATCCCAGTCGAGCAGCGAGTTTTTGAGGGGCAAGAACCCAGTTACTCTCATTAGATCTAAGATTTCAACAGTCAAATCTACTTGGTTTAGGGCCGGTTTATCAATTATCTACATTAACTGCAGGATAGCTATACTGAGTATAGTGCTATACTCCAGATAAAGAATATGAGTCGTTTATCAATGTCGAAATGCCTAGCAGATAAAATTATCCCTCAGATAAAGTCTGTCAGGCAGATTGCGTCGTTAGCATCCTCATTGGTGTCCGTAGGTGACAAAATAAGGGTGATTTACACATGGAGCTACCACAGAGTAGAGTAGGAGCGACTATTAAAAAAGCCGGGTCTGACGTCCACAACACGACAGTGTCATCATGCTAACAAGCTCGGCAAATGAAAAACCACCACATTTTTGCCATTTGCTATTTGCTTTATTTCTAGAGAGAGAAATACATATAAGAATTGCGATATTGCAACCTGAATTATTATGAATGAATTATTGTGATCAGTAAGTTGTGGACATAATTTCATCTTTGATCTGTGCTATAACGTAAAGAACGGTATCTTTGTCCAACCAAAACCTCAATAAAAATACGCACTCGTTCCATTTTAGTAGGTGATCTACACATTCTATATACACGGTCTTCTTTTTCATTCAACGAATTATGCTATGATAGAATCTTCGCCATTGCTGCTGTTTGAAGACAAATCCCCAAATACATCCATTGGAAGGTACAAAAATAAAGTCAAACTCAATTCAAATAAGATTTTTGTAAATAAATGAACTTGTTTGAGGTTAGAAAGCTCTAGATATCTCATTAACCTCCAGTTGTAATAGTTATCCAGCCATCCAGGGACCAGATAAATTAAAACGCCAGATATGGTTTGACTAGAGATGGATAAACACCACATATTGTGTTATTTGGAGGGATAAATCTCCCTTATCCATTGGATAAATGTGATTTATAAACCGGCCTTAAATGGTAAACAACTAAGCATCAACTAGTGGTTAGTGACCTCTCCCAATGGGGAAAATTTCCCAAACAACTACCTCTAATTTCTTCTATTGTCTAATAATTGTCTTTAATGGCTCTCAAAAATAAGTTTAAATGGGGCTATGCAGATGTCAACTTTGGCCCACGAGTTGCATTTGCCCCTCAATGCATTTGGTCTCGGGGATAACCCAGAGCAGTGGGTCATTTCAGATATCCGCAGTAACACTTCGGTATATATATATATAAAAAGCAAATTCAACTAACAAAAAAAAAAAAAATACAAATAACTCTAAATATTTCAGCTTAATACGACCATCTATAAAAATTAGATTTAGCATAGAAACAACTTCTATTTTAGCCTGTTTGAAACAGCTTCTATTTTAATTTAAGCATTTACCTATGTACCAACAGATAATAGATATGGCGGTCATTATAATTTGAACTTACGCAGTTTTAGCATACAGTAGGAACGATTTTAAATCAGTCTTGGAAATTCCACCAATGGGATTGACGTCAGCCGAACTGCAATCGTACTTGGTGAGATAGCCACGAAGAGATTCGTCTACATTGGCCGAACCAAGAACAAGGAGACCCCCCTGTCTGTTTCTAGCCCACAGCATCAACTGCGAGAAGAGGTAAGCAATGACCATTCGTACCCTCGCCTGGAAAGTTAACCAATAAATACTTTCATAGGTTGTAGATATGTGGAGAAACATCCTGTACTAACACTGAAGTTGATATACATAGCTTTATACGCCTCATATTATGGTTTTTCTAAGAAATTTTCACTATAGCCAATGATCAAATTGTTATCCCATATGAACAAAAGCAGTACATTATTATCTACTAATTGAAGATAACTGCTAATTGCTCCCATTTACCTTCCTGCAACTTCCCATCAACCTTGACTTATGGCATGAGACACAAAGCAGAAAGGAAGGGAGATAGTCGATAGTTGATTTGCCCATAGGTTTTGAAGCTTAAGGATCGTGGAAGTCTGTTGAGTTCTATGAAATGGTACCAATTCTTAGGGTTGAGACTGGGATGCTCGTGACAGTACTTAGTTCCTCAAAAGCTGGTAGGTGTGTTGCATGTGGAAACAAGACAAGCTGCTATAGAAAACTCATCGATAGTTGTTGAGGCCAGCACTTTGAATTGGATGATTCGTTTGGGGTGATACCAGGGCTGATTGTCTTCTGAACCTCAACATTGTACATCTATCAGTATCCAAGTCCACTTGGTTGGGGAGAGTGGCGCGGTTAAGGGGCGATTTCCTACCTGCCGAATATCGCTACGATTTTACGCTTCGGTATTCGGCACCGACTCAACACACAGGACTGGGTACACTCATTTTCCTAAATGCCGATTTCGGCAGGGAGTGTACGTCACAGCAGAATGCGAGACAGGCGACTGCTCCCAGAGCAGTCTGTCCCGCACCACGCAGCGAGAAAACAGGTGTTTGGTAATTAGCAGCTTGAATACACCTTCCTTCTCCCTAGTAGTAAATATATTACTTATTTTTTGCCGCACGCAACATTTACGTGCGAGAACTATGTCAGTTTCATCGTTCAAGTCTTCAATGAGTGAACATAACAGAACTGCACAAACCTTTCTTCTTTTGCTTTGGACAGGCATTGCAACTGTGTCTACTGAAACAGACTGAAGTAGACTGAACTGGCACGAGGTTCAGCGTGCCACTCCGCGCTGAACTTCGCCATCTGGGAAAACGCCCATGCCGAAAAACGCAGATGCAGAAAATACAGTGCGATATTCAAAAACCCGCAACTGAATTCAGCAGCGATATTCGGTAGGTAGGAAATCGCGCCTTTAGTCGGGTCCAGTGAGTTGCGAGTCTAGTCCGTCGAGCGCTTGAAGCCTCTCATTATTTGTTGATGCTCAAGAAGCCCACCCTTCCACGCCCGGCCATTGCAACTCTTCACGTGCCATATGCCCGCAACCATTTTGGGGTAGTTTCTACAATTTTGAAGCGAATTTAGGTAGGGTTTCTTCTTCATTTCACCCTCAGCCAGCTTCCTTGTTTTGCCCTAATACCAAATCCTCTTTCTTCACTTATTCGCTACCACCTCCGAGTTGGAGATCACCGAATTACAAGGTAAGGTGTAGCATAAATCTTTATAGTTTCGGGATATTTCTGTCCAGTGGTGCTTCATATTATTTGATTGTGAGTTTCGTGGTGATCCAGCTTAGTAATGTTACCCAAGGGTGAATCTTGTTTGTGCAATACTTCATTCGCCCCCACAATAGTAATCAACTTACTATCGACTATCGCCTAAGCCGACAATGAGCGTTTCTCCTGTCATCAAGGGAAAGTGCAAGGCCATAGATAGGAAGCTCAATAAGGGTGAAATGTATGAGGGAAGTACTTATCCATGAATACTAGACAGTAGGGTTCGAAACGAGGCGCTGGCAGCATCCCATTTTCTCTTCGGATTATTATAGGGAGGGTCCTAAGGATCATACCACCCGAAAATTGGTGACTAAGAGCCGGAGGAAGTGGGAGTTCCGCATCTGGAGCTCTTTCTTTGATCGTTGTGTTATCTTTGATTGTGTTTAATTGTTTGTATTTTAGACCTCTACTTTTATTATTATAGTTTACCACCTAAAACCAACCGTTTAGCCAGAAAATGTGAAGTTGGTGAAAAAATTATAAAGGTTGGTGAGAAATTTTCTTCTTGTCCATCTCAAACAAACTATATTCCCCCCGAAGAAATCTATGAAACTTTATTTCAAAGCCTTTTTTTTTAATCATATAATTGAAACTACATAGCACACCATCATGAACACGAAAGTAATGACAAATGATGGACAAAATTCACAGGCGAATAGGGTGGACAGTACCAATAGCGTCATAGGGCTTGGGTTTTGCCTGCAGGTAAGTTTCATGACGCCTATCGTCTTAGTTTAGTACCGTTGTAGTTATCTAAAAAATGTAGAACGTAATCCTGAAACATACCTGGACATTTTGGAGAGCAAGGCATTCTCTAGGAGTTCCACCATGCACTGAAAATTTAGGTCTCATGCCAGTAACTAGAGCAAAAATATTCAACAAGGCAGTTACAGCACCACTAACGTTGACTTCCGTGTGAGTGCTGAAAACGTGAACCGAACAAATTTCAGTATGAGGGAAAATGGTTTCAAGGCAGTCATAGTGAAGGGAAGCTCATAATAGCATGCGACTTATTTTCCGAAGCTACATAGATTTAAAAACTTGTAAACCAACCTTCCGATTTGCTGAGCCAATAGTTTAGCTCTTGCTTTTGTCTCAGTAGAACTATTTTCAGTAGCCATGTAGCAGGTGAAGAATAGCCTACCGCAAAGTTCTTTGGGGTCGCTCGGGAAATAGTTTTGGTCAGAAACCATGTTCCTAACACTGGATAATACCTCCTCTATGACAAATTCAATAATCAAATTATTATTTTTTAAAAAAGTAATCAGTCATGCGGTATGGTTAATAGAGCAAATTTTCAAAGGAAAGTTTTGGATAAAAATAAATTAGGCACTTAAATTCTGAGCAGTGAGGTAAACCATTTCCTGAATAAAACTGAAGGAACAGCCATGTGACGAGATCACAAAGAAAATTTTCACAACTCGAAAACTACATTTTAGTCAATTAAGGGCCTTTTTCACTTGAAAATCTATTTTTTCTCACTCATTTGCATCATAAGATGCAAAACATACCATGACTGAGTGGTCGCAATCGACCCAGCGCTGAAAAATACTTTAACTGTGACACCACACATGAACTACTAACAAAAAAAACGATTATTTATCAATTTTTTGGCCACTAAATTGTAAATTTGAACGTGAAGTTCTGGAACGATTGAGTTGGCCAACGAACTCAACTTGACTTTTACCAAGACGGATTTTTCTGCGTTGGAACGACTTTTTTACGCCGAATTTTAAGAGAGTTGTCGTCTGGAAATACACCCAATAAATATAAATACCTACATATGACATTAAAATTTAGGATTGTCTTCTTTGATGTATGAAATGGATTTGTAGGGGGTCCCCGCCCCCTCCACCGGCATTTAAAATTTTGAAGCCATCTAAATAGCTCATTTTTTCTTTGAAAATCCGCTAATAAAAACAATAATAAAGTTCAAGTACCAAAACTCATTTTCCTCACTCGAAATGTTTTGTCTTACCAGAGAACGGACAGGCTTCACAGACAAGGCGGCACATAGAGTGAACGATTGTGGCTGAACTGCAAGAATCAACGCCTCCACTCAGTGGAAGGAAAAATCCTCCTTGATTAGAACGCCTGTAATGGAAGTTTCACAAAATCATACAAACGATTAGTACTATGTTTTTACGGGCGATTACAGCCTAATAATAATCCAGGTTCGAAGGGAAGTATATGATATTAGTTGATCTTGAGGATAAGATAGGTTGGGATACGTCTTAAATGTAAGATGTAGAGGAGGAAGTTTGATCACCAGCTCAATCATACACATATAATAAGGGAATAATACATGGATAATTAATACAAAATAATAAGTGGCTTTCAATAGGTACATCACGTAGAAAAAAAATTAAAATACTGGTTTATAAAAGTGCATGAGTTGATTTGTAAAATGACCATCAAAGTCTGGTTTAGCTGCTGCACTCTAGTTTATACTCTAGCTTTTTAAAATGTCACAAAATTAACTAGAAACTTCACCACTTGCCTCAAGTAATCCCAAAGCCAACAAGCTGGCCCATAAGCAATCTCTTCTTCAGGCTTATGATACTCCCAGGAAATTGGTCGGGAAGGCTCACCAATCAGATTATGAGTGAGGTAGGCATCTAGCTGAATACGGGGATAAGATGGCGCTGATGAACCGAGGACATTGAAGGATCTTTTTCCGATTCTGTAACTCGTCACTAAATCTAGGTCGACGGTAGCGGTAGCGATTTCCTAACGAATCAAACCCAAACAACAGTTAAGTAAACGTATTTTCATAAATAAAGGAACCTACTGTACTGTGCACGACTGATTTCCTATTTCTTTGTACGTTGATCTTTGAAGCATCAAAACGTGCATACGATTTCCCCAACAGTGAATTTGTAACTAGTGCATTTCGCACCGAGAAAGTTCAGATTTACACACACCAAGTTGCTTCATCAAAGAAACAACACGTGTTGAGCTTATATTAGAGGTGCAATAGTCTTGCAGCACAATCCGAGGCTTTACAAACTAAAATCTGTACAACCTCTAACTGAACAAACAATAAAAATTAAAATATTATATTGTCAATTCTAAGAAGGTACCATGATTTTGTTTCCAATCTTCACCTTTATACCTCCCAACGTCTCATTTTCCATTTCTTTGCTATGATGGAAATAAAATGGTCGCCAATTGGACTGATAAATCCTGGAAGTAATTAGGTACCTACCTTTAGACATTTTGAAGAATCGGAATGAATGGTGGGAAAACTAAGTGAAATACGATTACGGGAGGAACTGTTGCCACTGGACAGGAGTAAACAGAAAAAAACGGGGAATTTCGTGTAACAAATAATTAGTTCCATATTTGCCGTCAGAATGCAGGGTCGGAGGACAATATTCTAAGGGCCGCACTATAACATAACATCTATGTGGTTCCAAGTATTCATAGTGATGCATAGATACATTATAACGGGCTGTTTTATATGCACAATTGCATGCACATCTTTACCATTCCACAAGAGAAAGGACGTTTCACTATACGCATATCAATAGACTCCAGTACAGTAGATTTATTTATATCAAGTAAATGTGCTGAAGTTTAGCTAATTATTGGCAGAGAGAGTCTATTATCATAAGTTAGAGATAAATTGTAATGATAGATAGGAACCTAACCACTACAACTATGTACATACCACTTCTATCAACGAAAACTGTTTAGTTCTTTTAACGATTTCTCCGTTAAAGGAAATGCAAGAGCATCCATTGAAGAGCACTCTTCCTCCATCACCTCCTCGCAAATTACTGTACAGATAGCAACCACCTGCCTGCAAAAAGAGTAACACGAATTGACTCATTCAGCTGGATGTAGAACTTGACTTGTATATTACCAAATAAATTTAAATTTTTAATCAAAATAAACAAGTGAAGAGAACTTGTTTTCCAATTATTGGGCTAGAAAGAGAAAGCACCTTTTTTTCTGGCTTCGGCCTTTATTTTCCATTAGCCAACTGGTAACAAAGCTTAGTTAACTTAGCTAACTGAGAAAGCACCAGAAATTACAAGTTTGAAGCTTTCCTCTTGATCTAAATAATAATTTATATGAGATGGCTAACAGAATATTGACAAATATTATTTTTGAAATGTTAAGCCTTGGATACTGACCTTGAAGGTGGCTGACTTGACTAGATCGACAATTATATAAGCTTTCCGAAGTTCCATGTAAGATCCTGAACTATTGACTATGACTTCCACCCCATCCAGAGCCATAGGGATATGCATGCTATATCACACAAAATAATTAGTCACGTATTTTACTGTCTACTACTAGGATAAACATTAGTTATAATGTATTGATATGAAATAGCTGATTGTCAGCACAAACGTCAACAGTTTGTTTATAAACAATAAGAATTTCTAGAAAATCAGGTTATGCAGAGAATCGCATTAACAACTTCAACTATCATGATAGTGGTTTGAAACATTTTCTCGTTCGATAGTATTTCTCAAACTCAAAACTAATCTGCAAATCTGAATATATAGGTAGTTCTTATTTGAATTTTGTATCTCTTACCTCTGTGGGTTCCACAGCTCTTCACAAATTTCATAGCCAATGGTTGCATCTCTTGCCATCAACACAGCATCTCCAATTGGAACTGATTGCTGACCAGCGGCTTCTGCCACAAAATGTGGTAGCCAGAAATCTTCGACTTCCCTCTCCTGTTACAATACTTGAGATGTAATAACAAAAATAATTTCTGAATTGAAAATCAGACATCACAACAAATTATTAAATCATGTATTAGTAGGTAAGAACCTGGTACAGTGGCGAGGCATCCAGTCATAATTAAATGCGGCGATGACTAGCAGAATCTGAAGACCATACTTTTTATTTTTATTTTGTAACCGAACGAAAGAAAAAGTTCTGGGACAGTTCTGATGTTTCAAAAAATCGCGGGGTTGGATGCTGCTGGCCAGATGGACGAAACAGGACAAGTGCTGCCCCAGGGAGTTTGATCGTTCACTCCAGTAGGATTGGAACTGACGGAGTAAACAGTAATGCTTGTAAACAGCGAGTGTGGTTTACTCCCGACAGATGAAAAATCAACGTCGTTATCGTTTACTTCTACTCACATGTTGTCGCTGCCCTGGAAAGATCCGAGTCAGTTTTGTTGTGTTATGGCTACAGTTCAGGTTGCGGGTGGCTTGAAACGAGGAGGCAAGTTAATTTTCCATGAAGGTTTTAAATTTAATTTTCAGAAAATTCTTGCTAGGGGGGGTGGTATTGTGTGGCAAAGCTTTCCTCAAAATGCATCGCGTATTCGAAAACCGAAAGTGGGAAGGTCACTTTTTATGGGAGGCATAATCATCCAAGCAATTTCGAAGATAGTGATATTGCGAAGGTCGAAGTTCGTCCAGCCGTAAAAAGAAAAGCTGAAGAAGACATTTCAACCCCGCTGAAGAAGGTAGGACCGTATTTTGTTGCAGTAGGTAGTTTTGTTGGAGGGGGGGGGGGGGGGGGCGCTAAACCCAAGGAGGTATTTTGTAATGTTCGCAGGTGGTTCGGCAAGCAGTTATGACACATCCTGAGGCTGAAGTCGACGACGATGAAATTAAAATTTTCAGGCTAGAGTAAACGGCAACTACCACATCTTCTGAAGCGGAGTAAACAGCAACACTCCCCTTCTCCGGGTTCCTTGCTTTGCACGCAGCAAAAAACTGCGGGAGTAAACGATCAACTTTTTTTGGGCATGGGAGAAAAACGGGTACTTATGTATTATACCGACCACACCAAAGTATCGATATGAAAGTAGTCAATCCCTTAGTAAAAATGCAGATTAGTTGGGCATGTAGATCAGAATGATGTGTATAGTTTGGAGATCAGGATGCTCACAAGCTCGCATCTGCATTTTTACTAAGGGATTGACTACTTGGTTATGTATTTTTGAGATGCGAGCTTGCGAGCATCCAGACCACCAAACTATACACATCATTCTGATCTACATGCCCAACTAATCTGCATTTTTACTAAGGGATTGACTACTTTCATATCGATACACCAGTGTGGTCGGTATAATACATAAGTACTGAAAAACGCTCATACGCCCATTCGTTGGTGTAGGAAACCATACTAGGACTACCACTATTTGAGAGCTTCTACAATTAGACATTCCTGTACCTTCAACAAATGCAGGTGCACCTTTTAATAGCTATAATACCAACCTTTCGCCATGGAGTAAACCATCTAGATTCTCTGTAATTCCCATTGTCACATAGGATCATCTTCGGACGAATCAACAAAATTTTTCTGTAAGAAAAATACCGGTAAGATTTATTATTTCCCTTGAATTTATATTTATTGAAACCTAATGCAATTAACATTTTAAAGGTTAGACTAAAGGAATTGTTAAGCCTGTTAAGAATAATCCGGACGTTTTAGCCTTGAGTAAGAGACAAACTTCATTTTCAAATAGGTACCTACCAAGATTTCCATCTTGATCAGAATAATTTTGAAATGGTTTTTATTTTCAGATGTACCTAATCATAGAACACTTGATTTTTCAATTTTTTTTTAATTATTGGGGGGGGGGGGGGGGGGTTGCCAACGCCCTTGTAGTCTAACGTAGACAAACTTTTATAAGGGGTCCCTCCCATGTCCGACCTCTAGATCTCATGACTGGCATTTTTACTACCTCACTTTTTGAGTTAATACATACCCTACCTCGACAATGATTTTGGTTTATTATTTTCAATAATAAGCCTATGTGATCGTATAGCAAAAAATTTTTATAACCCCCCCTCAAACTATGTCATTTTACGTTTCAAAGTGCGTAGAATCCAAATTTGCAATGTCCGTCTGCCGTTCGCCATCCGGGCCATAAAAGGCCTTAGAATTGACTTAAACAATCCGTTCTTTCGCACATAGACTCCACTTGGGGTCTAGTTGGTCCTAACTTCTCGCCAGCTCGATCGCTCCACACCCATGGGTGCTATGAGCCAAAAATAGGTGAAAAAGTGTCTTTTTCGAGGCTTCGAGTGTTAGACTGACGTACGCGCGCACGCCTGGCAAGCTTAGTGGAATGATGAAAACATTGGCAGAGGGTCATGAGGGGGGAGGGGGAGGAGGCGCGGCGCCTTGTAGGGGCATAGCGGCACGTCACCAGGGGCGTAGCAGAACGGCGCCAGGGGCGTAGGATAACGGATATATATTACTTTTACAAGTAACACCCATATAATACACCGCGGCACCATGAGGAGGGTCCGGCGTTATGGGCACGCCATAGGAGTCTGGACGCGTAATAGGACACGCCGAGGAGTCTGGACGGGCCTTATGACGTACGCAAGCCAACTAAAACTACGATCATACTCAATTGAAAAAATAATAAACCTTTGTGAAATAATTTGCAGCGTTTTTAGAATAGAATAGGATTAATTTAAATAATATATGAACAGCACAGATACGAAATTGAGGTGAGCACAATACAGATAAATTTTTAAACACTGACTGCTTGGCCCGTGTTGATAGGCAATAAGACTGTTCCCATCATGTCATGCTTTATGTTTTCATACAAACAGATCTTTTCTTTGAAATCAATCACACATTTCCAGGCCATCAATTCAACTCCTCACCATTGGAAAATTACATTTAAAAAATCAAATAATGGGTTTGAAAAAAACTAATCAAATCGAATTTGAATAGAAAATACAAATCACCAGCAGCAACGCTACTCTTAAATCACTTTTGGTTCACTATTTTCAATAACAAACCTTGGTAATCGACTAAGAAAAAAAAGTTTTTTGGCTGAAATTGATGGAATCATCCCAAAGAATCTAATAAAATCACTCGGATCACTGCATTTTCACTCTTCCGCTCTTCCAAAGGGCCAGAAGTGTTTTTATTTATTTATATATGTGTTTTCAGTATAGACCAATTCAACACCCTTCCACCCGGATGGAGTGTGGGGGTATCGAATTAGCTACAATGACCAACGTTTAGGTACAGTAATGCTAGTAGTGACATAAATAGAATTGTACACATTTTTAACGAAAAACTCCCAGTAACTCGCCAATCGACAGTTGCTAACTAACAAGTCCCATAAGGACGCCTAACTACACCCAAAACCATATTGAAGACATTGCATGGAGCTTAGTGGAACAGGTGTTTACTGTACATGTAATGGATATTGAATGAGAAAGCTACTCACTTATTGTAGAAAATGACTCTGCAGTTGTACGTCCTGTTTTTGTGTATGACAGGCATCCCGACGTCCACGACTATATCCCTGCAGATTGGTGACATTAGGATGGCAACCAGCACTTCCCAAGAATGCAGAGTTGTGTCAGGTTCGAGGAAATGATCTTCGCAAGTGTAGCCACTGAATAAAAATCAAATTTGAACAAAATAGTTACCTAACTATACCCAATTACACATATCACAGAACGTGTCACATTCGAAATAACAGTACTACGAATATTACTATAACCAATAAGCTTACTCAACTTCATAACATAAATAATGAAAATTATTCACCATATTTCCAATTCAGGGCCGCTTCTGTACCTTGCTCCTTCCTGCACCGCGTAAGTGATGCTTTGCAAAATGCGATTTTTATTTCCTTCAAACTCCAGGGCCCACTGGTTCAAAGTGCAGACGGAAAGGACAAGCTTGCGAACCATGGCTGACCCTTGTAACAAATATATTCGTATTAAATAACTTCTAATTGTTTTTCTAACTGAAATAATCTAAATTAAAAGTCAGCAAGTTTAATATCGTTATAATAAAGCGATTGATTACGATTGAAGATAACCGATTAGAGGGATATAACTTATTATATACCTACCTAACAACAAAGGTTAAGAAATAAATTATTATAAATTAGGTGGCAAATCCTGCGAAATTGTCCCTGCAGGGATGAGGGGAGGGAAGATGAAAAAACTTCGATCCTTTCTTCCCCTGTGAGGGAACGTCAGTTTAATAGAACCGGTTTCGGTCTGTGGTCACAGACCTTCTTCAGCCACAAAACCCAGAAAGCTCTGAGCACCCTAGGGTATAAAAAATAACACAGGCATGAGCGTCAACAAAAGAAAACCCAAGGCAAGCGCATCAAGGCTAGCTAAAAATAGAAGGAGATGTCAATACTATACCTTGAACATCATCAATAACAGAGAATTAAAAAAAAATTAAAACATCCTCCATCAAAACTTTAGTGAGGAGAGAGGCAAAAGTGCTGCAACCTCACAGCGTCTGGAAAAAAAAGGAGAACCCCGCACCAGTACAACAATAGCCACTATCAGTCTTGATGCGTTGTTTTCTTTTGTTGACACTTATGCCTGTGTTATTTTTTATATCCTAGGGTGCTCAGAGCTTTCTGGGTTTTGTGGCTGAAGAAGGTCTGTGACCACTGATCGAAACCGGTTCTATTAAACTGACGTTCCCTCACAGGGGAAGAAAGGATCGAAGTGCTTTCATCTTCTCTCCCCCCACCCCTGCAGGGACAATTTCGCAGGAGGGATATCTATATGATTAAAGATCATTAAATATGTACAGTTTCAATGCCTACTTCAAGAAAAAAACAAAAATATTGTTAAATAATTATAAAATTAGCGCCATGATAGGACTTGATAGGTAAATGCTTCAAGGATCTACTATTATCACATCCCTAGTTACTAATAACCCCGCTTGTGTACTTGGTAACGGGAAACCAACCATTCTGGTAATATTGAATATTTAGTATAGTTCGTGTTATAATAATAATAATAATAATTGATTGCGGTGCGAATTATGTGTGTATTGATTAGTGTGTGAACAAGTTACGATACGCCAATAAGCGATTACTGGCAGGCAAAGTAGAATGTTTAGTCTTGTCAAGCTTCTACAGGTAGAACCTACCTGTTAGCCTCTATAGGTGTGTAGGTGATCATTCATATACCTACCAACCATTCCCACTTCCTTCATACTATAGGTGCCAAACGAATTTCCTAATGACATAAAATATTGATTTTTTAGATAGAGTTCAGTTTATGGTATTACAGAATGACTCCTAATGAAGTTATTCAGATACTACGCATGCAGCTTAAATTGAATAGTAACACGATAGCCTAACTCCTCTAGTTATTCTTATACCTTCACTGAAAAAGCTTGATGGCAAAGAAAACAATACATTTTGAAAATATTATATACCTTATATTGTATACCTAATTATGTGCACTAACCCCCCTGCTATGAAAACACTATTTTCAATAAACAATATAATTTATCTATCTCTCTCATCATAGATGTATCTTTAAAACTTTCATATAAGTACCAACAAATAATTTCCAATTCAGCATTCAAATCATACCAATACATGTAAACTTTAAAAACGAAAGGTAAATTCTTACGATTTTGATAGCCGTAGAGGATAGGTTGCAAATAATGAAACAAAGATAGGTAGCACCTACTTCGGTGCTTTATTTTGCAGTTACTACTCTTGTCATGCCAGAATGTCGATCAAACAAGCTGCTAAGCAACAAGCAAACTCAGGGTAGAAACCGCTTGAAATTGAAGTAGGTAGGTTGTGCCAATCTATCTTAGTAGCCCATATACATACGTAATTACTATCAAGGCCATCTTGCGATAGGTACCTACTGAGATTAGAGCAGACAGCAGAGGAGATAAGGTTTTCTCATTAACAATGAAGCTGGCATGAACCTACTGCTATATTAAAATTGATGTTCTAACTAATTATATCAACAGCAACACGTTCTCTTAGTAGGCGTAATATCGTATTAATCCGAAAATCCAGAAAAAATGAGAAGGTTTCCTGTGATATACAGGAAACAGAGATAAATTTCACGGAGTATCATCAAAAATGAAATAATGATAAATCATTTACGTACACGTATCTTGGTGTACGTAAACCTAATCAATAGGTATTTTTCAGAAAGGGAATGGTTGTCCTGTTACGTATTGTAGAGCATTTAAGGGTACATTCGGTTACGTATTATACAAAGAACTAAGTTCATGGCTGTACTCAAAGTCAAATATAATATTGGTAGGTACTAGGTATGAGTAGCAAAATATGACTCTTCTTCGTGCATGGGAAATATAAATTATTCAGAATGCAAAGCACCAACATAAATTCAAGTTACTGCGAAACGATGTCGCCGAATACCAGAGCATCAACAGGTGGAGAGCCATCTCGAGTAAGATGAGTTACACAGGACAGAAACGCAAATTCTAAAAAGACAAGTACTTAAACTATGTTAACCAAAAACTTACTTATTTCCAAAATCCTCTGAACAAATTGGAAAGAACTAGCGAACAAATAAATGAGCACAAACGACAACCAGCCCACAACAAAAGCAGCGGTATGTGGAATTTCACGCTGATAACATAGCCTTGGAAACGACCTTAAACTGATAAAGTTTGCATACGGAAGGAATTTCTAATGGGAATAGTGAATGTGGTGCATGGATAGGAATGGATTCCATTTTTGTGGAAGTAAGTAGAGTCAGGCGGGGCAAGTGCGTACCCGTTTTTCATAAATCTGACCTTGTGATGCCACCATTTCCCTCAAACTACAAGTTAAATAATGACTGCAGTTTTTATTACTTTCCTCAGGCATTTCTACGTTGAAAAACGTGTGGATAGAATGAATTGAAGTTAGTAATTCATTAAGGATTGGGAAAAACCTAGGAGCATTCAAACAACGCACTTGCCCCCTGTTTAGGTGTAAATAGTGGTGCAAGTGCGTTTTCAACTTTCTATCCGAAAAATAATACAAATAAAATGAAATAAAGTAGGTAGATTTTAGGTATAATTAAAAGGAATTGTAAAAATAAAACACCGCGAAATAGATACATTTTAGCTACTCAACATGAATTCCTGAGTTGATAAAATGGTCAATAAGCTCATCTTCTTGTTGGCTGTCCTCTGATTTGCTGTCGAATGGGGAATAAGGTTCGCCTGAGAGAGAATTTGTAGACTTCAGAGTTTTGCAGAATAAGATAGGGCTGAGGATTGGGCGAAGCATGTGGTTGTGCGTGGGGGTTGAGGAAGAGGTTCGGTTTGGAAACTAGGCTTCAAGACCTTGATTTTCTTATTTTTCCTAGTAGTTTCATGTGGTTTTTAATGAAACGCACTTGCCCCTTTTTTGAAGATGCACTTGCCCAACCTTCAAAAAAGAGGGACAAGAGCAATTTATTAATTTACTACGGCAGCACGGCAATTTTAGTAGCCTCGAAGTTATTAAGTTCGCAGTTCCTGCAGAAATAAAAGTTTGAAAGATAACAGTGGAATGAAGAGGAAAGGAAGGGTTTCAGGCAAGCAAACCATTGACCACTGTACCACCTTTAAGATTCACACTCTGATAACAGAAGAAGGCTTCGAGAAAAATGGTTCCACGCTCATTTGTTGACTGAGGAGTTTAAAATTTTTAGGTGATCATAAACACCTGTTCTATCATTTGCTTTGACACTTATTAAAATAGAGTGGGCTCATAGTGAAATAAAACAAAGTGACGCACTAGCCCCAAAAAAGCACCCCCCTTTAACAATTCAGAACAGAAAAAAGATCTTGTTTTTAAAATATTTCATGCTGCCTTTTGATAAGGAAAAGCAGGGGCCAGTGGCTGATCGTTCTATGATCTAGTTTGGTGACTGTTCTTGCTGGCTGTGATAGCTCTTGCATTGAGTATAAATATGGGGGGCTATCCCTCTTATTTCAACACTTTTTTTCCTGTCAGTTGATAAGGTATGTGCCGCTGGCGTCGCGCTGGACCAGGAAACTGACGCTTCCCACCACGCACCTGCTCCTAGTCCACAATAACACGTTGTTAGAAATTAAATCACAAAACATCCAGCGTCGAACGATAATTTGAGTAAGTATATTCGAATACGATTCATAGAAAACTATAATAAGTGCCAGAGAATTAAGAATTAACGATTAACATCTCAAATGACACAATCGGTGTAACATCCTGCGGTGCTGCCAACGCGTTTCAGCAAAAAATCTCGCCGAATTCGTGGAAAAAATCCCCAGAGGTGTCGTAAGTATATTCGAATACGATTCATAGAAAACTATAATAAGCGCCAGAGAATTAAGAATTAACGATTAACATCTCAAATGACATAATCTATACCAATACTAATACTTTACTGGTGTAGGTATTAGGCAGGGGTGCCCCCCCCCTCCGAACACAACGACTCGAGCAAATTTTAACGACGCAGTTTGCGTCGTGACCCCCCCCCCCTTGTGGGCACTTGTTTTGCTATTGTCATCCTATACTTTCGGTGCTGCCAATGCGTTTCAGCGAAAAATCTCGCCGAATTCTTGGAAAAAATCCCCCGAGTTTATGGTGCTGATAAAAGCAATTGTGGACACAATATTGATCACAAATTGAATTATTAAGTAATAAAAGGTCATTATATAACAATGCAATGGTGTTGACAGCACAGCATCACTTTCCTGGTCCTTCCAGACAGTAGTGGCTTCTATGGTTCGACGACTCAACTACCACTCAAAGAGCTCATGTTGCCATTATGTCTAAATTGTTCCATGATCCACTTCCATCTTTCTTTTCGCGTTCTTATCGTTATCATTGAAGAAGATGTTATCGCCTGTCTATGTCCATTTGATTTTTCTTACTTTTATTTAGTTTTAAGTTAATTCTTATTAGCTACGAAATAGAACTAAAACGCAATTAAACTCTGTATATGAAGTCCAAAAAATTTTAGTCGAATATTAAGATTAGCTAAACTTTTCCACACAGAAATTCATTGGTTTATAACCAGGAAATGTCAACTCGGTGGTAAGTTTATATACGTATGTACCTACCTTCGTCATATATAGTATAATTATTCCAGAATGAATACCATTCTGATTGTTTTTGTGTGAGTAAACGAATTATTTGATGAAACATGAACATCCAGATCAAATCAAGGTGCAGAACCTTTTTGAAGAGTACCTACCTAGTTGGTAAAACAATGGTGGAAGTTGTTCACCAGAGATTGTAGCTTGGCCGCGCCGCCCTTCGTTTTTTTGTGTTTATTCAGGTTTTTGTCGTTCTTTCTTCCTTGTTTTACGGATAAATGAGTGCACGAACATCTTGCATACGTTTACGTACACATGAATATACTTTTTAAACTGCATTAGAAGCATGCGAATCGAAATTGAATAAAGGTGGAGGCAATCCTTCGTATTACTGATTCTAGTGTACCAAACATGGCGGAAGGGAGATCTCTATTCTTCCATGGTCTGACTGACTGCATAGTGCTTCCGTAGAAAAAAATCTCAGGCCTAATGGCTTATATTTCCCCAAAAGGGCCCCTTTTGATTTCGGGATTCTACGGCTGGACTATGTCCCTAAATTTATTGCTTAACTCAACAAACTTCTTGATCTTTTTCCAATCTAGGTCTCTGAGTGAGGCCCTTTCGATTGTATAATGTCCCAGGGCCTCTTGCCTAGATCTCCAGAATCTATCACAATCACACAGAAAGTGTTCAGCTGTATCCTCCCCGTTTCCACATTCGCTGAGTGGAAAGGGTTCCTTGGACATGATAAAAAGGGTCCTCTTAAAGCTAAAATGCCCTGTGAGGACCCCAATTATTTTCCTCATTTGTGTTCTAGGCTGTTATATAATCCAATCTCAACGACTCTTATCACAGCCAGAGATGCACATCCTAGATTGTCTGTACCTACTGTCCTCTTTTCTCCATAGCTATTTGATGGCCCAGGAGTTTTCCTTGGCCCTACACTCGTTCCGCGTTATACCTAGGGCTGGATCTGGCCCGTAATAACTTCTAGACGACCCCACCTTGGCAAGGCGATCTACCTCATCATTTTCTATGTGCCCCTTGTGACTTGGCACCCAATTGACATACACTTCGTTGTCAAATTGGGTGTCTGACTTGGTCAGTTTATCTTTAGCCTCTTTTATCATTGTTGAGGTAGTGACCGGATTCATCAGTGCTTTTATGCAGGCCTGGCTGTCTGTATGTATTACCACTTGTCTGTTTCTCGTGTTATTCTCAATTAAGCTGTCAACACTCCTGATAATGACATGCAGCTCACTCTGCAGTGGTTTGTGCATCCAGAGTAAAGCACTCAGCTATACCCAAATCTGGTATGTATATGGGTGTTTCTCAGAAAAAGTGCAAAAACGGATCTTCAGAAAATTGGTGCTGTGAACCATTTCCAAAAAATTCATAAAAATTCATACGTGATCTAGAGGAACTAAACAATAATTTGAAACCCAGTTTAGAGGTCAAGAACAAATTTTGAGCAGAAAACTCCAAATTTTGAAATTTTGGATGTGGCGGTAATGATAACACACGTTTTAACTGCAAGGCGGTGATGAGATATAGAAGCGGTAATGAGAAATTGCTAACTTACAAGTGAATTGAGAGCTGCTTCTGGATTCTGTATATTATTCAATATGCTCTTCCAGCATAGACTCTACATGTCAAGTTGAAGATATGAAGGAGAAACCTAATTGAACATTGAAATCGTTGTTCTGATGTATCTATCGCAGAATAATCGTAGAACTTAAGGGGAAGGGAAGAAAAGATTGAAACAGCTGAAATTTAAAAAACTTTATTAAAAACTTTAAAAAACGCGCACAAAAATAGTAAAGATGTACTAAGTAGCAAATAATTAGGTACTTATATCAAGGCATGGATTTTTCTCACAAAATAAACTCAAGGAGAGGTAGGTACTGACATGGAAGACATTGTACTTGGCAGGACTTGAAAAATCAGTCTTTAAAAATTTGACGCACAGTACATATACGAATAATAGCAATACGCGTCATGAGTCATATCACAATGAAACTAAAATACATCATACTACTTATTTGGTAAACTTACTACTATTTGGACTCATTACTAGAAGATAAAGACTAGAAACGTCTTGTAAGACTTGAACACAAACATTTTAAAATGCAAACTTGCCATTTTCCGACTGATAACTATGTAGGTAGTTTAAAAAAAAAAAAAAAAAAAAAAAATCAGTCTACCTAAAACTTCAATAAATCATCAATTTTTTAACAAACTCATCCATATAACTTCGCATTTCTATTTACCCATTACCAAACAAGGAACTCAACGAGGAAATTAACTAGGGTTGATTACAAATTGCCCAAAAGGTTAATGAAAAACTGGTATAAATTGTACAGGAATGTAAAAAAGAATTGAAAAAAAAAAAAAAAAAGCGCACAAGTTCAGACATGGGTCTTTAACATCTCAATATAATCATATTCCTCTAACTTGGAGAGCCGTGATGTGACGGGAGTTGGAGGTTTCGTGATTTTGTAGAGAAGTTCGTCCACTTTCAGCTTGTCTCTGGGGTGGATGTGGCCATTTGAACAGTTTATTTGACCCAGATCTGACTATGAAATTGACGAGTGCCTCCCCATCTCCTAAATGTTCAACAATTCCAGGGTACCAGTTTTCGTCTTCATAGAGCGCGGCGACCCAGTCTGCTTCTTTTACATTGTTTATGGTAAAAAGGGGGGTTATTTTATGTGGGGTGCGAGGCAAGGAAATATTATCATCAGCAGTGGTGCTAGTTGATGGAATGGCTCCTTCTTCAGTATCCATGCTTCTGATGTTGCTAGTTGATGTACCCCCAAGATCTGACTGGCGACTGAGGCAAAATGGGGGAGAAATTGAAAAATGTGAGCACATTTCTCCAGGTTTGCAACGTACGCAGGATAAGGCGTTGCTTTGAATCTGCTGGAAGGACGAATTCCAGGATGCCTGATGCATCTTCATAGTATTTTTCAGTGTTGGTATCAACAAAGACTTTTTTCTGGGGCTTAGAGGGACACTCGCCTTTTGGATGGCTAGAAGTTTCTTCTTCAGACGATAAAACTTCTGCTTCCAGTTTTATCTTACCTTCAGCTTTTCTTCTCAGATATCTCTGTTTCTCTTGCTCGAGATAGGCTCTTCTGTTATCGGGGTTGTTCTTCCGCTCTTCCTTCCTCTTCCTGTCTCTATCCTTCCTTCTTTCTTTTGCTTCTTCAGCAGTGTATTTTCTCCTTGGGGCCATTATATTGAAGATCTGAAAAGGGAATATCCAATGTCAAATGAGTACCCTTGGGGATGGGAGAAAGAAGTTCAGAAAGTTATTACTGAAGTATTATATCCCATAACCAGCTGCCTTTCTGTGTGAGCCAGAATCACAACTGCAGCTTGGCTTATGCAAAAGGACTCACTGATGTGTGTCAAGAAACAATTTCAACAAGCAAACTTGATATTTTAAACGGAAATCACCTAATATTCTCACTACCACACCTTTATCTCATCTCCGCCACAAAACGAAAATGTGGTGGTAATGAGACGATTTCAGGAGTGGTAGTGAGGATTCAGACTTTGAAAGCATGCCATTCGAAAAGTTATAATGGTATTTGAAAAACGAAACGGCGTTTCATTGCGGTTTTTATGTAAAATCTTTATACGTGTTTAAAAGAAACAGCATACGCAGGTATACATGAGAACCATTGAGGGGCGGTAATGAGAAGAAAAAAAATACTCACCAAGCTGACATCCTTCCTGCGAGGCTCCTGAAGCTGGACTGGGGGGTGGACTGCCGAGAGAGGGTTCAACGATCTCTGCAGGGCTGCCACTTGGTACAAGGGGCTGTTTTTTCTTCAAATTTCCCTTCCAATATCGTAGGTGGTGAAAACCGGATAGTGTGGCGGTAATGATAAAAAAATTGGAGACAAAGTTCTGAGTAATGTAAAATCATTTAAATGTGGGTGAATGCTTGAAAAATAAAAATTCTGAACATTTCTAACTAACTGCTTTTAATTATGGAAAGCCATTTTTTGAAAAATTTCGAAAAACGTGGTTCAATTGGCTGCTGAAATTCAAAAACGTGTCGGGAGACATGTGGTGGTAGTGAGAATTTAGGGTTTTAAGCTAATAAAAAAGTACATTTTTTCTCAAAAAGTCGCGGTTTTTGTGTTCTACGTGTTAGAGGGTAACGAAATGAATGTAATGGATGAAAAACAAAGTGACCACTACTCGCCCATTGGAAGCAATGCAGCGGAGACACGGTTTTTGCACTTTTTCTGAGAATCACCCATATACCAGCGCCTGTTCTCGTTGTGCTCTCAGATCCAACTCTACAGCCGTCTGTAAAGCACGACAGTCTAGTCCTTTGTGTTCGTGGGTCTATCCAGCCAGCTCCAATTTTCTCTATCACCTATGACGTAAGTAATGGATTATTCCATGGTACCAAAGATTGAGATGTTTCCAATACATAACCCACCACCGTAGACCCAGTGCCCACAACAGCTCTAGGCCGTGTTATCAAAGCGGGATTGTTTGGTTTCGTGCTAGCCTCTAAAGGGTATGAAGAGTGGGGGCTCCGCTCCAGCCGGGTTCGGACATGTGGGCCTCTTAAGGATAAGTACCCATTACTAAAACAAGACTAAACTACGTATTAAACAGAATTTCCAAAACAAAGTTACCTACTACATTTAAAAATAATTAAAAGATAGTATCTTTATTACGTGTAAAGCTATACTTTGGGCCATAAAATACTTCCAGATACAACATAGAGAAGTACATCTTGAACTGTTTAGCACACGCTATAGATGAGTTGCTCACTACTGAGCCGGTTCTTTGAGCCGAATCCCTCAGAAGAGCGAGTGAGCCGTGGCTCAGTAAAAACGAGCTGCGGTTCTTCTGAGTAGTGTTCGGTAGAAAAATCCACATAGATCTGAGCTGACGGGATCCTCATTCACTCTCGGCTCTCCACTCCTCGGCTCAGTGGCTCATAAACCCCTTCACTAAACTTGCTTGTCATTACCGAAGCCGAGAGGGATTTTTAGAGTGCTCTAGCGGCTTTCCAGAAAAGCTGTCATAACCTGTAAATCCAATTTTTTTTCTACCAATGTTGATTTTTGGCTTTTTCGACCTTCCTTCTAAGTTGGATTTACTTTATGAAAACAATGACGTGGCCTTTTTGGTGATAGATGGTTGAAAATATATAAAAAACTGGTGAAAATAAAACAAAAACTTGGATTTACAGGTTATAGCATCTTTTCTGGAAAGTCGCTATTGCGATCTGAAAATCCCTACCGGCTTCTGTAATGATACACTCTGTAAGCAACTCTCACAATCAAATAAAGAAGGTTTTGATTGTGAGAGTCCACAAGTCAAACACTAATTTTACATAGCGTCTTCTTGTTTCTGTGGATTTATTAACAGTCATGATATACGATGTTTGAACATTCGAAACGAGGGAAATAAGACAGCACTTTTTTTCAGCATGGTTCACCCTTACAATGCATACGAGTAGAAAAGATCCACTGAGCCATTTAAGAGCCGCTCTTCGAGGTGAGCCGTTTGGCCCATCTCTAGCACACGCACAGCACGGCGTTTACGTCCTCGTTTTTCGTTTTCAGATTACCCTTTATATAGATAGTAGTGTCTGGTGTTGCTCGACTTGGTATTTCAAATATTCAACTTCCCGATCTAACTTCAGATTGTCATTTCGAAGAATTTAATTTTCATTCTTCATCTCTTTCACGTCCTACTTTCAAATACTTTTGATTTTCTTCAGGTACCCGATATACCAACGAGGTAATCCCCAGTTGAGGATATTCCTGCCCAACTTCTGGATGAAGTTGGTGAGGCCAGAACACAAACAGCCGGAAAATGTGGTGAAATTTATCACACCAACCCAGATGTCGGATCACGACATCAAACAGTACCTGGAAAAAATATATCAAGTGCCAGTGGCTACCATTAGATCCAGCATCAAAGAAGGTTTGTTTCTTATCAGTAATGATCCTTGTAATCGATCAAGAAAACAAAATTTTGTTAACCCCCATCAAAAATTTGTTGGGTTTTTGTTTCAATATAGTATTAAGTCCGAAAAATCCGGACTGAAAAAGACCGAAGATCCGAAAAATTGGAAGGAAAAAATCATGCCTGTCTGAAGCTTTTTTCCAACTAATGTTACAAAGTTTTTGAAATTCAGCTCAAAAGTTACACATTAGAGTGATGTGCTTGTAATCTCTTGGCGTTAAGGATGAAACATCGAAGGCGACATCGATTTCGTGATCGGAAGGCCAGAATTAAGAGTTCTAGCAAATTTTGCGTTCGACAAAATGCGATAATCGATTTTTCTTGATATTTCCTATTTTTCTTAGGAAGTGACACCCCGATTACACATGGATCTTTCTGAATAAACCTACTTAAATTCATTCTTATTTTTTCACACTACAATCATCAATTTTTGATGATACGCGAAGTATGCTTATGATTGCGAAGATTGGTGTCATCGACCACGATGTGTCAGAAATCGTTGTCCTAATTTGGAAGTTACGAGTGAAAATGAATGAGGAATACCCGCCCTTGGGTTTGTGAAACGTACAGTCTCCAGGTGTGAAACTAATTCCATTTTGAGAATGTTGAGACTAATTTTTAATTAAATTTAAGTGCATTTTCAGCATAATGTACATAAATTGTTGTTGATAAACTTCATTCGAGCAATATTCTGCTATAAATATCTATTCAACGGGAAATTTAAGTGCATTTTCAGCATAATGTTGTACATAAATTGTTGTTGATAAACTTCATTTGAGCAATATTCTGCTATAAATATCAATTCAACGATTTTTAACCGTTTTTACCCATTTTTAGTGATTTTTTAGGACCTATTTAATGTGCTCAAAAAATGCTGGCCAACGAGCTCATCCTTTCATTTGGAAAGCTTTATTTTTTGGCGCAAGAACGGAATTTTTATCTCAATCCTAAGGAGAATTATCGTCTAATGACACACACATACATATAAATACGTACGCAAATGGAATCTTTTCAGAATGCCTCAACGGATTTCAGTGAAGAAATTTTACAAAAATTTTGATTTTAAAAATTTACGAGCCACTGCAATAGCTTCACTTTCGACGAAAATTCGCTAAAAGTAAGAAGCAGGAACGTAATTTATGCACCATTTCATTTAAAAACAAAAGTTTGAGGGCAGATAATCCCGCAGAGGAATGGAGAGAAATAAAGACACTCGTGAGGGAAATTTTTTAAAAATTATAGTTGTAAAGTAGTTCCTTTTTGTCCAGCAGAATTCGTCCTCGGAACGCAGGCCATCTCTGGTCGACCTATAGGAAAAACAGGGTGGCCCCCAACTGGAAAAGTCTGGGAATTTTGCAAAAACAACCAAATTTCAGGGAATTTAAAAAATGAAAACTTGGTGTAATAATTATTGTAAAAACCACCAAATGTCAGGGAATTTTTAAAATGAAAACTTTGTGTAATAACTGAAAGCCAGGTATATTATAACTCCTAAACAATCGAACTTCAGTAGTGTACTCTATCATACTAGGTACATATTATACGAATTATACGAATGATACAAATAATTATCAAGAGTTGTGGTCAAACTGTTTAAAAGTAACGCTATACGCACGAAAAAGTGAATGGATATGCCATTAGCTTCCCTGGTAACTACATCACCTTGAGTAAACCATTTGTGAGAAAAATCAACTGAGTATTGAACTGGGAAGAAAAAAACCCAGCAGAGTAGTGTATTGATCAATTAAGAGTCCTAAAACTAGTTTGTATACATAAGCTAGGACTTCTAGGAGAGTTAATGAGGGGGAAATTGGCCCATTGTTAAGTGGAGTCATGTGTTATAACTTCACAGAGCAACTTTCCAACGAACAATTTTTGTGGGATGGAAAATCAGGAAGTTATACTCTCTCTGACAACGATTGGTAGTAGGTGAATAAAAGTGTGACATTTTTTGGTGTCGGTCGAAAATTTTGAATTATCTCCAGAGCTAAGAAATCCATGTAGGGAAAAATGTACTTCAACAAATAGCTTCAGATCACCAATTGAGAGACCATAAAATATTAAATAAAAAAGCTGCGAATTATTTCACAAAGGTTTATTTTTTCAATTGAGTATGATCGTAGTTTAAAGGCCCGATCACATAGGACGCGTTATAACGCGACGTTAGGCGTTCCAGTAACGTCGCGTTATTGAGATACGGTACATTGCATCACCCCCGTCACACACACGGCGGTACCTCTCAGCGATACTTTCAGTAACGCGACGTAGCCCAGCGGGTTGTACAAAATTACAAAATATCGCGCGCTGAGGGCGTTCTCCTCGGTCCTTCTGGATATTCACCGCTAGTAGTACATGTAGGTCCTCGAAATTTTGTCTCGACATGCGGAAATAGTTCACAAAACGATCTTCATGTGAGCGCAACTCCCGACATAGACGGTGGTATTCCCCAAGCTCTTCCCTCCTTTGATTGATTGGGTGCACCCAATACAGTCTATTCCTGCGATCTACTAGTGCTAGAAGAAGTAGAGCTTCTTCCTCATCATAGTCATTTTCAGAAATCATTATAGATTAGATAAATTATAGACGCTGGGAACCACAAACCCCTTGAGTAGCACAGTCAAGACTGGGTATCGCGCCCTGATAACGCCTAATAATGACACGGTGTCTGTGACGTAGCTATACCGCCGAACGTCGGGGGGGAACGCGCGTTCCTATAACATCGCGTTATAACGCCTCCTGTGTGATCGGGCCTTAGTTGGCTTGCGACGTCCATACGAGCTGGCGAGAAGTTAGGACCAACTAGACCCCAAGTGGAGTCTATGTGCGAAAGAACGGTTTTTTTAAGTCAATTCTAAGGCCTTATATGGCCTGGACGGCGAACGGACATTGCAAATTTAGATTCTACGCACTTTGAAACGTAAAATTACAAAGTTTGAGGAGGGGTTATAAAAATTTTTTGCTATACGATCACATAGGCTTATTATTGAAAATAACAAACCAAAAGTCATGCAGCATGAGCGAATGGGTGAATTTTCGTAAATTATCGTATTACATTCAGATTAAATTGTTATGATATTTGAGCACTTCGAGGATAATGAAATTGTTAAATATAAGTAGACTGCATATAAGTAATCTGTTTTTTCCCCATTAAATTACACGATTTTCGTTTTAGAAGCATTAAAGGTACAATAAAATGATGAGAAATTTTTTTGTCTGGAAATTTGAAGTTCGGGCAGGGTAATGTCAGGGGAATTAAAAATTTCCATTTGGGGACCACCCTGAAAAAATAATCCCTGAAAATGTAATTAAAATTGGACTAAAACTTGGTGCAGTTTTGGGTGTGATTTACCACAGACACGGATCCAAAATTGTCCAGCAAGCTCTGAAACGAAATAAAAGCAAGTAGAAATCATGACTTTGAAAGACGAAAAATTTGTCGGCTTCTTGGACAAACACAAAGCTTCCCAATGTTGGTAGTAAAAAATAATTATTATGACACAAATAACATTTATAATGATTTATAGAAACACTCATGCTTAAGTTTATTGGAATTTTCAGGATTGATAAAAAGACAGCGCTATCGTGGGTACGTCATCAAAGAGCCTGACTACCGACAAGTTTATGTCACATTGGTGAGTCTAACTCTCTTTATTCAAGTACAGTTATTTTTTACTGATCTCAGTGTACATGTTAATTAAAAATTGTGTTCATACTATTTACAAACATGTATTAAATTGTTCAAACAGCCTCCAGGAGAATCGTTCAAGTTCCCTGACATCTCATCAGAAAAAGAAAAGAAAGATGACGATGAAATGAAAAAGTATCGAGATTCGGTTCTTGACTCCTATGGCAAGTTTTCGAACAAGAATAAAGACCGGCCTGGCGTCCCCGGGTGGTTTTCTCTCTAGTTGTTGTCACGTGTATTTATTGTACAGCATTCTTACTTAGTATAAATATTTGTTACCTATGGATAATATAATTTTGAAAGAAAAATTTTGGTCAATACCTACATGTAACCTCCTCCTGTAGCAGCCATGAATCATAGATTGTGATTTGATTTTGATACAGGCACCTTGGATTTAATGGGGCACCAAATTGTTGATAAAAGTTCCCCTCTGATCATAAATAACCTCTCTATGATCCCAGATAAAGGTAAATCGGAGTTGCTCCGATGCCAATAATATATAAACAGAAGAGTAAGCAGTAAATTGATTAAAAACACGTTTACATAATTCGACTTCCACGTTATTGACACCCTCCTTCTGCAATGCCCTAAATTGAATATTATAGTGAATGCGAATTTTAGATTAATTTGGTTCAAGACAAAAATGTGTAAGTAACATTCTTCACAACTCATCTTTCTAAATTTCGCAATAAAAATAAATTTGCAGACCATGGTTTGCCTGTATTTATTATATCTATATGGTACAAACCAAACTAAAATCACTCGCGACAAAGTTGTGGAGTTTTGCCTGTGTCAAATCAATTATAGTTTTGCGCATGCGCAATAATAATTATTGATCCAATTGCGATATAATTTATAGAGAAACTTCTTGGAACATGTACCCAAACCCCACCCCGCGTCAGAACGAACTTTGACCATTAGATGATGAGAAATCGACATTACAAGAAATTCATTTTAAACATGCTCCAAGGCTACTATTTATCTGATGGCAATGGAAATCATAGGAGGACCGTCTAGAAGCTGATCCCTAAAAATGTCAACAAAATTGAACTAAACCTAGGGGATGATCCTAGAGCATGTGCTGAACTACCCCTCGCGGTTGAATGAAATAAGACCACCAAATAATGAAAATCGTTACAAAAATTCACGTTTGCGCATGCGCTTAGGCTACTATTAATCAGACGACAATGAGTTATAGGGGAGCGTCTAGGAGCTAATCTCCACAAACCCTAAAAATTTCATCAAAATCTAACAAAAACTTGGTATAGTTTTGGGCGTGACAAAGATTTATTACAAACCGATAGGCAGACATGGAACCAAAATTGATCAGCAAGCTCTGAAACGCAAAAAGCAAGCGGAAATTTTGATTTTGGAAGTTGGAATTTTTTCGACTTCTCACACAACACTTCCCTACCTTCGTAGTGGGAGTGATTAAACTTTTTTTTCTTTTAAATATAATAGTGATAAGACTATTGTTTATAAGATTTAAACCATCCCAATTACACTCTGAATAATAAAGGTATTCTTGGTCCATTTCGTAAATCGAATCGACAAAAAGCTAAGCAGCTTTCTTGCGGGAACCAGTGAAAGCGAAATCAGTACAGGTTACCTCTTAACCAGGTTATAAATAATAAACTCATTTTTTTTTTTAGGTAATTGTAATGAAAAACCTTTAGATTATCACATATTTATTAAAAATACAAAGCTTTTCGGCTAAATTTTAGCCATCTTCAGGTATACACCTGTGTATGGCAGGTATACCTGAAGATGGCTAAAATTTAGCCGAAAAGCTTTGTATTTTTGATAAATATGTGATAATCTAAAGGTTTTTCATTACAATTACCTAAATTATGGAGGATTATCACAAGAAGTCTGCACCAACTCTTCTGAGATTATAAAATCATTTGTATTAAACAAACATAATATCTTAATTAACTATAAACTCAAAACTCGAGAATGTGAACACCTCAGAATAACGAGAATGACAATCGGCTGGTAGGGTCGTATCTATTTTTCGATGATTCGACGTCGAAACTCGACTTTCAAAGGCCTGTAGTAAATCGAATCGTCGTAAATGACCCCGCGCACTGGAGCTAGTCGAAGCTCAAGTTTCGATGATTCGACGTCGAAACTACTGGACCATGAATGCCCCTAATAAACCAAAGATCCTTCGAGGAAATCAGATTGTCCATGCTACCCATTTCATTTTGAGACACCTAAACTTTATACTGATCTATATTCAGGATCAGTTAACCCATTCAGGGTAGATGACATCATATGATGTCATGGCGGAGTTCACGGTGGCCGGGTGAGTTCATATGAAGTCGTGGATCCTTCTTCTGGGTGCTAAGACCACTTTTTGAGCACCATGTTGAATGGGTTTAAGAAGTGATGTGGAAAACCAATTGGATCATTTTATTTGCTTACGGATTTGTTTCATCTTTAAGACAAACTTGCTAACCTAAGTTAGCATTTAGTAATTCAAATAGATATCTTCTCCTTTTTTCTAGCGGGTCTTAAACAGAAGGATGTTCGTACACAAGAAAAATCACACAATTCCACGTTTTGTGGTTCACATCGTTCACTTTCCCTCAAATGATGATTTTTATTTACAATATGCACAATAAACTATACTTACAATGCTTTTGTTTCATTCGTATCTATAAATATGAAAGAGGACTATTTAAGATAAATGCTAAAGCTGCGCCATTATTGATTTTTAAAATGTAAGAATTAAATACAGTTTTTTTTTGTTTTTTTCGTGACATTGAATAAAATGAAAATCTATACAGAGTTTCAATGCCATTATTTTATACAACAGGTATCTTTTCGTGACAGCAAAATTACAAAACTTGTTTTTCACAAACTACAAAGCTGATAGAAAATACGGAATTGGGTTGGATAAAAAAGGGAGGGGGAGGGGGGAGTAGTTTAAAATTAAATAAAAACAGGGCGGTTCTTTTTCAGACAAAGTAGTTGATGAAAAGACTCAATAACAAAGTCGATTTTGTGGTAAGACAAGCAGATCTTTATGTACAAACGGAGCGAGCCTTTTGGTTAATGAAGGCAATTCATTTTTCTTTCTCGATTCGGCCGCCTCCTCTAGAAAAATAATTTAACGTACCTACCCCTAATTAAAAACCTCTGCACGCGTTGCTCATTTTTTCTCCTTTGATGCCATTTGCATTTTTTTTTCTTGTATTTTTTGTTTTGTTCAGTCTATAAAATTAGGATTTGGTGTAAAGGTTGACTACGAGGTCATCATATCCAGCCCCGCGTTGGAGGTCATGAAGGGGCCTTTGAGTGAATCGTTTATGTCTCTCCGGAACAGGGACAGGTTTTGAGTGAACCTGAAACAACAGATGGACATTATTTTACACATGTAGATAGCAATGGGGGATGCACAGATTTTTTCACTTATTTACGACCAGGCCCAATATACAGGGTGTTCATAAAAGAATGCCCTAGTTTCAAAAATCCGTAAATTCGTTATCTTTAAACTTAACGGGGAAAAGTTGGTTTCTAATGAAAGAGGAGGTTCCATAGTTTTATTTGGTTGCCGAGAGATCGCGCTCCACTGGTAAACTTGACAAAGTTTTATACTGGACGATGATGAGAATTTTCCCTTTAACATTGTGTTTAGTGATGGATCGACGTTTCATCTATCGGGAAAAGTGGATCGCCACAATGATAGAATTTGGGGCAGTGAGAACCTTCACAAAACACTCGAACACGAAAGAGATTCTCTAAAACTCAATGTTTTCTGTGCGATCTCCACACATAAGGTGTATAGTCCTTTTAGCGAATTTTCTTTCTTTTCTTTCTTTCAAAAATTTTCTTCATCGAAATCTGTTTTGAGGCATTCTGAAATGATTCCTGGATTTTAACGCTTTTTTATATGTATATATATATATATATATATATATATATATATGTATATATATATATGTATGTATGTGTCATTCCAGACGATAACTCTCGATAGAATTGAGATAAAAACTTCGTTCTTTCGCCAAAAAATCAAGCATTTCAAAGGAAAGGATGAGTTCGTTGGACAACAATTTTTGAGCACATTAAATTGGTCAAATTTCGAAAAATGTACCCAAAAAATCACTAAAAATGGCTAAAAACGGCCAAAAATCGTTAAATTTCTATTTTTTTGCAGAATTTTAGTCAAAACTAAATTTTCAACGATTAACTAGGACATTAAGAATTTTTGCTCAAAATTATGATGAAAAACGTACTTAAATGTCATTAAAATTTGCTAAAATATCTATAAAAACTGCAAAAAAAATTAAAAATCAAAAATCCCTTCTGAATCAGTGGAATTTTATTTAGAATAAGTTTTTTTGCCATAAAATTGGTTTTTAACCATTTCTGTCAACTAAAATTGCTCCAATTTCAATGCAATTTAACATACTATAGTACGATAGATAGTTTATGAAAATTCGCTCATACGATCATGCTGCATGACTGGAACTTTTTTTCTTTCAAGAGCACACAGTTACAGGAGCAGCATACCTGCGAATGCAGAAGACTGGTTATTCCCTAGAGTTGAACAAGAAGAAAACTATGAAACACTCATCTCTCACCAAGATGGTGCTGCACCACTCCATGGGCTACTGCCGTTCGTACATTTCTCAATGAATCTCTCCCACAGCGATGGGTAGGTCGGAATGGGGCTCAGGACCTGGCACTGCATCGATGATGAAGCCTGATAAGTTTTTATGGGGGCACATCAAAGCTAAGGTGTATGTACCACCTCAACCAACAAATTTGGATGATCTTCGCATGCAAATTCAAGCTGCAGTACAGTGTGACACCCGAGATGCTTAATGGGGGTCTGGGAAGAGCTTATTTACCTCATTGACGTCGTTCGTGTTGCTGGAAGTGGACATATCAATCATTTGTAGGTATGGAAAAATACTACGGATTACAACCTTTCATTTGAGGCCTATTTCATTTCTATAACTTCAATATTTCCAGAAATACAGATTTTTGAAACTAGGGCATTCTTTTATGAACACCCTGTACATTAAAAAAAATATATACAGGGTGTCCCATCTAAACGGGCCCATCGGGAAATTACAGCCTTACGGTGCGAGCTATCGAAAAATTGAACTGGACCTTTTTTATAGTAGTTCAACTCAGCTTCACGATGCAGAAGTCCGATTTTTATTTTTCCATGTTATAAGGTCTCAAATCATTGATTGAAACTGACAGTTTCCTCTTGACCCCCCTTTTTTATTGCTTTTTTCGATTTTAGGTTGAATTTGGAACAGAAAATGCCTCCTTGAAATTTTCTTTTTGGGGCTTCGTTTCTGAGTTATTCCACTTTTTGCGGAAGTCCGACTTTTATTTTTCCATGTCTCAAATCATTGATTGCAACTTACGGTTTGACCCCCCTTTTTTATTGCTTTTTCCGATTCTAGGTTGAATTTGGAACAGAAAAGGCCATATTGAAATGTTCTTTTTGGGGATTCGTTTCTGAGTTATTCCACTTTTTGCGAAAAACAGAAAATCGCCGATTTCTTTTAGACATTACCAACACTATCTTACCATTTTTATCTTCAACTTTTGAGATGTTCAAAGAGATTCATTGAGATTCTTCAACTTTTGAAATCAGCAAAAAACTATCTATCATCAGACCCCAGCGTCCATAATCAACAATCACCATTAGGGGGATGATATTACACTTGAACCGCTTACGATTTAAAAAAACTGTTCAGTACTATTACTCATTTATTAGAAGAACGTATGAGACGCCGTATTCTGGACTAATGTAAGGTTCTTTAAATAATAAAGATCATAGTGTAGACTGAACAATAAGTATCAAGAAGCTGTTGTTTTCTTGACCCTTGAATACAGTTTGCAGGAGAAGGAGCAGGTGGCATTTTCGATTTATCACAACACAACTGACTGGAAGTCTCCTTGTGGTACATTTTTTAAACTGTATTCTGAACAGTGATTCTGTGTGTACTGAACAGTTTGAGTGGGGGTTTTTTTTTCAAACGACGATTTGGAAAACTTTTTTTAAATCGTAAGCGGTTCAAGTGTAATGTCATCCCCCTGATGGTGATTGTTGATTATGGAAGCTGGGGTCTGATGATTGGTAGTTTATTAATGCTGATTTCAAAAGTGTGGTGAACATCTCAAAAATTGAAGATAAAAATAGTAAGAAAGTGTTGGTAATGTCTGAAAGAAATCGGAGATTTTCTGTTTTTCGCAAAAAGTGGAATAACTCAGAAACGAATCCCCAAAAAGAAAATTTCAATATGGCCTTTTCTGTTCCAAATTCAACCTAGAATCGGAAAAAGCAATAAAAAAGGGGGGTCATGAGGAAACCGTAAGTTCCAATCAATGATTTGACACATGGAAAAATAAAAATCGGACTACCGCAAAAAGTGGAATAACTCAGAAACGAAGACCCAAAAAGAAAATTTCAAGGAGGCATTTTCTGTTCCAAATTCAACCTAAAATCGAAAAAAGCAATAAAAAAGGGGGGTCAAGAGGAAACCGTCAGTTTCAATCAATGATTTGAGACCTCAAAACATGGAAAAATAAAAATCGGACTTCCGCATCGTGAAGCTGAGTTGAAATACTATAAAAAAGGTCCAGTTCAATTTTTCGATAGCTCGCACTGTAAGGCTGTATTTCCCGATGGGCCCGTTTAGATGGGACACGCTGTATATTAGGGATGGGTATCGATGTATCGATGTTTCAAAAACATCGATGTTTTCCCCCCAAACATCGATGTTTTTTCATCGATGTTTACTCTTCGATGTTTTTTAAACATCGATGTTTACTCTTCGATGTTTTTTAAACATCGATGTTTTTCCCCAGACATCGATGTTTTTTTTTTTCAAATGTGTTTTTTTGTCGTTAATGTAAAAATGATGGTTCTTTTATACCTGAACAATAATTATTCTTGTTTTATAAATGCTTACTTGGTCGTTTATTATTCTTCTATAAAAATAATACTGTACAGATTCAAGAAACATCGATGTGTTTGAATCAAATCGTACTACGGTAATGTCGATTCGTTATCACATATTGTTATCAGTGTTTGTATCATTCATTATCATGAAATTCGTTGTCTCGCGTTTCCGCTGTTAGTGAGTTGTAAAACAAACATTTAATTTTTTACAACTTCTTTACAATTTTTCAGTGTTTTAATGAGAACATTTTCTTTCTACTTTTCTGCGATTTTACTTATGTAGGTACTATTATTAAAATTGTTGAAAAGAACTACTTTTTTCGCAAATTTTCTAAGAAAATTAGTTTTTTCTAAAAACCATCGATGTGTCGAAACATCGATGTTTTTTCTCCGATGTTCCTTGAAAAAAAACATCGATGTGCAAACATCGATGTTTTGTTCATCGATACCCATCCCTACTGTATATATACACACAGGGTGTATCAGACAAGACTCGCCATAGTTCAGGGATCGATTCTACAACTAAATTGCAACAAAAATTGCCTCGTAGACTTTATATTTTTAGAGGCTTCGTTCCCGAGTAATTTCACTTTCAAGATATTTTTCTTGTTTTTGACCTTATGTCACTAAAATGGTCATAACTCCCTTAATTTGATGAGTAAATTGAAATTTGATAACACCGTTGAAAAGAGCGTTAAATTTCTTATCTCCCTGATGCCAAAAGAAGAATTTTTGAGCACCTCCGAAAGCCAAAAAATGAGGTCAAAGTCATAATTTTGAGAAGTTGACAAAATGTCACTGTTTTGAATCCGCTTATTGACTTTTTTACTGTAGTGCTTTTGAATCCCCATCTTCAGGAAAACTACCTTAGAATTTCAGCTTTCCAACGGTATAATCAATCTTTATTTCACTTCGCTAATTAGAGAAGAAAAGTATGTTTGTATGTTGGAAAAAATGGTATTTTCTATGAAATCGACGGTTTTTGTGGAAAATGACCCTATAAACATGAGCTAAAGATACCTAAATATTGCTAAAGATATAAAAAGATGAGCTAAGATGCCAATTTTATCAAACCTCGACTGGGGAAGTTTTCCTTAAGCATAAAATTTCTCCGGGGTCAAATACTAGCCATTTCGGCTGGTCTGGTGAAACTGCAGGCTTAGCAGATGCTCGCTGAAAGAAGTCCAGTAGTCGAGCGAGGAGATTTCCCCCAGAGTTGGAAAAAGGATGCGAGTATCCACAATTTTTGGGTTACAATCCAGATTTTCAAGGGTGACCTCAAACACCTCCATTACTTTTTGAAAATCACTTAACAACAATGAAAAATCGCTTCAGCAATCATCTAGTTACAGCCGATTTCCTAACAAGGTCGTGCTAATTGCTGCTACCAAATAAAAAAGCCTTCCTCTAGCTTGAAATAGCAAACCATATCTCGCTAAAATGTTACATGGATAATACAGGAATACATGATACAGTTCAATTATGAGGTGTTATTTACCTGTCCCTATTTTTGGTTAGGAGATTCCTTTCAATGCTATCCATAAGGTTTTCGAACCACTGAGCCATCGCCGCCTGTTTGTCTGCAGGCTGGCTTCGAATTATATTCTCTCGAAGTTGATTGAAATACTGAAACATTACACAAAAAGAAAATATCATTTTAGATTTCATGGATTGTAGTTACTCAAAGATCATCCGAAGGAAAAAAATCAATTTTCTACTACAGCTCCCCCAAAATGAATGATGGCTCATAAGGGGAAAAATGAAAAGAAACCGGAAAAATAAAATTTTGATTTTAATAAAAAGACAATACAACATAAAGAATATAATATATCAATTATCAACAACATGAACTAAATATTGTTAGAAATTTTGAAATTATTTCAACTCTGATTTTTTAGCATCTCCCTGAAGAAGCCCCAGTTCCTGAGGAGAAACGTTGAAGGACATACAGGTTGATAGAAACCCAAATTAAGGACATACAGGCCTTTTTATAAAACTGTTAATAAAGAAACAAAGGCTTAAGTACATACTGCAGCATCTGTGAGTTGAACTAGGTGTAGATTACAAAAAAAGTTTAGTCATGCTTGCACTAAAGGGAAATTCGGTGAAAACAAGTTGTCAACTAGCCACAGAGCGAAATAAGAACTCCAAGGTTTTGACAGAATAAAACTGGCATTTTTTCAAATTTAATACCCCCCACCCTTTCCTTTATTCTCCCTTGAAGCGGAATTCGGATACCTTGTGAAGTAGAGCACCACGCAAAATCGATTAAGGCCGGGTAGTTTGAATTTTTTTATATTTTTTTTTCATTTTTAGAAAGCTTAGAACTGGTCATTTAAGGGATGCCAGGTGAAGGATCATCCTCGCAAAGAACAACGTTTTTAATACGTAAGAATGTAAAATAGGTGTTACAACTCAACACTTACCTCTTCATTTAGAAGAATAAGCCCTAAAAGTGGCCTAGACATTGACCATTGGTTTCTGCAATCCTCAAACATTATGACGTTGAGGACAGTGCTCAGTATTTGGTGAAGGATTTCTGGATGGAGCTCTAGAACCTGCAGGAACATGTCTCCCTGCGGCTGATTCACCCCTCGCCTCTTTTTCCCTTTGTTTGTGATTTGTTTAAATAAATACGTAACTATGTGATCCAAACTTGCACAGCACCCAGTGCATACCATTGTGTCTGTAAAACATAAATTAACAAAACATACAGCATTTGTTCGTTCAGGAATACAGGTATGAGAATTTTTGTTCTTCGCGTAAGAATTTTTCCCATTAACGCGTAGAGCAACCTTTAGAGCAATCAAGCTGATGCTAACCTCTCCAGTAATTTTTACAAATATATTTGCGGAGTAAACGAGATGAATAGTGACGCTAACGTTAGAGATTCTCTTGGATTCGAGATCGAGCTGAAGACGTTTGAATTCATTACTGTCTGCTTTATCAGGTAGATAATATGAATGGGATAGCAATGATTGAGTAAATGTTATATACCTAGGTATATCTTGCTATCATCCTCATATCATTTGATTTTGCCTAGGGCGATACCACCTCGACTTCATCACAGTTCTCGTCCAATCACTAAAGATAAGCAACGTCGGTCAGGGTTAGTACTTGAAATTTGAGCCAGGCTTGCATCAAAGCACTGATGAATCCGTTCACTACCTCAACAATGATAAAAGAGGCTAAAGATAAACTGACCAAGTTAGGCACCCAATTAGACAACAAAGTGTATGTCAATTGGGTGCTAGGTCACGAAAGGCACAGAAAATGAGCAGGTAGATCACCTTGCCAGGCAGGGGTCGTCTAGAAACTATCACGGGCCGACCCCAGCCCTAGGCGGAACGCGTGTAAGGCCAAGGCAAACACCTGGCCCATCAAAGATCTATAAAAAGCTATGAAGAAAAGAGGACAGCAGGTATAGACAATCTAGAATGTGCATCTCTGGCTGTGATAAGAGTCGCTCTGACTGGATTATATCACAGCCTAGAACACAAATGGGAAAATAATTGGGGTTCTCACAGGGCATTTTAGCTTTAAGAGGACCCTTTTTACCATGTCCAAGGCAACTTCTCCACTCTGCGAATGTGGAAACGGAGAGGATACAGCTGAACACTTTCTTTGTGATTGCGATAGATTCTGGAGATCTAGGCCCTGGGAAATTATACAATCGAAAGGGCCTCACTCAGAGACCTAGATTGGAAAAAGATCAAGAAATTTGTTGAGTTAAGCAACATATTTAGGGACATAGCGCAGCCGTAGAATCCCCAAATTAAAAGGGGCCCTTTTTGGGAAAATACAAGCGATTAGGCCTGGGATTTCTTCCTGCGGAAGCCCTATGCAGTCAGCAGAGTTAGTACTTGGATAGTGACGGCCTTGGGACACTGCGTACCACAGGCATCTTTTTTGTTACTTTTATCACTCACTTTTTCATCTATGTACCCCAAGTTTACTAAATCAGGCCTTAATAGATGGTTTCGAGTGCCTTCCCTACTTTATGAAATCTTCATTTCCGAGATCAGAGTAGGTAGGTACAAATAATCAACCTGCTCAATTAGGCTCTCTTCATAAATTTGTTGTCTACACTAACAAACCTGCTTGCTGCCTAAATTCTTTTAAGTTGGTAGATACAACTTTGTTATACGAAATGTACATGCGAATGCCTACGAAGAATTTAATTAAGTAGGTACCGTTTAAAAGTCTTAAATCGGATAAGTAAGAAGGTACCAACTATTGCGTTCACTCCCAAGTAGTTTAATTGTGGATATCTGGCTGTCAAATGTAGTAGGTACGTTATTCACGCAATCAACAAAATTTAATTTAAAAGACAATTACATTTAAACGTTTTTACTTTCATCGACAAATAGTGGAAATTGGAAAGGTTATTACTACAGTTCAGAGGGAGAACCAATACTCCTGAACTGAGGTTAGCTTTGCATCAGGTTATGACGACTATGCGTAGAACAAATTCCAAAGAAAGCATTCCTCCCATGTACAAGAAAGAAGGCCCCCTTCCTGTACACATATAGTTTTCCCTGTTGATGCAAAGATTTGCGCATGCTCAATTGTTATTTGTTGACATATATATGCGATGAAAACTACGCGAAAAACAAAAATACTCAGTAAAATTATCATTTATGTACCTTTTGGAGCGTGACAAATATTCAGACAAAAACTTATGGTAAACGAAATATGCACACTACGATGCATAGTTGATCATTCATGGTTGTCTGTTGTCAAACTAATCTTCAAGGCATGCTGTACATGATTGGCCAAACTTGTTTAATAACCACTACGGTAGAATGTCCTTACCCAAAGCTGTGAGACCTTCTGAGATTGACGATAAAATATACAAAAACACGGAAGGTTCAAGGGTGGAAAGGAAGCTCATGTGATCTTGGGCAAGGCACTCGAGCAGAACGTAGTAAGTTTGGGATAATTTCGGGTAATCCTGAAATAAAAGAGAAATAAAAGTAACTAATCACAATGCATTTAATTTGTGTTAATCGTGTTTCAAGGTCACAGGTAAGTATCAAGTACAGTAGCAGTAAATGTAAGAAAGTAACGTGCAGTAGTAAACAGAGTAACGTCAGTATTGAAGAAAAAGTAACCACGCAATGGGCAAGTAGTTGCCAACTGACTGGACATGGAGGAGTAGAAGGGATAAGAGACACGAAGTGGGAGAGAGGTGTGGAGAAGTCCGAGTTCAGCCCTCTTCTTTGAACTTTACCCCCACCTGTCCTGTATACTCTATTTCTCACCAGTACGAGGGTTGTCCAGAAAATAAGTTCCGTTTTGATTTGTAGGGTGGTAGGAGTGGCTTTTGCCAAATCTGGTAACACCGCTCAAAAGAGGAGAGGTGGGGGAATGGAATGAGAGGTGGGTGACCTCAGTCGGTCAGTTACCAACGTCAGGGCAGGTAGTTGAAATGGAGCCCTCCACGTCGCGTCCCGCCACCTCGATCCCCGTTCCCTCTCGAGTTGTTGTGCGCGGAGTGATTCAATTTCTTTATGCACAGGGTTTCAAATCAGTTCAAATTCACAAACAGCTCATTTCTGTTTATGGAGAAGGTGTAATGAGTGAGTCAATGGTGAGGAAATGGGTACGTGAATTTAAGGCGGGAAGACATTCACTTGAGGATGAAAGTGGGAGAGGCTCAGTTGTGACGGACGAAATTGTCGCAGAAATCGACAATGCAGTTCGCAAAGATCGTCGTTCAACCCTGGATGAACTCCACCTGAGTTTCCCAGACATCTCAAGATCCCTCATCCATGAGATCGTCTCGGAAAAACTTGACTTTCGGAAAGTTTGTGCTCGGTGGGTCCCTAGAGAGCTGACGCCCCAACACGGGGACCAACGAATGGCCGCAGCTCGAGAATTTTTGGACCGCTACAGAACTGATGGGGACGCATTCCTGAAGTCTATCGTCACTGGAGACGAAACCTGGGTGTCACACTACACTCCAGAAAACAAAAGACAGTCCATGCAATGGAAACACCCCACCTCCCCAAGTGCCAAAAAATTCAAAGTCGAGAAATCAACCAGGAAAATCATGGCTTCTGTTTTCTGGGATCAAAAAGGAATTCTCCTGATTGATTTTTTGCCTCAAGGTGAAACAATTAACGCCAACCGCTATTGTGAGACCCTGAAGAAGCTTCGTCGGGCCATACAGAACAAGAGAAGAGGAATGTTGACCTCCGGTGTTTGCCTTCTCCACGACAACGCTCGGCCTCACGTTGCTCATTCCACAGCGCAACTTTTGGATGAGTTTGGTTGGGATGTTCTGACCCATCCACCTTACAGTCCCGACTTGGCCCCTTCAGACTATCACCTGTTTACCAAAATGAAAGCGGAATTGGCGGGAGAACGTTTCACAAGTGACGAGGAAGTGAAAGAAGCTGTCACGAAGTGGACCAAGGAGGTAGCGGCAAGCTTTTATGAGGAAGGAATTTCGAAGCTCATTTCACGATATACCAAATGTATTGACGTCGCCGGGGATTACATGGAAAAATAGTACATATCATGTTCAACTACAATACCTGTACGTTTCAAATTTTTTCAATAAAAACTTGATTTAAAAAAAAAAAACCGAACTTATTTTCTGGACGACCCTCGTACTTGAAACAGTTTGTGCCACTACAGGGCACATATTACTATCATCCTTCATTACTATCATTGTTCCTGGAAGAACAATTTATTACCGATGAGGGGAGGGGGGCATAATACTTGCAGCGAAAAGTGAGCAAACATAACCGAGATACTAAACCTATTGACAATCTTCCCTCAAAAATAAAAGAATGGAACCAAATCTTTCCCATCAAGTGTTCAAACCCAGAAGGAAATGCATAATTACAAACTCAACTTAGTGAAATGCTGATAAAATGATAGTAGGTCGAGGAGAAGACTGTTTACTTATATAGCTGACATCTTTACACTCAACACGCAGTAATTTTTAAAGAAAATATTTGAAAAAACCCGCAAACGCGCGGATTTTGAAATAAACGGGATTTTTGATCTCTTACAATGGCCATCCTGCGCCTTCACCGTGCCTCTCCATGCTGGCAGCTGGTTCCTCACTCTAGTTTAAAGACCACTGAAAGTTGAAGGAGAATGACTGGGTGGGCACTAAACTGTCTTCTCGACTTACTATAATTTTACTCAACATTTCCCTAAGGCAAGTTGAGTTGGTAATTATAGTGCGGTCTTTGTAATTAATTATAACTGCAGAAGCCATTACTATAACCATCAGACAAATCAAATTAATCTAAAGTAATTAAATTATTATAATTAACGATACGTACCTATATTAAATAATGTAAAGTTGCAATCACTTAAGAGTAATTAATTTCTGACAAGTGAGAATTTTCTTCTATTTTTTTCTAGCTTGCATGCAATAAAAACGTCAGCATTCATTACAATTGCAAGTTTTAATGGTAACGAACTACATATAAATTCAATTTATTGCCCAACTTCATCAACACATTCATGGATGCAGAAATTTACGTTTTTCTAGTATAAATTTTCACTCAGTTTTTACTACATTGTGAATGATTTTGCGTGTTTTGCTATTTCTAGGTGGTCTTGAAGATGGTGTAGGTACATGGAGATACGAACGTCATTGGGCTAAGTATTGGTGACTTTATACAGTAATTAAAATATAACTGCTGAAGTCATTATTATTACCATTAGGAAAATCAAATTAATCTAAAGTAATTAATTTATACTTGAAGATACGTAGTTGAATAATGTGTAGTTGTAATCACTCCAAAGTAATTAATTTCTGACAAGTGAGGATTTTCATTTTTTATTATTTTTTTAAAGCATGCATGCAATAAAAACGTCCGCATTCATTACAACTGCAGGTTTTAATGGTAATGAATCACACATAAATTCAATCTACTGTCCGACTTCATCTACACCACTTATGAATGCAGAAATTCACGTTTTTCTACCATCAATTTTCAGGACTAAAAAAACTAATATTTATAATTAGACGGTACTCACTAGAAGATCAGATTGGAGTATACTCAGTAGCAGTTTGACAAAAGTTTTCAACGCGTTATCTAGGGCTTCATCTCCATAAAGTCGGAAAACGCCGAAGTTAACATAACTACCACACAGAGCAGCTTTGAGCATTGAGAAACATATCGATATGCCTTTCAACTTCATTGCATACATTTGATCTTTAGGTACATCTACGGTTAGAATATTGCGACCTGAAACGAATCAGATTGTCAAATAAGATGATTCTATTCAATAAAATAACTAACACAGGAAAGGAACAAATTATGCGATAGCATACCATAACTACAGATAACTTTGCTGGCTTCTCTGAATAAAAGAATGCCGTTGGGAGAGGACACATCAAACTGGAGACGTTGCGAGCGATTTTGAACGAGCTCTGCAAATAGTTTGAGGACAGGCGTTGTAACATGTGGCTCCCTGTACCACAACTCCATGGCATGCAGAAGAATAGGTGTGTATGCAGGGTATCTACCAGGTTTAAGTTAAGGAACTGAAATTGAGTTAGCGCATAGATATTATGAAACACTTAAGTAACATGAGGTGGATAGGTAAAACAAGGTAAGGTTGGTTTCTGGTAAACCAATAAAAACTCTGATGATCAAGGATACATCCAGTCGAAGAGCATCATGTACGATGTTTTGGTGTTAAATGCAAAAGCTAAGCCTCGCAAATCTCGGGCAAGGCCTATCAAAGCCTTTTTAGCTTCTTCTGATGCAAACATAGGGGTTTCTGCATTTGCGAGCATTGCACCTATGGACTCGAAAGCATCTGCAACAAACGATAATAATACAGATCCCTTTAATCTGATAAAAAGTACTTGAAACCCTAGAAGATGTCAGCCAGAGTTCAGGAGTACATTGCTGTTTAGCGGCAGCCATTGATTTATTTTCCTGGTACCTACAGTGAATACAAATCATCTTCTTTAATCAACAAGAGTACCTTATGCTTCATGAATTCTACGCATTTCTTTCAAAATGCACAACACTGTGGGGGGGGGGGGGGGGGGGGTCAAACAGGTTTTTTGAAACTGCAAACTTGTATTTCTTGAACTATCTTGAACTACACGTCCATTTGAGTCGATAGATCTTGAGTGGAACAACTGTAAGGTCACTAATAATCAAGACGAAAAATAATGCTACTCACTCGTTAACGGAAGCATGAACGAGTTAAACCGATCTTCGTCTTCTCCTAAATCTACCATCAAAAGTCGCCCCAATGAAGTGTAGAACATGGAACGACATCGCATTTCTGTCACAGCCACATTATTCCCCAGAAATGGAAAATGTTCACTCTGTAAAAGAAAAAAGAAATGTCATATTAAAATGCATGTAATATTAAATCAGTTAGATGAATAAATTACAATAAAGAATGGATGTTTCAATTATAAAACAGAAATTAATTAATGTGCATGAGCATAACATGATCTCAATGAGAAATGTATACATTGGTCGGAATTTCCATACAACTCATTATTCATTGGCCAGTAGGGGGATAGCAATTGTCAATGCAAGTGCGTGTGTGTGGAAAAATGTATACAACTCAATCCAAAAGACCTGCGGGTAAACAAATTTAATTTAACAACAGTAAAAGGAATATTTGTTCCAACAAGGACAAAAGGGCACCCTAGAGGACCTTAGAGCTCGAAATTGCATTCCAACAAGGTTATGGGGTTGAGAGCTCTGTGTTCCAACGGATCTTAGAGCCCCCCAGAGCTGCTCCGGGGGTCCAACAAGCAGTCTTTCGACGGGGTCTCATCGAGAGTTCCGAGCCCTACACATGGGCATTTTGAAATAACCTGCTACCCTCGAGTTAACTACAATCCACGTAACCTTCTCTAAACTGTTTTAACATTCACTACTACGTTTGTTATCACATCTCTCTCACGTTTGTAAATCTTCAACTACCGTTAACGCGTTTTGAACACTCGGGTGAGCTCCGAAGTGTTCCAACAACCACGAAAGTGGGCGAACTTGGACTAATAATAAATAATAATAAATATACATATACATAGTATTACATACCTTAGGCAGGTTTCTAAAAAGTCACTTTGTAGTTGATAGCACATGTAGTATGTACATTCATGTCATTCACATACATATGTACATAGTATTACATACCTTGGAGAATTTAGGCAGGTTTCTACAAAGTAATTTTGTAGTTGATAGCACATGTAGTATGTACATTCATGTCATGCACACACATATGTACATACTACATGTGCTATGTAGGCAAAACCTGCCTAAGTTCTCCAAGGTATGTAATACTATGTATATGTATATTCATTATTAATTTTTCTATTTGTCATAATGTAACATGTCAAACAACAGCTGTTCAATTAATAGACTTTTGGAATCTCATCTTGTTGTAGCCCTGATGATGATGTACAAATACATCGAAACGTTGGCTTTGAAGACATGAATTTTATTATCCTGACCGACTCTCAAGATCCTAAAACTGCGCTAATTATCAGCTAGCGGTCAAGAAACTAAACCATATTATTAATTATTATTTTCTACTTTTTAAAAACCCAGTCATAAAGCTGGGAGTAAAAAACATAAAGCCAACATAAAAATGCAACATTACGAGTAAGGGAGTTACTTACAATGTGGTTATTAAGCATGAATTGGATTTCGTCTAATTTCACTAATTTTCTAACGCAGCTGTAGCCCACAGTGAGGTCGCTGAGAAGTTGTAACGTTTTGCAGATTATCTGCTCGCTTCTTCCCCAATATTTCAAATTTGTGATGCTGAAATTGAGAAAGGGAAAAGTAAGCATTTGAGATACCGAAAAACTTACTTGCGAAAAATGAAGAGCAAGTGTGGAACAGATACGATGCACAAAGGTGATCTATTATTACTTTTAATAATGAAACTTTGAAATTTGTTGACCGAGAAAAACATTTATGTAACCTGTCTTCAAAATTACAAAGACTCGAAAAATAGGATTAGGGGGGAAAATGCTGTATGCCGTCTAAAGCTTTTCCCTGTATCTAAGAGGGTCATGCAAAAAGTAACTTTAAGACTGCAACGTAGGGCCAGGAAAGGTACACAGAAGGCTGGGAGGTTTTTGTCTAGTTTATAGGGTGGGGTCCTTCCCAGACGCATTACCTGCCAGTTACCCGCTAGATGCGATGGAGTTGCTAACTGACCCCGTGTCCATCGTGGAGATGCGAGGTGTCATCCGTTACTACACTCTACATGGCAAAACCGGGACGGAAATTTGCAGAAAACTCTGGAATGTGTATGGCCCAAAAGCCATGTCTCTGCAAATGGTGTCGGTATGGCGGAAATTTTTTTTGGAAGGCCACAACTCGCTTGTCGATAAACCACGTAGTGGGAGACCCTCTACTGCAACAACAGGGGAGCCAGCTCGTTCTCCCCATTCTGGAGTCTGGCATCTCACGATAGATGAAATTCATGCTAAACTCCCTTCTGACATTGAGATTAGTCACAGATCGGTCGCTAACATCATCTCAAAGAAGTTGAAGATGATTAAAGTTTCTGCAAGATGAGTACCAAGGTTGCTGTCTCAGGATCACAAAAATTTAAGAATGGAAGCAGCATGAAAATTCTTCGAACTTCATACCGCGGAAGGAGACAGTATTTTCAACAGAATAGTCACCAGGGACGAGACCTGGGTTCATAAGTTTTGTTTCCACTACTGCACCAGAGCTGGTTCAGTTCAGAGCAAGGGCACCTCCATGGCTGTTCAGTTCAGATGGCAGCGGAAACGCTCAAGGACATATTCGGGGCAGTAACCATGGATACACGAAGATCCATGAAATGGAGTCACGTTAGCGGTACTTTAGCAAAACCATGAGCAAAACCTTGTGTCTCATTCTTATTCTTCGATTCTTATTCGACGTCAACTTTTCGTGATTCACCCCCGAATATTGAGTTATTTCTATTTTATTAGTTTAGTTTTCTAAGCACCCGGACCTAATAAAGGAATAGACAATTCAAATTTAAAACTTTTAAAAGCTCGAAAATCGCGGAATCACTTGAATAAATATGAACAAATGACTCGAAAACAGGCTCGAAATCAAAGGAAACCACAATTTGTAAGGTGTAAGGTTACAGAAGTTTGAGGAAGGAAAAATCGGGTTATCTAGAGTTCCAAAGAGCGCATGCGCGGAGCAAGCTGCACCTCCTCTTCTGGCAGAGCAGGAAGTTCATGTTCGGATCATGTTTCTTGAGCAGCAGAAACACCGGACATCTTGCACCGAATATGAACCGAGTAACTGCGGAAACGTCATTTTCTTACTCCTTCTTCACTGCACAAACGCAACTTGACCTGAACCTTTTTGGTTCAGCAGTGGAAACAAAGCTACCTATTAAGTACTCAACCCCCGAAACAAAACGTCAAAGTTCTGTGTGGAAAAGACCTGGAGAGTCTGCACCAAAAAAGGCCAAAGTGACACTTTCTCAACGCAAGCTTATGGCAACCATTTTTTGGGACAATCAAGGCATCCTGTTCTTGGATTTTCTTCCCAGAGGTGAAACGATAAATTCCGAGCGGTACTGTGACGTACTGAAAGGCTTGCGAGCCGCCATAAAACGGAAAAGACCCGGTTTGCTTCATCGAGGTGTTTTGCTTCTTCATGACAATGCAAGACCGCATTCAGCCCGTCAAACGCAGGAACTGCTTGAGAAATTCAACTGGGACATTTTCCCCCACCACCCTTACTCCCCGGACCTTGCTCCAGTGACTTTTACCTCTTTCCCAAACTGAAAGCCCATTTGGGGGAAACCAATTTCGCCTCAGATCAAGAGTTGCAGAAAGAAGTTACTGATTACCTATGGGGTATGAGGAGGGGATAAACAAATTGTTGTCAAGGTACCAAAAGTGTTTGGATAAGGGTGGGGATTATGTGGAAAAATAATTATGACTTGTATAATTATGATAACTTTTTTTTTCAAATTTTCATGACTTTCTGATTTTTTAGAAAACTTTTAAAATTACTTTTTGCATGACCCTTTTATTTTGATTTTCACGCATTCTATTGGTAAAGGAATGCAACCCATTCATTTTAGATTATTTAACTTCCAAAAGAATAGGTTAGTTTTGGGTTTCACCTATGTCAACACTTTAGTTCAAAGGCTTTCATGGCGCCTGTTCAATCTTTCAAACATGAACTTAAAAAAAATAAATAAATAAATGAAATAAAAGGTCCCTTGTCCCATGGAGTCACCACTGAAATCTGCACCGCTTTGACGTGTTAAGCTCTCATTGAGTGGTGAGTCAAGATTCAAATAGGATGTTACTAGGGAAAGCAGAACAGAAATATCGAATATCACTAGTGAGAAGACCATTTCCGACTTGACCTACGAATCAAAAGTTGACAATAACGCGAGAATGGATTTGAAATTTTCTGTGCCTTTCTTTCCGAACTCTTCCTATTCTGTACAAACCTACTTCAATTAAGTAAATGGTCCCGTCCTATTAGACCTCTACTCAGGCATTGATCTCGTAGTAAGCTCAATTTTTCTATTCATAAAATGAATCTACTCTATCTCTATCCCGTAACCACTCCGAATGCATTCATAATTTATTATCCCTATTTGTAACGCCTCCCATTCGTATCTTGACTCACCACTCGGAGGATTACTAGAAATCTCTAGTAATATTAAGAGAATTATTTATTGTTCCAAATATCGTCAAGTCCACACCAAATTGAGTAATATGTGACAAGGGTACACTCATCCCACTACTTTCTATTTTTCAGTTTGCTAAGAAGAAAACCCGCATTTTCCAAAGCAATGCGTACAGCAATCCTCCTCCTCCTCAAAAACTTTTTCGAACGCTAAATCCTCACCGTAGTTCTGTCGAATAGTCAGTACCAAATGAACAGCTCAAAAACGAACAGTTCAAACAAACTACCCTCCTTTCAGTTTTCAAAAGAAAATGGAGACGCAACATGATGGAGCAAAACTGAGGGAGAAATTAAAACTAGCTCAAGATAATATATGTACTGTAACGGACAGACAAGTTGTGACAGGAACCTTCCATTGACTTACCCACCATGGAAGCTTAGTGAATTTGTTTTACCGATCAGGTATTTAGGATATCATACATTATTATCTATACGTTTTTTCTTTAAAATTTGTATGATTACTAGTTCTAAGCTGATAGATTTCACTACTGACAGGATTTGGATCCGTGAAATCAGTTCTGCTTGCTTAAAGGATGAAAATCACCCTGGTATTGATTACGAAAGGAAAAACGAAGTCCTTTTTTAACACAGGTACCATTCACAGATTACCCAATTACTTCTACCAGTAGGGAGAAAAATTTCTATGCATACTCCTACTACATCTCCACCACATATCCTATATGTACATACAAGAAAACAGTACATGAATATAATATATATACATGTATACTAAAGAGAACTTACATTTTTCTAACAAATACACTCAAAACCATAGATTCGTCACTTAATCCAAGAACATCTGAGAGACGTCGGTAAACTTTTGAATTTTTTTGAACCTTGAACAAACAATAAATCATGGCTTGAATAACTTTGTAATGACAGCAACACAAATCCCATGCAATGATGACAAAATAATGCGATTTGATTTTGAATAAAATTATATAAACTTAGTTGTACCAACTTATTAAAAATATTTAGAAATCAAAATTCATGATTTTTGCTCTACATTACTTCTTAGTTCTTAGTCTTAGTTGTATCAAAGTATGCCATGCCAAATTAACTCTGGTGAAAAATCGATAGTGAATAGTAGTTGAAAATACGAACCTGGTCCCCAACATATATTTTTCTGAACTGCTCGAAAAAGCTCAACATAGCTAGTTCCAATTTTTCACAACCACTTTGTGTTAAACGGGAGTCTGTCAAATTCATCAATTGAAGAACCCTGAAAATTCGTGAATTACATTCAGAGTTACAAAGTGAGTTACATTCAAAGACATAGAAATTTATAAATGCATTGATAAGATTAATTCATTAAATCATAGCATCACAATAATTTGTCAGTTGATGCTCCGAAATTACTGAGTGTCGTGCATTAACATAGGTATAAGAAGGAATTTGAAATCTACAAACTCGAACTAGGTGATCTTAAACCAGTTCAGTTGCTTCGAAAAATGAAAATTCTATCGGGTAAGGACGTTTCCGATACTTTTGAAAAATTCATGGCTCGATAAACTCTCTCAACAAATAAGCAGTATTTTAACCATTTCGGACGGGGATATTGACAAACTCGCGGAAATCGGAGACAGGATTGGATTTGCGGTCTATTCGTTCAGTCTTTAGTTTCAACTCATATAATATGTATACATCTGCAAAGAGTGTGAAATAACATTTGAAACGGGAAATAATTATGAGGGAGAACATGGAGCATTTACACAATGGTTGGCCAAGACACTAATATTAATAATGAAGACAAATATTTACCTGGCGAGAGCTTGACAACTAAAGAGCTCAGAATTAACAATAAATAACACAATGAGGCCAATTTAACCCTCGAACCCCACCTAAAAATATTATTGAGCTTGAGTTACCTGCAAACGAGTTCACCGTCCATTGCATCATGCTCGTCATTGCCGTTGAATGAAACTCTGCCACCGATGGCAGAACCGATTATATACACAAGCCACGTTAACCGACCTATAAAAACAAAAATAATGATTATAAATTTTACATTATATTTATTAGGGACGCATTGAGAGATACCACCACTGCATTTCCTTGAAAGTTTGAAGATGAAATTTCGGAAAATGGCACGTTAAGTGGTTGTTCTTTGTTCCTCCCATCGGTTCCACTGTGGTGGGTTTGGCTCTCATCCTTGCGCTCTGTATCTACCAGCTCCACTTCACTTAGTTTTGTCCGTTGCTTAAAAGAATCGTAAACGCAAGCACTTTTGTCTCCATCAATAATGCTGATTAGAAGATCATTCATTATCATCCTCTAGGTCAGGGGTTCCCAACTCGCTTTGCACACGGACCCATTAGTTTAAATTTCTGACACTCGCAACCCACGGGTTTCATGTAACTTCACACCTCACCTAATCACCTTTCCACGAAAGAGTAAGTAATAAAATTATAACCTTAAAAAATAAATAATAATAATTAACTAAGAGAAATGCTGCCATAGCCGGATTTCACTAGGTCTCCAAAAAAAGTCAGTATATTCAACTAAAAGGTACTATTGACGTATTACTAAGTACCAAACTGATAAAGTCTTAAGTGATAGGCTACTCAATGCCTCAGCTGCAACACCCGGGTCAGGGATGTTTCAATTGTTTTTCCTTTTGGTGTATTATTTTCATAATGTTTCGAGGACTGTGAAGGACTCGTACTTCCATAAGGGCGCTCCTAGCAGTAACCAATGTTAAATCCGAGTATTTCAACAGAACCACACGAAAATAGACTAAGTAGTTATAGAAGATTGGGTCCAATCCTACCTTGTTGAGTTTGAACATCCAGTTGGTGTGCATTTGGAGATGAGAGTAGCTTTTGATACATGGTGGCAGACTGGTCGAAAAGCTGCACGAGCAGAGCACACGTTTTCTGGTACTCACACCTTCCGATCACTGAAAGTTGTTCAAGCTGCTGCTGAACCATCCCAAGATCGTCGAGAGGGTCTTCCAGCCCATCCCTGTCGAGAGAGAGGACACAACAATTACATTATTGGGGAAAATATTGTTCATAAACAGAACAGGCTTCCTTTCCTTTCAGTAAAAACCCGTATCTCCTCCACATAAGTTGAACATCCTTTATTATACTGCCCCAAGGCAACAACGACACAAAAAATTGAAGTTGTCTCATAACTAGAGCTCGGATCGATATGCACTTTAAAACCTCAAAATATGCATTTAAAACCTCCGAAATATGCATAAATATGCATTAAAAACCTCCGAAATATGCATAAATATGCACTTAAAAACCTGGAAATATGCACTTAAATATGCACGTATCTCAAATACATACATTGAAATATTCACTTATCTATAGCATATCAAGCCGTATATATATTTTGAATAGTACTAGGTATGTAAATCACAATGCAAGGATTAAAACCACAAAAAATTGAGATTATTTGTACGGAAGATGGGAGAATACGCAAGAATAACCACCAAAAGTAGAATCACTTAATTTTTATAATTTCAATAAAAATGAATCCGTTGTACTATCACAAAAATTAGTTCGTTTGTACAATCAATATCCAAATTGTCTACTTTAAAACGGTCTGAAAGGACCATTTTTAAATATGAAAATGTTCTTTCCACATCACACGACACAACTGACACGTATTTCAGTGCAGCAATGTCAGATGGCGAAAGAAGTTGCAAATCTTCTGTGCACTCCACCCCTTCGAGGATTCGGGTGATTGTCAGCACTTCAGTCCAGCCAGGGTTACGTTGGATAACTGCTTCCAATTTTTTCCGAAGTTTTTCCGTATTATAGTTTATCCATACACATGGAAGTAGAGCAGCCATGGACATTCCCCTGCATAAATTCCTAACAATCTTAATACTCTGGTAAAAGGTAATGTGTGCATTCAATCCAGTCACAGTCTTCTCCTAAGTGCTCCCGTATAATCCGATTATAAGGACAGCTGTAATGTGAATGTCTACCTAGCTTAGAATGGCAGCAGTCGTTGTCTGCAGTGTTAATCTGGATTTAGTCGAAAAACAACCTGCGTACGGATTCAACCAGTACCTGCTATGCCTTTAGCCTGTCATTTACCTCGTATTCTGAAAAGGTTTTGGATAGGTACCTACCTAACTTGTAGATACACGTGACAAGAAGCTTGAAAATTTCTTTCAAAAACTAGAATATGTTTGCCGAAAATATGCAGTAATACGCACTTACACCCTAAATATGCACTTATATGTACAAATGCCCAGAATATGCAAAAATTTGAATTTTAAATTTGAATTTAAAGTAGCCTACAAACACCCAACCATCATAATTCGTCGAGAAAAATCACTTTGGGCAATAAAAAAGTAATATGCAAAATATGCAAAATATGCAAAATCCGAGCTCTACTCATAACTACCAGCTTAGTGTTGCATTTTAACCTGAACCCGAGGATCACAACAACAAAATGCTCATCAATAAAGTATAGCAACATACTTTTCTCTTCTTCAACGTCTCCCTCTCTCAGCCTCCCCCCCCCCTCCCCTTCAAAAGTTGAAGTTGGACCACACTGTGACGAATATCAGTATGACAACATTTCCAAGTTCAACAAAAAAGCGTTCACATAAATTGTTCAAGGATTCCAGAAACTTGTGACAATCGCACCCCATCTTCTCCTGTTCCACCCAAAACTGCTGGGCTCTTGAGGTAGTAACATCCTGCATTGAGGAACATAAATCCAACTTTCTGCAGAGAGTAGAAAGCTACCAGGATTACCTTTTCTGTGTATTGGTAATTGATTGTTTCATTAAGGGTGATGCTGGAGTGGTCCCTTGTTTAGAGATAAACCATTACCACTGAAGAGGAGCAAGCTGGTCGTAACGAACTTTCGTGACCTTATTCTCCTGGTTCTTGTAACCCTCAAATGTAGAAATGTAGAGAAATCCGGCATTATTTACGTTTCTCTGGTTATCGGACAGTACACCACTACTTACTGAATCTGAAGCCTCCCCGATAGAATGGTCATTCCATTTCAATCCACAAATAGCAAGTAGTTTTGACTGAGATTTTCAATTTGGGAAACAATTAAATTATTTTGGATAACTTTAATAATTATTTTCATTGTTATGAAAATTGTTGTGATTTAGCCAATCATTGTAGGAACCAAAGGTCGAAACGATAAAACTCATCTATATATTTATCAAGAAAGGGCTGACGGATAGAACTAAGCTCTTCCGTTAATTACGATTTACCTTGTTAGAAGGGCACTTTAAAAAGGGTTTCGTAACTCTCAATCACAAAAATTTGATGATAATTAAATTGTCAATTTTGATATTTGTAAAATACATATTCTGTACCGATGTTACTATCAATCATTATCTTCTGACTCCTCAATCTTCGTAACCACAGACGGCAAGTTAAAAACGAACTAGTTTTCGTAATAGAGAGTTATAGCAAACCACAAACGGGGCCCCCGTTAGACCCTCGCATGGATACTATAGCAACGGGCCCCCGTGACCTTGACGCGGTTTAGGAAACGGGCGACGTCAAACATGAAGCAACTTTACCGGGGGCCGGTAGAGATCACTTCGTATGCCCGGCAAACGGTTAGCCTTCCCAAAGGGTAACCAGACTGCTCTGCTTGCGGCGTCGACTTTCGGTTTCTTACTGTAGGACTTTCAGTAAGAAAAATCGTGCTTAGTTGAATAGGTACTTACCTCTAAACAGTCCTGAAGCAGGGGCAAATGTTCTCGATGGAACCTCAGTTGTAGCACAACATCCTCGTTCGATAGTTGTGCGAGGTCAAAATTATGTGCCAGGGCTCGTTGCATTGGCATTCTTCGCTCCCCAAGTGCAAGGAAATATGCCTCAATTGTTCCTTCCACTTCTTCCCATTCCACTACACCAACACTGTGAAGTGCTATAATTTTTTCTATTATTTCCATTTTTATTTTTAGTAGAATATTTTATGCAAGAAACTGAACCACAGCTTGCTCAAAATTAATCAAAAACACAATTCGCGTCACTTTAGCGGTAGTATGCAAAGTTTGGTGTGACTTTAAACCTCAACGCGACCGGGGGTTCTCCACCATGTGTTCAAATTCGTTAAAAGAACGGTAGCATCTCGTTTTGCTCGCTCCAACTACCGGTCATGGGCCTCGTTGAATTGTCGTCACCCGTTGGTTGCTATAACTCTCTAATAAGAAGGGGATTGAGCCCAGATTCATAGATACATGAAACAATATAATTTTTGACCATATTATGGAATATGCCTACCTGACGACTACAGCCACAGATTCAAGGCGGGATGTTATGTACGTTGACGTCACTTCAGGAGTATACGTTTCCAGAAAGTGAGGCTCAGTGGCTCTGACATATGGAACTGAGGCCACCATCCGCTGCCATAGACTCAGCAAATAATGGACGCTGTTTGGAGCAAACTGCCACATCTGAGGAGAGAAGCAATAAAACGAAGGTTACTACAGGGTGGCCCCGAAATGGAAATTTTCAATTTCCCTGACCGAACTTCAGATTTCCCTGACAAAAAATATCAAATTCAATTTTTTTTCTAGTCATTTTATTGTATCTTCAATGCTTCTAAAATGAAACTCGTATAATACAGAATACATATAAAATAAAACAGAATACTTATATGTAGCCTACTTATATTATTAACAATTTCATTGCCCACGAAGTGCTCAAATAACATAACAATTTGACCTAAATGTAATTACGATAATTTACGAAAATTCACCCATACGATATTTGCTGCGTGACTTTTTATTTAATATTTTATCATTTTGTGATCTGAAGCTATTTGTTGAAGTACATTTTCCTTACATGGATTTCTTAGCTCTGGGGATAATTCAACATTTTCGTCCGATACCAAAAAATGTCACACTTTTTTCCACCTACTACCAATCGTTCCCACGAAAATCGTTCGTTGGAAAGTTGCTCTGTGAATTTATATCACATGACTCCACATTCCAATTCCTTCCTCCTTAACCCTCCTGAGAAGTCCTAGCTTATGTATAAAGCAGGGGCGGCTACTGATAGGAGCATAGGCGCATGTGCACCCCCAGTCAAACCAAAATAATAATAATGTTTCAAAATTTTTCCACTCTCATTTAATGTTAGCTAGTGACAGAAGACGGGAAATCTAAATCTACGCACGAAACAGAGAATGTTGCGGTAGGGAGGGGCTGAAGGGGGAAGCTCACCCAACCTGACCAATCAGAAGCAAGCCACAGCGGTCAGGAACTAGACAAAAGTGCGGCTGCGATGCCGACGAAACCCCATGGTGAAAAACGATACTTTGAAGTACCAGAAAACCAAAAATCCAAACCCCAAAATCAAAGCGGTGCATTTCCGAAAACGGCGCATGAATTGAGAATGTATAGGCTACAACATTTTTTGACGTTCGATCATGACCCAAGATAGAATTCTCTCCTTATAAAAATTATGCAAGTAAATGTCGTTTTTCACCATGGGTTTTCGTCGGCATCGCAGCCGAACTTCTGTCTAGTTCCTGACCGCTGTGGAGCGGGAGCAACACATCGCTGTTGCTCAACCTCAGACTTGACCGCCTATCTCCGGACTGAGGATTTTCAGTTTGAATTGAAGTGGGCATGTGAGATTGACCAATCAGAGAGCCTTTTACATCCCGAGTTGAGCATACTTAGGGGCATGCTCTTCCGCTAGGTAGCGACTTCGTTCCAAATCGACCAAAAATCGTTCTGATTTGGTCCGTAAGTTCAACCCCTATAATGTGATAGATTTTATTTTTATATTCCCCATTATTTATCTAGATGATGACTAACCCTTCTCTTTCCCCATGAACCTCTCCTCTCCCTTTCCTTCCCCTCCATGGCAAGATTTGCTTTCACCTCCACGATGGTTCTTGCTGGGCGGGTATACATTTCAGCTATTGCAATCATTCCTTGGGTTAACTCCTTTGATGGTTAAGTATTTCAAAATTTCTGTCTTCCATTTGAGAACATTTCTCGTGTCTGGTGTACGTATTTAGTATAAAAGCACCCCTACCATCCCCGCGATAGCCCTTGTTGATCTCTATGCACCCCCTGAGTTTCAAGACAGGAGCTGCCACTGGTATACAGATTAGTTTTGGGACCCTTACTGGATTAATCCACTACTCCACTGGGTTTTTTCTCCCTAGTTCAACACTCAGTTGATTTTTCTCACAAATGGTTTACCCTAGGTGATGTTTACCAGGGAAGCCTAACGGCATATCCATTCACTTTTTATGTGCGTGTAGCGCTGTTACTTTTGAACAGTTCAACCACAACTCTTGATAATTATTTTTGTCATTCGCATAACTCACCTATGAAATAATATGCACCTAGTATGATAAAGTACCTACGTTATTGAAGTTCGATTGTCCAGGAGTTAAATATACTTCAAAACGCTTTAAATTATTACAACAAGTTTTCATTTAAAAAATTCCTCGACATTTGGTGGTTTTTGGAAAATTCTCCGACATTTCCCTGAATTTCCCGAAGCAAAGAATTACCTGACAATTCCAGGTTTTCCCTGACTTTTCCAGTTGAGGGCCACCCTGTTACTACTATAATCGATATCAATTACATTAATTTGCAATTATGTAACACAGGTTATAGGGGGCGATAATGTTTTTCTATCATGAGGAAAAACTTTTCTATCATTAGACAGGACCTTAACGAGTATGTTATGTAAGAAAACGATAGACACCGTCAATTCTTACACAAATACATTATTCTAATTACAGATAGCCCACCTTTTTGTCGTGCAATGGTCATGTTAATCTCCTACACATAATAAATTACACACCTCAATAAAAACCACACACGTTATACACACCATAAATTTAATGTTCCAGTTGTAAATGACAACCGCAAGCGAATTTTCATTATTCTTCACATGTTTGATGCCGTAAACTAGGGTAACTTTGAACACCTCTCAGACTACCTTTAAACTACTTTAAAATTTGGCAAATCATGTTTTATGAATCCAAATTGTTTCGGTGTGCTTAGTTTAGATGATCGTATCCTCCCCAAGTTATTTGCTATTCTGTGTTATCTCATTGAAACAGCCCTTTTAACAAGCAGATTGTAATTTTGAATATCGCGTTGTTATAGTAGTTCAACAATCAAGAATGCCAAGTACGTATACAAGGAAGTTGGGAACAAGAAAGAGGCGGAACTAAATCTTGGCAGAAACTCTTAAGAAAACTGTCCAAGCTTTTTGTAACGGGGTTATATTTAAGTAAGGGTTTAAAAGTTTTAATTTATTTTTTTGTAAAACGGGGTTAAACCTAAGTGATGGGGTTGCATTGTATTTTTCTGGCCAAATTGGTCGATTTGGTTGGCATTCCGTTCAGTTAACACAAGATGACGAAGTAACATTCATATTACTTACTGTTTCAATGCTATTTTGTACATGAGATCAGTAATACTCGTTTGGTGGAAGGAAATTCAGATATATTTTAAATGATGGGATATACACTTGAAAATACAACACTACCCGTCATAAGGGGTGATTTCAGCTAAAATTCACGATTTTTTTGCTGTACAATTTTTTAAACTCATTTCCGAGCTCTAAAACTTCAACATATATTGTACTCGTAGCATTCTCTGTAGACATGCTGTTAAAATTTAGAGGCACTGATTTAGATATTTTTTCAGAAAGAAAATTTCATATTGTGGCTGAATGTACCTCATGAAGTGAGGTGATTTTAATCAAGCCTGTTTTCTCTATGAATATTCACATTTATTCGAGATGATTTCAGCTGCAGATTGGCGTTCTGAGAAGGCGCTCTTCACAAAAGCGAAAAGGTGACCAACCAGCAATTTCTTGGCGGGAAAATCTCATCACATCACCATTAAGAAGGTATACAACTAGGGATCAGGTGGAAAGCAAGTTTTTGTTTCTACGACCATCGCAGTAGGTAGCAGTGCGAAAATAAAGGGTGCAGGTACCTACTGGCTGAAACCACCCCTCATGGCTGAAATCACCCCAGATGACAGTACTGCACCAAAGTAATCCACATTAACGGTTAGCCAATTCTTCAGATATTTGAGCACTTCGTGTACACAAAACTCGTTAAATCTCAAATGTATGGCCAACAACGTTTTCTAAATAATATTCTGTTATGAAGTTATTCTAAGATTTTCAGAGTAATGATAAATATCAGGGCAACAACATAATTACCTGTAAGCTTTCAACGGTGAACTTGGCAATAAGCTGTATGGCTTCTCTGTAGTTTTCTACCATGACTAGCTCACCCAACTGATAGTTTGACTTTAGACGAGCGAGAAGACGACAGAATTCGTGATAATTACCGGGGTCACTGAGTCCCTAAAGGACGGAAAAATCAATGGAAACAGAGTAATTAGAAAGACACCTTAATTATAATCAATTTTGTATAACAATCATTAGAGATAAAAATATTAAAAAAATTATAAGTTACAGTGCATAGTTATTATAGTAGTGTAGTGTTATTAGTTACTTGGGGGTTTTGAAGGATGTGTTTTACTCCATTGACCAGTTGAGTGAGGAACTTAGCTCGTTCTGTGTTGCCGAAAAGGGATCTTCTCACAGATGCCATCTGGACTAGACATGACAACGCCTGAGGGAAGATAGTGAAATATAAATTCATTAGTAACTGAAGCTAAACTAATTTGAGATACTGAATTTTTTATACTCGTATATTATCGACTTAAGTCAGGAATGTTATTACAGACAATAAATATATTGTTATAACGATTTATGCTTGCACCAATGACCTAAGAAATTCAACTAAAAGTCTGTTACCAAATCAGGGTGGCCCCCAAATGGAAATTTGAAATTTCCCTGACATGTCCTTGACCGAACTTCAAATTCCCCTGACAAAGTTTCATTCCCCTAACAACGGCTGGGTTGTACGTGAAAAACACTGAAATTGTGACACAATCTATAGCAACTACTCAACTACTCGGTTGTACGTGAAAATCATCGTTAATTTCGTCACGGACGTTACATAAGAAATTATTGGGGGTCGGCCTAAGAATTGCATAGCAATTAATAAGGTATATTCCCAGAAACTTTCTCAAAATACGGCTTAAAAAATTCGTTCCTTCTTGGCAAAAGACAGGTCGAGTTCATTGGCTGGCCCGATCGCCAAATTCAAATTTGCAATTTACAGTGTCTCAAAAAATTCTAAAAATCAGTTTTTTGAATAGAGGGCATGTGGGGTGTCACAGTTCAAGTATTTTCCAGCGCTGATTCGATTACAATCACTCCCAGATCTCCAAGATTCACAAATGAGTGAGAAAAGTAGATTTTTAGGTGAAAAATACCCATAATATTGACCAAATTTTCAAGTTCGGCTGAGTGTCCTAAAATGTCTTTGCGATCTCGTCACATGGCTGTCCCCTCAGTTTTATTCACAACTTTTCTTTGAAAATTCGTTCTATTAGCCATGGTGCATGACTGAGTACTTTTAATGTACAACGCGTCACCTTTAATTTAATGCTCCTAAAACAAAAATCGGATAATGTAAAAAAGAAAAAAGCCTACTCCAGCATTTTAGCGAATTCTTTTAGAGTGCTCAAGGTGCTCGAATTTCAAAAGAATTTCAACATAAATACAATACGATAATTTATAAAAATTCGCTCATACGATCATGCCGCATGAGTAGACTGTTGAAGTTCGATTGCTTAGGAGTTAGAATGTACCTAAAAACGCTGCGAATTATTACACAAAGTTTTCATTAAACAAGTTCCCTGACAATTCCAGGTTTTCCCTGACTTTTCCAGTTGGGGGCCACCCTGCAAATGTTATATCAGAGAACCATGATCTCAATTTGAAATTTAAAAGCATTTATTTCATTGTAATGGAGACCTGCCCAAGAGATTTTCTTATCGGTATGTGATAAGGGCCCTCAATTATGCAGATCACATCTTCAACACAATCAATTTAGGACTGAAGATCGGGAATCTTACATCTCCAGAGGCGTGATATAGAAGAAAAATAAGAAAAATAACCAATACAAAAGCCTAGTTGGAAATAAGAGATGGTTTGGGCTGTAGGAAATATGAAATAACTATTTTTACATGAGGCTCATCTCGATCAGCCAACTACCAATAAACAAATTGTATATCATATACAGGGTTGGCCCCGGGAACAGACCAAAAAGTGGGGCGCCCTTTTGATTTGAACCATTATATGATGCCGTTTAGTTACCATCATGGATCGGTGGGATGTGGTTCATCATGTATTTGCTTACAAGGCCTATGTGAAAAACAATGAAGCGATAGTTGTGGTGCAGCGTGCTTTCAGAATCACATTCAACCTTAGATGTCGCGGAGTTGTTCCCACTTGGAAAACAATTATGAGATGGGTCACAGCTTTTCGCTCAACTGGGAACAATACGAACAAAAAAGCAAATGGCCCTGCACGGACAGTGATAACCCCAGAGAACACGGTGAAGGTAAGAGCAGCTGTTCTCCAGAGCCCAGGGCGTTCTGTGTGCAAACAAGCTCAGGCCCTGCAAACGAAACGCACGTCAGTTTGACGAATCATTAAAAAAGAACTAAAGTTTCATCCATACAAGTTCGCCATTGTTCAACAGTTGAAACCTAGTGATTACGCTCAGCGTTCTTCATTTGCACTAGAGATGCTCTCGTTTTTCGAAGTTAATGATGATATGGTGCTGTTGATGAGTGATGAGGCGCACTTTCACCTCAAAGGTTCTGGTTAATAGGCAAAATTGCCGGTATTATGCAGCAGAAAACGCTCAGTCTTCAAGAACGGCCACTGCACAGCCCTAAAGTTACTGTTTGGTGTGCCGTTTCAAGGAAATTCATCATCGGTCCCTTCTTTTTTGAGGAACAAGGAATCACCCTGACTGTCAATTCTGAGCGCTACATAGAAATGCTGACCAACTTTTTGAGACCCGAGTTGCACAGAATGCGAATAGTCAACCCAGTGGATGTTTGGTTTCAACAAGATGGGGCTCCTCCCCATGGGGGCCCTCCTCACACTTCCACTGCCTCAATGCCCTGGTGCGGGAGTTGTTCCCCAATCGCGTCGTATCACGTTTTGGGGACGTGCTTTGGCCCCCCAGGTCACCTGACTTGATGAAATGAGATTTTTTCTTTGGGGGTAACCTTAAGGAACATGTTTATGCGACAAACCCGCGCACCTTGGACGCTCTTAAGGATGCAATAACAACCGAAGTTCGTTCAACTGAGGAAGCATTGCTAGAGCTCGTCCACAGAAACTTCTGGGAACGACTTGCTTCATGTTATGAACAAGATGGACACCATATGCTGGATGTTATTTTTAAAACTTGAAATGGCACTTATTTCCCTTCATGAAAATGCAAATAAAATGGTTGTACGTTTAAAATACCTAGAGTTATGCCTATTTGTTTTTTGGTCTATTTCCGGGGCCCACCCTGTACAGTCTAATACGCAACAGCAGAACCACTTGTAGACCAGAGATTGGAAACTCAGGGATTTTTCAAACGTGAAGTTGGTTGAAATTAGCCCAAGGGGGTTCAATCCCGTAGCATGAGTTCATGTGCTATGATAAAACATGAATTGTTCACCACTTTGGTTCTGTAAAACCCTAAAATTCTATAAAAAAAGAAAAAGCGAATTTTCTTGAAGTTTTCTCTTTTTTAAAGTGAACTAAACAATCGAGTTTCACTCAAAGTAGGTATCTATTGCAATTGCTATTAGATTGAAGTGTACCAAGTTAAAGAATCAAAACTCACCAGTGAAGAAAGGGAACCAGGCAATGAATGGTACATATCAAAGAAGAGTTTAAGCGTGGTGAAATCTAGAAACGCTGGGCGCCATGATGTGGGGATTTGGACAGTGCAGAGGTCATCTGAGCTCTCGTCCGTGGAGGTTCCAATGAAATCAAATGTCAGGCAGTTGTGAGCTAGTCGGAGAAGTTGAGTCATCAGCCCATGCTGTTGACAAACGCAATAAGTAATGTAGTAGGCATTACAATGCTAAATGAAACAAAATCATCAGTTTCAGCACATAGCTTACCTGTGCTTCATCATCAAAATTCAGGCTGGCGCATTTCTCACTTGCGTTACCCAGCAACGTGCAAGAGAGTCGGAAAATTTCGAAAAGCTGTGTATCGCGAAAGGAGGATGCAATTTTTCGGTGACGAGTAAGCGCTCGATTAGCATCAGCTTCGGAAATCTGATTCATTTCACATGTGAGTTGAGATAAGAGTTGGACTCCTATCATACAGTGCTCGACGGACCCCTGAAAATGAACCAAAACACATTGTTGTACACATAATCGAACAAGGTGGGAGTACCGTCATCTGGGGCGAATTCGATCAAGGGAGATGACTTCGGTCAATCGCGTTTTCCTGATACCAAACGCTCTAGCGCACTCCATGGTTTCATCACAGGAACAAACCAAAGTCGAGTCTGTTATCAGATGCAATACTTTGACCATGGAGTTAAGATTTTCGCGCAGCTATCAAACTAGCTGTTATCAAACGTGGCGGGCTGATAAGGTGATAAGGTGTTTTGTTGTTTTCATTCGTAAATCGAGTTGTTTCATCTGGAGAAGTTTGTCAAATCATTATAAGGTAATTTTGCCCATATTTCCGAAATACTGTGTTATTAATCTATAATTAGAGGGGGGAAAGTGCAAATCTGTGAAATTGCTCTTTCTGTGTTAAGATTAAACGGTTTTCAGGATTTTTCAGGGGCGAATTCGGTCATGCTAAGGAAGTATCGCAGGGTCCTTGGCCCCACTCCCCGTCAAAAATATGACCCCAAGAGGATCGAAGAGGCCCTCCTTAAGGTGAGAAAGAATCAAATATCAATTAGAAAAGCAGCAGAAATGTGTGGTGTCCCTTTTGACTTTCTGTGATACTGAAGTGATTGTCTTACATATGAGTGAAACTGTAACTGCTGTGATGATGGAAATATACCCTTTATATTACATTTTAATGGTATTATATGTTTTCAAACCTCTATAAAACTTTTTTTTTAACATTAAGTGCATGAATTCACTCTAGGTCTGTTGGAATTCACTCAAATCGAGAAAAAAAAGCCTGACCGAAATCACCCCTATTGGGGGGGGGGGGGGGGGGGGGTGAATTGTATGAGACTTTACATAGAAAAATAATAAAAACAATAGCAGCTACGGACTCCAAACTCTGAGGATCTGTTCTTGGGGTGTGAGGAGAACACTAGTGATTTTTTTCAGAATTTCGTGATTACTTTCTGAGGCTCTGCGGACGAAAAGCCATGAATTTTGACCGAATTCACTCCCGATGACGGTAATTATACAACACCTACTAATTCTAAAAATAAAAAATATATTATTCCATTATACTAAATTAATCCCATTGTTACACTGGATTAGCAGGTAGTACTAAAGTCACGAAGGTGGGAATTTACACTTTATTAAACCATACGTTGCCAATACGAATTGAGGATTAAATCTCCTACACACAACATAAAGCCAATTCCATATGGATGGCAGGGTGAGGTCACTGGTCTCCTTTAGGACTTGTGCCCGGTGTGCCCTTCCGTAACCTAACTTCCAAGTAGGAACCACGTAGGAGCCACTGGCAATACCCATCTTACTCACAGACACCTGCTAAGCGTAGAAGCTCGAGATATTGTATGGGAGGTGTGGGTTGATCTGTCCATCCACCACTTCCTGGAGGACTGCCCATACCTTATGGACCCCCGAGTCCAGCATCAGCCCCCTCAGTGGGCTGACGTTTTGTCTGGACCAGACAAAGTCCAAACCCTGTTGATGTACCTGAGTTCTACTACGAACTGTGATATCAGATCTGTCATATATTTACGTACAATCTAGTTATAGTTTATTATACATCATAGATCACTTATGTAACATTATAATAACTAATTGTATTTAGTTGTACGCCTATTCTTCACCAACCCTTCGTTGTATTATTTTATTTTGGGGTTTTTCTATTTGCTTTATGGGTAAACAGTGGTCATCAATGTACCCCTCATTTTTCTCCCCTCTGATTTGCCAGTGGAGTCCATGATGACACTCCATTTGGTGACGGAGGAAAAAATATCCCCTTAGAATCGTGTAACTTGCAGTGTCCCTTTAGACACCTCGTTCAATGCCACTAATGACCCTTCTGGTTGAGGTGTGGCTTAGACATTAAATAACCGTAGCAACGATAAGGTTGAATTCGATAATCATCAGAAACGCTTGCATACGAGTCTACAACACATTGGAACATTTTATGTCTTTATTTGCAGACTCGTATGTGTTACAGACTCGTATGCAAGCTCTAAGAGACACTCATCTGATCCGGACCCTGGGCATCGTCAAGTAAATGTCCTAAAGAGGCTACAAACGAAATTACAGCTTCCTAGAGTGTAAAGCATAGAAATTACCTACGAAAATGATTTGACCACCGCTTCACAAATCAAACCGTTCTCGCAATATTCGGATCACCTGCTATGAATCAAATATCGAAACACCAGCTCAATGAAATTATCAGAAATTAGGAAGCGGTTGCAATCATGTTCACAATATCAATTATTGAGAATGATCACCTGAGTGTACACAATTATTCAAATAACCAAGCTCAAAACTCAGCTTGTTCGCCACGCACTTCGCAGTAGTAAACATAGTACGGTTGGATAAATCGAGAGCTTTCGGACGAATGCGAAAAACCGACACCATTTCCCTAGCAACGACTCGGTAAAGACATAAAATGTCAAAAAATAAATAAATTTCCATAAATGATCATATATTAAAAAATGTACTACGAATCACTTTTGTATTCATGACGACGAGCATCGGTTCAACAGTAAATCAATTTGTGCTTAATAAAGGTTACTATAATAATTTATGAAATAAGTACATACCTGAAGAAATTTCGCAATATCGTTTATAACGTTGCGAAAGACCAAGTCATCTTTGATGTGATCGAACCAACCGAGCTTCGTAATCCGGGCGTAAAGTGTCACTAAAGCCTGTATTACAAATGTGGATAGCTTCGGTCTGGTCGCTAGATAGTTCAACACATAATTCCCTGAAAAAATTAAAATCATTATAGGTAACAACAAAAATACTCATTCTTTTGGGATGTCAAGAACTGGATCGGTTAAACTGAGAAAACGAAGGAAAAAATGCAAACGGGTATTAAACTTAAAAAAATAAATAAATAAAATAAAACAAAGCTGGATTATGTTGGTAGGCCCCCAAATAGGCATTTGTGGGTTTATAAAATGTTGATTGATACAATGCCGTGGATGAACTGTGTTTTGGGGCGGTGGGTGTTGCTCGGCCCCACTAAACTAACTACTATCCGATGAAATTAAAATCAACAGCAGCCTGAGCGACCTCCAAGCTCGAGCTCCTAAGGGCAAGGGGAGGTGCTAGTGGCTCAAAAATCGACAAGTACGAGCTGAGAGAGAGAGGGGATACCGATCTCATCAGCCTTAGCTAGTGTGCACTTGGTACAACAGGTAGTAAGCCTAACCAAAAGCACATTCCAAAGTTTAATACAAGGCCCAACAGTAAACCAGACAAAATTAGCCCACAGGTTATCTATAGCTGTGGCTTCAGTGGAGGTTTATTAGGAACTCAAGCCTGGTAAGCTCGATTCGGTCCAACAAGAATTGGGTGGAAAAAACGTCCTACACCAAAAAAAGCTGCACATCCACTACGTGACCACCTTGAGTTGACAGGACCAAGAAGACCTACACATGCATAGCCAAGTTAAACATCAAAAACTCCTGACTAGCAGTTCATCAAACACATTAAGCTGTTCACTGAGGGAGATCTTAGCACAACCACACAAGATGGCCATTTAGAATACATGACAATAAAGCTTAATAAACTTTATTATACTGCCACTCGAACCAAATATGTGTGTAATCAGTCCAGAAGAACAGGATTTGGCCCTATTGAACGAACAAGGCAGGCCAAAATGAAGTATTGTAACACATCTCAATCATGACCTTCCCTAAAACCTAATGGTCTCGCACCAAACTTCCTGAAGATACATTTCGAATAACTTGAGAACTTACGTATATCAATTCGTTGCTGGAGGCTCACTGCTTGAGCAGTTCTGGACACAAGTTTAGTGAGAGTTGTAGCAGCAAGGAGCTGGGAGTAGCTCGAGTCCCCACGATCGAGCAGCAACTGGCATTTGGATAAAGTGTCTGTTGCATTTTGGAAACCGACTAGGGCTTTTTCTGCTTCAACCCTTAGTGCAGGGTCGCTTGACTCGTAAAGCTGTTTACACAGCAATTCTAATTGCCTGACCTCCTGAAACAAGATGGGAAATAACCTTACTAAAATCAATCAACAAAGCCATCATGATTTACACTTTTGAAATATGTAGGTGATAAAATACGGTCATACGAAGTGTAGCAGTTAAACATAAATTTATTCGAGAATGTATTGGCAACAAACAAGTTGTATTGTCATATATAAACTCTAAAGAAATGCCCGCAGATATTTTGAGTAAGGATTTAGTTTAGGTGCTAACGCTCATGTCTCTTGTACATCCAAGTTGGGATCATCAAGATTATAATTTTGTTTGATTTGTATCTACTGTTCAAGTAACCAACGTTACTTCCGCTTTGTTTACTTGGAAAACTCGGCCCTTCGGGCCTCGCAAGGGGCTCCGCCCCCCTGGACCCCCCCCCCCCCCCCCGGATGTTATTACTTTGAGCCTGACTGCTAAAATGTAAAAAACATGGAATCATGTTTTAGCTCCTCGCTCACATAATCGAAACACCAGCTCAATGAAATCATCAGAAATTAACAAGCGGTTGCAATCATGTTCACAATATCAATAATTGAGAATGATCACCTGTGTGTAAACAATTATTCATATAACCATGCTCATAACTCAGCTTGTTGGCCACGCACTTCGCAGTAGTTAATATAGTATGGTTGGATAAATCGAGAGCTTTCGAACGAATGGTCAACGAATTTTGTGGGATGAAAAACGACGAAGTATCATATCCCTAGCAACGACTCGGTTGTAAGCGGAAATCATCACAATTATTGGCGCTACTTTCATCTCACTTTATAGTCTCACTTTTCGGCGGGGGATCCATCGCTAAAACATGATTCCATGTTAAAATTCGTTCCCAGTGTGTGTGATTTCTCGGTTTCAAAATATAAAAAGTTTCAACGTTTGTTAGCTTGGACTTTCTGTACAAGTTTAACTTACAACCATACAGTTTTTTCTACATCCTAACATTAACATCCCACAAGGAAATGGAAGAATTGTAGAATTACCACCATTGTAATTTCCCGCAATAAATATCGCTCTTGGATCCTCGATTAAAAAATCATCTGTAAAAGAAGTGAGACAATTATCAGAACTTTTCGCGGCCAGAAGGCGCAGATTAGCCTCCGCTGGCCCCAAGAGAGTCCCAAGGTAATGTCTTCCCCCGCGAGTCTAGTCTTCAGTCCTCTCTTTAATGAATCACCTCCAACTAATCATCATGAGTTTGCGTTCGAATTCCTACCACAACAAAGTGTATGTAACTGGTCATTTTGCTTCGTGAAACTCGGATGAAAATAGCTGTTGTAATGCATGTGGCAAGATTTTTACATTTTGCATACAGACAGCTTCTGATATTGAGTTCACACTCATGAAATTCAAGAGAATTATGTGCGTGCAATTCTCAACTATCCCCCAAAAACTGTTTTCTCCTTGGACGTTTACGAAGGTTCATTATGTGAAATGATTACATAACCAGAATGTATAGGTCGGTACCTACATGTTAATGTATAAATAAATGCCTTCATCCGAATTGAGAGTATGTACTAGATAATATATCTTTGTATGCAGCTACTCCTTTTAAAAAAATAAGCCAAAATTATCTTTCTGAAGATAGATAATTTTAGGGGGAAAAAACGCATCTTTATGGTTCCTCAGCTTCAATCTGAGAACGGAATAAGATATCCCCCTTCTGGCTTCAATATCGTGTTCAGCGCTAAACAAATCTTTAAATGAGGTGTCACTCGGGAGGAAAAGATGTTTAAATTCAGTATTAGGCATCCCAAAAGCGCTGTACAAGTTTCACTTCGATATCTCGAAAATGGTGGAAACTAGTTAGGGTCGTTACTTTTGGGGAATACTGTATACAAAAACACACACGAGTATACGTATTGCTACAAAAATTCGATGAAACCGTTGCGGGAAATAAAAAATAGTGTGATCGAGGGTTAACGAACACCTGGGGCCTATTTCATAAAACAACAACTGACAAGTTACAAGCCGTTTTCATGTAAAAGTTGTAAAAAATGAGTGAGCAAGCGTTTCATAAAGGTACAAGTGTAGACTTGTAGTGCACTGTGAAAATTAACAAGTGAAGAGCTCGGCCGAATAGGGGTCGTTACCTACATTTTTTTCGAAATGGAGTTATTGGTATCAAACGATTCGTTGAGATCTCCTCCATTAGTTTATACAAACGAAAAACCCCAATTCCATATGTGCTTGTCGCTATGGACCTTCAGCGACTCAAAATCGTGGCTATTTTTCGCTTGTAACAAGGGTCCATGTTTGTTTTCGCCTAGCGACCGTGCTACGTGCCGCAGTTATTCCATTCATCTCTCCTGGGTTTTCTTCCGTGTCGGTGATATTTCGGTTTTCTGCACTTACTTTAACTTTATCTTTCACGGCTTTGTTTTCAAATTCGAGTGCTTTTCAACCCGTTTTAGTCGTTATTTCGGTTTATTTATAGTTTTTTGGTTTCTTCTTTGATATTTCTATCATACATAGTTATTCAACGTATAATATTACCATCGAAATGAACGGGACGGTTTCTCTTACGGACGATGACTTGGACAGGATGAATAAATCAAAATCGCGAGTTATTCATATCAAACAGTGACAGGATAACGTTCGGAAGGGTGAGGAGAAATTCACAGACACAAAGCTAATGGAAGACCATGTCGCCCTTTGCCACAACCTTATGAGCTCCCAGCACGTTACACAGCGTTGTTACTCCTTCCTAAGGCCAAGAAAACGGACCTCATGAAAATGATACCATATTTACCCGAGCAATATGAAGAATTTTATATAACACACCATTCGTTTCTGATTAATGTTTTCATCGTTCCCAGAAGAAGTAACTAAGTAGGTACCTATGGTATAATTTTAAAACGTTATTTAAAAACTTATTTATTTTAGTGTTTCAATACAATTGTCATCTAAACATCCAGTTCTTCAATTTATTTCTACTTTAATATTATATATTATTGACGTTGGTATCGACATGGATTATTCATTGAGCTAACAGGTCTCCGTCATTGAATTGAATAAAGGAGAACACTGTTGATAATAAAGGTCGCAAGATAATGAGTGCATATTTTTATTATTGATGGAACAAGGGTCTATGTTACACTTGATCCTGCAGTTTCTGGTCGTGTGGTTACAAAGAAGTTTTTTCGCTCTCCTGTAAAATTTAGTAAATGTAACATAGACCCTTATTCCATCAATAATAAAAATATGCAGGCAAATTTGGACAAGTTACAAGTGTTTCCCCATCATTTTGAACAAGTCACTGTTTTACAGTTGTAAAAAATTGCCGATTTTTAATGTACGCCCGTTCACCTTTAAACTTGTTATTTTCCAGCTTTGTGAGTTGACAATTTTTCGGTGTTTAATAAGTGGGAATCATCTTCTGCTGAAGAATACAGACAAGAAAGAAGCATTCAGCGTAGAAGACGCCAAAGATTTTTTTTTTTTGCCAGAATAAACGCTCATTTCATGTTTTTTTTTTAACTTGAGATTTAGGATGTCTTCGGAGACCCTTGAAAGATTCAAATGGTGCGTGACCCTGTGCAATTTTTCCTGATCGGGTATTGAGGATCTCCTCCTCATCATTGAAGAACAAAGTGAAGGGTGAATATCATCTCGAAGTTACAGATGACATTCCTAACCTAGCAGCATTAAGACTTGATGAACTGATTAATCATTTCCGCTGAATGAAGGAGACAAATCCGATTAGGCCCTATCCTATCGTGTCGTGTACTTAACACCGTTTTTATATTATGATTCGCTGACAAAACTTCAATTTCGGCATCCCGCTTGACGTTGTTCATTTCGTTAGTTCCCACACGCCATTTTTCTTTTCTGCTACACTTGTAAACTTAGCTTCTACAAGTGTAACTTTGGCAAGTTAAAAAATGAACTAAAACAACATCAATCATTTTTTTTTTCCACAACCGAAGATAAAAAATTACATTAAATACTGAAAAATGTGTACCCGGAAAAAATTGCATTGCCTAAAAACAAAGGTAATTCTTTTGAAGAAAGATGAACCCTATTCAGCGTGCTTGAGAACTGAATGGAGAACTCTAAACAATCATCTTTCAGAAGAGAAACGCTGACCTGAAAGGTCAACTTCAATCTGCCGTTAGTTTGGCCCATCGGCAAAGCTATTTCCGTAGCCAAATTGAGAGATTATCCAGCATCGAAGAGTATTTAATCCCTGAAGGTACCATGGACATATTGTGCACCATCTTAATGCAAGATGTTTCAATCTTGGATGAATTTGAAAGATGTTTGAGATCCCTGATTTCCCACTAGAATAAGAGGAATGAATGAAAGGCTTGCTCAGTCAAAGATTTAATTCACAAACAGCGTATTTATATTACAATGAAACAGTATTACATGAGTTCATTCCTAACGTTTTCTAGCTCCTTTGAAAAGGGTTAAAAAATAAATCCAACCATCAAATTGCAAATTTTCAGAAAAAAATTCTTCAGGTCTGCGACAACCCCCCCCCCCCCCATTTCTACTGACCACAACCGAACCTATAGGACTAATCTTACAAGGTTTTTTTTTTTTTTTTTTTTTTTGAAAAAACGCATTTATTTAGATAGGTATTGCAATACAAAAAAAAGTTACACAAATCAATAAATGCTACTCCCCACTATAAGTCGTAGACTTGTGCTGTGGGGAGGAGTAATACATAATCAGCACACTCATTCAATACCTTATTCAATAATCATCTTGTAAGTAAATATACGTAAATTAGAATCAATAGGTACATATACATCGTGTAAATCAGAATACATAGGAATTATTCAGTTACCATCTTAAAGTTTTAATATAATCTAATGGGTCTCAGATTGCCTCATTATTATATGTTTTTTCAGTTCTTTTTTGAACTTTTCAATTTTAGAAATAGAGCGGAGCTCATGAGGTAGGGCATTGAACAGTTTTACTCCCCGGTAATCATACGCCCGTTGGCCATGGTGAGTCCTACGGAAAGGCAGTTTCGAAAGAAATTGCCCACAAGTTCTTGTTTTTCCCTCATCTAAAAATTTCAGGTGGTTGCTATGTAAATCTTTATATATTTTAATTATAGTTATCTTGTCAATTAGCTCTCCCAATTTGAGTACCGCGAACTCTTTAAAGAGAGCTTCTGTCGAATATCTTGTCCTTTTTTTAAGTAAGACTTTGATTAAGAGCTTCCGAGTCAGGAATAACGAATCAAGAAGGGACGCGCTACATCCTCCACAACCAGATGCACCATAGATCACGAGCGACTGAATGAGCGCATAGTATACCATTCTACGTCTATCAATATCTAAAAAGTTCCTCAGCTCCCTGCACACAAGGATCATATTTCTAATCGAGGATGTCACTTTCTTCAGGTGTTTGTCCCATCTTAGGTTCTGATCAACTTCCACGCCTAGGTATCGAACAGAAGCAACTTGTTGTATTACTTCACAGCAGCACTGAAGGTTATCTGTACATTCCGGTACATGGCATTTTAGGTTCTTTATCTGCGGGATATCACTTTCTCTAAACGCGAAAGTTAAGAAATTACAACAACAACAAGCCATGCAGGCATGATCGTATGAGTGAATTGTCATTAAATTATATTAAAATTATATTGAAATTTAATTATAAATTAATAATATTATAAAATTATTATCGTATTATTATTTTTGCTTGATTTATTGGAGAAAGAACGGATTTTGGTTTATTATTTCCAATAATAAGCCTATGTGATCGTGTAGGAAAAAAATTTTATAACCCCCCCTCAAACTTTGTCACTTTACGTTTCAAGGTGCGTAGAATCCAAATTTGAAATGTCCGTCCGCCGTTCGCCGTCCGGGCCATAAAAGGCCTAAGAATTGACTAAAAAAACCCGTCCTTTCGCACATAGACTCCATTTGGGGTCTAGTTGGTCCTAACGTTTAACCATCCCGATCGCTTTACTCGCATAGAATCTATGGGCCAAAAACGGGCGAAAAAGTGTCATTTCAAGGCTTTGTTAGACTTACGCACGCACGCACGCCTGGCACGCTTGGCAGGGGGTCACGGTGGGTGGTGAGGGGGGGTGGAGTGAGAGGAGGCGCTGCGGCACCTTGTGGTGGGTACGGCGTTCCTTCGAGGCATGAATATATGTTTTTTCTAGGTCATATTTGTGTGTTAATACCAATGCTTTTCCTACGCATATTTAATAACAAATCCTCTCGACTTTTCGTACGTGGTTAGATAATGATATTATTAAGCAATAACTATTTGAATTGTTGTACACTGGGATATTAGTGTCAACCTTCGGATCTGCAATTTGAAATGGATCTCCTTTGTAATATCAAGAATTCAATATCAGTGCAAACTTTGAGTCTAATTCGTTTTTTAATTGACTTATGATGCTGAAACCTGAAATGTTGCTCCTTTTTGGAGATCTGGAATACAATTTCAAAGTATGGAGGGGATCAGATCAGCTTCGGAACCTCCGAGGCCAACTTTCCTAAACGACTCACTGTGTTGTTATTTATATGGAGCTCCTCTGGGACTACTCGGAAACATTTACGAGGTACGGAAGCGCACTGATCAGCTGAGGACCTCTGAACCTATATTCTTCCCTTACCTATCGACCTGTTTTTCAAACATTTTTACTGTGAAGCATAAAATTGAGAGGCTTGAAACTGTAAATGTCTGTAAAAGTTCTCGGAGGCATGATGCGCCGTGATCTGATCATATATTACATACGGGGTTTAATAGTTATAGACCAATTACTTATCTGCGTAAAAGGGCTATCTAACACAGAAATAATAAACCATTGTGTAATAATTTGCAGCGTTTTTAATCTCAATCCTCAGGAGAGAAAGTTATCACCTGAATTAACACACACACAGTTCCCCCTTCGAAGGGCGATTAACCTGCTACACCCAGAGGATGTCCTGAAGGCTGATAATATAATAGCCCAGGAACTATCCCCCTAGATGTAACATTTGCAAGAATTGAAAAGGAGGAACTACTCCTATCCATCACAACGTGCATATTGCACACTCAAATATTGATTAGACGATAATGGAATATATAGGATTTACCATAGACTCAGAGCCAAAATTGATCAGCTATTAGGAATTTAGATTTTGGAGGACTAACACTTTTATGACTTCTTGCAGGAACACAAAGCTTCCCTACCTTCAGCAGATAGGAAGCAATAGTAAGCCTTTGAGTAAAAACTTGCAGTGTTTCTAGTTCTAGCAGGTACATATAGCACTTTCGTTGTGAAATAGGTCACTTCCGAAAAGCACGGAGCTCACTGTTTGTTAACCGTAGCCGATAGTCCTTTATGAGAAAGCAGCGTACCGCACGAACGGGAGTTCAGTATCATATAACACGTTCAAGGAAGTGGGTCGGTCGCGCACAGTATGAAAATCGTCCGGCAAGTTAGTTGGGAAGGATAGTTCCCTCACTAACCTTAACTATTCCAAATAGCAATATAACATCTGTAGCAGTACAGGGCCGTTTTTCTTACCCTCATCGGGCCACCACTAAGCGAACTCAATCCATTCATATCATACAGGGTGTGTGTCTACACCACCAACAATGGGCGAAAATCAAGAGATCTATTTCAGAGCTAATTTCAGATCGAAAGTTCCTCTAAGAATTTTTTTTTAATCGCTTCATTTTCAAGTTATTCAATTTATAGGATTTTTTTTTTCGTGTTTTGTACCTTATGACATTAAAACTTCCTCATTTTCCAGAGGGATCCCGAATTTTAGGATACCGTTGGAAACTACGTTAAATTTCCTACAACCCTGCTATAAAACAGTTTTTATTTATTTATTTATTTATTTGTTAGTTTTATTCTGTCAAAAAAGGCCGAAGTAAACAATTTGAAGGAAAAACAAATTTTAAATCGACGATTCTTGCTCCATTTTTCTGTTTTTAGCGAATTTTTGAAGAAAATTAAGCTATTGCTCTCGCCTCAAAATTTGTAGAATGTGAATTTTTGAAAAAATGTTATGCAGAAATCCGTTTCAGGCTATTCTGAATCATATTCTGAAGTTCAACGCATTTTTTTATGTATGTATGTATGTGTCATTCCAGACGATAACTGTCCGTAGAATTGTGCTAGAAACTTCAAACAAATTTTAAAATGTTAAGGACACAAAACGAAAGTTCAAGTTCGTTGGCCAGCATGATCGGATTACATCTTCGGGTTGAAATTTTCAAAAATGTAGTCAAAATTTTCAAAATAGCCTGTTTTTTGTGATTTGTTGTGCGAAATAATTTTTTCAGCATACTAACATGTGGTATATTCGGAATCAGCGTAAAAGTTCCTATAAGAATATGTACTTATCAAGTTTTCAAAAATTTCAAAGTTGAAAAATCAGTCAAAAATCGAAATAATGCCGTTCGCTAGTTGTTAAAATCGGTAATATTTGCATGAAACATTGTTTAATAATTTGATTCCATGTTTGTCTATCAAAATCATAAACTAAAATTTCTCTACACGATCAATAGCCACTGAAATGTCGAAGATTTCTTCAAAAATTCGCTTATGGGGTCATGCTGCATGACTGGACTTTTTTAGCGAATTTTTGAAGAAAATTAAGCTATTGCTCTCGCCTCAAAATTTGTAGAATGTGAATTTTTGAAAAAAAATTATGCAGAAATCCGTTTCAGGCTATTCTGAATCATATTCTGAAGTTTAACGCATTTTAGCGAATTTTCTTAGAAAATAAAGCTATTGCAATGGCTCCAAAAATTTTAAAATAAAAATTTTCAAAAATTTTCTTCATCGAAATCTGTTTTGAGGCATTCTGAAATGATTCCTGGATTTTAACGCTTTTTTATATGTATATATATATATATATATATATATATGTATATATATATGTATGTGTCATTCCAGACGATAACTCTCGATAGAATTGAGATAAAAACTTCGTTCTTTCGCCAAAAAATCAAGCATTTCAAAAGAAAGGATGAGTTCGTTGGACAACACTTTTTGAGCACATTAAATTGGTCAAATTTCAAAAAATGTACTTAAAAAATCACTAAAAAAGGCAAAAAAACCGCTAAAAATTAACAAATTTCTATTTTTTAGCAGAATGCTACTCGAAAAAAATTAATAGAACATCAACTAGGACATTTAAAAATTTAAGCACAGAATTGTACTAAAAAATGTACTTAAATTTCAATAAAATAAGCTAAAAATCAATAGGAACACTTGAAAAAATTGTAAAAATCCACAAAATCGTTTTTTCATTGAAATATTACTGACAAAAAGTTAGTTTGCTATAAAATGTATAATAACATTTTTATTTGTCCCCAATGTGCTCAAACTTCAACAGAATTTAACATAAATGTAATACGACCATTTATGAAAATTCGCTCATACGATCATGCTGCATGACTGGAACTTTTTTTATGTATGTATGTATGTATGTATGTATGTATGTATGTGTCATTCCAGACGATAACTGTCCGTAGAATTGTGCTAGAAACTTCAAACAAATTTTAAAATGTTAAGGACACAAAACGAAAGTTTAAGTTCGTTGGCCAGCATGATCGGATTACATCTTCGGGTTGAAATTTTCAAAAATGTAGTCAAAAATTTCAAAATAGCCTGTTTTTTGCGATTTGTTGTGCGAAATAATTTTTTCAGCATACTAACATGTGGTATATTCGGAATCAGCGTACAATTTCCTATAAGAATATGTATCAAGTTTTCAAAAATTTCAAAGTTGAAAAATCAGTCAAAAATCGAAATAATGCCGTTCGCCAGTTGTAAAAATCGGTAATATTTGTTCGAAACAGAGACTACAGTTCGTCTGTCAATTTCTTGCTGTGGGATATACTAGATTCGAATGCAACTGACTTTATATCACTCGTAATATAAATCCTCATCATCGATTGGCTGTGGAAATACGTTTCTTTCATATGACGTCGGTCCGTTATTTTATTTTATGTCAAGATTTGATGATGTTATGATAGTATAGTGTTAAGATTTCAACTGCCTTCAATACTGACCACATTGGACATCGAAATCTATGAATATTTACCTACATTTGTCTTTAAATCTACAAGATTAGTTTAATAATAATAAAGTATGAGTACCTCCTAATTATTTTTAATAATTTGATTCCATGTTTGTCTATCAAAATCATAAACTAAAATTTCTCTACACGATCAATAGCGACTGAAATGTCGAAGATTTATTCAAAAATTCGCTCATGGGGTCATGCTGCATGACTGGACTTTTTTTTTTTTTTCGGCGTGCGTTTTTTGGGAAAAACTTAATCAAACTGTCAGCTTTGGAAACAGTCTGGCCAATTTTACTTTCAAGTTGCTTTGCTTTGAATGAATGTATGTTGAAGAACATGGTATTTCCTATGAAATCGAGGGTTTTCGTGAAAAATGATACCCAACGAAAATACGAGTTTGGGGCCGGTTTCCACGCTCATTTCGTGGGTACTTTTGAGTTTAACGAGAGATTTGGGATGTCTTCCGAGACCCTTGAATGATTCAAATGCTGCGTGACCCTGTGAAATTTTTCCTGATCGGATGCTGAGGATCTCCCTATCATTGAAGAACAACATGAAGTGTGAAGATCATCTCGAAGTTACAGATGACATTCCCGAACCAGCAGTATTATGACTTGATGAACTGATTAATAGTTTCCGCTAAATAAAGGAGAAAAATCCGATTATGCCAGCCATCAGAATAAGTTGAAATCAAATATACACTTTCTCCACTTTTCAGTTTATAATTTGTCTGTCTTCCAATCATTACACCTTTTCGTGTACGATAAACATCCTCCTATCGTGTACTCAACACAGTTTTTATATTATGATTCGCTGACAAAACTTTAATTTCGGCATCCCGCTTGACGTTGTTCATTTCGTTTGTCCCCACGCCATTTTTCTTCTATGCTACACTTGAAAACTTAGCTTTTACAAGTGTAACTTTTCCAAACTTGTGTACTCTTTGTTTGGGTGAAACACTTGTTCTAGTTTACAGTGCATTACAAGTAAGGATGAGTCGATTCCCGATACCGATTCTCGATACCACCGATTCTTAGGCAATGGTATCGGTATCGAGAATCGATCGCCTAAAGCCGATACCGCCCGGTGATGGGCGTTTTATTACACTACGGTACTATTGCAACCATCTAACAACGAAGATGGTTGTACCGATCAACCGTTGTGTGAAGTTACCAGTTGCGAAACATGAATTGTCCAAAACACAACTTACAATTATAACTTTGTTTACAAGTAGGTTTGTGTTATTTTGTTTGTGACAACAGAAGCATTTAGACAAAGCTATGTTTTCCAAGTATAAAAGCCTAGAGCCAGTCTTATTTGGAAATACCTTACAGTTACCGACGAAAAACTAAAAAACCAAGTCAGTCTGCTTAACTTGTTTTATTCAGAAAGAAATCAATCCTAGGCAATAAAAGTTGCCTATTAATTGATACTTGATAGATAACTAAAAAATATCAAATTTTGTATTTGCACAAATCAAATTAACTAAAGCCTTGAATGAAAATATAAATCTGAAATTTAGAATTTGTAATCAGAATTATTCTTTAAAATTTATTTAATTTTAATAAGTAACTAAAGCATTAAAGCTTCATTGGAACAAGAACTCCTAATGACAATAAACAGAGATGGAAAATATATTAGCTAATTAGACTAATAACTTCATCTACGACGGAACGGTAAGCTATTGGTGCCAGTATTCATTGCGAGAGGCTATCGATAGATGTGCAGTAACAACTTGCGGAACGTAACAACTTTGTGTAACCGTCCCACGCTCGTCGTGTAGAACAGATGGAGAATAAAGGTTTTATTATCCATGTTTTGTTTTTATTTAAAAATTACCTCATTTGCAAATATATTGGGATCAATTTTATATGTTGTACAAAAAAATTTGAATATATTACTAGTTCAAGAGGAATTTTTGTTTTTCACCTACAGGTAAGTTAGGTATTATGCGCCGATGGTATCGGTATCGAGAATCGGGAATCGATTTTTTAGGTATCGGTATTGGGAATCGATAAATTTTGGTATCGACTCATCTCTAATTATAAGTACCTGCACTTGTTGACTTGTACACTTGTAACTTGTTGTTTATGAAATAGGCCCCTGATTAGCTCAAAAGCTCGTGATGTTGTGGTGATCTGGCCATCCGCCCCTTCCTGGAGGCAGACCTCCGAGTCCAGCATCGCCCCCATAGATTCTCCCAACTTCTAGGTAATTACACCTATTTTCATCTACTAAGACCCCATTATGCTTTCTTAATTAAGATAAAATGCTTTTAATGCAAGCATATTTACAAAAAAGCTCTTTTGCCCTGGAAAACAATCCAGAAAAATGATCTATTTTTGGTTTTTCATTGAACGAAAATTTAAAAAAATTTTTTCTCCGAAAAACATTGTTGGTTTTACTCTAAACAGTTGTTAGAAGGTCCGAGCGTGGAATATGAGGGGTGAAAATGATCCAGGAGCGTTCTAAGGGAGAAAAAAAGGCGATAAAGTCAGTGGATCATAGTCTCCCCGTTTTACAGGGAGAGATTGGTCCAAGTTTGAAAATTATTTGCTCGTCGTCTGATAACATTTAAAAAAAGTCCACCACTAAAAAACATGGCTGATAGATGTACTTTCAGGAAAAAATACATGGACATGTTATTGTAGAACTGTGAGGTGTGAGAGCTAGGTCAAAAAGCGGACCATAGTCACCCCGATTCACGGCATAGTTTTCCTGTTTGCTATTTATAGGAATAATCGAATGAGCTCACCCGGACTGCTACGTTCATCCGTTTAACCTCCCAAAGGGCCAGATCATTAACATAAGAAAATATCAACTACATGAGTCAGAAGTCAGAACAATCTGTATGATATTGAGAAGTATCCGCTGATATTGTTCCGCTGAAATTCTCGTTTTACGAAATCGAGTTTATTATAACTTTTTTCGCTTGTAGATGAACTAGTAAAGCGTAGGCAGATATTTTATTCTATCACTTTAATTTTATTTTGGTGGGTGTCTATCAATATTGATATACTTTGATTTTGATGTACTATTTTGGACCTCAGCTCCTGTCAAGTACAGAGAGACTAGTGAAGTGTAGGTACATTAATATCTCCTCAGTAGGATTCTACGACTAATAATTACATATATTAATATAATAATGATGATAAATTACAATAAATAGTCATTAACAAGAAGATACGTTTACTACAGCTCAGTGTTCTATATAAAATAATGAAGAAATTATCTATCTAAATAATAAATAAATGATGAAGATCAGCTTCTTTTTTGCGTTAGTACACATTGAATCGACGTACTTCAAACATTAAAGGGGTAGAAACGAAGTATTGGCACTCCAGGGTAACGTGTCAAGATGATTATTCGCCTACTCGTTCCCGTCTGTTGAACTTGGTGAAGTTTGAGATGGCGAGTCTGAATTTCTGACTCTTTGTCTAGTATGACACCCTAAACTCTCAAGATAGGATGTTGATTGAAGAGGAGGAAATGTTCACCCTGGAGCGTAAAGTCCCATGAAGTGTGCAGAAAAAATGACAAAAATCTAGGATTTTCCCCACGTTTTTGCAAGTTTCTGAGAACACGTGGGGGGGGGGGGGGGGGGGGGTGGAAGCGGTGCAATTGAGGTGATATTCGGAATCAGCGATAAATTTTACATAAGTTAGGCACCTTTGAAAGGCATTTTATCTGGAAGTGTGTTCAACGAAAAATCCTGAAAAGTTTGTGTGCAAAATGAGTGAAAACAAGACTATATCATGGAAAAACGAGCTAATATGTAGAAAAAAACGTAAGAAACGGACAAGCTCTGGCCGGATGCAAGACCAGCCCTAAATTTCGTAAGTAGTGTAATCTATATATGCATGTTACGGATACGAGGAAGCTATGTGCCACACCCTACTTGGCTGTGCGATGTTCCGTGAGGTCATCCCGGAGGGACAAGTCCTGTAAAATGACTCCAGAGCGCTAAGTCCCGTGAAGTGTTAGGGAATCATCCCAGAGCACGAGGCCCCGAGAGATGAAAGGTAGGAGAGGTATTATGGTACATATAGGTAGTAAATTCAGAAGCCAGCAATTTCTAAGATCTGAATGATAGCCGAAGCAGTTTGCGCAGGACTTTTATATGCTCTTAATAGACCTAAGAGGCTGAAATTTGGTAAGGAGCCTGTTCGGTCTTCACCGAAACACTAGTGGAGCTCCTGATTTTAACCCCATGACAGCTGACGCTTCTTATGTTTTTTCACCTGTGCTTCGCGTTCTTATGTTTTTTCTTTGAACAGTTTTTTTGATGTGATGTATATATTATTCTGGATTCTTATTCTTATAAGGTAGATTCTCAAATAACTAACAAGTTTCTGTCCCCCGTCCTCTGTTCTTGAGTCAGACCTAGTAGACATTTTTTTAAATTTTTTATGGTAAGTACTAGGTCCTTTCTAGTACTCCATTATAAAAATGTGATCCTCACTGTAGTTTAAGGGGTGAAACAAAGCCTAAACATATCGATTTGGTAACCCTCCAAGGCTGTCCCACCCTGAGGTTTTGAACCCATATGTACACCAGGAAACGACTGATGACCAGCCAAGCAAAAACTGGCAACTGGTTTTTGAAGAAGGATTGCGAAGGATTGTTGTACGAAAGTTTAAGCTCAAAAAACCATAAAGTGCGCTGTCAGTGAGCTCCCAAAATCTATATTAATTTTTTATGTAACATCCATGGGTTTTTTTCTAAGTTACCATTTAGACCTTCCAAGAAGGGATATTTTTCCGGGTCAAGGAGAAAATGTAGTGGCAACCCTGACGGTCAAACGTGAATCAGCCTGATTCCCCCCTCGTCAGTTGGTGTTCAGACAGAAGGCTAGAAGGAAGGCTCTACAGCTGCGTGTTTTTTGGGTGAAACCTCCATGTGAGTATCTAACTATTCTACTAATTATTATTTCCCCTACCCTCTTATTGAATTACGAAGGTATTTTTCTACCTAACTTCTGATAACATGAATGGCATCTATATCTCTTCAATCCATTGAGTGAAGAATCACCAAAGTCGAAATGTAACGCTCCATGGGGGGAAACTTGTAACCTCCACATTGAGTTTCTACCCATGGAGCGTTACACTTGACCATGGAGCATTACAATGAGAGTAAATTTGCGATATTGCTTTTGCTAAATAATGACAAAGTATTATAGTTTAATTTTTTCCATGATATTTCAAACATATATATGTGTGATAGGTGGCTATTCGTGTTATTATTCTCACGAATATGTCCCCAAAATATGAACTATCCTCGTACTTAGACTGGGTGGTGCACATGGCTCTACTCACTTTAAATCTGATTTTTCTCCTTACATTCTCAAATTGGATGTGGGGAGGGGGTGGAGAAATTTTTTCAACCCTTAATAATTATATTTACGACCTAGTAAGTACCAAATACGGTAATATTTTCAGATAACCATGCCTGGGGGTCGCCCAAGGAAAAGTGAAGTTCAGAGCAAGGTGGAGGCGTTGAAGAAGAAGAGAGAGACGGAGAAGTTGCGGAGGGAAAAGATTCGAAATGACGCCGTGATAATCAATGAATATAAGGAAAAGGAAAGGGAAAGGTGACACAAACGGAAGGAGAAAGGAGAAATGAAGACGGTTGATCAGCTGTTAAAGTCTGCCCTCAAGAGGAGAAGGAGAGCCGTTAGAGAGAGAGTCAGGAAACACCGAAAAAATAAAATAGCCTTTCAAAATGTCTTGGCCAATACACCGCCAGGCACACCTACAGGAGATGTTTCTGATCAAGAGGATGTGCAATCCGACGAACTACAGTTGTCTACTATCAACGAGAAACTTTATTGTACGAGTATATAAAATTATTTATGATTATATAAAAGAATGTAATATTTACGTATAAACAATTACGAATTCCATGTAAAAATGTAGATTAGGAGCACCCTATGGCTGTATAACATGTCTTAATGCCAACAATAAACGAAAAAAAAAAAAAAAAAAAATGCCTGCTAGGTAAAACTACTTCCATTGATTGGGATTAATGCCACGTAATAAACTTAGGTCTTAAATAAAATACGAACATGGATTCAGATTTTGTCAATTTTTTTATTAAAAAGATTAATTTTGATATTAGTTATACCAACTAATTATTGTTGATTTTAGCGCCGTGCCCAGTACCGTAACCTCCGTGCCATTTGTGTAATCCTCCATGATTCCCAAAATTTAAAATTCACATAAAAACTCGAAAAAGTTGATTCTGATCTTTTTCCTGTTATTCATCACTTCTAGGAAGGTCCTAAGAACACTCCGATTTTTTTTCAAAATTTTCCAGTGAGGTCAAATTTAAAAATCTCACTAAGGGGGAAGTTGTTAGTTATTTGAGAATCACCCATAATAAAACTATGACGAGTTGTTGCTAGAGTTCAGTGTGTTTTTCTTTTTCTTTCTATTTGAAGTTTCAAAACTTTAGTGAAGTATTAAACAGAGCCTCTATATTCCTGTTTAAGGTGGTCGTCCATTAGGTCGGCAGAGCGGCGCGGCGCGGCGCGGCGCTAAAATCTTGAGGTTCGTCCACTATGGGGCGGATTTCATTTTTCGACCCGCCGTTTTGCCAGTCCCGCGTCAACCGTCGCACAGTGGGGCCAAATGGCCAAAAATGGGGAAAAAAATCATTATCTTTGAAATGAATGAGTGTTTTGACTTGGGAATGGTTTCATTCGATTCAGAATACAAAAATACATTAGAAAATTATGTTTTCTGAAGTTTAAAATTATTATTTTAGCACTAAATCTTGTGACTTTTGAAAAAATTAAAGTTAATAAAAGTGGGAAAGGGTGTGAAAAATTTACTGATCATTTACCAACTTTTCGTAGAAAAAGTTGTCTTTTTCGTTTCAGACAGAAGTCGTGGAATACGGTGATAATGGTTGTTTGAATTAAGGTTTCTTTATAAATATGTATGTAGGTATATTATACAGGTAGGTTTTAGCTTCGGCAAAGTGTGTTGCTGATTATTGAGATTTGGTCAGGTGATTGAGTAAATTTTGTTTCCGAGCTTTCGACGGTTTATTCCATCATCTTCAGGAGGTCTACGGACAGACTTTACAGTATTAAATACAGTACCTTTACAAAATAATTAAATTAGTGTTAAGTGATTAAACTTTTGCAAAATTAATAATTCCTTTGCTTCCTCACTTAATGGAAGAATCTTTGGAAGTAAAAGTCAAATTGGCTAGACCTTGAAAAGGTCTAGCCGCATTGTTTACCGTTCTTGCATCTTGAAAAAATATTCTCATAGTTGAATTTCCGATTTGAGTATAGTTGATTGTCGTAATTTCGTGACAGATTTTCGTAACACAAATTCTTGATGTTCAGGCGAAATGGTAGCTTCGTCGTCAATTCCAAAAAAGGAGCGAAAAAGTGCTAATCATGCATCATGTTCATTCGAGCTAATTTTCGTAAATTATTGTATTGTATAATGTTAAATGCTTTCAAAATTTGAGGTTTTTGAGTGTAAAGAAGTTGTTGGCTATTATTCTTATTAATCTTATTAATGGGAAAAACGATTCAAAATTATAATCTGTGATTCAAAAAGAGATTTTGGATTTTTTCTTCTTCAGTTTTTATAGATTTTTTTTTAAAGCAAATTTATATAACATTTAATTAAATCTTTCAGCATAATTTTGAACGTAAAATTTTCAATGTTCTATTTTATAGTTAATAAACTTTATTTGAGCAATATTCCACCAAGAAATATAAATTCAATCATTTTCAGCCGTATTTAGCCATTTTTAGTGATTTTTTCAACAGATTTTTTGAAATTTGACCAATCTAATGTGTGACGGCAAAGACGGTCTCGCTATGTCTTCGATCACATTTCAATCCACTACACCTGAATACGGTGGAATACGGCGATGAAATTCGTACAGCTTCTTGATAATGGTCAGAACTTCAAGAAAAAAAATGAGCCAGACCAAAGGAAGGCGAAGCTCGTTTTTTCTATGCCTCCCAAGCTGTATTTCCCAATAAAACCCAAATCTGGAGGTAATGTTCAAGCCATAATGTTTTGAAAAAATAATCAGTATTTCTTAACGATACTACGTGAATATATTGCCAACATTATACTATTTAGGATTTTTTTTCAATCACATAGAACGTGGTAGGCAATTTTCAAATTATACTCTCAAAAAGCTTAAAATCTCGAAATATCATGTTTCAGCCTACATTTGGTAGTGAAAACAATTTTTAGCCACCGAAGGTCTTTCACTCCCTTATTCTATAGGTAATAAACTTTGAGAAAACCACATTACATCCCTTTTTGAGTCACTTTGCAAAAATGGATTTTTTTCCACCTTGGCCCCACTGTGCGTCGTGCAGTGAGGTACCCTCTATTGAAAAATGCGGTCGGACGGAGGAATATTTTCTTCGGACGACGAAGAAGTGTTCGCTTTTGCTGCAGCTCTGGAAGCTGAAGAGGAGGAGGAAATTAATGAAAGCAGGAAGAGGCAATGGATCCATCCGATCAACGCAAAAAGATTGGACTTGGGGGAACACAACCACCTTTTCCATGATTTATTAAGAGATGAAAAGAAATTCGTCCAATATTTCAGGATGTCTCAGCAAAATTTTTTTGAGCTTCATAAAATGATCAAGCCATTGATAGTGAAGCTAGACACTAAATTTCGACTGACAGACTGACTGACAGACACTCGATTTCGTGTCTGAGGTAAGATCCAGAAAATATACACGATTAAAAAGAGATAGTACTTATTTCTTTTTATTAGAAATAATAAAACATTCCTTTTTTAAAAAATATAATAGGCTTTTCCTGGCATCTAATAGCAAAAAACGACAGTTCTTGGTTACAAAAATTAGAAAGTCTAGAACGCACATAATACCTAATCTTATAATTTTAGCCTGCTATTCAAATGGCTGTTCAAATTATTGCAATTTTAATTTTAAAAAAAGGGAAACTGATTTGGCTTCTTGTTTAGCAGGTTATTCATAAGCATGGCTTGTTCATTATATGATAAGAAACAATGAGAGAATTCAGTTGAAAATGGCCAAGGTCGCACGGGCACTTACGAAAATTGGCGAGGTCGAAAATTTTCCGCTTCGCCCTTCGTCCACTAGGTCGGTGGGGCCGCGCCGCGCCGCGCTGCCGACCTAGTGGACGGACTGCCATTCATTTACATTATATTTCTAGAGAAAGATTTTGGCGTCGCGCCGCGCCGCACCGCTCTGCCGACCTAATGGACGACCACCTTTACAGTCCTGACTTGAGAGGATTGTTAATTGTCATATATTACCTATTTCGGGTTCTACTGACACACGCCACTTGTTAAGGCCAAAAAATATTTGATAGTTCGACAGAGTTCGAACTCGAGTTTGTCCCATTACAAAGGAGAAATTAGGCCGATTTAATCGAAACTTTTCGACTGCACAAGTTTTTCTTGAACTTCATTTTCATCCTCATTCCAATCCTTATTATCCCAATTTTCTGTTTCTGTAACTGAATATTTTAGAAAACAATATCTGTAAGTATTAGTAAAGAAAACATGTGTGTCCAGAGGATTTTGCTCACTCCCTGCCTCACATCTACTAGGCTAGTTCTCAACTTTTTCCATTTTGGTTTAATTTTTGAAATAGTTTCGGGTCATAAGAGATCCCCCTTCTTATAGAAGGTTGAAATTTGTTTAGGAGAGCCTATCCTCGTGGACTGCGCTTCTCCCCCCGACGGCAAGGGGAGGAACGGTATGGCTCACCGTTTGGGAGCCCTTGCTCAGAGCTTTCCTTGCAAGGTACCTAAAAGCACTGCAGGTAGAGGTGAACCTTCTAGCTGAGCTGGTGTCCAAGTTTATAGCAAAACTTACACGCTGAGACACATTATCAGGGAACGAGTCCCTAGTGATGCAATCTCTACCCCTAAACACCCTGGGCTCCGTGTCCCAAAGCTGGGGTGTGCTCAACCACTGCCACCAGGAATCCTACCTCATCAGGGAGGCAGTGTGCCGGTAGCCTGGGGCTCCCCTCAACCCGTGGTACCGGTTTTGAGATGGGAGATTACCATGTTACTGGACTCTCCACTGTTTCCAGATGCCTGACCAGGTGGCAGGCCCGAGGACAGAGAATTTGTATCTGCCCTCTAACCGCTCTACCTCTGCCTGAGTGAGGATATTCTTCCCCAAACTCAGCCCAAACAATATGGGTGTGCAGAGGAGGGAGGCTCTTCACGAGCGCTTCGGTGCCCAGTAATTGTTTTTAGTTTCGGGTTCAAGCTTGGCTGACGGATTCCACGGGAATATTTGGGTATAGCTGAGTGCACACACCACTGTCTTCCAGAGTGAGCTGTATGTCATTATCAGGTGTGTTGACAGCTTAATAGAGAATATCACAGTAGTCACAGCTATCCAGGCTTACATCAAAGCATTGATGAATCCGGTCACTACCTCAACAATGATAAAAGAGGCTAAAGATAAACTGACCAAGTTAGGCACCCAATTAGACAACAAAGTGTATGTCAATTGGGAGCCAGGTCACGAAGGATACATAGAAAATGAGGAGGTAGATCGCATTGCCAGGCAGGGATCGTCTAGAAACTATTACAGGCTGACCCCAGCCCCAGGCATAACGCGCGTGTAAGGCCAAGGCAAACACCTGGGCCATTAAAGATCTGTAAGAGCTATAGAGAAAAGAGGACAGCAGGCATAGACAATCTAGTATGTGCGTCTCTGGCTGCGATAAGAGTCGCTCAGACTGGATTATATCATAGCCGAGAACGCATATGAGGAAAATAATTGGGGTCCTCACAGGGCAATTCAGCTGTAAGAGGACCCTTTTTATCATGTCCAAGGCACCTTATCCACTCTGCGAATGTGGAAACGGAGAGAATACAGCTGAACACTTTCTGTGTGATAGTGATATATTCTGGAGATCTAGGCAAGAGGCCCTAGGACATTATACAATCGAAAGGATCTCACTCAGAGACCTAGATTGGAATAAGATCAAGAAGTTTGTTGAGTTAAGCAACAAATTTAGAGACATAGCGCAGCCGTAGAACCCCCAAATTAAAAGGAGACCTTTTAGGGGAAATATAAGCCATTGGGCCTGGGATTTCTTTCTACGAAAGCCCTATGCAGTCAGTCAGTCAAGCTTGGCTGACTATCTCAATTCACTGTAAATACAATCAGGAAGTAGTATAAATGTTACTAGGTGAAAATAAAAACTTTTTGAAATCTGGAAAAATCTATCTCCAATCCGACGTTTTCGAGAGAATGGCCCATTTAGGTACCTATTAAATTCAAGTTGTCGGGTGGCTCTTTATTCAGTTGGAGAAATGTAATAGAATAAAATTAGGTTACTGATTACTAGCAAGATTAGACCTACTGAGAAAAAAAATTGTTTGAAAAAATCAAAGAATCCGGTTTTAATGGTAAAACCTAAAAAGCCACATCGCTGATATCGGAGATAATAGAGATAACGAGGCCTCCAGGAAGATAATCAGCTAAAGGAGGCTAGTTAGGAAAACCATTTTGTTATGATTCGTAAAACAAATGATTCGTAAAAAAACTTAAGATAAGGTTTGATTTCTCGACTGCTTTGCTCAAAATAAGATTTGTTGGGGTCTTGAGGTTCAGTCAGAAAATGTACCACGATATATCTGGGCCAACGTTTCGGTATAATTTGTATACCATCCTCAGGCCTACAAAGAATTGAACCAGAGGAAGTCAGACATGCGTTAATTATAGGCAGGAATAAAATGTACATAAGTATATTTATGTAAATTTACACATGTGCACTACATATAATATATAGGTACATATGTACATTTTATTCCTGTCTATAATTAACGCATGTCTGACTTCCTCTGGTGCAATTCTTTGTAGCCCTGAGGATGGTATACAAAACGTTGGCCTAGAAATATCATGGTACATTTTCTGACTGAACCTCAAGACCTCAACGAATCTTACAAAAAACTTATTAACTTGTTATGATAACATAACACAAGCCGAGATTAGGTACAGAGACTTTGGGCATAACATTCGGGACATCTCTGTAAGTGAATTTTATAACTCGGGCTCGACTAGTTCCCAATAACGAGTTGGACCAAAAACAACATAAATATTACTAGTAATGTAAGTTGTGAAATAAGAAAAAACGTCTGAATCCTCGTTCATCAAAAAGCAATTTCACGCGATGAGAGATTGCCTATATGGCACCAGCACCTATACGTGGTGCTGACTGCATATTTGAGATATTTACGCAGTTGACAAAAAAAAAAAAAATACTTATAGCATTATCTAACGTTGAAATATTACTAAAAAAAAGGTGGAGCACGAAATACAAATCCAACGGTATCCACAACTCAAATTCACATTTTGTTGAGATGTGCAATGTTAGAATTTAAATGACAAAATGTTTTCAGTTAGGATCCTGTGTTACGACAGTCCACAGTTAAAATGTTATTTCTAACAGATAATAAATAACTAGGGTGACTTCTTCAGTGTGTGAACGATTAAGGTATAAGAAGAAGAAGTTTCAACTTCATTAATTCATTCCGAAGCTGATATTCAATCTTTTCTCCCTTTTCCGGTCCCTAGTACCTTAAAATCTAGTCAAGAATTGAAATTATATATAAAAATTATGATTCACACCTTGCAGAATCAATGCAAAAGACAAATGAGGAAAAAAAGCCGTTTGCCAGTTTGTGAACGCTAACCACTATTCAACTAAATCATTTTATCGTATTTCATCAAGTTTTCCTGGTTTTCTAGGTAAATTTTTAATGCAAACGGGCTGAAAAACATTCCGATTTGAAACACTTCTATGCCCTAAAATTCCGAGGGCTTTCAGTCATTAGCGCTTAGTAGGCATCTAGGTATTTGGGACTCAGGGTTATATGTGGGAGAAAAATCATTAGGCATTTCAAATTCGATAAGGAACTCTAAAATAAGAACTTTAATATCGGTAGATACATCAATAAAATAGATATGGCAGGTAAATATAGACCAAATTAGCTTAGAAAAGGTACCTATTCAGCCTTCGGGGAAAGTCTGCCAAAGGGTGGGCAATAATTATATTATCATGCTAGGTATAACCTATAATACCTACACTAACTAAGCCAATTATAATCATTAAAATATTACATAAAATTAGAATGATAGTGTTAGCCCGGGGTTCGATTCAGGCTTTCCCAAATTATAATAATAAATATAAGATTTAAAAGTATAGATATAAAGGTAGTTCCAAAAGTAGGTAGTTCACAGAAGTTGTTTCTTACGTTGATTTAGCTCTTTTTTACAATTTCTAGAATTCGTCAAACCGTGTCAAAACTAAATTTACGATAAAATGAAGTAAACGACGTGGAAAATCGTGAAATAGTGTGATCGGAAAGGTATTGTTACTTCTATCACCATTAGTTACGTTTTCCCTGCCCCTTCCTCCCTCAAAGTTGCGGCCCATCGATTTGCTACGACGGACGATGAAAAAAATTGGAAGGGTCGGTGAAATCGAGTTGAAAACAAAATATCGACGAAACCAGTTTTGTAATGCGTCCAAATATAATCGAAAAATGGGGAGAAATTAGGGATAAAACGGCGGAAAGAGAGAATTTGGTAAAAACTAGTAAGTCATCCCGGGGACGAAATCGTGGTTGGTAAACACCCCTCGGGGAGCAGAGCTAGCACGACTGGTCCAACTTCAAACCTCAACCGGCATTTTTATAGAGGACATAGACGGTGGGATCTGGATTCTCAGGATATTAGGAGTTCTAAATAAATGCCGGCATCTCGAACGTACGCCTTTCGAGTTACATACGATTCGACTTTTTTATAGTTATATTTTTCGGAAACCAATTGAAAAAAACACCCACAGGGCCACCACAAAGGCACTTGTCGGTGGAAGAGATGGTGGGGGGGTTGCGCATTTTCGGCGAGCCCGTACGTAACCCGAACTTGCGTTTCGGCCCGCGCCCGACCGAATTTCGAGGCAAACAAACGCTACGGAAAATTCTTTAATGCGCTAAACAAAAGGATTTTCTAAATTGAAAACATAAACAGAAAGACGTTGTTTACAACTCACCTGTTCTTCAGCCATTTTCGCAGCAGCTTCCCCATGCATCGACTGCAGCGCTACCTAAAAACAAGCGAAATGCTAAAAACTTGAATTGACGACAGTGTTGTCTTGGCTGGAAGAAATTTTCCCCTTACAGCGTATCGTTTTCTTTTATCCTATGATTTTATTTATTTTTAATCAACTAATAGATAGATATATTAGGCAGCTTAAGGCATACGAGAATTGATTGGATACAAATACATTTGTGATGTAGAGACTATGACCAAAGGTAAGGTCTAACCTGGATGATTGCTTCAAAGCTGCCACATGAGTGATTAGGGAAGATAGCTCCCACAGCGAGCGCTACAAACGACTCTTTTGTTAATTGTCTAGCGTGTCGGGTGTCGTCGGTTTAGACTACGGATATTCAACATAAATACATACCTAATATGTATGATATAATTGAATCGTTTATTTCCGAAACCACCTAAGTGCGCTTTTTTCAACTTTTTTCAACTGTTTTGCAGCTTAAGTATAGGTCTAGTCTCCTTCAAATTTTTTTTTTACCAAATCAAGAACATGCTATTCGAATAAATTAGGTATCTATTTTGTTTAATTTTTTTCCTTCAAGTTTTTGAGTTATAAATTTTTGAAAATTTTGCACTTAGGTGGTTTTTGCAATAAATGAATAAATCCAAAGTGATTTTTTTAAAATTATTACTGAAATTAAGTCAAACGATTAATTTTTATCTGTTTTGCTATCAAAAGTAAGTAAGAGACACAATTAAGTATAAACAAGAGTGGTTTTTACTAGGAATTAAACGGGAAACACTCCTACAAGTAGACTACACGCTTCAGTGCGCTTGGGCGCACAGTGACAGCGCTTGGATTCTTTCTGAAATAAACGGATTCTTTTCAAGGCTCTCAAATAGCATTGGTGATATGGAGCATTGCACTAAACGATGTATTCACCTCTGAAGTGAACAGTACCACCAAAACAACATTTTTTGAATTTTGTCACTTAGGTGGTTTCTGAAATAAACGATTCAACTAGTGTAGACGTTAGTTGGCCAGGATCCGTTTGATGGCTCTGGACCCTCATTCACAAGTGTACATAGGGATGAAAAGCTCCAAGTTTTCTAGTACGGCATAGACACCCGTATAGCAATTATAACCGATTCCAAATCAGCCCTAGAAGCCATTGCCAAACTCAGACTATGCCAGCTACCACCAATCAATTTCCTGCGTTTGGTCCGGCAACTAGAGGGATGGATACTCCCTTCAACTGCATTGGGTGAACTGCATTCGACTGGTTAGTAAAAACTGTTAGTAGGGCTAAAAGTAAACCATTCGGTTATAAAACATTTCATGCAGATTGTCATTCAGAAATTCGAAGTAGTTTGAGATGGGTGTTAAACGCTCAGTATGTAATTTCGAATGGGACAGGAGATTGGACAAAAGCGATTTTCGGTACACCAAATGAAACCCCTAGAAAATAACCCATTGTGTGATCAATGTGATGCCCATGAAATTTAGTTCTTAACGCATACTCTGATTGCTTGTAAGAAGCATAAAAATTCAATCAACAATATCGTTAATGACAGGGAAACGGGTTATTTACTTATTAGTAAATAAATGAAATATTTACATACCTTAGGCATCTTCGTAAAACGGTTTATTTACGGCAGACAGAAGTACTTATATCACATTATCAAAAGAGAAGTGTGTTTCACATAAAAACTAAGTGGTACAGATTGCATCCGCTAGAGTCCCTAGCTGGCATGTTTGAATAACGTCCTAAGGGTCCCAGCGTAAATACCCAAATATAAGAATTCCTTAAAACTGGATTGACTGAAACTGGAAAACTAACCACACTACTTTCGTAAAAAGCGGAGCACCTATATAATAAGAACTGCGCGAAATTTTCAAAGAGACAGACAACAAATTAGTAAGCAGACATCTATGTAGGTACATAATCATCTTATAAAACATTCCACATTACAAGCTACCAACAAATGGTGTCCACACGACGAGCTCATGGTCAAAAAATATAGAAGTAGAAGAAGAATAACACACTTTTTCTTTTTATCTGATAACAGCGTGGGCTGCAAAATCTTTCCTATTCCTATCTTGTAAATCTAATAATTAAGTTATTTTTCATTTAAGTTTCCCAAGAAGAGTAGTTAATTTAAGTCAAGTAGGTATATTCCGTTAGTTATGTTTCGTCGAATCGCGTTGAATTTCACTGACCAGCTAATGTGTCCGAACCCGATGACGCACACGCAAGTGCGGTGGAGACATAAACCGAGGTGGTTACCCCGGGCCAAATCCAAAATGTTCAGGGTTGCAGAGAGGAAGAGATGTCCTCCAGATGAGGCCGACGAACTCAAAAGGCTTCACAACAACTATCGGACTGAAATGAAATCGATGAGGTGAGTGAGACACCGACTTAGTGAAGTCACATTTCATCTTGATATTTTCATTTCTCGGTTTCCCTGGGGTGCTCATGAATCCTGTTGTGCCGGCCATTGGGTAATGATGTAGGAATTGAGCGAGATTAAGCAAATAGATAAGTTAAAGCTAAATCAGCTGGATATGTTTGACGAAAAGTAAGGAGGGCACGGGCTATGGTGGTCATGTTTGAAACGATGTACTCTTGGTTAGTTAAACAACCATTGTTTGGCCTGTTTTTACAACTGGTTATTTAGTCCAGTGTCCACCTCGAATATTAAAGAACACCCTCGATTTGATCAAGTTGCATCTGAATTTGTAGCCGAATGTTTTAGACGGCTTCCTGTCCTGGAGCCTCTGCCAAGTTCTGTAAAGTTGGCTCCAACACTTGCAGTAAAATTTCCCAAATCGGTCCCATAACTTTGTGCTGTTGAATATATTGCTACTATCAGCATTTGTGCTGCTCACAGTGAGCTGCTATACAGAGCCAACTTTACATTTCCCATCTGCTTGCAGCACTAATTCCGAAGTTGTCACAGAAAATCTGTGCTATAAGAAAACCCAACTTTCAGAACTGTGGATTGCATTGAATTCAGATTTGGTTATGCTTATTCAAACTTGTAACAATCCTTTCGGTTCAAAATTTTGGTTATTCCAAATATTTGGAAACATAAATGTCATTAGATAGATGTTTGTACTATGGGTTTGTCTTGAAGGAATTTGCCAAGAATGGAATGCTTAAAAATATAGATTGAGCAATGGCCGTAGTTATCCAGATGACATACTGATTAATCGACCTTTTCAATAATTTTGTTGAGGAAATTTTTGGATTTTAAGTAATTTCCAAATTTCAAAAGAGGACCATCCTAAATTATGATGAATTGCTAATTATCATGTGGATACTCCAAATCTCATCTCAATGAGAGTGTGTATCTAGCTTGTCAATACCATTTTAACTTTGTGTTTTAATTTGCTAGAGCCTATTTTGCCGCCAAAACCGTTGCCATGTCTACGGGAGAAGAAGTTCTGGCGGATAAAGCTAAACGGGAAGAAGAGGCACACCAGGAAGCCATCAGAATCAATGCAGAGTGGAATGCCAGGGTGGCGGAGCACAGAGAGACTGTATTGGCTCAAGAAAAAGAGCAAGAAGCTGAGGCGATTTTGGAGGCTGTGGAAAAGGCCAAAATGGCGGCTCTAGAAATGAAAATGAAGGCAGAAGAAATTGTTAGGCAAGAAAAGGTAAATATGAAACGAAATGAGATGTTCATTATTGACAACTTTTACTCTTTGAAAGTTATTCAAATACCAATGAGGGACATCCAGAAAGTAAGGATACAAGCCTCCCTCCCCCTCACAGCCACAGGGATTTTTTTACAAAGATTTTGGTCTGGATGTAACTGGTAAATCAAGATGAAAACTGTTTCAGTACATTGACATCTCTATCCGTGAGAGATTTTTATGATGGCCGAGTCATCACGCTTCCGCCACCTCTCACTGAAAATTGAAGGTATAAAGTGATTCATTTTCTTTCCCATGAAGAAGTCATTCTCTCTGAAATCCATCGTTACCTTGTCCAGGCATGTGGAACAGACATTATGAAGCGATATTTCGAGAAGGAAGGACAAGTAGTGTGCGCAATGAGGAGAGGAGCGGCCTACTGTCTGTTGTGACTGTTGATTTTGTCCAGAAGTTCGAACAAGTCATCTGTTACGATCTTTGCTTGAATCTCTTCAAGCCCCCAGCAAGCTTCAAGTGCCCAGGTTTTTCTCGATCCGTTTTGCTTAAAGTGATCTCAGAACGACTTGATTACAGGAAACTGTATGCTAGAAAAGTATTTTTCGACTTTTGAGCAAAATCGTCTGTTACCACAGAAATCCGGCCGCTTCTCTCCTCATTGTGCACACTCTTCCTTCCTTCTCGAAATCGTCGTGCTCATTTGGCCATGTTATGGTGGTTTATAACGTCTGATCCATATGCCTGGACAGGAAAACAATGGATTTCAGAGGGAATGACACGTACATGGGTGAGAAAATGAATGACACTTCTCACTCTTTCAGTATTCAGTGATAGAGGTGGCGGGAGACTTGCCCATTGTAAAAACCTCTCACAGACAGAAATGAATGAAATACTGACACAGTTTCCAGCCCAAAGTCGCACATACATCCCAGCGGCAATGGGAGGGAGGGGGGCTTGTATTCTTACTTCCCAAACGTCACTCGTAATTACTCGATAAACAATTGGAGTGACCCAATTAATAAGAACTCCATTATTCCACGAATCACGAAATAATGCACTGATTGAAAAAATAAAGGGTCTCATTGTTTTATATCTTCAAAATCGTTGTTTTTCGGATCGTTGCTTTAGATCCATTATTTTTGTTCGGTTCCAGATTCATTGGTGAATTTCATGGAAATTTATCAATTCTTTTCCAACAAACAATTTTCCAATTCTTACTAACAGTTCAGGTGTTTTAGCAGAATGCTAAAGTCTTGCAAAAAAAGGGGGTTCTCATGAGTTCATAATGTTCACAAGTTATGTTTATTTGTTGTGCTTGTCTGATAATACGCATAGCAACAAAATTTTATGGACTCAGTGAATTATGGTCATATATATATATATATATATATATATATATATATATATATATATATATATATATATATATATATATATATATACAGGATTTGGGGACGATGCTACGCGTATGGGAGACGATGTAGTCTTCTTGATTTCTTACTAACACGTCCGTTCAACCGATTGGTATTCTCATTAGTACTGAAGATACTAAGATTAGACAGATGAACACACTTTGAGTCGTACTGCACATCACATAAGTACATACTAGCCGTAGTTTGTTCAGCAGCTTTGATGCTCTTGCTGTAATAGCGACCAAAAGCGTTGGGAAGCATCTGTTTACAACTTCCTCCGCTAGAATTATTTTCCAGGAGCTCTTTTCTATTTGAATTCTTTCAACATTAAGGTCTTGACATTTTGATTTGAAACACGAGGCATCGACACGGCCTTCCTGAGAATAAGGTCGCCTCGACTGCCACTAGAAGAAAAAAGAACCTGCGACAGTGTGAGGGGAGATTGAATCCCACGCCAGGCCAGACAAAAAGATTCGTCCCCAACATTTTGCACTCATAGACATGGGAATCGGTTGACCCAATTCTCGTCAGGTTCTGGTCCAATGGTTATCACTTATGGACAATCATCTCCACGTCAAGAGCATTACGAAAATAAATAGTTACAATGTTAGATCGATTTTGACGTTTAGGTCATCATCAGTAACAAAAATTAACAGAACATACGTTAGAAAGGACATAGCTTATATGGTCACAGGGGAGATTTAATCCCGTTTTGAGAGTAGGAAAAGGCATGAGGTCTCCTTTCTCTTGACCAATGGGATTCAATCTCCCCTCACCTGTGACTTTATAAGCTGTGTCCTTTCTAACTTATGTTCAGTTATTGTTTGTTACTGATGGTGACCTAACCGTCGAAATCGAACCAACATCGTAACTATTTATTTTCGTGGAATTTGAAAATGTTCTTCTCTGACTTCCGTTTTTTATTGAAATGGATTTCCACAACATCGTCGTGAGTGATTTAGTATCAACTCCTGTTCAGTTGTTGTTGTTGGCCCAGATGTAAGCTGGTTGTGAGCATTAGTTCGCCATGGCAATTGCGTTATTTCACCAAAATTAGATGTGTAATTCTAGTGAGGGTAAATCTCAGTCTTATAGGAAATTCATTAGAAGATTGTAAAGACAATTTTGAATCACACATTGAATGTATTAGAAAATTAGCTCTGACAAATTGACGATTTGTTTGCTAATGTGGCAAGGAACTGCACTTGTAAAGATTTTAATCTACACAGAGAGTAATATAAGTTCTGCGTTATATTTTTTCTGCGTTTTAATAGTTTTGGAACGCAAACACAATGTACTGACTTTAGCGGAATGCGTACTTTCATCACTGTTTCAGGAACGGGCCAAACACTACATAACTCCCGCAAATATCGACGAGGCCATCAACAAAGCTCTGGAGAATCAAGTTGATTACGAATTCGCTATCGACCTGGATGAGAATATCATCCATGGAAGGCGAACTAAAGTCGCACGAAACCAACCGAATGAAGAACAAAAAGTAGCAGCAAGTGCCTGAGCTCAATCCGGAGTGTGTAGTTTTTTGTACATAATTTGAAAATTAGAATAATATAATAATTTCAGTTTGTTCTAAGTATGAAATAAATGTCAACTTATTTGCAATACACATCCCAACTCGATTAACCCATTGAGTGTATAAGTGGTTTCCACTCCTAGAGAGGGCTGATATGGGCATTGAGCGCGAACTCCCGCTCTTGAGTACTGGTTGACCCTGGCTACTTAAAGGTCAGTTGATTGGAGTAAACTTCAGTTGAACGACTCTACATCGATGGTGGTATTGTTGGTAAAAGTTGACCGAAACCAATTTTATATGTTGCAATTAAAACATACTGTTAGTAAAAGAAGAATAAAAAAAGAAGTTTTTTGACGCACAGGCTAGTACTACCTTCATCTAGCATCTAGTTCATATGAAAGGTTTACTAGGGCACGTTTACCAGAGACAGAGAAATGTTGATCAATCTCCCACAGGAGGAAAAACATACTCTCTTGAGGCTTTATAACTCTATATATGCCTCGGGTAACTATCCTTCCTCCTGGAGGGAGGCTGTCATTGTCCCTCTGTAAAAAGAGGGCAATGACCCTTGTGAGGCTGCTAGTTACAGACCCATCTCCTTTACTTGCTGCATGAGCAAGATGCTGGAAGCCATGGTCAACTACCGCCTGGTATGGTTTCTTGAGAGCAACTGCCTCAGCAGTTGGCCAACTCTCAGCTTTTGAGAGTTATATCCAGGAGGCCTTCTTGGTCAGGGAGCATGCCATTGGTGTGTTCTTTGATCTTGCTAAAGCCTATGACACCACCTGGCGTCATAACATCTTGCAAAGGCTGCAGCAGTGGGAACCCATTCTGGGCTTCCTCCGCAGCTTTCTTTCCCACCGAAAATTCAGGGTGCGCCTTTGGAATGTATTCCTGGGAATGCCCTCCCACTTTGCCAACAGTTGCTATTTCCTAAATTAATATAATCATGATAATGTGCCTTGCTGGCAGCTTTCCATCAAGGCTTGTGAAGCCTAAATGAGCTTTAATAGATTAACCATCTTTGAAGGAGGATTGGCACCATAAAGGGGCATCGCTATTCAGCTAGTTGAGAAGGCTCGAATGGGGTCTGGTGATTCTTCACTGATGGCTTCTCTCCTTCGCTAGCAAGATAGGTACCGGTAGCTTGTCAACCATCTCAATATTCAAACAAATGATGTAGAGATCTCGAGCTCTTAACCTTTATGAAACTATTTGGAGATTGATTAAGCGTGGAATTCACGTCATAGATAAATGTAGAGCCACGGCAATAGCTTTATCTTTTTTTTAATTTGCTCAAAATAGTCAATTTCACGAAAAGTTTCAGTACGAAAAACCGTCAAAAGGCCTGAATGTACTTCGATACTGATGGTAATCGACTAGGTACCAAATGTCAGAGGGTGTTATATATAGACAGGACACAAGAATAACATCAAACTTTCCAATTTATTTAAACGCATTCGACAAAATTAGTAAAAAATAATGTAAAGCAACCAGTCAATTATAAATAGAACTACATTTGATAGAAATAATTTATAAATAATACTTTTTAAATGCAAATTACAAAAGTGATAGAAATAATTTAGACCAAGGAATCACATAATAAGTACCGAGATATGAGAATAGCCGAAAACATCTGTCGATTTATCTCTCGAATAATTCCCATACCTAATCATGCCCTCTTTGTTTCATCGGTATATGTTACCAATGTGAAACTTTTTATAAATTAACGACCTGAAATCTAATTGTGCCTATCCCAAACAAGAAGAATGCCATTCAAAATGAGATATATTTCATTTAACAATTTCACAAAGAAAATATAACATAAAAAATAGGTAGGTACCTATCTAATACAGGTACGCGTATATTTATATTAGAAGTGTGTAAGAAGTAGTATTTAAATTATTGTCTTGCAGGTTGATTTGAGCTTTCTCAAAACTAAATTCATCACCAGGGATAGTGGCCATGAAGAAAAGGAGACATTGACCAGATGGTCGGTCACCCTCGCTGATGATGTCAAGATGATTAAGCTGACCCAGAAAGACCCATATTTTCTTGGTGAGAGTAATCCGCGATTGCAGAGGATGTGATCCAATGAATTTCCTGCTCATATACATTAGGTGAAGAAAAGGATCATCCTTACTGAAGTGCAATGCTCAAGGTCCCAGATCTGGTTAGTACATCCCTGAAACATGCGAGTATCTACATCCGAAAAAGACTACTCTAGGCAAACTAGCGAAACCTGTGTTCAAGAATGAAGCCATTGGTATAATTCACTCTCCACCTGACAGTATCTGTGAATCTTCTTTCCTCTGAAACTCCGAATTACCCTCAATCAGAAAATGTGCCTTAGGGGATCGTCATTCGAATATTACCAGCAAGTAGGGATGGAAAAAAGGTATAAATAAAAATAAAAGTAGTATGCTATTAACAAATCTGCAAAATGTACAGCAATCAACTCCTAGGTATCCACTGGTAAGTGTTGTGATGATTCAGTGAGTTTCAAATCTTGAAGCCTTATACAAGTGCTATATATGAAGCCTTAACAAGTCTTATACAAGTGCTAAAAAGATCACGAATCATGACCAGATTTCACTAGAAGTATAAAGAAAGGTTTGAGTTAGACTTTTAGTTGCAATCCTGATGTTCTGAGATTAAAACTGTACTTTGGTAATATGGCAGTTTCCCATGTCATTGTAGTTATTGAATCAATTCTCGGTGTTTTCAACGAATATGCTTATACAGAGGGAGAAATTAAGTGTTCTCAAAGGTCTCGTATCGGACAAGGGTAATGTGTAATGGAGTCAGTTAAGTTTACCTGATATTATCTAGTATGGAATCCTAGTGAAGAAAACCAACCCGCACTGGCAACATTCGAATGAGAAACAAGATACACAACGAAAATATTGACACCGTTACAACATTAAAGCAAACTTTTTCAAGACTCTCCTTGGGGAAGGGACTAGATAACACCACAGAGATAAGGGATTAGTTGGAGTTTGGAGTCCTGGCAAGGAAGAAGCAAAACTCCACGAAAAATGGTGAGTCCTATTTTTCCATCTTTTTGATTATTATTATTATTGCCTAGTGACAATTAATTAGGACATCAGCATTTGAACAAATCCATATAATTTACTAAAGTACCAGATCACGGAGCTAGTAGCTCTCCTATTCACCCGGGTAGAGGAGTCAAAAATGATCGCTAGAGTTTAAATCCTATCAGCTCGTTACTTCTGGACAATCCTTGTTGATATCAATTTAATAAACTTCCTTATTGAGTTTATAATTGCCACTTCCAAAGTTAAAAATTGGTAATTGAATTAAAGTAGGTAGATTCACGCAAATTTTACATAACTAAACATTAGGCTTGAACTTATTTTTACATTTTGGTCATTTACTTCGTCGATAACGGGGAATTTTCATGGTTATTTTTTATTTTCTCAATAGAAAGATTTGAGCGAGAGCATTCCAAAAAGGTGCTATATGGTGCCCGTCTATTGGGGGGGGGGGGGGGGGGGGGGGACTCCAGGGCCCTTGCACTCCTACGTCACGCGTGATCTTCCTTCCTCGGTGAACTTATACCAATCCCTTATCTCTAGGAATAACAAAATTTTAAACTATTGAAGTTGAGGGGATAATTTTTTCGGCTACGCTAAAAAATACATCGATTGCTATAAATTATTGCCTACGACACGGTCCATGTGATTTTACAAGCCTTTATTGAAATAAACTACACAAGGAACTTTCCCTCCGACGTGCTTCTTAAGATCCTCGAAATTTCTGTTTTCTAATGTCTGCATCGTCTTGGTACTCAGGGAGCTGTAAAAATAATTACAGTAGTTAGCTTTATAAAGTCGTGAGTTTTGTCTTTCTATACATTGATTGGAATTATCACATTTTAAAAGTTTCTTTTTCATATTATTAAGCTCGTTCAAGACGAAGGGAGACAGAAATGCATTTTCTATCAATTCTTCCGAAAATTGTGTGCCTAGTTAGGCCATAATACACAAAACACGTACTAAAGCAGTAGGTACCTATCTAATAAATGTAACCTCAGCTTACAAAGTGCGAGTGGCGAGGTGATCTAATCACGTTTTACGGGAGCTATAGTAGGTGACACAAAACTAGAGCCAAAATTAAACTTATTTAACTAAAAGCCCTTTTGGTAATTGAAGACAAATAAAAATCGCCATATAATAGATTTAAGTTACGTAGGACGTTAATAGCAGTTCCCTTCACAAACTCCCTTAATATTTTTCTCATATACTTACATTACGCCTAATTAAAAAATATAAACTTACCTTCGTTGAGGGAAAAGGGCACACGCTGCAGGAACCATGAAGCACAAACTAAAAAGAAAAAGAACACGCTTTTATTTTTAAATATAGCTTGAAGAAAATTCCAAATTCCAACTATGTGATTAATTATTTAAAAATTAGTTTGATAATTATAGGAGGAGAGCTGGTCGACCTTGGCAAAATTAGAACTTAAAAAAAGAAAAACGGGGGAAAAAACAGATCATGGAATTGAACCTGCGGATTAATGCAGGGTGGCCCCCAACTGGAAAAGTCAGGGAAATGTCAGGGAATTTTGCTAAAACTAGCAAATGTCAGAGACTTTTTTAAATGAAAACTTTGTGTAATAATTTAAAGCGTTTTTAGTATAGTCAATTCCTAAACAATCAAACTTCAATAGCGTACTTTATCATACTAGGTACCTATATTATTTCATAGGTGAGTTATGAGAATTACAAAAATAATTATCAAGAGTTAAACTGTTCAAAAGTAACAAAGCTACACGCACATAAAAAGTAATGGATATGCCATTGGCTTCCCTGGTAACTACATAACCTTGAGGAGCTTGTGAAGGAAGCAGAACGAAGTGATCGGCAATTGGGACACTCTCGAAATAAAATAGATAAGGATCAAAAAATCAGGGTGTTCACAAGACTTGTTACCAGAGGTAAGCTGAGGGAGGCCACAAGATGGATTACGGACCGACAAACAGGTGGTGGGGTATCACAACCAACGTCACAACTCGCAGACGGACAAACCGTCTTGGAGGTTTTAAGAACCAAATATCCAGATCAAATGACCCCTGATATTGAGACGTGCATAGATAGTACCAACCTACCGACAATAGAGGACATTGATGTATCTGGTGACCTTGTCGCAAAAGTAGCCCACCTTCTAAAAGGAAGTGCAGGCCCCAGTGGTACGGATTCGGAAACCTGGAGGGACATGCTTCTAAGATTTGGCGCACATAGCAGCAGACTTCGAGATGCCATCGCTGCATTAGTCAGATGGTTGTCAAATGGTATTGTGGAATGGGACAGAATAAAAGCACTGCTTGCCCGCAGAGGAGTAGCCTTAGACAAGAACCCAGGTGTAAGACCGATCGGGGTTGGTGAAGTGCTCCAAAGAATTTGTGCCAAAACTGTGGTACACATTACAGGTATCGACTTAAAAGAAGAATGTGGAGCCGACCAGCTATGTACGGGGACAAAAGCAGGTATTGAAGGTGCAATTCATGGAATGTCAAAAATATTCTCTAATGATGAGACAGAAGGAATGCTCCTCATTGATGCTAAAAATGGATTTAATGCCCTAAGCCGGCCGTTAGCACTGTGGAACGCTAGAATGTTGTGGCCAAGATGCGCAAGGTTTTTATTCAATACCTACAAGGGTTTTCCTACCACGGTGTTCAGGCAATGTGACGAGTTCATATTAAGCCGAGAAGGAACCACCCAGGGAGATCCACTTGGTATGTTGATGTAAGGAGTCGGAACACTACCATTGATCAGAAAGCTCAAAAGCGAGGCCTATCACCAATCATGGTATGCAGATGACTCAGCCTGTATAGGGAAGCTTAGAGACCTCAAGAATTGGTTGAACCTCTTGGAATCTGAAGGTCCAAAGTGGGGGTACTATCCAGAGGTCAGCAAAAGTTATCTGATAATAAAGCCCGGTCTAGAGGAAGAAGCTCAAAACACATTCAGAGATTCCGGCCTGAGGATTGTATACTCACAGAGATTCCTTGGTGGTGTCATTGGCAACCCAGACTTGAAACAGGACTTTGTCAAGCAAAAAGTCAAAAGTTGGGTTGGAAATGTCGAAAAAATAGCTGAGGCAACCAAGAAGAGCCCACAAGCAGGATACGTGGCTTTTCAAAAATCCCTTAGTAAGGAATGGGCATTTACTCAGAGGGTAGTGGGTGGATGTGATGAAGAATACGAAGCACTGCGAAACGCTATCCGCCACATTTTCGTTCCTGCAGTTGTTGGGGAACCAGTGAGTGATCTAGAAGCAGAATTGTTAGAGCTGCCCCTGAAGTCTGGAGGCCTGGCATTGGAGGACCCTGTCAAATCTGCCCCAGTAAATTTCAAAGCCTCAGAGAGAGCCACGCGGGTACTAGCTGAAGCTCTATCCACGGGAAGGAACTTCGACATAAACCACCATGAAGAAAGAATAAGCGAAGTTCAAACGGAAGAGAGAGTGCTCAATGCAGTCGGGGTGCTAGCACGAAGAGATCGAATCATCCGACTATTGCCAGCAACCCAAAGGAGGGCCGTCGAAAGGATCGTAGCGAGCAACTCATCACAGTGGCTCACGGTTGTGCCATTACAGAGGGATGACCTAGACCTCTCCCCATCCCAATTCCGTGATGGACTGAACGTCAGATACGGGAAAGAGCCAAGAGGATTGCCAAGCCACTGTGATGGGTGTGGCGAACGAATGAACCTCTGTCATGCATTGAATTGTAAGAAAGGTGGGCTGGTCAAACGGGGGCACGACCAGATACGAGATCAGTGTGCAAAAATGGCATGCCTGGCCTGGAATTCAGTCGGTCTTGAACCCGTAATGCAAGAAAACGAAGATGGAACCCCAAAATTGGTAGCAGATATATCGATACATGGAGTATGAAACCAAGAGGGGACGGCGTATTTTGATACCCGCGTAGTAAACACAGACGCCTCCTCCTCTTACGATTCAATGACCTGGGCCATATCACAAAATGCAGCAAATGAAAAACACCGAAAGTACGATGTGACTGCAGAAGACCTAAGAGGTTCGTTCACTCCTCTCGTTGTTGCATGCGATGGATCCCTACACAGAGAGTACGACTGCTTCCTCAAGAGGATGGCGGAAGTACTTTCAGAAAAATGGGCAAAGCCTATATCACAGGTTACCCATTGGGTGCGTGTGAAGACTCAAATGGCCGTGGTGAGGGCGGTTTCGTTGAGGGTTCGAGGAACGAGAAGAAAAGTTAGATGCCTCGGGTTGGAGGACGGCGCTTTGATGCCATTATGAGTGCCCCACACCAAGGATCCCTCCACATAGCTCTGCGTACCAGATTTTTCCAACGTCAACGCTCCGATGCCTAAATTCACGAAAAGTTCAGCTAACTGCTTCCAAATTCCAACAATTATTAGCCCTGTATTATAAATAATAACCTAGAGTAAACCATTTGTGAGTAAAATCAACTGAGTATTGAACTAGGGAGAAAAATTCCACTATCTGCTTTACAAGCAGATACCATGTTACATGGATATGTCTTTGATTGGGGATTTCATAACGGTTGTTCTCGAGAGTTGTAAAAAAATCCTTTAACTTTGGACTGTAGGCGACGAAATTTAGGATAAAGAATTTATTCTACTATTCTTGGAGACACAATAAACATACTATACATACTATTAAAGTTATTTCTCCAATACAGGCGCTATCATTTTGGTTTATTATTTCCAATAATAAGCCTATGTGATCGAGGGCGAGCGGGGAGTGGAGTGAGAGGAGGCGCCGGCGCCTCGGCACCTTGTGGTGGGTACGGCGCCGGCGTTCCTTCGAGGCATGAATATGTTTTTTTCAAGGTCATATTTGTGTGTTAATACCAAAGCTTTTCCTACGCATATTTAATAACATATCCTCTCGACTTTTCGTACGTACTTAGATAATGATATTATTAAGGCAATAACTATTTGAATAGATAGGAGCTCAAATCGAGAAATATAAACATGCGTATATAATTATAGAAGTATAGGTATGGCAATTCGAAGTAGGACACGCCGAGGAGTCTGGACGGGCCTTATGACGTACGCTAGCCAACTAAAAATACGATCATAAAAAATAATAAACCTTTGTGAAATAATTTGCAGCGTTTTATGTTCATGATAGCCTGATTTTTCATTAATAAATGAAATTATATCATTTATTGTTTTATTTGATAACGTTCTGTTCTCTTACTGAGTACATCTTCAGATCTTGCTTTCTTGACATTAAGTTGACTTGGTGAGCCACTGTTTTATTTGACAAATCCGTTATATTCGGATGTTTATAAATTTTTTCCTGGACACACCAAGATCTGAAGATGTCCTCAGTAAGAGGACGAAACGTTATCAAATAAAACAATAAATGAAATAATTTCATTTATTTTCCCTGGGCCGCATCCCGACTAATTCCAACAAAACAACGGTTTACTTATAGAAATGTTGAAAATAACTGTGGAGAGAAGCCACTACAATGAGTTGTTGTTTACAGTCGACTGTTGTCAAGAGGATGATAATGTTTCCTATGGAGTGGAGTAAATGATGTTATTGCTTTACGTTAAGAATATTGTAACCGGCTTATTAAAATTGTTTATAGTCCAATCAACTTAGTTTAGGAATGTGGCCAGGTACGTAAGGAGGGGGAAATTGGTAGCTTGAGATGTGAACATTTATCACATAAATCAAGCGCTTTCCAACGAGTGGCGAACGATTTCTGTGCGATGAAAACTACGGAAGTTCCATTCCCCTAGCAACGGATTGGTTGTACGTGAACATCATTAGAAAGTGTGACATATTTTTTGCGTCACGAAAATTTTTGGTTGACCCCCCAGAGCAAAGACATATCCATGTCAAAAATCCTGCAGGGTCCCAAAACTAGTTTGTATACATAAGCTAGAACTTCTCAGGAGGGTTAAGGAGGGGGAAATTGGCCCATTGGAAAATGGAGTCAAGTGTTATAAATTCACAGAGCAACTTTCCAACGAACGATTTTGGTGGAATGGTAAATCAAGTTATACTCTCTCTGGCAACAATTGGTAGTAGGTGAAAAAAAGTGTGACATTTTTTGCTGTCGGACGAAAATTTTGAATTATCCCTAGAGCTAAGAAATCCATGTAAGGAAAAATGTAGGTACTTCAACAAATAGCTTCATATCACAAATTGATGAAATATTAAATAAAAAGTCATGCAGCAAATATCGTATGGGTGAATTTTCGTAAATTATCGTATTAAATTTAGGTTGAATTGTTATGATATTTGAGCACTTCGAGGGCAATGAAATTGTTAAATATAAGTAGAGTGCATATAGGTAGTCTGTTTTTTTTTCTTAAATTATAAGATTTTCGTCTTAGAAGCATTAAAGGTACAATAAAATGACGAGAAAAAAAAATTGAATTTGATATTTTTTGTCAGGGAAATCTGAAGTTCATACAGGGAAATGTCCAGGAAATTAAAAATTTCCGTTTGGGGCCACCCTGTAATGCTTCCCAGAGTCAAATAACTGTAATTTGAAGCTGACCTCTGTTAGAAAATGATTGTTGCAGTGTGTTTTACTTGGAATGGGAGAACTGATATAGTTATGAAGGGTGTGATGAGAGGTATTGTATTTTAAAGTTTATGAAAGTTAATGTATGTGCCATTGTGACCAGCTACTTTCGCAAAGAAGTGATGACACCACAAAAATTAGACTAATCACTTGAAAACTTACAAGCAACCAACAGCTGCCGTTTGCAAGGGAGCGGCGATGAATCTCTGGTTGCACCGGTACCATTCATAGCATTCTAGACGCTCCACCACCAAAGGAAGAAGAGCTGAAATATACGAAAATTGAACGTTAGACATTTCATTTAATACTGTTTCGTACGATGATGTACTCCTTACAAGATGAGACTACTTGGTATTAAGAAGGTACAGATGAAACCAAATTATTGACCACGATTTCACATTAATTTTAGTAGAAATAAAATGAGACAATAAACTAAAAAGTTGGGGGAAACTAGAAGTGGGGCTCATCTAGGATGCTTACCTATCATATAATTTACTTTTTACTTTCCTAACAGTCAAATGGTCAAACGAAAATTATGCTATCAGTGTGAAACAAATTTTCTGTAACTCCACCAATTTAGGTTTAGACAAAAACGGAAATAATAAAATATCATCAACGTACCTATTTAATTGTGATCATACAGGAGATGCCCTCAATTTTCAAAATGTATGCCCCGATTATCTCTGATAGCGAGAGGATGCAACATATATTTACTGTTAGTGGTACGCTTGTAATCGTAATCTACAAGTAGGTAACTACAGGTTTAATAATGTAGCCAATGAAGGCTGGATTGAACTCTTGAAGAAAAGTAAATTTAAAAAATAATTAAGCAGTAAGCAATTGAGAAACAAACACCTAAAACGCTAACCAATACCTTCAAACCGTGCGATTTGGAAAATGTTGGCAGTTCAAAGTAGGTAGCTAACATTAACTGAACTTACTCATTCCTGGGGCGCACATTACAATCCTAGATAGAACAACCTGGCTGATTCCTTTGACGGCGGCAACCTGGGAAAATGTAAAGGAGACAACGGAAATCAATCGTGGTTTATTAGTTTAGGATCAAGATATCAAGTTTTCTTTGACAACCAACAATTAGTGTAAATGTATCTATTCATGGAATCGAATTGTCTAAGATCGAATCCATCGAATGATGATGTCATGAAGCTCATTGGTCAAAACGTCGTCAAAAAAGCTAGGTAGAGTCTCTTGGAATTGGTGAAAGCCAATTCAATGCAGGTCCCAGATTATAAAATAATAAACGAAACCATTCGTAAAACAATAAACGTAAAATCTATCTTTAAACTTAAAACTTGAGAACTCGTACTACTTTCTTGACACGTCAACAGATCGTCAGAGAAAGCCAATCGTGTCTTATTGATAAGGCTGTTTCGCTGAGCAGCCGTTAGGATCGTTGCTACTTTTCGATGATTCGACGTCGAAAATAGACTTTTGAAGCCTTCAGCCCTTCTTAAATCGAATCGTCGTAAAATACGATTCGCATGCACATTGGAACCCGTTGGAACTCAAGTTTAGACGATTCGATGTCGAAACTGGACCATGAATACCCCTAATGAAAATTGAAGCTCATAAGATTTGTGTATAATATGAATGCAACTACAGAATTTATTGTACTAATGTTGTTGGATAGACATTTCTGGGATAGCAAAGTTTAGAAATTATAATTTATTTCGGCCATTGACAGGGAAAATTGCAATATATTTCAAATAAAATGAATGACGAAAACGAAACACTGCCCGAGATAAGGGGGTTTCAACAAATAATTGTGATACTCTTAATTTATTTTGGCTCCTTCAGGATAGTAGTTGTAGGTGACACTTAACGCCATTTTTTGTTAATGAATCGCGTTGAGTGGGCATTTGGATTGCCCACTCAGTGCACCATCAAATCACATTTATGAATCGCGATGAGTGCATGAATTCCCTTAAACCTTAATGATACACATAGGGTGCCACTCACACTCAATTCCCCTCTAAGGATTCTGCCCTAATTCTACCATAAGTTGTCTTACTTACTAAGAGGGTAATAATTTTGCAACAGTAGTACAAGATAAACTCCCATGTTCAGAACAATGGCCTTGTGCCTTCACCATTATCTACTACATCAACACTAGGGTTAGCAAATATTCTTAAATGAGTACTACATACCCTGGAAAGTCCAACTCGTTCATCGTTTTCATCGTATATGTCTACACCGTTGATAATTTCGTTTTGACGCATCAATGGAATGTTCACGCAGTTGGCTGCAGCTACAGCAGCAAATGGTACGTATCGCTGAAAAAAAAAACAAAACAAAAAACAACGAGTTCATTAAAATTGAGTAAACATGAGCGTTTATTTACTATGCCAGATTACACCAGGTCAGGGGGGGGGGGGTTCTGTAACTTTTTGAGATATAATCAACAGTGGACTATCAATTCACTGGATAAACAGGCCAAACAAACAACAGTTGCAAACTAACCAAGAGTACCTACTTATTTTCTTATTTTCACAGGCATTACCGCCAGAATCACCAGGGGTGAACGATTATGGCTTATACAAATTTCATTAATACATTTTAATACAGATGCTTAGTGTTCCTCATATTGAACTCAAAGGTTAAATTGGTATTCAATACTTGAATAGTAAAAAATATGTGTAACTCAATGAATGAGGACGATGGAAGGGATGGATAATGAGTGATATAGGACGACGAAACACCAAAATCCAGTGTAGATACACTTGATCTAATCTTGTAAATCTTATAGTGGAGAAGAGTGAAGGATTTCAGAACACCTGGAGAAATAATCCACAGTAAAACATGGGGGGATAAAACAGGCTTACAGAACACTGAAGAAATAATCCAAGGCAAAGATGGCGGCATTTCTCCACCGTGGCTCAGTTTTCCACGTAGGTAATCGTATTTTAAATAATATTATCCTATTCAAAAAAAGAGGTTTCGGAATTTTAGATTTTTTTCAAGTTTGATTTTTTAGCACATTTTAATGAAATTTAATTAAATTTTTCAGCATAATTTAGTGCTTAACATTTTCAATTTTCTAGTTTATAGTTGATAAACTTAATTTTAGTAACATGTATGCAAATATAAATGATTTTTTAGCAGTTTCCTGCCATTTTTGGTGCTTTTTTGAAATCTGATCAAATTAATGAGCTCAAAAGTGCTGTCCAACGAACTCATCCTTTCTTATGGAATACTTGATTATTTGGCGAAAGAACGGTTTTTTTTAAATCTCGATTTTAAGGAGAGATTGTCTGAAATTTGTGTTTTGAAAACTTTTATAGCACCTAGTAAAATCATAAACAATATTAATTCGAATTTTAAATATACATTTTTCAGCAGTAAAGATGCATAACTTAGTCCCATGTCTCACTCAATCTCCACATTCACATCCTAAACTAGCTTTGTGGTTTCAATCGCTTAAGGCAACGAGCTATCAAGATCTACCTCGACGCATTAACCTTGTAGCGAGAGCGTGTGACTAAATAGCAAATGTTTGAATTAGAGTAAGGCATTCCTATTTCACAATCTGCCCGACAAGCGCATGGTTTGAACCCGGAAAAACAAATTTCATCAGACAATATTTTTGTTAAAGATGATGACACACATAGTTTCCTCATTTACGCGATCTTTTCGTCTGACATGATGAGCAATAGCTCGCTTTTTAATCACTTCATCCACGGATTCGCGATCTTTACTTTGGCACATAAACAAAAAAAGCGTTACGGTTGGTTTTCTGACGATTTCCGCTTATAACCGAGTCGTTGCTAGGGAAATGGTACTTCGCCGTTTTTCATCCCACAAAATTCGTTGGCCATTCGTTCTTAAGCTCTTGATTTATCCAATCATATTGTTAACTACTGCGAAGAGCGTGGCCAACAAGCTGAGTTATGAGCATGGTTATTTGAATAATTGTGTACACTCAGGTGATCATTCTCAATAATTTATTGTAATTGTGAACATGATTGCAACCGCTTGATAATTTCTGATGATTTCATTGAGTTGGTGTTTCGATGATTTGATTCATAGCAGGTGATCCGAATATTGCGAGAACGGTTTGATTTGTGAAGCGGTGGTTAAATCATTTTAATAGGTAATTTCTATACTTTACATTCTAGGAAGCAGTAATTTCGTATGTAGCCTCTTAAGGACATTTACTTGACGATGCCCACGGTCCGGATCAGATGAGTGGCTCTTAAAGCTAATTTGTATGCTTTACACTCTAGGAAGTTGCAATTTCGTACGTAGCCTCTTTAGGACATTTACTTGACGATGCCCAGGGTCCGGATCAGATGAGTGGCTCTTAAAGCTAATTTCTATGCTTTACACTCTAGGAAGCTGTGATTTCGTATGTAGCCTGTTTAGGTCATTTACTTGACGATGCCAAGGGTCCGGATCATCTGAGTAGCTCTTAGAGCTTGCATACGAGTCTGCAACTAAATAAATAAAATGTCCCAATGTGTTGCAGACTCGTATGTAAGCGTTTCTTCAACATGTTCCTCCACCTGAGTTTGGCATCTAGCGTCATAGCGTAATTATTATAGTTCAGCAGTGAGTTTGATGGATGAGCACCGGGTGTCCATGAGTATCGTTGCTTATTGGTTTTCATCTAATAAACTTTTAATCAACCAGTGCGAGACGGAATTGATGGTTTTTAGTCTCAGGCCTTTTCCGGATGTTATTAGGAATTCTGGGCCAATAAAATTCCTTGGCTTACAGATATAAATTATTTGGTGAACTGGAATGCTCATTGTGAAATGATATCTAAGAGGCTGAGTTCCATAGTCTTTTTGTTGCGACAATTATCGTATAAGTTGAGCAAAAAAGTTATAATGATTGCTCATTATGGCTGTTTCCATAGCGTTTTATCATATGGGATTATAGTTTGGGGGCATGCTGCTGAGTATCCGACGTTTTAAAAATTCGAAGAGCGATCAGAGTTTTAGCTGGTTTGGATTATAGGACTGACTGTCTTAGTAGTTTTATTAACTTGAAGATATTAAATTTGCATGTGTATATATTCTCCGCTGTCTTTGTTATGTATGTATTGCTAATCGGGGATTACGAGAAAAGAAGCAATTAGCATAGAAATGTTTTGAGGAATAAGGATGATTTCAACATTGATTTTCTTAGAATTTACAAGTCCCGCTATTCATTGAATTATTGGAGGATCCAATTTTGTAATGTTGCACCAGAGGATGTAAAAGGGCTGTTGATAGATCCATTTAAAAAGACTGTGACGAGATATTTGCAACAATTTATAAGCGTTTTATACATTTGACGAATATTTTTCCCATGCTGCAAAATGTGGGTTATTTAAGGTATAATTCAACTAGTTTTGACACGGAATTGATAAAGTGTATTTCGCTTATCATTAACGGGTACAGTTTGAGCCAATACACCTATGTAGAGAAATAGTTTTAAAAAGTATTTTGCATTAATTATAAATAATTATTACACTGTTTAATGTTCTTTTAGATTTGTGTAACAAAACTGATTTGTCCATTTATTTAATTATTTTATAGTTAAAAAATATTGCTGATATTGACTGATTGTGATATTACATTGTATGGCCGCAATAACCCCCCCCCCCCCACCCCCCCGGTGTATTTGGTTTCATTCGCGTAGGGATTTGCCACATTCTCGAAAAAAGTAGGGATGTGGGTGATCTTCCAACTGTCTGGAACGACATCCAAAATGTTGTAAAACGGATTTCCATGAAAGCAGTTAAGAAATATATATATATATAATAATATATATATATATATATATATATATATATATATATATTTATAATTTCTGGAGTTATTGCAATATCTTTATCTTCTTCAAAAATTCGCCAAAAGAGCAACAATACGATTAGCAAAGTGAGTTCTTGGGGCATGTGTTGGTAAACTTAAGGTGAGTGGCACTTTCGTCGTATCCTTTCGAGAAATTAGGTAATATCGTGGTTTTTTTATTTTTACGAAGATGTGCCGTTTTCTAAGATAATGGTGATTCTCACAGAAAGGGGCAGAAGTGATGTCCGGACCAGTTGCGGCGCCCCAATAAGGATTTTGGAGCTGGCGAAGGTCTTAAATTGTAGTATAAGTTTTTATCTAGAATTTTTTCCATTTTTAGGTTATGTTTATTCCTTTAAATAGAAAATTAACTAAATATAGTCAAATCGTCATCGACCTGTCCTGTCCCAATGCGACCTTCCCAACTTCAAGCTTTAATTAAATGTCTTTCCGCTTTTGAGTTTGGATTTTATTCAATTTTTCTACATCAGTATGATTTCTGAGATGCGTTTCTGATCTATAAAATTAATGAAACCGCTGGAAAAAGTGTATTTTGATGAAAATATGTGTGTCCGGAGCATCGCCGTCATCGACCTGTCCAGGTTTTTCGAATTTTCGCGGTCACAATTGTATTTTAGCGGGTTTTTTGCATTTTTTTATTCGCGCGCTTCTCAGTTACCAGAAAAACCACCAGTAGTTTTTCTGTTGACTCGGCGGTTCCCAGGGTCTGGACCGTTGGTCAATCACAATCGTCAAAAACCTGTCCACTTTTTTTAAGTGAGTACTTGAACTCAATTTTTTCTTATGGTATTTTTATCGTGCACCGAACGGTCTAGTTTCATGTTATATGCCAAATTTGGGAAAAAGCTTGCCACAAGGTGAAACATTTGAGAAAAACTGAAGAATCGTCATAATCATCGACCTGTCCTCTCCTGAAAATTCGAGGACAGGACGATGACGAAAAGGACAGGACGATGAGGAAAAAGGCAAATCTATTATGTTTTTTGGATTTTCTAGTATTCCCGTATTCTCGCATTTAGTAATCCAATATTCTCGTATTGACCATTCACCATAACTTAGCCGAACGTTGTGAAGGTCTACTAGATTAATTCAGAAGTGTGTCATTCTTCGTTTGTTGGATTCGCCCTACAGTGGTCACGTTTTTCGGTCTTTTGACTTGAAATGTTGAGGGTTAACGTTTCTTGGCAGTTATAGCAAATTTTCCTTTTATGATGCCAGGACAGGGTGGTGATGCAAATGGTGAGAATCAACGGGTAGCATCATCGACCTGTCCGCCTAAATTTTTAAATATTTTTTTTCTGAATTAATAAAAGCGCTACTGTTTGGATTTGCTTCGAATTTCGATACATACGATATAGAGAGCATCTGTGATTTTTTTCAGCTCGATTCGATCACTTTTTCTTTTTTCAAAAGTCAAACTCAAAACTGACCTTTTCTGTGAGAATCACCCATATAACAATGAAGATCTGATTTAGGCTGAAAATGAACAAGTATAAAAAACATACCTTTGTAAATTTAGCAAATAACCTTTGTGAAATTAGCTGTGGTTCTTTCTTGTACCTTTCAGAGATGTGAGTAAGAGCTAGGTACTTAGTAGAATCATTGTTATTTGCTGATTATGGCCAGTCCACCTTAGCCTTCCCAACTTTCCGCACTTCAGAGAGAATTCTAACGAGAACTAATGAGGGAATATTACCATAAACAATGAACAGATAAATGTGAATTGAGTAACTCGGAAAACAATTCCTCGCAATATTTGAATTTTGTCTCAACTTCAACAGTTGTTCGGATTTCCTAACACGTTCCATTTCTTTAGTAGAAGTGAGAGATAAGAAATACCCGCACAATATGTATAAACTGAATTCATTTCGTATAATGTCATTGCTGACGACAACAGCAATGACATGAGACAAAATGAATTCAGTTAATGAGTCAAGAAACCCAGCTATGAATATAGTGAAACCTCCACAAGTCGAACGCGACTGAATGAATTCAGTTAATGATACAAGTAACCGAGCAATGAATATATTGAAACCTCCACAGGCCGGACGCGAATTTGATCTCCTTTTTTAGTGGAGGTCTGATGCGATCCATGTGTCACGTTGTCAAAATAACAATGAACGTTACCCCATATTCAGTTTATATTTATTACCATCTGCACTCTCCTACGTAGGGTACCTGGGTTTCTTTCAATGATTTGTCATGGTCTGCAAAGGTGACGTCACCAGTATGTGAAACTTTGAAAAATTATAGAAAGAAAACTATTCATCGTAGGAGAGTGCGATTGATGTCAAACGTCTTAGGATAGAATCTTTTCCCATTTAAAAATAGTCCAAATACCTTTTTCGCACCCATGTTCAACGCAAATTATAGGATGAACCAATAAGTAGTGAAAATAATATCACGATTCTCAATAAATAGGAATAAATTCTCAATTCGTATAGGAATTATTTCCGAGTTGTTCAAGGTAGCCGAAGCTTTTTTAAATTCACTTTTGGGTGACGAAAAATTTATTTTGGCCAAAATTAGGGCATTCACCTCACCCCTCTCTCCGGTAGGTACGATATATCCATTAGTGTCATCCAAACCCTAATATCGTATGCAAAAATCAAAATCAATCAATCATTTTAAAGACTACCACAAAATATGTTACTACCATTATCAATTCTAAACTGTCGGCCTCATACGTATTTTTGTCCAAGCTAAAAACGATGTGCCGTTTGTTTTGTTGTATTTTCGTTCAGATGACCAGGCGGCTCTTTGGCGCCCACCCAAATCTTGTGGCAGTCCCTCGATTTTCCCACTAAAAAAACCGATGAACTCTCGAAATGGAAGTTTCTCCAATTCTTTTGTTCAAACCAATTATAGGTAATTGTGTTCGAAATATATAGTATCAATTCAGAATAAAAAAAAGTACTTATTAACAACATTAAGAAACAAAATATTAAAATACAATAACTGCCAAAGAGCATGAGTTTTGAAATTCAAATAGATTCGATCAGATCGACCAGGAATATTTCTCCAGACTGCTTTCAAGGTACGCCCTACAACAAGATTCCAAGTGGCCAATCAAATCATCAGAACTATAAGAGGCAAAATTGATTGAAGAATCGTTATTGAGATTTCAAGTTCCCTGTTCTGATTTATTTGCTTTGGTTTGTTATAACGGAGAAATTCGCAAAATGATATCAACTGGGGATTTTCGTCTGAATAACGTTATTACTCCCCACTTTTTGCATCCTCAAAAGGAAGCTTTGCATTCGTGCAAGAAGTCGGAAACATGTTTGAAAATGATTTAATTTAATGGTTTATGCTGCACCTCGACCAAAAGAGTCATAGGCGTCATTAAACAAGGTGTCTAAGCCCCACCTTACACCTGACGGGAATGGGCCCGGCCCGCGCCTTTTGGCGAGTCCGCATTTTGGGAGAACACGAAGAAATAAGTGTATCGACTTACATCTGAGCGAGAGCGGGGCGATCCCCGTGACGGGGAAAATTTCGCCCGCCTCATGTTGCGGGAGCTCGGTGCCCATCCGACGGGGCGGGCCCGCCGGGAGTGGCCAACAGGTAGAAATGAATCTCTAGTCCTACACCTGCCGCCGACGGGGACGGGCGTTTTTCGGTTATTTGTTTGAATTTTGTTGTTTTAAAAATGGAGGTATGCAGAGTGGGAGCGACGGGCCCGCGCAAGTGTAAGCGAACACTGCGACGGTGTTTCCCCGTCCGTCAGGACGGTGTTTTCCCGTTCCCGTCAGGTGTAAGCCCCGCCTAAAGGGACACTATATTGGGCATTATTCTAAGGGGAGAATGTGACCCTCCGTTACGCAACAGATTGCCATCGTGGACTCCACTGGAAGATGGAGGGGCGAAAAATGGTAGCAACATTTTGCAGAGAAAGGCATCGCTGCAATCTGCCACAAGAGGTACAAGGTTAACCAATTTTCAACCCTCACGGTGGAGAAAAAACCCAAAAGAAAAAAACTACAACCAAGGCTAGATGATGTGTAAGCTTATAACCAAATTATTACTACACTCAGGTGCAAAAAATTTGGCTCACTCTCTAAAATGGAAGATTTTATGAAGTTGCGACTAATATTCCCTTGTTTTCGACTGGGTTACTGTCTGAACTCATTCAGAGGTATTGTTTGTTGTTTTTCAGCCAGGCGGATGCAATTTTTTTGATCTTTCAACGATAGGGAATCGTGTCGAGACGTGATCATGTTTCATTGCCTCCGACTTCCACGTTATCTTCCAAACTGCAATTATGTTGTTCATCTCTTCCACAGTAGTCCTCAGCCGATGGACTAGTGTTTTCCTGTACATTGAGTGCATTTCTCCCAAAATAACCGCTTCAAGAGAAAAAAAGTCTTTCCCACCGGAAATGGTCGCGCAAACTGTAGCTCTCATTAATAATGGAAGGTTACTGAGATATGCCGCTCGAATGCTTGGGCGGGGGGCTCTCTTCCAGTCATTGTGGCAGGAACAAACCTTTCTCCAGACCTTCTTCACTCTCTTTCGCGACCATCTGGGCCCCGAAGGCTGAACCTAGACTCATCGCTGAAAATTACATCTCTCTACTCTTCAAGTTCCCAAGCACTGTTTTCGAGCAAACTGAAGGCGCAACATCCTGTGCTGACGGGTGAAACTTGGAACGCAAGCAGATCTTCTGGCAGACAAATGCCGATCCCACCATTGTCCCCGAACTGTCTAAACACCTAAATCCACTCCCGTTGCATTTTCAAGTGAGTTACAACCTTGTAAAGCAGTTAATCGTCGATTTCTTAAAGCTAAGGTGTACAAGTACCTGTCTTGAGCGGCTGTTGTTTTTCATGGGCGGCTAGAACCCTGCCATCTAGAGTATGAGCCCGTCTCTCGAAAATGTTCAAAAGTGGCACGGACGGTTTTATAAGGCCATCCTAGAATTTGGACGTCATATCTCAGTGACCTTCCATCATTTGTGAGAGTTACAGCTTCCGCAACCATTTCCAGTGCAAAAGCCTTTTTTTTCTCTTAAATTGATTTTTTTGGTTAGAATACAGGAAAACACTCGCTCCTCAGCTGAGGACTACTGTGGAAGAGATGAACAACATAATCACAGTTTGGTAGATAACGTGGAAGTCGGAGGCAATGAAACATGATCATGTTTTGATGTGATTCTCTATCGTTGAGAGATCAAAACAATTTCATCCGTCTGGCTAGAAAACAACATGAGTTCAGACAGTAACCCAGTCGAAAACAAGAGAATATTAGTCGCAACTTCATAAAATCTTCCATTTTAGAGAGTGGGCCAAATTTGTTGCGCCTGAGTGTATATACAATCAACAAAGTGATAACTATGAATAGATGTACATAAATATATCACAGTTCGTAGTAGAGCCCAGTGGCTCTCAGGTCCAATAGCAGGACTGGACCTACTCTGGTCCAAATAGAAAGTCAACTTTCTGAGAGGGGTCTGAGCTGGATTCGGAGGTCCCTAAGGAAGTCCTCCTGAATGTGGCGGATGGACAGGACACCCCTACACCCAACAACACAAACTTCTGAACTGTGTAGGTGTCAGTGGGGAAGACGGATATGACCAGTGGCAACCCAAATGACCACTATTAGGAAGTTGGGTTACGGAAGGGCAAACTGGGCACACGGCCACACAGACCAATGACCGCACTCTACCATTGCTCATGCCAATCATGGAGGGGTTGGTGGATCTAGGCCTATCACCAAACCTAGCTTGGGGCTGCAGGGACGCCAACCCAGTAGGACCTGGAGGGACCGCTCCTACTGTGATTTCCCCCTGTAAATTGTTATTTTGTTCATCCTTCCTAAATCACATCCAGAATTACTTGTAGTAGGGTTTGCCTGTTTCCATCAACTTCTGCTTCCTCATTTAATTGAATTGATACTTGGTACATTAAGGTTTTCAAATTTCAAGATGAAAAGTATGCAAAGACTTAATTGCCATACATTTACGTTTTCTACAATCTTTCAAGCAAATGAGTTGAACCAACCACCAAAAAAAACTTCTGTTGACAAAAAATTAGCCTCACCTGCATGAGAGGACTCGCTCTCTTCATGAGGAAGTTTTTGAAACCAATGGCAGTGACGCAGGCAGCAGAGGTGGCGGAAACATACGCGATGCCCATCTGTGTGGTGGTGAGAGGCGAGTTGGCATTCCTGTTGGTGTAGTTTACCAGGGCGTTGAAGGACTGGTTAACCCATTGCCAAAACACCAGAGCTGGTACAGTCCTGGAAACAGATTTGGAAGAAACTGGTATTGATTATACCGTAGTATGTATCATAAAACAACCATCACTGGTGATATGGGATCAATAGTGAAAAAATTCTACATTGAACAATATGGTGCACAGACTGACAATTAATTTAAAGAGTTCCAGTATGATCCTGTGAGCGAATTTCCGTAAATTATCGTATTCTATCATGTTACACTGTTGTAAAATTAGTTCATTTGAGTGGAAAGAAATTGATAACTACTGTTTGCCGGAAAAACTCGTTATTGATCAAAAAAATATTTTTCATTGTCAGCCTATTTGTTAATAAAATTTTCAGCAAATATTAATGAAATTTAGGTAAATTTTCTGCATACATTTTTTAAAGTTCTAGTTCTTTGGTGATAGGCTTCTTTTGACTAAAATTTAGAAAAAACCATGAATTTTTAGCCGTTTTGGGCAATTTTAAGTGAATTTTGGATCAAATTTTTTGAAAGGTGAGCAATTTAATGGGCTCAAACGATGCTGGCAAATGAACTTATCCTTTCAATTAGAAAGCTTGATTTTTGGCGCAAGAACGGAATTCAATCCTAAGGAGAGGTATTGTCTGGAATGACAAATATACAGAGAGTCTACAGTAATTATGAGACAAACTAAAGGAATCGATTCTAAAGCTCCTGATCGAAAGTTCCCCTGAAGGATTTCTTTTTTAACGCTTTGTTTTCGGGTTATTCAATTTTCAAAATTTTTTTCGTGTTTGTACTTTATGACATAAAAATGGCCATAACTTCATTTAGAATCGCTGAAAACTCAAAACTAAGAACACCTTTGGAAAGACCGTTAAATTTCCAATAACCCTGATATAAAGAAAAGTTGTTTTAGTTGATTTTAATTGGATAAAAGAAGGCTGAAGTAAAGGTTAGAAAAAATATTTCAAATTGACGTTTTTCCTTCCGTTATTCTGCTACCGGTATGGGGATAGATATTTCGGCGTGCAAGCTATGGAAAAAGTTCCTCAAACTGTAGCTTTTGAACAGTATAGTCAATTTTACTTTGCTAATTGGGGAAGAAAAGTATGTTCGTATGTTGAAAAACATGGTTTTTTCCACGAAATCGAGGCTTATAGTGAAAAAACCGTTTATGAAAATACGAGTTTAGGGCCCGGTTTCTACGTATTTTTTCACGTCGAATCGAATGGTAACACATGCATATCTCCCCAATTACGTCATAACCGAGTTTTACACTTTTTAGTTTATTTTTTATGCTCAATTTCATGTGTTTTTAGAGGTAAAACTAGTTAGTTAAAGTGTAAAACTCGGATTTCATGTGTTTTTAAAGGTAAAACTAGTTAGTTAAAGTGTAAAACTCGATTACAACGAAGTTGGGGAGATATGCAAGTGCATTCGATTCAGCGTGAAAATATATGTAGAAACCGGCCCCAAACTCGTATTTTCATACAGGGTAATTTTAGCAAATTTTCGCAGAATTGCAATGGCACCAAAAATTTGTGAAAAATTTCTCCATTGAAATCCGTTTTGAGGCATCTGAAACGTATCCTATAGTTCAACATTTTTCATATATATATATATATATATATAGGGATGAGTCGATTCCCGATACCGATTCTCGATACCACCGATTCTTAGGCATTGGTATCGGTATCGAGAATCGATCGCCTAAAGTCGATACCGATACCGCCCGGTGATGGGCGTTTTATTACACTACGGTACTATTGCAACCATCTAACAACGAAGATGGTTGTACCGTGCAACCGTTGTGTGAAGTTAGCAGTTGCGAAACATGAATTGTCCAAAACACAACTTACAATAAATTATAACTTTGTTTACAAGTAGGCTTGTGTTATTTTGTTTGTGACAACAGAAGCATTAGACAAAGCTATGTTTTCCAAGTATAAAAGCCTAGAGCCAGTCTTATTTGGAAATACCTTACAGTTACCGACGAAAAACTAAAAAACCCTTAGTTTTTAGTAAAAAACCAAGTCAGTCTGCTTAACTTGTTTTATTCAGAAAGAAATCAATCCTAGGCAATAAAAGTTGCCTATTAATTGATACTTGATAGATAACAAAAAAATATCAAATTTTGTATTTGCACAAATCAAATTAACTAAAGCCTTAAATGAAAATATAAATCTGAAATTTAGAATTTGTAATAAGAATTAATCTTTAAAATTTATTTAATTTTAATAAGTAACTAAAGCATTAAAGCTTCATTGGAACAAGAACTCCTAATGACAGTAAATGAGAGATGGATGAGATGGAAAATATATTAGCTAATTAGACTAATAACTTCATCTACGACGGAACGGTATGCTATTGGTGCCAGTATTCATTGGGAGAGGCTATCGATAGATGTGCAGTAACAACTTGCGGAACGTAACAACTTTGTGTAACCATCCCACGCTCGTCGTGTAGCCGTTCCAGCCGCGACCGAAACGTAACAACTTTTATTGCGATCACGCAATTTAACGATCACAATTTGTGAAACGCAAATATATTGGGATCAATTTTTTGTAAGTACCTATAAGTTATATGTTGTACAAAAAAATTTGAATATATTACTAGTTCAAGAGGAATTTTTGTTTTTCACCTACAGGTAAGTTAGGTATTATGCACCGATGGTATCGGTATCGAGAATCGGGAATCGATTTTTTAGGTATCGGTATCGGGAATCGATAAATTTTGGTATCGACTCATCTCTAATATATATATATATATATATAACGTATATATATATATATATATATATATATATATATATATAATGAAATGAAAGTCCGTCTGGTGCCTACATCGGTTATAGCCGTGCTTTGACTTTTGTCCTTAGGTGTCGATCTAATCTCGCTCATTCTTTATCCTATGTCTATCTCACGCGGTTAGTTGATAAGATTGAGTAAGTGGGTTCGGTTTGGTCAGTGTTTTGTCGTGATGGAGCTCGGTCAACTCTACGAAAATTAATTTTTGAAAGAGAAAGGTCCAGACTAACATACTAGGTACTTGTCAAAAAAAAATAGGAAAGGGAGTGTGTGGTGGAGCCCTGAAAGAGTATTTCAAAAGAAGTCGGAGACGGAGCAGAGATGGAGAACCCATCAAAACCATGTATTTACGGTGGAGTAAACGAGGATGTCAAAGTTACCAATCGATTCGGAAACCCAACAAGTTGGATCGTGCCACTGTTGGCTCGGTAGTTGAAAGAAGAGTGGTGGAGATCAACAATTACGACAAACGCTTTCGACCAATTCTTCGATAGCATGAAAAACACGTCTCTTATTGCATAATGACGTTCAAAATGACACCTGGAACATCGACGATCTTCAAATCAGAAGAAACATGCGGAAAGGTATGTTTTTATGACAATGAAAGGTGTAGGTAGCATGTAATCACAGTGGACAGCTCATGTAAGCAAAACGGCCCGTGTAGGTAGCACATATAACAACAGTAGCAAATTCTCAAGTAGGTATAACATTTAAAGTTTTCATCTTATTTCGATAAAATTCTCAGGATTTGAGGTTGTGACGCGTCCCTCTGAATTCATTGTTGTCATCAGGGAAGGAAAATAAATAGATAGTAACAAAAAATAGATAAATAAGGGAAAATAAACTGTACTTGTTTGAAAAGGCAAATGCACAGTGGAAATGATTAAAGGAAAAATCAGAACCTCCGAGAAAAAAGAAATTAACCTAAAATGGAAATTAAAAGATAGATTAGGGATCGTCCCTAACAGCTGAATTTAAGCTAATCAGGTAACACTCAAGCTACCGTGTGACACCCTCCTTCAGCAATGCTAACACAAGTTTTCGTCATTTTACACCCGTAGTTTACAAGATATATAAAATAGATGTAATATTCCTGTACTTAACATCAGAAAATAAACTTTACTTCATAATGCATCTTATATATTTACATTCTTTTCAATTCAAAAATGCGTTTCTTAAATATAAGTGCATATTAAATATTGTAATGAGGAAATGTGAGGAGGTCTCAGAGATCGCTCAAATGCTCAAAATCACAATTTTGGCGGACAGCACGACAAAAACAAATGAATGGTGGACATCTCAAGAAAATAATACCCTTCTCTCATGCAAAAGCATCAACTAGAACATACATGAATTAATAGAAAGATAAATACTGGGTACTAATTTCTTCACAATTGGTCACCCATTCTCTTCTCTGAAGCCATCCATATAGTTTTGTGCCTAATAAGCCAACTCATCATTTTTCCATCTTTGATTTTCATTCAGCCTAGAGCTACTTTTCTTTTTCTTTTTCACAAAGTTTAGTGAAAGTGTTTATTTCCATTTATTTTCGCCACCTGAGTTTTGCATCAGTGTCAACAGCCAGGTTTGAGCATAATTTAACTTTCTTTTTCAGCATTGCGCCTTTTCATTTCCATTTAGCGAATTTTCTTAGAAAATAAAGCTATTGCCATGGCTCCAAAAATTTTAAAATAAAAAATTTTCAAAAATTTTCTTCATCGAAATCTATTTTGAGGCATTCTGAAATGATTCCTGGATTTTAACGCTTTTATATATATATATATATATATATATATATATATATATATATATATATAAGTATATATATGTATGTGTCATTCCAGACGATAACTCTCGATAGAATTGAGATTAAAACTTCGTTCTTTCGCCAAAAAATCAAGCATTTCAAAAGAAAGGATGAGTTCGTTGGACAACACTTTTTGAGCACATTAAATTGGTCAAATTTCAAAAAATGTACTTAAAAAATCACTAAAAAAGGCAAAAAACCGCTAAAAATTAACAAATTTCTATTTTTTAGCAGAATGCTACTCGAAAAAAACTAATCGAACATGAACTAGGACATTTAAAAATTTAAGCACAAAATTGTACTGAAAAATGTACTTAAATTTCATTAAAATAAGCTAAAAATCGATAGGAACACTTGAAAAAATTGTAAAAATCCACAAAATTGTTTGTTCATTGGAATATTACTGACAAAAAGTTAATTTGCTATAAAATGTATAATAAAATTTTTATTTGTCCCCAAAGTGCTCAAATTTCAACATAAATGTAATACGACCATTTATTAAAATTCGCTCTTACGATCATGCTGCATGACTGGAACTTTTTTAGGTTAATTTCCCTTTTTCTCAGAGGGTCTGATTTTTCCTTAATTTATTTCCACTGCGCATTTGCCTTTTCAAATAAGTACAGTTTATTTTTCCCTTATTTATATATTTTTATTTTCCTATGTAAGCTCCCACTGGGGCTATGATTGAATGATCTAACTAAAGAATAGTTTAATGCCTTGATTAACCAATAAAGACTGCTCTTCGGGGCTCAAAAGAAACAATAATGCTTGATCAACGGCAGCTAAGCCAGACATGAAACCTCAGAACCAGGTATGCAGGTATAATAAGACTCAACACCATGTACTCACATAGACTCAATATAATGAACTCAAAAATAATACATTAAGAATTAGTACAACGATCAATGAAATGTAAAATGTATAGAATATGGTTGTAGGTAGGTTAACTCCTAAGTACGGATCAGTACTCTTGAAAGGTGTGCCTGAAGGGCTGGAAATATCCAAACACCAGAAAGGGTTAAAGACCCGGATTAATCAAACAATTGTGACAAGGTATAATGATGGCAGTACAGTACCGTATCGACTCTGCTGACTGGGTTCACTGGGAATGTCCAAATATCCACGGGGGTTCTGTACCGTCACGGAATCCGTCCCGATTTGCGTAGTGTCCGGGATTGTAACGTTAATCCAAATACTGACTTGATATAAAATCGGCACTGTCACGACTGTCAGGATTGTCACGATTCGCGTCACCACAACTGGGTTTTCTGATAGCACTCTTGAACAATTGTCAATAACAGACTGGGGGGAGGAGAGGGCCTCGTGGCGCTCTTTTACTGAACCGCTGTGGAGGGGGCCAGTGACGTAGTGAGGGGAAGGCCCACCGCCGGCGCTCACCCCAGCTGCCTCCTCCTGCCGCTCGTCCCCTGATTCCGCTGTAGGCCGACAGGCCTACACCTTGTTGTTAAGGTTACTAGGCAATATTTTTCTGGATATAGCTCCAGTGGTAGCAGAACTCTGCTGGGACACTGGGTACTAATTTCTTCACAATTGGTTACCCATTGTCACATACTATGCACGCATATTATAGGAACAATATTTGTATCCTGAAGTAGGTAGTGCATACCATGTGAACCACACAATGCTGAGTGTGAATATTTCGGAAGCATTGCCAAGTAACACTATCTTGAAAGGTAGGTGGGTGTCTTGGAACAGTGAATGACCAAAATACCAAAATAAATTTCGAAACAATGTCAATAGCGTAATTTTATACGGCTAGAAAAAAAGAAAGAATAAAAGCTAACATACCTATACCAAGTGAGCATTGCACCAGTGATTAGCATACCACCAGGAACTTGGAACGACATTCTGCCAAATAGGTTCATTTTTTCACCAGTGTCGGGATGAAAAGCGCTATCATATAGCTGTTTGGCTTTCATCAACTGTTGGTAAGTAGTATCAGTCGGCGTTCTTCCTTGCCTAAAACAAGAAATAAATTAATGCATGATGAGTATGTATAAAAACAATTAAGCATGAGGAATAACAAAAATGAAACTCTAAAAAAATATTACACAGATGTGTCGCTCAAAAAGTGCTCTAAAGTTCCAGTCATGCAGCATGATCGTATGAGCGAATTTTCATAAACTATCTATCGTACTATAGTATGTTAAATTGCATTGAAATTGGAGCAATTTTAGTTGACAGAAATGGTTAAAAACCAATTTTATGACAAAAAACTTATTTCTAAATGCAATTCCACTGATTCAAAAGGGATTTATGATTTTTAAATTTTATTTCTCAGTTTTTATAGATATTTTAGCAAATTTTAATGAAATTTAAGTACGTTTCTCTTCATAATTTTGTGCAAACATTTTTAATGTCCTAGTTAATCGTTGAAAATTTAGTTTTGACTCAAATTCTGCAAAAAATAAAAATTTAACTATTTTAGGCCGTTTTTAGCAATTTTTAGTGATTTTTTGGGTACATTTTTCGAAATTTGACAAATTTAATGTACTCAACAATTGTTGTCCAACGAACTCATCCTTTCTTTTGAAATGCTTGATTTTTTGGCGAAAGAACGAAGTTTTTATCTCAATTCTATCGAGAGTTATCGTCTGGAATGACATATATACATATATATATATACATATAAAAAAGCGTTAAAATTCCGGAATCATTTCAGAATGCCTCAAAACAGATTTCGATGAAGAAAATTTTTAAAAATTTTTATTTTAAAATTTTTTTAGGCATTGCAATAGCTTTATTTTCTAAGAAAATTCGCTAAAATGAACCATTGAGAGTTCAGTTATACATAATTTTGTTCACTCATTGGAATAGATAGTGCACGGTTGTTCATACTATGGAATGACATGATTTGATGTACGTGGGATTGTTGTGTCGTTTGTAAGTGTGATTTGATCAATTACGAGGGTCGTCTCAAAAGTAAGTTGCACTTATTTTTAAAAAATCGCGAGATGATCCGATTGGGCTGAAATTTTTACAGGAGTTTCGTCTGGGTGTTGTCGCAGATCCGTAAAAGTTTCAAGTTGTTATCAAGTATAGATCCTTTCATCAAATTTACCCAATCGGATTCGAAAGGAATAAACTCAATTTTCTTGATCTGTCCTTACTCTTTGGTAAACTAACGGCATACTTTTTCAATTTATTGAAAAGATACATTAAGCAATATACACAACCAATTCAGCTAGGGAAGATGTAACGTTGGAAGAAAAACAATGGATAAGTAGGTAGGTACGTATTCCTTATTATGGGGAATTTTCTGATAAAGTAAATAAAATTCTATCATCGAGGGGTTACAAAGTGGGTTTTAAAAATAAAAATAGTTTTAAAGCTTTACTCAGGTCCGTTAAAGACAAAATCAGTGTTCAGGATAAAATTGGGATATATCAATCAAAACGTTCTTGCGGCGATGAGTTTTAAGGTCAAACTGGTAGGAAAATCAGGGAAAGAATAGACGAACATGAAAAGGATTTCAGATGAAATAAAGGTAATTCTGAATTTTCAAATCATCTTAGGGAATCCAATCATAGTTACAATTTTGATTTGACAAATAGACAGTGGAATTTCTTCATTTTTTGTATGTTGAATGTCCTGGAAAATTTCAAAAGTATTAAAAGTGAAAGGTGTGGTAAATGTTTAAATAAGGATATCCCTCAGCATATTTCACCATTGATTGATCAATTTCTGTAAAGCTTGGAATCCCTTGTTAAAACCAGATAGAATAACTCTTCCTCTCCCCGTCACTTCATCCGATTAGCTATAATACCCTTCACTTTTTTAGGACGTCCCGCTGAAGCTAGACTTCGAAAATAGAGGGATGAGCTATTGGAATTGATCCAGGGGGTGGGGGACAACCCAAGCATGAGAAAATAAATAACCGCATACAAATCCGTTTCAGACCATTCTAAGACCGAATCCGTGAAAAAACCATAGGTGTATGTCTGTGTGTGTGACACATTTTGTAGACGCGTCCACAATTCTCAACCGATTTTTGAAATTCTTCCTTTGTTCGATCGCAAATTTAGTCTGGTTGTGCAGAAAACCTAGGAAATTTTAAATTTCAGATGGATGAGCGGGAAAGGAGGGGGTAAAGCCGAAAAACATGATTTTTTTCGACAAAGTTTGTCGACGCCACTATTCTCAACCGATTTTCATGAATCTTATTTAGTTCGATTCCAATTCTAGTCTAGTTACGCAACAAACTTTGGAATTTCGGATTTGGTTTCGAGGTGGGAGGGAGGATAATTACCAAATCAAGTGCTGCCAAGCTACAAATCTCATCGATTTTCGCGATTTTTATTTTGTTCCATTATGAATTCGATATAGTTTTGGTAAGTATTTCAGGATTTTAATATTTCATTAAGAGAGGGGGTAGGCATTTTACTGATAAATCATGTTCTAACTATTCTCGTCCGATTTTCGTGATTATTTTTTTGTTCAACTATGAATTTGGTCTAGTTTTGGAAAATGTGTCAGCAGTTTCAAACTTCATGATGGAAGGGGGTAATATCGATAAATCATGATATTTTAACTATCTTCATCTAATTTCCGTGACCTTTTTTAATAGTTTGTTCGATCCAGATTTTAGTCCAGTTTTGCAACCTTGGAAGTTTCAAATATACCTACTGTCGGTGCAAGGGTTAAATGGGGGGGATTTCGAGAAATCTTTTTTTAAATATATACTTATTTTCCCTCATTTTAATCCTCAACAAAATTCAATACAATCCATCAATTGGGACGTCTCTGTAATGCTTGAATTACTTACCAATTGTTCTTGAAACTTACAATTTGTTCTCGACTAACGGGATTCAATCTCCCCTCACTTGTGACTATATAAGCTGTGTCCTTTCTAACGTATGTTCAATTATTGTTTGTAATTGATGATTTATTAACAGTCGAAATCACATTAACATTGTAACTCTTTATTTTTGTGGAATTAGACAACGCTCTTCCTCAACTCCCGTTTTTTCCGTTTTTTTCTTGCCAGTTTCTTCGAGAAAGGATTAGAAGTGAAGGGCTGTGCAGTGGAACCCTCTTCTTTTCACATATCCCGTATTTTCGCTAATAGCCTTATGTATCCTAGGTGTGCAGAAAGAAGCAGAAGTGAGGGTGTGAAAACCACAGTTAAGCTGCTCAAACTTTGCTTGAGAAACTGGCAAGGCTACAGAACCCATACCACCTCAAGTAACTCAGCAGACATCTCACTCCCAATGCCCTCACATGATGCCAACCCTCCAACGTGATGTCCTCCCAACCAACGCTGATGGGTGACGTGTGACTCTTTCCCGACTACCAGAGGGCAGTATCTAACGTTAACGCCTCCTTAACCCACCTTGCCTTGCTTTAGTGATGGGCAGAAACTCTGGACCATGAGGGCTACAACGTAAAAAACTCTGATAACTCTCTCTTTATAACACTCTTCAAGTAGCAAGACTTGCCTTCAAAGCTTCCCTGGTTTCAGCATGTTGCTACACAGTTTTTGACACTGAACGGGCCCCCACAAATTATACGAACTAAATCACTCGCGAAGAAGTTGTGGAAACCCATTTCAAAACGGAAGTTAGTGAAAAAACGTTGTCTATTTCCACGAAAAATAAAGAGTTTCAATGTTAAATCGATTTCGACGGTTAGGGCATCATTTACAGCTAATCATATGAAGTGAAAGGAGGGGAAGAATTACTGGTTTCAACAGTTTGAAGGGATAATTCCAAGCTTTACAGAAATGGATCTATCAGAGGTGAAATATATTGAGGGATATCCTCATTTAAACATTTACCAGATCTGTCACTTTTGATCATTTCGAATTTTTCAAGTACATTCATTTCATTCACTTCATCTGATTAGCTATAATCCCCCTTCACTTTGCTTGCACTTAATTGATTGTACCTCCTGCTCCCTTTCCTCTCTTGACCAATGGGATTCAATCTCCCTTCACCGGTGACTATAAAAGCAGTGTCCTTTCTAATGTGTCTTCAGTTATTGTTTGTTACTGATAATGACCTAACCGTCGAAATCAATTTAACATTGTAACTCTTTATTTTTGGTGGAAATAGGCAACGTTTTTTCACAAACTTCCGTTTCCCCACAACTTCACTGAACCTGATGATTCGTTCAGCGGTTAGGTAAATCCCAACCTTTCAGTGGGTTCGACTTTTGATGCGACGTCCACTCCTCCAATATGGCATTTCAATGGAGAAGTTGGAGCTGGCAGAATGTCCCAATACCACACACCTGTATGAAGTCCAATTATCCAAATAGTGATTCCCTGCTGGCAGGATCAATGATTCAAGCCTTCAGCAGAACTGAATGCGTGATATCAGACATATCAGGGATTGTAGGTACCATAGAGGGCAAAATATGTCAGGAAGTCGAAGGGGCTATGGCTTGCAAGCAGATGCAAGGTGTCTTTCCAGGAGGCAAACTCGAGCACCAGTGTACGTACAACTTGTCATTCCCAATAGAAGGGTAACAGAATCCGTAACATCCTGGATGGCAAATGTTTCACGGTATAGAGCAGCCTTCCACGATCGGTTCCCGCCCAATAAATACATAGTATAAATTCCACCATTTCGAAAGACAGAAGGTTGTTCTTCATTTCAAGTAGCAGAATTAACAAGTTCTGCATGATAAATCGCAGCAGATATTTGATGTGCTGGAAAGAATTTCTCAAATAACCAAAGGTATGACTCTTGGTCAAAACCACATGGACACAAAAACCGATCTACACCGAATAAAACTCAAGTACCTCTGTCTTCGCGCTTATAACGTCCTGACATCAATCCCCTGTCACACGAATACATGGGCACAGTCCACTGGGCAGTATTTTGATCGATTGAATTGAAATCAGCTGTTACATAATTCGTTCCCCACAATTTCCATCCATTCCTCCGATTACACAGCACACACAAAGGCCCAGCAATGAAGGGTCTTTTCGGGAAACAGCAAACTTAAAATCCAACATTTTCATTAAGAGCTTAGGTAGATAGGTACTTTTATTTCCACCCCTCTCCCTCCCTACATCTTCAATACTTTGTGAAATATACCTTATTGTTTCAAGTAGGTACCAACTTCACTCCCTACATTGATCGATTACATAGCTTTTTGTACTAATCTTCACACAATTATAATTTTATAATAGGTCGTAGGTACGATTTCATGCCACTACTTATTTAAAATATAATTTCTCGATAATCGGCTAGTTCGGTACTGTGACCGGCATTGTGATTTCCAAGATTTTTCTAACCTAGGTGGGAAGTTTGTTCCTAGTTTTGAAATTAATTTATTACAGGCACGTATTAGTATTAATGTACTCACAGATGTAGAGTTCGCAGGTTCTTTGCACGATCCAAAGTTTCACTGTCGGTCAAACATAGTCTGGCATCTGTCACCCAAGCGAAGTAATTGAATCGGCCCCAGTACGTTTTCTGGTCCCACGGGTAGGAGTGGAAACTGAATTTACTGACGTCTTTGTCACTCATTATTGCGCTCATATTTGTTGGAACTCTTAGACGATACTTTAATAGATAAAGCAGGAAATCACGAACGAAGTAGATTTGAAAAAATGTCGCAGGGCGAAATTGGCAGAAGTTTTCGCGGTGACAAAAAGGTTTTTTTTTAGAGGATTTTACCTGTGATTTTCTAGCATTTTACGGGAAATATGCGGATTGTTGCACGGATTAGAATAAAGATTGAGACATATTCGGAGCACGAATAGCGTAAAGATAACGTCGACGTTGGCAGAAAAGATCGATAGATGGTAGGGGATGGCCTGAGAACGAACCCGCCTCTTGAGCTCGCGAGCGACAACTAAAGAGAAAAAAATATTCGAGACACCGGACTCGCGTACAGACGGCTAAAGTTAATTTTAGAAGCTCTCGAAGACAACAAGAATCAAGAATAACGACGTCACACACACGAAACCCCCGTGCTTGACCCACAGAGAAGAGTCAACAGACAAGACGTCAAGAACGGAAGAAGGTTGAATGCCGATTCAATATCACTCGATCAGCTGTTTACTGATAACATTACCGTCCTTTCTTCGGTAATAACAACATGGAATATGGAGCTCTTCCTCGTCATAACTTCCAAGAGGGTGTACCTCCTCCATAAGCAAGCTTTTGTTGAGATGTAAGTTGTTTCCGCTAGTTTCGTTAGTGTGCTTCCTCAGTATCTCAATGCACTTTTTTTTTACGTGGAACATGTTTTTGCCATCATAACCCGTCCAAAAATGAGACAAAATTACCGTTACGTGACATTTAGTGCGTTACACTCCTATTTTCTGATGATTATCTCTTACAACCTAATCGTTGCTACAGAACTGTATCTTAGGCATGATTTAGTATCATACAAAAATTATTAGTTAGGTATCTAGGTACAGGGATGAAAATGTGGCCCTAAAGTGTCATTTCCAGAGAAATAGTTGTCATATTACCTACCTAATTAATATTAGGCAAATGAAGTGACGTACACAGACAATTGCAAGCCAGACACTAAATAAAGAATGAACCATGATTTTGAATTGCAGGGCTGCTTCCACACACACACACACAAAAAAAAAAAAAAAATAATAACACACACAAAAAAAAAAAAAAAATAATAAATAATAATAATAATAAAATAAATAAATTAAATAAAATGAATAAAATTATAATAATTTTTAAAAATAAATAAATAAATAAATACAAACAATAAAAATTAAAATAGTCCTAAGCAAAAAATCTTGATAGAACATGGAACATGTTACTTGGGAGAATAGGAGAGAATTCAGGTCACTCAGCTTATTAGGAAAGAGCACATAATTTCAATTGTCCAATTGTCTCTTAAGGGGGTGCCGGATGGTATATATGCGGTTTTTTCAACTTTTCTCGGTCAATAGGACCAATTTTGATTATTCTTGGACAATCTACTGGTTTGGAAATTCCCCATAGGATCGTTCCTCTGAAATTTTCAAATTCCAAAATTTTCAAATCTAGATAAACAATTTTACTTCCAAATTTCAAGGTTTGTGGGACCTAGGGGTTTTGAAATTGAACAAACGCTGCAAGAATCATTGAAATCAGTCAATTATTGGCTGAGAAAAGTTGAATAAACCGTTTGGTCGTATTTTGAATTTTGAGGGAGCTTTGAGCTGTTATCTAGATCGGGCAGAGTCTACCGCTAGGAATCACTACATTCGAGTCACTCACCTTTTTTCCGTCCCAAATGTCCATCACCATCTCCTCCCCACCCCCTCACCATAGATAGAGTCACTCTTATTGAGGACTCTTAAATCAAAATTTTGTCTCGAGAATATTTAAGTATCGTAAATTTGAATAATATTATTATTATTTTTTACTATACTAAATTATTGGTTTTTAGGTGTGTTGGGTCTAAAATAAGTTATTGTACTTATTATCATTATTATATAACTTTGATTAATCTATTACTTTAGTATTTTCAATGCTAACAAATACAGCAACAAAATGAAATGATTGTTTTATTTAAACCCTTAAATGTTCGTTTTCAGAAACTACTATTTTGTAGCCTATTACCTTACTTTCTTTATATTAAATTCAAGTACTTTATATTTCTTTTAACAAAATTTGTCTTCTTCGATGTTAAAACATCGATGTTTTTAAAAATCGATATTTTGGGCTCGATTTTTGTATTCCATCGATTTAATGAGCTCGATACATCGATGTTTCCAAAAATCGATTTTTCATGGTCACTATCTATTGCACGATAGTATCAACTAGGAGTTGAACCACCTTTGATCCAACATTGTAGGTTGAACTTCCGGTTACACTGATAAGAGACGCCTTATGTAGGGAGCGGAAAGGTCGGTTTTTTTTGTGATTCATCATTTGTTTGGTCCCGCCCGCGCCCAGACCCAGAGGGCGAATGCATATTCAGTGTGTGCTTTTTGTGTTGATTGATGAGATTGTGAGATTAGGTATTTATAATTATTGATGGAATCAAAGAAGAAGAATAGGGACCGGAGTTCTCGCTACTCGGAGAAAGAGAACCTCCTAGACCTCGAATACATAAACATTTTGATATTCTCAAATCTAATAAAAACCCGATGCTTAATCGTTCTACACTAAAAACAAAATATGGGAAAAAATTGGGTGAAGAATTCAATCCCAGTTTTTACCAATATCGAGATTGATCAAAATTAATGTTCATGTTTAACCTACCTGGTTAAAATTCGCAACCTCCTCGCTTTTTATGGCCTGTTTCGTCCCAGGGTGTGGATGGTAACCAATATCTCTCTCCCACTTCAACTCAAGTTTTCATCTCCCACCCTTTTCCCGATCAGTAGAAACTTTTCCGTCTATTGGTGAACAGATTGCGGTGTTTCCACGAGGAGCCCACTTTCATATTTTGTTTTCCTTTATTCATTGTAGATCATTGAATGGATCTACAAGGCCCGAGAGAGGGACCTTCAAGATTGTTTGAAATTATGACAACGGATCCTACCGCTGCCACCAAAGTTGTGATTATTTGCTGGTTGGTTTATGGTAGGTAACCTACCTACTTACCTATTCGTTCTTTTTGGGAAGACGATCTGACGATTCCATCATCAGATACTCATTAGCTAGATATGTTCTCCAAAATAAATTAACCTGAATTGTAGTTACTAAGTAGATATATGCTTCAATTCTCTGAAATGAATCCCAGTCACTGCAGAGGTTGTAGAGTTGCCACCAAACTAGGGTAAGTGAAACCAAATCAGAATCTATTACTATCAGTTTTGGAAGCCGAAAGGTAGAAGATTCTAAGGAAGCTATGGGAACTTTATGTGCACCTTCTGTGTTGAGACTCGGGATTTGTAATGAGAACACTAGTTCACCTAGTTATAAAGTTTTATTCAATGTAAGAAAGACACGACATAATGAAAATGGTTGGGTGGAAACGTAGAATGACTAATATGAAATTATAAGTAACCCTACTTCATGTTCCATTCACATTATTATGATCATATTCCATAACAATAGTTATCTAAAATTTAAAAAAAAAAAAAAACCTAGTAGGTAAATAAAGACAAATTATACAACATTCACCCCCTCCATTACCTAGTTGATCATAACGATTTCAAAAACCTCCAGGCTACCTCAGTGGCTATCTGACAAAATCATGATGAAAAGCGAAGTGGTGTCCGTGGGGGACACCAAGCAGTGGTATACAGATGGGGGCTCATTGTAAGTGAAGATTGGCTCCCATCAACGTATTCAACTGAGGGGGTTGTTGAGCTCATATCTGGGGAAGATGTTGTTGAGGGTGTTTCAATGAGCGGGCTACGAGATATCGCAACATTGAAGTTAAATCTTCTGTAGAGTTTAGTTTAGAGTTTTGAGTTCCGTTGGTTGTCTCTTGTAGCTGTGGATTCATAGGTTTAGTCTTGTAGCAACGTAGGGATATCTACCTACTGGTAGATGGTGCTGCTAGTAGGTGGTGCTGCTACAGCAGGAGCATAATAGCCCATATTACCACACTCTTAATGGTTGCGACTTAACAAATTTTATGAAAGCAAATTTACTTTGCTTAATTTTTAAATGCTCCAAGGAAACACATCCTCCTTATCTAAAGAATTTCTTTCAGGCAGTCTGAGCGATCCAAACATTTTTTAATGCCTCAGCACATTTCATCCCTCTCATACTCAGTAAAAGTGAGTGGTGTACGGCTCTGGAACTCCTTTCCTAGGACCATTAGCTAGGCTCAAGATCAATCCAATTGTCCTTTTCTAAGACCAACCAGCTAGGCTCAAGATAAATTCAATTGTTTCACTCATTATGCCTTTCTTCACCAACTGTGATTCAGTTTATAGCATCTCCATGGATAGTGCCTGCTCCAGACGCTTGGAAGTTGCCTACAATTCCTGCATCAGATATGCATTCAGTCTCAAGAAGTGTGACCATATAACACCTTTTGACTATTTGGCCTATTTGACTATTTTAAATTTCGTCAGCTTTCCCTAATTTTCAAAATCATGCATGATTTATGTTGAATGATCGTGTGCACTTCCGGATACCAACACATGCAAGTAAGTCTTTTAGCCAATAATTATCGCTCGTGGGCGTGAGGCTATGGAATAGCCTCCCTGTCAAGATTAGATCCATCCCTCTTCTCGGCAGATTCAGTAGCGCAGTTCTTAAATACATGCAAACGTAATTAAGTTTTTTTTTTACCACTCTTTATTTTTCATTAATTTGTTTCGTTTCATTTTTCAAAAGAAAAAAAAAAAAAATATATATATATATATATATATATATATATATATATATATATATATATATATATATATATATATATATATATTACACTCAGTTTTATTATCTGTTTTTAGTTGGGCGAGATTTTATTTTTAAATTGCCTGTTCATACTTTGTTTTACTGTTGTCATAATATGACAATATGTTGACATAATATGTGTAGAGTTGCTTTATGTTGATGAATGCTTTATGTTTATGATCCATGTCGTTCTCTGTACGCTATGAGGGATTGATTGTCCTAATTACAATAAAGGTTATTCTATTCTATTCTATTAGGGAGTCCCCCACATGCCTAACCTAAATACTTACTCTAGCACCCTTTCTTGTGCTAAATATGAGGGTCATATTTTTATTGTCGATTTTGCCTCCTTACTAATACAGTTCCGGGTTTCATCAGCCAATCAGGCTCCAGGCTCTTTTATGTTCCATAAAAAGATCGCCTTGGGAATTTGTGAGTAGAGATTCTCAATTGTAGAAGTACCTACCTACATTGGAGTGATCTGATTGCATGAAGGGCTTCTGGAACTAGGTTCTAACTCCCAGCCTTCTACGCGATGTTCTGATAAATATGATACACGAGAAAACCCCATTTAGGTTAAATTTAAATAGGTACTTTTCCCCCCACCTTGAATGTATAGTCATTGCCGCGGAAGGTCACTCTATCAATTAGCGGGTTAATTTTCAGATTACTCCATCTGAAAAGGCACCAAACCATGAATCTTCATTTTTCTAAAAGAAGAGATGTTTTCGATAAAATGGAGTACTCTCAATTTTTCAATCCATATCTATTCCCCCTGAAAACAAAGCATTGCCACGTACCTAACACATACCAAAAGTCCCTCACACTTTTTGCAAAAGTTATATTTTGAAAGGGAAAATTGCCGTGTCAGTGGCATGCTGCACGAATACGCACCACCTATGACGAGAGCTATAGGGTAGAAGAGGGGTGGGGAAAGCTTTGTCACATGAAGAAGTTTTATGTAGCGTATTTTTATTACTTACAATAATTTCCACGAATATATCTAATCCTGAAAGCAATTGCTCATTAATTCGTTAATCAAAAGTGGTGGACTAGTGAAGCAAGGGCATGACTGGATAAGGGATGAAGTTGCAGGATTGGCGAAACTAGCTTGGAGAGGAGTAGTGGTAGAACCGATTATGCAGGAGGCCGAAGACGGTTCACCCGGCTTGATCGCTGACATCAAGGTACACGGAGTGTGGGATAGGAAGAGAGCGGCTTTTTAGCGAATTTTTGAAGAAAATTAAGCTATTGCTCTCGCCTAAAAATTTGTAGAATGTGAATTTTTGGAAAAATTGTATGCAGAAATCCATTTCAGGCTATTCTGAATCATATTCTGAAGTTTAACGCATTTTTTTATGTATGTATGTATGTATGTATGTATGTATATATGTATGTATGTGTCATTCCAGACGATAACTGTCCTTAGAATTGTGCTAGAAACTTCAAACAAATTTTAAAATGTTAAGGACACAAAACGAAAGTTCAAGTTCGTTGGCCAGCACGATCGGATTACACCTTCGGTTGAAATTTTCAAAAATGTAGTCAAAAATTTCAAAATAGCCTGTTTTTTGCGATTTGTCGTGCGAAATAATTTTTTCAGCATACTAACATGTGGTATATTTGGAATCAGCGTAAAATGTCCTATAAGAATATGTATCAAGCTTTCAAAAATTTCAAAGTTGAAAAATCAGTCAAAAATCGAAATAATGCCGTTCGCTAGTTGTAAAAATCGGTAATATTTGCATGAAACATTGTCCAAATTCTATTGAACTACTCTTATGGAAGTATCCCTGTATAACCAATCCTATAACCATGCTGTTTAAGGCTAGAACCATGCTGTAGATAGAATTTGATTCCATGTTTGTCTATCAAAATCATAAACTAAAATTTCTCTACACGATCAATAGCGACTGAAATGTCGAAGATTTCTTCAAAAATTCGCTCATGGGGTCATGCTGCAAGACTGGACTTTTTTGACAACCGCGTTATCAACGCCGACGCTCCTTCCTATTCCACACATGAGTGGTCCGCAGTCGCCGACGAAGCCGCTCGAGCCAAGCACCGGAAGTACGATGGTGCAGCCGAAGACCTACGGGGATCATTCACACCCCTGATCAGCTCATGTGAGGGAGTCCTGCTTCGAGAGTTCAAGATTTTTGTTAAGAAGTTGGTCTCAGTTCTCGCAAATAAATGGGAAATACCCCGATCTCAAGTTGCAGGCTGGGAACGAGTTAAGCTCCAGTTGACCATCATCCCGGCCATCTCCATGAGACTGCGGGGGTCCAGAAGAAAAATTCAAACCCATGGACACTTTCAACATGAGGAAGGGTGTGAAATGAACCTACAGGATGGCGCTCCACTCCCGATACCAGAGGATTAAGCTAAAAGAAAATAGAACTTTACCGTGGAAACTCAAAACCTAATCTTTAATATCTAATTTCAACTACATTTTGTTGCTCCATCTCTGACTGCAGGTTTTGAGAAAAAACGCGTGGTCCTTGTTTGAAATAATTTCAACCCAGTTGATGTAGGAAGAATTTTTATATCTATTTGTCAGTTTGTCAATTTGTTCTCCGGTAATGACGTTTGATTGAATAACTTATGTTCCTTCCTTTTTAAGTGAATAAATAATTCTTAATTTCTTTTAAAACATGAATATGTCTTAAGGCTGGACCTGTTTTTGAGGCTGTCACACTAAGTAGTAGTTATTTCTTCCTAGAAAGTTGAAAATTTATTGGGAGACTCATAAAAATGATCTCATACACCGTAAAACATATTCTTCATGACTTATATTTTATGTTCTTCCACCTTATAACCCCCCCCCCCCCCCCCCGCCACCAGTAACTTTGTCTTCAACACGCCCGCCCGATGTTTCTAGGCATTCCTTCTTACTTAGATTACATATTTACGTAGAATTGGTGACGATTTCAAGCTGTGGGAAGAAATTATATTATTAAAAAAAAGAAGGAAAAAAAAAAAAAAAAATTACCGTGTTTTCAGAAGTTGCCGATGTCGGCGAGGATTTGTTGAAACAAATTGGCCGTGGTCAATGACATTATCCTCTTTTTTTCTCAAGAATTCACCAATGCCTCTTTACTCCCTCAAACCTCAAACTGAGCGAACATTAATTAAAATGTGAAAAGGGATCATTACCGGTGCCTAGAAACATCGGGCGGGCGTGAAACAGTCGCGAAAGTGGTGAAACAGAATTGGTGGGGGGGGGGGGGGGGTATAACGGGAAAGTACCATATATTCACCTGAACTGTTTGGCTCTACTGGAGCATATATATATATATATATATATATATATATATATATATATATATATATATATATATATAGTATATACTCGGCGCTTCGCCCCCCTGGACCCCCCTAATCTATACTCGGCGATTCGCGCCTCGCCGGATCTTTTCTCTTTTCTACTGCGTAGAAAACGAGGATAATTTGCTATGCAATTCTTAGCCTGAATCAACTTAGTTTTGGAATGTAGCCAGGTACGTAAGGAGAGGGAAATTGGTAGCTTGAAATGTGAACATTTATCACATAAATCAAGCGCTTTCCAACGAGTGGCGAACGATTTTTGTGCAATGAAAACTGCGGAAGTTTCATTCCCCTAACAACGGCTGGGTTGTACGTGAAAAACACTGAAATTGTGACACAATCTATAGCAACTACTCAACTACTCGGTTGTACGTGAAAATCATCTTTAATTTCGTCCCGGACGTTACATAAAAAATTATTGGGGGTCGGCCTAAGAATTGCTTAGCAATTAATATACGAAAAATTGTTAAACTCTAGGATTCATTTCAGAATGTCTCAAAACGGATTTCAATGAAGAAATTTGTCGAAATTTTTATTTTAAAAATTGTTGGAGCCATTGTTTTTTAAAACAAATATTATAGCTGATAGTTATGGACAAATGAAGCGGTTGACAAAGGACTGTTTTTTTTTTATACGTAGTTGAAAGAAAATAATGGTATTGTTCAATTGATAGCCTAAGCCCTAGGGGCGAACTCGCACAATGCTTAAAAATTTCGTCAAACTCGGCAAATTAGTACTCGAGTTTTGCCTGTGTCAACCAATTTTAGTTTTGCCCCTGTGCGATAGTTATTACTCTACCAATCGCGATAAAATTCATTGGGAACCATCCCTAAACCAGAAAAACTATTAGTTCGTGTGGTCATCTACTTGAGGATGATATAAATGTTATATAGGCTTTATTTGAACGAAATAATCACTCTAAAACAAAGACAAACGAGTAATTCCTAATCTGACTTCTGCTAGTCCCGTGTTTCCATTGGTGTTCTCACGTGCTCCCATTTGATCGGCAAGAGGGGATTTTGCCCATAAATTGTAGGTGATTTCCAATTACACTAGTGCTCGGCTTTACCATAATGAATAGTGATCATATTTAACCCTTAAGAAACAACCACGGAGTTCCGTGACTCTCACAACTTACAAACACTTTTTGCCTCATCTAGGTCTGAATTATAATGATGACTTCATGGAAGGTGGTATTAATAAATAAGGTAGGTAGATATTGGCTACACACGAAAATAATAGTATATAATCAAATAGGGTACAATGCGAGTTTCTAAATTATATCACTTCAATTAGGGCAGGAAATTTAAGATCTTAGTCTTTACGAAAAACAGAAAAATCTTAAAATCTAGCATCACGAAATCGAGACAAAATCAGGCAAATCAGATTAGTTGACAATAAATGTGAAGTAGAAAACAAAAATGGGACCTTATGTTGTTATTTTAAAAAATGAGGTGGGTATTTAAAAAAATTCGAGTGCACTTGGGAAATATATATATATATATATATATATATATATATACATATATATATATTTTTTCATTTTAATTGATATACCTATGTATTATTTAATTTTTCATACTTCAATAATCGCTTACCACACTCAAATGGTGAAACAATGAACTAATCCTGTAGTAACTAGAAAATTGAATGTTTGTTTTTAATAATGCGTGACTAATAATCAAATTAGTTCATGAACGTTAGAAGATTACCAACTAGACTTTTCATGATATTGAAGTACGTCATTACTACCGTCATATTCATCTAGTTCAGGTCCACACTTATCAAAAACTGTAACGGGTTAACACGCGAAAAGATTGGAAATTAACGGAGATTATGGCTTCTTGTCTTTCAACATCGCGCCCTACGATTTTAAGCTCCTGCTGGGGTGGATAAGGTTTAAACTCCTAAAATCCGGCCATTTGCACTTGCTAATCTCCGTTAGCCGTGATGTCAATATGGCCGCATAGCTTTAATGTGAAGATGTTATATCTACTTAATTAAATGAATTCGCGGAGTTAGCATTTAAAATAAACCTAAATTGTTTGAAACTAGTGCAATGCCTTGGAACATACAAAATATTTTTATTGTACCTAGGTGTTTTGTTGGTAGGTCTCTCCAGAAAAATGACTAATATTCAACATGCCCGCTCCTCATAATGCCCCTGGCATTTTATCGCTTCACATAATGAGGAACAAACCCCGTTCAATAATAGAACAATACAACGAGCAATAATAAAGTAGAAATAGCCTCATCACATACCTATGTACACTATGACACCGTTTAGCAGCCAAGCACAAGGATAAGGATAGGAAAAATCATGTATAATAGATGATGATAATAATGATGGCACATAATAATAGGAGTAACTACCAAAGATTTTGATTAGAAACGATCCCAATTCCGAATCCTCAATCCCAAATCCTTCCTCAAGCAAATCAATCCCGATTCCAAATCCCAATAATTCCTTCCCAGTTTCGTGCATAATAGTCTACAATTCAAAGTCATTATTTTGTATTTAAAATTGAAGAGGGAGTAAACAGGGCAGTGGTTACAGTGGCGATTAGACTGCCCCGACGCTTTGAAGTGTCGAACTTTTCATTGGACAGTTTGTCTTAAACTCCTTTTAAAAGTTTCCCTAAGTTTATCTTAAAGTTAGGGAAACTAAAAAAAAAAAAAAAAAAAAAAAAAAAACACCCAGTTTCAATCCTTGAGATTAATTTTAATGGAATTTGGCTAAACTCGGTTAAATTTTTTTTTTTTTTGGGTCTTTATCACAGGAAATTTGTTTTCATCAGAATGCTGCTCGTTAACACATTTCATGTTAACCCATTCATTACTAATATAGTACCTAATATTGCCCTCAGCAGTGTCATTACTCTTATTGACATGGAAACACTACCTCATACAACTATGTACTCAAATACGAGTATGTCATTTTTTCATGTTTCTTTAGCTTTGAATTTAATACAATCCTTGCGTATATAATATATATTCCTTGTATATATAGAATATATTATTCCTTGTATATATAGAATATATTCCTTGCTCCAATGGTTGATTCTTCTATCTATGGGGGATAAAAAACGCCCTAGCAGTTAATGTTATTTTTTGGAAGTGGGTCATTTCAAGTCATCACGATACGCTGAACTAGGTAATGTATTGATTTATCAATCCAGTCCGATGGTATAACAAACATTAATCTTTGTGAAAAACCAAATTTTCGCAGTTTAACCTGAAAATAACATTGTCAACAAAAGGACCCTTATCATTTTCACCTTCACAAATGAAAATTTAGTGTTGTAAAATACCACGATTACTATAAGAATATAATTATCTACGTTAAAATGTGACACTTCGGCTGATCCCATCTTCATTTCGCCCTTCTTATAGGGACAAAATGAATTACGTTTATTTACAGAGGTACCTACATCAATTCTCAATCTAACCTCCAGTTTAATTTTTCCGCATTATTTTTCTAAAATTATAATTTGTTTACTTATTATCATTTTGTTTTTTTAGGCAACTTACTTGGTCCTCATACAAGTTTTTAATTTGATTTTTTAAAATCAGTTTTATGGCTCACACGATTTGGGCTGTGACATTTTTGGATCAAAGTAAGAAAATAATGCGAATAAATGTTAAATAATTATCACTCATTTAAACGTGTTTTCACATCTTTTCTACTACAAGTTTACCAAAACAATCACAATTTTTATTTTTTCGTGAAATTAAAGTCAATATCAGTCCCAAGCGTGCTCTACGGCTTTATGAGCGAATGTTTAGTTTGAAACAACGATTCATAACGAGGTAGGTTCAAATTGAACTTCAACTTTAAAAGTTCAAATTCGGACAATTTTAAGAGGCGCAAGTTATATTCAAAGATTAAAATTTCCCTCAATTAATTGGTTTTCGAGTTTCGGAAGTTTTTAAAGCACTTTTGAAGACTGAAGAGAAACCTCAGAACATGAAATTTAAAATTCAATTTTAGTGGAGCCATCGCTTCATTTTTATAAAATTAACGCAAAATCGTTTGAATCATTTTAGCCCAACGAAAACTGGAACATGTATTGTATATATTTAGTGACCTATTTAAAATTTTAAGCTACCTTTGCTGGATAACGGAGGAGGTAGATATATATGTACCTTCCTCAAATTTGAAAACTTGAAAAATAAAATGGGTATACTTAGTTCTATAGATGACTAACATATAGGTTGACAATGTTTCTGAATATGGTATCTATATAGTGTATCGTAGGTGGTAGTGATTTCTTTCATTTCAGAAAATGACTTGGAGAGGCAAAGTAACCTACGAGTACATTATCACAAATGATGTGCTTACAAACATTACCTATTCTTCGACATCCTAGGTACATGCATAAGAAGATAAAGAGTAGGTAATTCACTAGAAGTAATATGCGCTTCTGTACGATGCTACACGAGCGATTACGTAAATTAATAATATTTCATAAAATAACATACCTATACATGTATTCAGGCAAGTAGGTACGTGATTTGTATCACATCCTATAACGAACAGTATTAAGATTTGTTCAATAACATAATAAACGTTTTTATTCTACGCTAAACGAGACTAAATCTACATAATATTTCTCACTATTTCATTATTTTGGTTTCTAATATGTTGGCATACATAACGATTCAAATAGGACATAAAAGTCAAAATTTTCTCCATAAAGAGGTCGCCTCATACATTGAAATGGCAACAATAAAAATGATCGAACTTTTTCGGTTTTGACAATAATTATGTATTCGCGTCTAATCAAAATTTAACATAATAAAACATACTAGGTCGTTACTTTATACAAACGCATTTTCTCGTTTAGATATACTTATAAAATCCACCTTGTCACTTTCCTATTAGACAAAACAATAACGGGGTGCCCACCAATGACTGGATGTTATTTTTCACATAATTTTCCATTCATGTTAAAATAATTAAATGAAATACGTACATAAATAATAATGTTTTGTGTAATAAGTGACTGCGTTCAATGTTTCATATCATTATAATATAATTTAATATTATTATTAATTTTGTTTTAAATTCTATATATTGATAGAATAGATACCTACATTCAAATAAACACTCGCATTTCCCGCTTTTTATGTTTAGATCACGATTGCACACAGTTATTATAATGAAGGTTTCCTTTTTAAAGTAAATTTCTAGGTAGTAGTAAAGAGAATCTGAATCTTGAGGGAAAATGGAGGATTCTATTCGGATCACAAGTAACTACTCGTAGGTAGTCAGTGCAAAAACCCCACCGGCATTTTCTGGAATACAAAATATACCTCATTAATGGACATCCCGTAAAGGAAGGAACCTAATTTTTAATCAAGTTGGATTTATTTTCAATCAGTGTTCTTGCGGCAAAAAAAGTCTCCCAAGTTTGAATCGAAAGTTAATCGATCTTTGAGTAATTATACAGGTGCACGAATTGGTAAATCGACACCGTCGTTAAAGCGTTACCTTCTGGTTTCTATGAAAAAGTTGAATGATAATATTCTATAAATTTATATGCTTAGATAATAAGTAATATTTAATATTCACACACAAATAAAAGTGGGTGGAAATAATAATTACATTTAAAATTACGTTCGTGAAGAGTTAGTTCAGGAATGGTATCGTTCACATTGGCATGAAGATTCGCAATTAAGGAGAGCATAAGGTATTAGGTAGGTACCCATAGGTAGGGATAGATTTTTTCCTTCAGTTCAAACTGTTTAATCCTTAGCATATCTTATTTTTACTTTCTTATTTATAAACTGTTTTTAAACTATAATTTGAACTGTAATGCATTTCCGTCGGTGTATGATGTAACAGACAAAATTTCGATTACTTACAGTTACATTTCATGAGTGATTGGAAACTTTAAAAGATGAAGCAATATACTGTGTGCTGATCAATCACAAGAGTTGATGTAGAGGTTGTCCTGCGACTGAGGCTGGCCATTTCTGCATCACATCCATTCTACCTGCATAAGTACATGTTTTACCACTATTTTTTTTCCAACTGCTTCCACTGTTGAGTGCAGAAGATTAAATTACGGGTTTCTTGTGTTCAGTAAAACCCATCCAGAAGTGTACAATAAGAAATTCCAGCTCACATGAGTACACTATTGTATTACATCAGAGCACAGTATCATGGTATGTAGGTACCTACCTAATCACAATAATTAGACTAGACGAGATTAAAAAAGAGTGAAATGAAAAGTTTTAGAGGTTCATTTCTTCGCCTCTCAGTTGCTACGACAAAAAAGCCCAATATCAATAACGCTTGGAAATTTGCTATTCTTTGGCAAAGCTGGTATTCTTGCATTTATTTCCCAATTTCTTGCTTTTATAAGCAAAAAATATACTTGCTGGCAAAAAGAGGTTCCTACTTTTACAGTGGTTTTCTCCGAATTTCAATCCCGGTCCCATTTTCGGCGCAACTTTATTCAAGCTTTGCAAGAGGGTATGCCTACGTGTCTACTATGTATGGCGATAAAGTTAGTTTACAATAACTTCACAGATTTTAACGTACCGACCAACTTTTTCACACGAACACGTTTTCTCGTCTGCCAGTCTCGTTTATTAGTTCGAACTTTGAGTAGTACCTACCTACGCCTTTGATTTTTAATAAATTATCAAAAGAATTATCTTACTATTCATATAAACGGTCAATGGACCTTGCACCACGTTTTTTCACCTATTGACGCATTGAGCGACTCTCTTCGCATTCAGCTCTTGGGCATTTTAGTTTCTCAGAGGAGGGTTTATAGAAGGCAGCAAAAGCAAAAAATTGTAAAGATTCTGTCCGCGTGTCTGTGTGAACGCTATTCCTTGTAATTGGAAACGACTTTATGTCCGATTTCAATGAAATGTTCAGGTATTGTGCGGGTTGGTTGGTCCCTCGACGGTTCCGTATGAGTTTCATCATTACCTAGTTACTAAGTCATTGGTTGCTTTTGCGAATGCGCCAACGTAACATACTTTTATCACGCATTACTGTTACAGTTTCGCATCTGATCTCGATGAAATTTTCAGTGGAAGTGCGAGTCCCCTATCGCTTCCTTACTTGTGGAACGTAAAATTATTTTATCATTCACGTACCTACTTAGAACCTAGATTTTTCGGTTCGCAATAGGATGTGATAATGCCCTTGCCACTCTCCCTTTTCCTCAGTGACTACATGTGGTTAATTAAGCTTCTTGAGAGACGAAGAAATTTGACAACACGATCCCTATTGCAGTGAGAACGAAAATGCCGGCCAGAACGTAGCGGGCTTGCATAGCGAAGTCTTCGTAGGGCTGAAGCCAATGTAGGTAAGCCATGATCTTCAACACCCAAGGCGGAGCGCAGAATGACGATCTATCCAACAAAAATTAAAATGTTATACACTTAATTGTCGGGTAGTAAGTACTAAAAGAACTTATTATAATGCAATTCAACTTCGTATCTATGCATATTTCCCTGTCAAAAACGTTCGGATTTTCATTTACCACTTTTATCGCACTCAATAACTCAATCTGTCATACCATTTAACTGACCATTTTCTATTAGTATTAATACTAATTCTAATGATATTTAAGAGTTATATATCAAAGAATGAATGGTATATGTCAAAATAATCTAAGTTTGAGGTCGGCAACAAAATATTTTGACGTGGATTTAACTCTAGCTATCTATCTCTGGGGATCATTCCAAATTTGTGTGGGCATAATCGAACTGATGGAATGGTCTAGTGGAAGAACTCTTGGAGGGCAGCGGAAATGGGTGAACTGAAGGCGCGATTTAACTGGGCACTTGGCCCAGCCAGGTTAAAAAATATAATTAATAACTCAAACATCTAATGAAGTAGACGGAAGTCGATATGAGGTGCGAAATGTTTTTTGGATTGCCATTCCTTCCACCAAAAGCGGTTTACAATGCCTTCACCACCCTCTTGGAAGAAGCTCCTCTATAAGGCCACGATTTCAGTTATTACTTGCTGACCAACTGCATAGGAGACATCTGATAAAATTGACGATTGAAATAAAATAACGTAAGTGATACTACCTAGTCGTGACAGTATCAACGTAAGGAGAGTTTTTTCAATCCCAGTTGCCCTGATCGGATTCAGGAAAACTTGGTTTCAGAAACAACAAATTCAGACAATTTAAGATTTTTTTGAATTGGGAAAATATGCTTGGAGTAGGCAAGTTTTCGCCATATAAGCAAATGTTTCCAAAAACGCAAATATATGCAAATTTAAATTTAAAAATTTTGGCTGAACTAAGTCGGAAACGCTTTAGACCGTCAAATATAGACATTCCAAGTACGTATGCAAATATGCTTGATTCCATTCTATAGTGATCAGATAGGTAACTGATCTGAATTCAAGTTTCGATCTCACAAGATATGAAAAGAAGCTTTGTATACGCCTAATTTGTGAAGGGTTTGTTAGAACGACAGATTGGTATTGTGTCTCTGGTAAAGAACAGTAGGTACTCACCTTTTCCTAAACTTGTATCTGTTTGGCAGCTTTTTATGAATTTCAATTTCTTGAGTTTTCAGTTGCTGCCTCCCATAATAAATGTCGTCTTCTGTGTCAGTCTCGCCTTCCGTGCAACTGCAACGTTCCAACACAAGATTTGTAATATTGAATTTCACATTGAGGAAGATAATAAACTAAGGTACATGATGCAGTAATTTTTCTATTAAGAGACACGCTTTTGCCGTAATCACTATCCTACTTTGTACAAGTCATTTTCATGGCTACTGAAGTATCATATGTCTATAGTCACAGGCATATCTCATAATCTGTCTCCTGGTTCACGTTGTATGACAAGAGTCATGTTTGTTGTTGCACAGTCACGAAATTCCCTTTCTGTCACGAAATCTTGACTTCTGTTATTTTTCAAAGTTTATTAATAAATGTCCATTCTAAAGTCAGTTTAACATCATTGAAGATTACCCTGACTCCCTTTTTGTTTTAGCCACGTATTGCACTTGTACTATTATTCGTGTCTGGTAATAGATTTGTTTCAGTTCTAACACATTCATAGTATTGGCAATTTACCTTCTGTAATTCGCAAGGTATCAGAAACACATTATAAGAGTCCTCAACTCGCGGCTCACTCTAAGTTTTAAAATAGACACGAATTTAGTTGATAAGCCACAAGGACCATCTAGAACTTCCATGAGGTCTTCCCAGTCGCCACGGTAATTGAATGTATTATCATTGTTACATATACCATGACCTTTTCATGTGTTTCTTCTAGCCATACTCTTCACCACTACCAGAGTCACGAAAATATAGACATTCATGTCTTTCCCCCAGTCTAACTTCGTTACCTCCAACATTCACCAAAATTTCTAGTTTGACAGGGAATACCTCTCATTCATAAAAACGTGCCTCTCTGTTGACACAGTGGTCACAGTGAGCCAAAGACATTCATTGCTGACAGATTAGTCTCACTTTCACCCGTGGTCACATATACGTCCCGTTAACTTTAGAACGTGAACTTGCTTAAATGCCTACACAATGTATAGTAACTAGGCAATGCGTGCATTCACTTAGCATCTTTTCCAAATTATGTATACCTATTTAGGAAAATTGACTCCAACTCTTCCCTACCTAACATTTTCATGAAATATAATAGTGTGTTTATGAAGAAAAAAATGGATTAAATAATGCACGTCACAAAAACATTTAATTCACCCGTCCAACCCAAGTATATGATAGAGAACCCGTACACATTTCCGTATAGGTACCAACATAACTGATTTTGTTTTTCTACGACTGACCCGGTTGCCTGTTGAATGAACTATAACCTGGGAAAAGGGCTTGAATATTGCTCATTAGTTTGACGAAGTCTTTCTCAAGAGTATCAGCATACACAATAATTGAAATATGTATTGACCTTTCATAACTAAATTCCAAAATTATTTCTAATTCTTTCATTTCAGTATGAGATTGACCCTTCAAATGAACAAATGACATTTGGTTGAAAGTAATTAAATTTGTTACTTCAATCACATGCCTCAAATTCTCTTTCTGTTCCTAACAGAGATTCGTGATGAATATGATTAGTTAATCCATCTCGATTCTTGCTAATGCTACTCCTTGGCATATCCTGGAGATTAATCAATCTCCAGTATATCCTCAGGGTATTGCAGGTTAATCACATTTCCTCTCTGAAGGAGCAACCTCTGCATTTCCATCACCTCTTATTGTCATCTATTGCAGGCCCTTGAACTCAAAATGTCTGCAACAAAATTGTTCCAATCACGATTTCAACTCGAATGATCATATCGTTCAAAGTTTGGATTGAAAAAGTGCGAGCAACAGCTTCCAACCCTTATGTTTTTTTTTTTTATAAGTAACTATGAGTATTAGTATTGCGTATATTCAAGTCAACCTGTACAACGCACGGGTGAACCAGCTATATATATGGAATCATTTCCGAATACTTCAAAACGGATTTCAATGAAGAAGTTTTTCAACAATTTATATTTTAAAATTTTCCGAGCCATTGTAATAGCTTCATTTCTTACGAAAATTCGCTAAAAAAAAGATATGTCACCTATTGGCTTGAGAAGTCCCGCTAAGCCCGTGGTCATCGGAACACACGCTTTGGCTGCACCTTCGATCCACTGTCTCAATCAAGTCGTGTAATGTTTCTTCGGTTTGTCTGTGAAACATAAATTCATGTTAGGATATTATACACGAATGAGTTATATGGAGTTATAATTAAATGAAATTAATGGATTGCTATTAGTTAAGGATTATTAGAGAGCATTATGGAGTATGTTTTACCATTGCACCAGTAGCCACCGGGTACCTACCGTCTCCCGTGCTCACTCTTAAAGATTGAGCAGTAGGTGAAGGGGCAGTGGTTTTATCAACCCAAACATGCAGTCTATTCTGCAGAAACGGGATAGAAGTCTGAGGCATTTAGAGGTTTGTGGACATCCAAAACTCGGGGGTGTGTTGAGATTGGTAGTACTTGGCGTCTGTGACTGACTGACTGTGAGCAGTCCCTCAGGAGGATTGTCAAAGATTTTATCTGGGAGGAGACTACAAGGCACATAACCTAAGGACTCCCACACACTCCAGGAGGTGATATTGGATTCGACTGTACCAGTGGCCAAGAAAAAATACCAACCCAAATGAATCCGGCCAATCTCATAATTATCGTATGTAAATTGAAGGAGCAATGTAGGTATCCATATTGCAAGTATTTCAGATTTATGGTTGCCCAGTGCCTATGGTGTATGAAATATTGGGGAACGACCTGTAGAATGCATATTGGTCACAATATATAAGATATTTCCAATTTTTTGTCCAACTCTCCCTCACACTCGCCCCACAGTGCGCCGTCCACAGAATGCTTATCGTTCACGCCAGGTCACGAGGTCACCCTACTTCTTTGACCCTTTGCGTGCAGGGAAGTAGTGTGTGTCTACTGTACCTACATTAAATGGTTTCTCTCCAATAAATTTGTTAAACATTCACCCCAACTTACTTATCGGTGTGGGATTCGGTCCTCAATTCTTCTTTATGGGTATTGGCTCTCCTTAATTGCGAACGTGAACTGCGTCTTGCTGAACTCCCTCTTCTCGACATCTTGTCTTCCTGCATTGATACAAACCACAATTCAACTTATCCACACAAAGAAATAGAAAGCAAATTGATTTACAATGATCAACACACTAAAATCAGATCAATCAATACATCATTGACACAAACATTAGATTTGAAAGTGAACTTATCAAGATATAAAGGTATAATGGTCAATACTCGGAACCTAAGAATTTGATACCTACCTACATACTTTAAAGCTGTAATTATGCAATCTACGTTGGGTAATTAAATTATGCTATAGAAGTATAGACGTTTTAACTATTTAAGTAGGAAGGATAAGTAGATATCTATTTCAAGTTACATAAGAGCACACTTGAAATATTTTGGTTTTAATTAAACCAACAAAACAAAATCAATAAACCGAATATTTTCAACAAATTCGAATTTTAAACAATGTTCTTAAAAAGCAAGAATTTAGGTAGGTGGTTGCTGTTCTGCTATGGCATCATGAAGGGATGATAGATACTAGTTATATGCGTTCAAAATTTAATGGCTTTGCGTGCAAGTTTCTTGTGTGTTCGTTATGTAATAACAAAGTGATTTAACAATTTAGTAAAGTGTGAATTAAATGAAAAGGTTTGATATCATTGTTAAATTTAGGTATGTGTGTGACTACAAGGGTCTATTAACTTATTAGTTGCCTACCCTGTTATAATCTAGTTTATTTCAAAGTAGGTTACACATTACTTTGGAAAATAGGAGAGTACATCATCTGACGTGATTAAGAAACGGGGACACAGCATAAAGTGGAGGTGTTGTGTCAAGTTAGAGGAAGATATAAATAGGAGAGAATTAAAGTTTCCAATTCACTTTGTACAATCTTACCTTAAACGACTGAGTATCTTTTATCATGTAGCTGCTTGTAAAGAAAGAGAGAACACATATATAAGCTAGTTTGAACACTAAATTATCAGTGATTTTTACTAATAATCGCCTTGAAAATGTTGAACATGCACAGATGATAGGTAAGTACCTTCTCTGTAATTCTGTAAATATTCATTTTTTTAATGTACATAGGTACTACCAACAATGTATACATAATGTATCATGTTTACATGAGGAATATTCTTTCATAACATATTTATGATGATAAAGTAAAAGTAAAGGACGTGTATCTACAAGTGAGACGAAATAAATACCTAAATAAAACTCCAGGGAATTCGAGTTTGAAGTTTTTCAACCATGGTCACATTCAAAATAGGCGTTCAATAACAGTAGATAATATTACCTCACAGTCAGTTTATACAACACCGATATCGTATCGAAGTACACATACATTATACTATATGAAAACTATTGAAATTCAGGGTTTCATCGTACTAAAGTTTACGATCCAGAATTTCAACCAGGACAAATTGCAATTTGTTAAAAGACTAAAGACGGAAAAACTCCTAAAATACCGTCTTAATTAGCCCAGAGCAATCCCGCATTCTCATTTAAGGAGCAAAAGGTAAACAAGCCCATCTTCGGTGCCTTGGTGGCGCCGCCTGATCGATTGGTCGTTCCATCGAATCACAACAAACAGGTTTCGAGAGGGAAGATACCTACCGCAAAATTAAAAACATAAAAGTTCCAGGCATGCTATGGTCGAATGAGCAAATTTTCGTTGTTTTTTATAGTTAAATTGTTTTGAATGGGGCTCCGAACTAACTAGGTCCGCCGCATGGAGCGCTACGGTGCTAAAAATGAGAATTATACTATTAATAAATAAACTCACACTCAAAACAAAAAACTAGATAAAACCAAAAACAACTTGTGTCTATCACCACTGCCCTTATAGGCAACAACAGAAAAGCAAATCGGTAAGGTCCTTGTTTACGTGATGCACTCCATTTGAGCACTTTGCGTGCAATGAAATACTTGACTATACATTTTATGACACAAAACTTTTTCTAAATAATATTCAACTTTACAAACAATATTTTGGATGTTTATAATTTATTTTACGATTTTTATAGATTTTCAAGCTTATTTTGATGAAGCCAAAGAACAATTTTTAGCAAAACCTGGTACATAAGTGTTTTAATGTACTAGTTTAGAGTTGATAATAGGTATACTAATAATGAGTAGGTAGTATTCTGCTAAATAATGTAAGTTTGACGATTTGTAGCCGTTTTCTGCAATTTACAGTTTTATCTTGATGCACATTTGAAATTTCTGCAATTGCATGGGCACAAAAAAGATGTCCAACAACCTCATCCTTTCTTTTAGTGAAACAGCCCGAATTATGGCAAACTGAACCTTCACTTTAACCCATCCTGAGAGTTGTGAGTAGGGACGGTTCCATTTTTCGGCCAGGACGTATGCTGCCCGTTTCAGAAAAACAGCAAATTCCTTGTGAAGGGCACCGTCACATGAGCAAACTAAGGGTGTGAAAGACCCTCGGTGGTCTTCTGCAGCTCGATCGTATTTCATATGTTTTGCATTTGCTGCTGCTCTTGATGTTTGATTCCAGTCTTGGGAGAGGTAGGAGGCAGCGTCAGCATTAACTATGCGGTTATCAAAAAACGCTGGTCTCCCACTCCCCCAGACACCATTCACCATAACATCACCCACTAATGCTGGCTGTCCGTTGGCTGGCTCTTGCATTACTGGCTCAATCAAAGCTCCCCCCCAGGCAAGGTTGGCTATTCCTGCAACAACGTCTCGTACTTCGTCATGCCCCCTCTTTACCATTCCTCCTTTCTTACAGTTGAGAGCATGTGAGAGATCAAATGCCGCTTCACAACCATCGCATCTCATTGGAAGATCTTGGGGGGTATGAGCATATCTTAAGGATATAGCGTCTCTGAATTGGGTTGCGGACAAGTCAAACCCATCTGCCGCTGTTGGTATCATGGAAAGCCACTGCGATGCTTCACTCACTCGCCGAAGGACTCTCTGCTGGTTCGGCGCCAACCCTTGAAGCATCTCTTCCCTCTGGTGTTTCAGAACAGCTTCTCGTGCAGCTTTTTCTTCCTTTATCACTGTCGATACATAATTATTGTGATCATTGTAATTTAGAAAGCTGCCGGTGCAAATGGATGTGGTAAGGAGCTCACACGACCTCTCGGACGTTCGGAAAGCCTCGGATGAATTTGTTGGGTCAGAGACACCTAGACCCCCAAGTCTGGCTGGGAGGCTTAAAAGATTCCCTTCTTCGTCTCCCAATTCCCGTCCCATGATGGCTGACATCAGCCTTTGGCGAATGGTGTCCCACAGCGGACGGTACCTCATCCTTTCTTTTGGAACGCTTGATCAATCATTAGGAGAGTGTTATATCAAATTTTTGCATGGGGTCTTATCATGAGCATAAACAGTGAAATGTTGTGATTTTCTCCCGTTATGATTTTTTTTTTCATCTGATCTCACAAAAATCGCTGCCACACATTTTACTACTTCATCAATATTCCCGTTCATCTGTTTCATTCGTTTACCCTAGTAAAACATTTTGCGCGAGGCACCATAATATTTTCAGGAAGGATATCCCTAATAGCTGAACAAAATGCTAAATGAAGGGTAAACGGACCTGTCACACTCCTTTCCTTCTTTTTGAAAAGACGAATTTAACGGTTGAAGCCCAACCCATTAGTATTAAATCCGTTTCAGTAAATATCAAGAGCTTGAAAAGTGTTTTATATATTCGCCCTAATCGAGTAAGGAATCGTAAGAGGGCTCAGACCCCTAGAGAGGTTTATAAATGAAATAGAAACCTAAATAAAGTAAATCGTATAAATACTAAAACAAAGTTTTTTCCCTTCAATCATCGTTTTTGAACAGCAATTGAAGGTAAACAGTGTTAAGTTACAATTATTATTTCATCATCAAATTAAGCATTGGCGTGAAGCATTTAAAATAGTATTATATTGTCTAAAAGCGAAGCTGCCGTCTATCACAGCCTTGAGCGCCGTATAGTGAGCACTACTCAATTATAAGTAGGCATATCCACCATAATTTTGGTGTATTTGAGGTACAATTTATAATATCCGTTATTTACATGCAATTTAGCGTGCAGAGCGTACTCGACACACCTTTCCAACCTCCCATTCCGCTTCCTTCAACAGTGGGAAAGTACTATGGGCGTACCAAAGACCAATCGCTGATTTAATGACAGAAAATGTGAAGACTTTTTTACCCGCGCATTTAAAAATATTTCTTTAAAAGAAAGTCAGCTTTATCTCTTGAATTTCTACACCAACCGCATTCTCTTACTACAATCATACCATTTTTCAACATTTCAACCAGCATCAAACTCACACACTGCAGGGCGTTGCATATCGCTACTAGCATATGCAACAGTGAACTAGCAATAAAACTAAACATAGGTAGTACATAAGAGTGCTATTGAAGCCAAAATTCACAAGAAATATTTGACTTTAACAAATTTTAAATTATGGGTAATCATCATTGTTAGGTACTTCAAGGAAACTCCGTGCAACATAAAGGATGTTTTGAATGTACTTGTGGCAACGTGCCACAACGTGCCTCATGATGATTTTAGCGGACAATTTTTGAATCAATCGGAAACTAATTGAAGATATTGTTTATTGTGTATTAGTGTATTACTGTTTCCATTTTCCTATCCAATAGTAAAAGATTTAAAAAAAAAAAAAATTTTTTTTGGGCGTAATAGTTTTTATTGAAAAGATTGGCTAAGAAATTGAGTCGAAATAATTAGCTTAATTGAATTTTTTTCTTATTTAAGTCTAAAAGATTGTTTCATTTTGCTATGTTTCAACATCAGAAAGTTATAAATGTCACTTTTTTCAACTGTAGAATGTCAAATTTTCTCCGCTTTCGCAAAAACCTTTGCTGCTTGTAATTAAGTAATGAGCTCCCATAAACCGAAATAAAACCCTAAATTAGAGAGATTTGCGGAAGAAACGGTTTAAAAATTCAAATTCGCTTTGAGTTTCAAGACTTGACAAGCTGGTAGGTATTTGTTATATCAACTGTCAACTTAAGACTAATATACTTCCTGATGGGAAGATAGTATAAATGATTAAAGATCAATAATCAAAAATATTATGAATGAACCATATTGTTAGACTTTCTGAGGTAATATTCATCTCTATTCCACGATCGGAAGAGCGGAAAAAACTTAACAGCAGTCCATATTTAAAAAAAAAAAAACTACAAAGTTAAGGGTGGTCTTGCATCTGGCCGGAGCTAATCGGATTATTACGTTATTTGATATGCTGAACCCGAATCTGATGGCTCGTGTTTTCCATGATATAGCTTGTTTTCAATATTTTTGTCCACAAACTTTCCAAGATTTTTCTTTGAACACGCTTCCAGATTAAATGCCTTCGAAAGATGCCTAAGTTATGTAAAATTTATCGCTGATTTCGAATATTACCTCAATTTTTCAATTGCACCGCATCCAAACCCCCATTTTCTCAAAACACTTGCCGAAAACGTCGGAAAATCCCATATTTTTGATATATTTTTTTTTTTCACATTTCTTGAGCTAAGAATATAAAATTAGGCCTGGAAAAATCGTTTTCTTCCCAGAGTTCTTGTAGAGGACATTCCTTCGCATCAAATGAGACCAATCGAGCGTTTCTAGGTCTGAAAATAACGGAGGTGCGATCTATTTTGTCAGACATTACAAAATCACGACCTTCGACGAAACCGGGTTCAACTAACAGCTCTTTCTGTCCATTATACTTTGGGAATCAATGCACAGACCAACCAAATTTTCATCTTTCTGGATGTTATGTAGGCTGCTCAAGTCGACTGGATGAATAGGATATCATAGTGAGCTATGGGTTTTCTGAGATTAGTTTATGTAGGTATAAGATGGCCACTCTCGGCCTTTAGGCCCAAAGTTGTTATTTTTGATCTACATGTCACCTGTCGATCAAGACAAGAGCAACACGGTATGAAGTGGCATGAAGCTCGTAGATAAAAAGATCAAAAATTGTTATTTTGAGCCTATAGGCCGAGAGTGTCTCCAACACGTACGTAAACAAACCAAAGGAAACCTAGAGCTCACAATTGATATCCTATTCATCCAATCGACTTGAACAGCCTACATAACAGCTAGATGGATAATGATGGATAATATTTGGTAGGTCTGAGCAGACATAGCGTGCACTGATTCCCAAAGTACCTATAGTAGACAGGATGAGCTGATAGTTGAACCCAGTTTCGTCTGGGGTCGTAATTTTATAGTGTCTGACAAAATAAATCGCATCTCCGTTATTTTCAAACTTAGAAACAAGCGATTGGTCTCATTCGACGCGGAGGAATGTCTTCTACAAGATGCAGTTCCAAAAGGATTTTTCCAGGCCTAATTTCCTGTTCTTAGCTCATGAAATGTGCAGAAATATAACAAAATGCTGGGATTTTCCCACACGTTTCGCAAGTTTTTTGAGTTGGAAGCGGTGTAATAGAAAAATTGAGGTGATATTCGGAATCAGCGATAGATTTTACATGAGACAGACACCTTTGGAACGCATCTAATCTGGAAGTGCGTTCAATTAAAAATCCTGAAAGTTGGTGCACAAAAGAGTGAAAACAAGCTATATCATGGATAAACGAGCTAAACGAAAAAAAGAGAAAAAACGGACCTTGGATTTGGAGTCAGCACATCAAATGACGTAAGAAACAGACAAGCTCCAGGCGGTTGCAAGACCACCCCTAAATTTTGTAAAGTAGTGTTATCAAAGGACTAAAGATGCTGAAGAACATTTTATCCACTTAAAAAAAAAAAAAAAAAAAAAAAAAAAAAGGTTCTACTTAGAATACGCTAATTGAAACACTTTGCAATGTCGCTATCTTAAAACCTGAAAATAGGTTATGTTTATCTCAAAGTTCCCTTTCACCGAATGCGATTAACTTGGTCATGAACGTCCTTATAGCCTCCACAGCAGTGCAGGATGGATCAGTGGGAGGAGTGCAAAAAATTGACAATTGAAAACAACAACTACTGTAATGCGTTTATATAAAATTGTCTTGCAGAAATTAAATTTGCGTCTGGAATGAATCCACTTTCACCCCTAGCATGCCAGTTAGAATAAATAAAAATTAAAACTACCCTTGAACCTTTACGAAGCGTATCTACTGAGACGTGCATGCTCAAAAGTTGTATCAACAAATTTTAAAATGATGAAACAGTCGACATAAAATAAAATTGTATATTTCGATTCAGGAATATGTGGACTGTTTGCACAGGTTTATAATGGTCCATAAAGTTCTAGTTACATCTGGTAAGTAATTAATGAGTTTTCCACTCCACCGGGCTTGCGCTCACTTTACTTCTTGGTTTCGTTTTTATAAGATTGACTTTGCTAAAACTCTTCTCTCATTGTGCATTTGAGTGGGGAGTTGAATTTCATTTTTACTCTTGATAGTAGGTACAGGGGGAAAATGGTTTAATTATCCTACTTAAAAACCTGTTGTAAACTTCAGATGAACTCATACTAAAATGATAAATAAATTATAATAATATATTTACCTTGTTTTTTATTTTATCGTATTTTCGAGTACGGTAATGACGTACGTAATGAGTACGTGCATCAAAATTACTGTTTGTTTGCGGCAACGACCGTACTGTTGGTAACCTTCAGGGTAATAAGAGGATCAGTAAATAGTCAAGAACTAAATCACTCGAGTTAGCAGTCGTACAAACCCATATCGATGGTGGAATGCGTGGATGCTATCAAGTGGGACACCGGGAAGTGAAAGTCACGTTCGGACTAATGCTCCCAGAAATGAACAGCAGTGATATTGTAATGCGCACCTGCTAACACCGCATCGAATATCAGTTGTACGCTATCTCCATATCGAGTTATGGTTACAAATGAATTTAACAGTAAAAAAAGTTGTAAATCCCAACGTAAAAGACCAAAGGACCTAACATAAATATTATATTATGCATTGTTATTAGCCTTCTTGTTGGTCGGTCTCCTGTACATGAATAATGAAACATTGCGTGAAGGGTCAGCACAAATTTGTTTAACTGCCGTAAATTGGTGGTTTCCCTTTTTAAAAATGTTAAAACTGTTTCATGTAAAGCATGACACCCCCCTCCTCCCTCCAACCGATAAATTTCCAATGTTTTGTTCTGTATGAGTGTTTTTTGGATAGTTTTTGTGCTGGATGTCCAGACCTCAGTTTTCAACCTGTTAGTTCAGTTGTTTTTGTCCGGCACAGAAAATTGAGTAGTTATGCATTACCAACGTTGCCAGAATTTGGAATTTAGTATTTTTTGGCTGAGAGAGGGGTCAGTGCTCAAAAAACACGTGACTTAGGAATAATTTGCATCCAGGCTATCCAAGCTTTAATTATCAACCAATTAGCGTGGTTGTTTTGTTCGACGTAGAAACTGTATAATTTTGCCTTCGTTACCGGAATTTGGAATTTAGTATTTTTTGGCTGAGAGAGGGGCAGTGTCCAAAAAACACGTGAGTTTGGAGTAATTATCGTCCTGGCTACCCAAGCTTCAATTATCAACCAATTAGCGTGGTTGTTTTTGTTCGGCGTAGAAACTATCTAATTGTGCACCACGTTGTTGGAATTTTGTATTTTTCGGCTTTTGTCGCTTTTGTACCTCTGAAGTGTATCATATAGACAAAGCTTCGTACAAAAGAGGGACAGCTTATTGGGATTGATCTAGGGATGTACGGCAACAGAACCACGAGAAAAAAAAACTAATTACAAATCCGTTTCAGGCCATTTTAAGACCGAATCTACGGAAAAAACCACCGGTGTTTGCTTGTTCGCATGTGTGTGCAGCCCGATGGGTCTGCCATAATCCTGGATGTCCAGGTTGTCAATGGCAGCGTGGACATGGAGCAGACCTGGCGGGCTAAGATAAGTAAATATGATAGGAATGATCTGGGGGAAGCGATATATGAGCTAAAAGGAGTGGCAACCAATAACATCAAGGTCATGGCCGCGACCGAGTCATGGCGCGGGGTGTGGTGCGGGAAAAGCGCCACGGAGTTACTCGAGTTGGGCATCTCAGCAGGAGTGCTCCGTGGTATAACCACTCGCGTCCTCAGGGACTCTTATGTACCAAAAATGGTGGTCAGTTTATGGGGCTCTTCCTTTCATCCAGGCGTCGGGTAAACCTGGGCGTCCTCCCCACTTTATTTTATTTATTTTTTAAATTTAATGGTGTGCCCCCTCCACCTTTTTTTTGGGGGGGGGGGGGGGGGAGATTTGTAAAAAAAAAAAAAAAAAAAATTGTGACAAATTTTGTTAGCGCTGTCCAGGCTGCATTTCTCAACCGATGTTCATGATTCTTTTTTTTTGCTCGATACGAATTTTAGTCTAGTTGTGCAACAAACATTAGACATTTTTCTGATTTGAAATCGGGAAGGGGGGGGGGGGGGGGGGGGGGGGTAACAGTCGTTCCTAAAAATCGCAGTCCAAGCTCATTCTCAATCGATTTTCGTGAATCTTTTTTTGTTGGATCCCAATTATAGTCTAGTAGTGCAGCAAACCATGGACGTTTTGGATTCGTCATTGGGAGGGGGAATGGAAGAATTTGTAACTGATTCTTTTATTTGAGAGCCGACCAAGCTACAATTCTCGACCGATTTTAGTGCTATTTTTCAATTAAGAATTCGGTCCAGTTATACTTACAAACTTTGAGATTATCAAATTTATTATCAGTCCACAAATCGTGGCATTTTAATTTTTCTCATCCTCCTTTTTCATCTCTTGGTTTGAATGTGCTAAAAATTGGGGATTTCGTTTTGATGACGGTTTCTTGAGTACTATTCACGCTATTCGCAACCAATTTTGGAGATTTTGTTTGATTGATTTTTTAAAATTATTTTATCTATTTTTATTATTTTATAGGACGTGCATGCATTACTTAACAATATGTTTCCTTGAGACTTAGAAAATTTGTTGATGCTCCTTCCCAGTTTGTTGCTGTACATTCGAAATCCACATTTTGAGGGAGATAGTGGCAGGAATAAACACAGGGAAAAGTCGAAAAAAAATTATACATACTATCAGCCCTCTATTTTTCGCTTGTTTGTTGCTTCTCAGTTTGCAAAAGGTATCACAAGCAATTATTTCACTTTCATTTGTTAATCATTTGTTTATAAATACACACCAAAAGGGACGACTCTATCATGGATTCGTTATTAACAACATATTCCCTAATACCGATGCAAAAATAAGTGAAAAAGCTTTTCTGCCTCCCACTTTCGATGACCATGAATCGTTTCTGTTGTTTCATCATTTTAAAAATGTCCGATACTTACTTTTGAGACCACCTGGAGCCAAATAGGTTTTCGAAAAAGAGTTTCGAGCCAAAAATTGTTTCATTCAATAGCATTCAAGCTTTGTTTTTGTCCCATCACATTATTCAACGCTCGTTGAAAGTGATTCGTTGCTAACTTACAGCCTCAGAGTGGGTCTGTCCTTGGTGTAGAGTTGCGATCGACGCTCGCCTTTTTCCGCTCTGAAAGATTGCGAACGATAAAATATTTCGGACGCCGAAATTTCCGATATGGTTGACCTCTTTTTAAAATGTCTAAAAATGCTGTATGTTTATTTATTATTACTATTACTATCATTATTATCTCACAGTGGCGTAACAATATAAACACTAAATGTTATGGGTTGAGGGGGAAAAATATAGTTAGCGTTCCTTTCCATGGTTTATTACATTCCTAAATATACAAATAAAAAAATTCCCAGTCATGCAGCATGATCGTACGAGCCAGTATATATATCTGTTAAATCATTTTGATTTTTTTTCAACTAAGAATTTTGTGGGGAAAAATCACCTTCTCTACAATATCCTACTATAAATTAAAAAAATTATACTTTAACAATTAAGTATGTGCAGTTTTATCGTTTTTAGCACATTTTATGGCATTTGAGTACATTTTCCAGTAAAATTTTGCGCACAAATTTTTTAATGTTCCAGTATAGTCAATCAACTTTGTCCGAGTTTCTTTCAGGCAAAAAGTAGATCATTTGGTAATGATTTTTAACGGTTTGGTGCAATTTGTTGTGAAAAGCACGTTTCTTCTTGAAATTGGATCAATTTATTTTGCATAAAAAGGGGCTGTCGAGCGAATTCATCCCTTCCTTCGGAATGTTTGATTTTTCAAGGAATGAAAGGTTTTTTTAAATCTCAATCCTGACGAGACCCGTTTCGGCCTGGGGGACCATTGCTCTCCGATTGCGGCGGGGGCAGGCCAAGTCAGCAACTTGGAAGTAGGAGGCGGGCGGAGAAGATCGCCAAAATCCCTCTCTTCAAACGAAGGGGGACACCCTTCGTTTTTTGAAAAATAGCGTTTTTTGACACACTAGCAATTTGACCGAATATGGTTTGAAATTTTGGAAAACTAAGATTTTTCTGTTGGTCAGGAGATCCAGGGCTTGAACTTGAGTACCAAAATGTGAGGGTTCTGTTGAGCCGAAATGGGCGATCTTTTTGAGCCTCGTCATCATTCTCGCAAGGCTGTTTTACTATATAGAATTATTGGGCCGTAACAGAATAGGTTTTCCGCGCATAAATCCTTTTAAACTCAACCAATCAAGTTGAAACTCAACCAAATGAAAGGGCATGATCCACTGAATGTTTTAGGACCAAAACGAACTATGTAGCTCAATCAGAACCTGAGATACCAAAGGACAAAGCTGTATAAATTTGAGTTATTTGAATTTCAATGCTTGACGACAAATCTATGCAAAAACACCTTTAAAAAAAAAAAAAAAAAAAAAAAAAAAAAAAAAAAAAAAAAAAAAAAGCAATTTTCGTGAGCAATTAGCCCGTATTAACTGCCATTCTATCTATGTGTACTAACTATGTGTAGTCTGAAATTCTGATATGACACTTATGAAAAAGCGCGAATTTCAGAAATACAATGATGTTTCGACAAAGATTGCAATGAAGAATGTTAGGAAAATTTTAATTTAAAAAAAATTTGTAGCCATCGAAATAGCTTCATTTGTCAATGAATAATTCGCTGGTTGAATGTACCGTTTGAGAAAGCATTAAATTTCCAATTTCCTTAATGCCAAAACCAAATTGGGGACTTGGCGAAGGAAAATCAGACTAGAAAGCAAGTTTCAATTAGACGGGGTTTCTTCCACTCGTTTTCCGCTTCAGGTAGTGGTTTTGAGCGACCACAAAAACTTCCCAGGCTTCTCAGCTTCGTAACGGAATGGTTAATTAATTTTTTTCCACTTTTATTTTGTGGGAAAATCGAGTTTAAACATGGATTAATCATGGAAATTGAGGGTTTCCATTATAGCTAACCCTGTATGAAATTTCAAGTTTGTCATAAATTTTCGCGTAATTGTTCACGCTGAATCGAATAACATTCGCAGATCTCGCCGATGCATGGTAACAAGTTTTACACTTCAACTATCTAGTTTTATTTTTTCTTTAAACTCGATTTCAAATAAGTCGTGTAAAAATCGTTTATTACTGAATCATTCGCGCATTTGTAGGAGCCATAGTTCATCCTACGATTACTATCACAGTTCATCTGATGATAAAACCTATAGGCGACCATTCAGGGAAAATCCCCACAACCACTGCAAATATTATCGAAATCAAACTGTAATTAAGTTGGTATATTTTTGAATAATAGTATTTAGTTCGTGTTATTTACAACTATTAACTGCAATAATAGTTTCGTCCGGGAAATTATGATTTCGGAAGTTAAAAATAGTTTTAAAAAACCTCCAAGAAAAATACCTACGAATACTCTTAGTAGAGAGGAAGTAAAACGCTGACAAACAAAAGTGAGTGGTAATTACAAAAAATATAAATTAATAGCTGTACGAATTCATTGCTGGGGTTGACGACATAGAAACTGTCAGTTGCGAGTATGTTTTATTAAAGGAACGCTCATAAAAATAGACTTCTATCTGTAAAATGATAAGATAAGAGAAAGGAATTGCCTGCTTTTTCTAGACACGATCACAAATAATGCTGTTTTCGTTCGACGAATCCACACCAAAATGTAGGAATCTATAGATTTCTGGTTCAATTTTTAATAAATAATCATTTTCAATCTTCCATAAAAAGTTGGTTGAGGAAGAAAATCTTGCTCACTCAAATTAAAGGACAAATTCGGTCATAAAAGCTAATTTATGTAAATGATTGTACCCATTATTCTATGATGTTGTTTTGAAATTTGAGTGAAGAGAAATTGTTAACCACCAATTTTATGGCAAAAGAAAAAGAACTCGTTCTGAATAATATTCTGTGATTTAAAAAACATTTTGGATTTACCAAATTTCAGGTGAGCAGCTTTTATTGATGCAATTTAAGTACATTTTAGCATGGAACTTGCTTTTGCAATGACCTATCTGCCCAAAGGCGTTACGTTTTGTATTGAGAAAATGTGACCACAAAGTAGCGGTAATAAGTAAAATTTTCCGCGAGTATTCCTAGAGAAACAGTCGGTGAGTATAATTACGTATAAAATATTTGTAATCTGGGTACGAAGACGATCTTATAGAACAGGTTGATTGTTTCTATGATATAATAATATAAGCCAAGAATACTTCCTTTGAAGATGGTTATATTGGTAATAGTTTTATAATTTCTGCAATAAAATTATGTAAGGATCCGAGTAATGCTTTACCTAATCATTGTAATATTGTAAGCGTTGTAAGCATGTTCCATGTTTGTTTTTTAAATTTAAGCCGTAGGATCTAAGCAGAAATATCTGGGGGTCCAGAGGGGATTGCCCCCATGGCGAGGCTCGAAAGGCCGATTTCCAACATATTTTAGTGCAGTTGATCAGGAACCCGTCATTTCATTTGTCTCTTAAAGTTCCACAGAGGTTCCTATTGAGTTTCACATTCCTAGGATGAACGAGAGAGAATTACTTTACCAACTCGTGATTAGCGTAATTTATAAGACTGGTTACCATAAGCCAAATCATGTTATTATACCTCGAGGATTGCTTGTAGTTCATTAATAACTTTGCTTGCTGCTCAGCTGCATTTATTTTGTGAGCGGTTTTGGTAGCTTAGAGTTTAGCATAAATTGAGATCTTTACGAGTGGTGAACCATTTCTGTGGGAAGAAAATGACGGAGTTACATTTCTCTAGGAACGGCTCCGTTGTAGGCAGAAATCATTTATAAATCACTACCGTTACACTTGAGTGTTTTCTCAAATTTTTTATTCATCAAAAAAGCTAAATACATATCCATGCTAGAAATATAAAAATCAATATTCAGATGTCAATGAGGGCTCCGGGTTATTAAAAAATAATCAAGTTCCCCATTATTCTTTTCTTTTAGTAGATACTTATGTACTGATTGTAGTAAGTGTACTGATTGCTAGTTTTTCTAACAGCATTCTATTATCTAAATAATTCGGTATAAAACTAATTTTGACTCTATTTTTCTCGGAAGTCTAGCATAAAGGCTGAGACGTCTCATAAATCAAAGATGGCATCATGGCATCGATAAGTGCCACGCCATTGACTTGTATTCAGTGAAATCCTGATGATTCAAATCTCAAGGGGACAAGAGTGAAAAGTGGCAAGTAATTGCTGACATGCAACTTATTGGGTTGCTGCATGGGCACTACCTAACGCAAAAAAAAAAAAAAAAAAAAAAAAAAAAAAAAAAAAAAAAAAAAAAAAAAAAAAAAAAAAAAAGGTTGTTAGGGAGAATATAACTCTCTGATTTCCCAATCCACAAATATCGTTCACCACTCGTTAGATACCAGTGAATTTATTACAGAATATTCGACATTTCAATGGGCCGATTCCCTCCTGCCTAATCTTCCAGAGAAGGCAGATACACTCATGTGGTCATGACTGCAAATTAAGTTGTAACTCTCACTGGATCAATCCACAATTCTGCTGGGTCCCTTCTTCAATACTCTAATAGTTTTTCTTACATACACTTTACTTTTAGGTGATGTGGTAAACTAGGGACCTGTCGATGTTTATCTTTTCATCTTATTATTTGATTAAAAAAAAAAAAAAGGAAAAATGTAGCTCAGCACCTAACAGTTCCGATCTCTACTGAACGAAGATGTCCCTTAAACGTCATTTCATATTTTTTATTCACCACTTATCGCTAGAAGTAAGCTATGAAAATAACGCAGCATGGAGAAACCGATTTTTTGGAACACTTCAAATAGGAACTTATAATAATGGAAGTAAAACAATCATGAAGCAAAATTTGATATAGCTAACAAAATACTATAAAATCAAGACCTGACAAAAAAAAACTTACATTCTTTAAGGCAGACACTGCTGGTGAAACTGGTTTAGTTTCTTTCTGGGCTAGTTTCCTGAAAGCAATAATTTTTTTAATTAAATTAATACTCCTATTTTTAGTGCTGTAATTAGTAAGTCAATGCTTATTATACAACTTCAGCAATGAGGGGGTTGGAAGTGGGTAGTTTATACCGAAGTCAGGTGGCAGAAGGATATGATCACTAATGTATAAATTTGTGAGTTTTTATCCGAGGAAACAAATGTCTATTAATGTTGAGTTATTCAAATTTGATAAATGCGGTAGAATTTATAGCTGTTACAAGATTTTAACGTTTTTCTATGCGCAGGAGCTAATTCTTATCCAGGAGCAATGCAATTCACGTAGGGACATCTCTTCCATAACTTCCTTAATATTTAGAAATTCCATTGAATTCAGGTTAATGTTGACATTATCAATACAAGGGGTCTAGTTGGTCTAGAGTCCTGGTATCCAAATCAACCCTTCAGCAAACAGTTAAAGGACTGAAATATTAAGAAATCGAGATCTCAAGAACTTTCAAAATGACAATCGTGTTTTTCTGTTTGTTGAAGATAGAAATCACTTCAATAAATCGAATGAGCCCACTCGGATCGTTGTGGGTTCACCCGTTCGCTCATTGGCAGGTAAAAAGATCGTTAACATGCATGTAAATGGAAACCGGTGAGAACTTAGTAAAAATCGCGTTATAAATTACTACAATAATTGTTCAGCTGTTTTTAGTAAATTGTTTCAGTTTCCGAATGACTTAGGCAATATTAGGTTTTTGAAAAGTTTGATATTGATTTGCAGTGATAATATTGATAATGATTTGCAAAATGATTAATCCGGGTTGCGAAAAAATTAATTTTGTCTGCTTAAGTATTAATTAGAATTACGAGAGGTTTAGCTATGATTAGGTTAGTTGATTTCTTGACCACTTGAGGCTCAAGAGATCTTTGGATTATTGATCCTTCAACCCTCAAGATTCCAAAGATCTCTTTAATTATAATTGCGAAAGGTATACCTAGTTTAGTCTACGAAAGGGTTAATTTTACTTGCGAAAGGTGCGATACAGTTTAGTAGTAAATACTCCTAAGCAGGAAATTAGGAATTAGGTCACTTAAAATAGGTTGCTACAGGAGCAGATAATGAGTAATGTGATTGCGACTCACTTGGTCTCCTCGTGGTCGGCCTTTTCCTTGTCGCAGGCCTGCTTGAGATTGTCCACGTGCCTCAGGACGATATCTACCGCTTTCGACAATCTGTTTTCCTGCTGAACGGCCCCGTACATCTAAACAAGTTTGAGAAAGAAAGGCGTATTAATGGTGTTTACAGGGTGTTTCTTAACGGATTTATGCGAATTTTAATGTTTTTATTATGAGCATATTTTAATAATTCGTGGGAGAAATAGAAAAACATTTTGTTTTCAAAAATAAAAATGTTCACTGGCTTCTTGCGTTTCAGAGGTAGCTGATCAATTTTGGTTCCGTCTCAGTCTGTCTGATGCCTGTCTGTCTGTGGTCATTGTCACGCCTAAAAGTATACCAAGTTAAAATCTGATTTTGATCACATTTTCAGGGATGCGAGGGTTAGCTCCTAGACGGTCCTCTATAATTTTACATTGAACTCGGATCAATATTGCCTGTGCGCATGCGCAAAAGTAAGTTTCTTATAACGTCGATTCCTCATCATATTCTGGTCTGATTCCATACTATCCTTGAATTGTGGGGATACTATTCTCATTCGTGTTTCTTGTTTCTGCAGATTCTTACATTTTAATATTGGAAGAAAACTGTACGAACATCAATTTTATTAATAAAGAATTTGAGGAATACAGATTGAGATTGTGGTCTTGAGATTAGGTCGGGAGAGATAACGTTTTAGGTAAAATTTATTATTCTTCCTCAAAGCTTCTTAAAGACAATAGTTACTGCGACCCCATTCAAAGGCCTCTGATGGGGGAAGGATTGGAAAAAGTCTATAGAAAATCAAACGGTAAGACTGATTGGAAAAATCCTTGTTGTGAATGTCTCTTAAACTTAAATAGGTACTCAAAATGATCAAATGAATAGAATAGAAATAGAAATTACTTTGAGTCACAGCCCTTGAAGCTGAGCGATTTAGTGGCCACTGCTATCAGCAGTAGAGTGCACTTAATGCTGAGCTCCGCATTTTTCCAAGTTTCAATTTTACTGAATATAATTCTATTGTTTAACTGAAGGCTTTCTTCTGTTAATTTTAATTGAGAAGTGTTTGATTTTTAAGATACCTACCAGGTAAATATCAACTAATTTAAAATAGTAGGTACCAACCTACTTCGTTTTTTGACAGCAGCCTGTAGGCATCAATGGGGTTTGAATAAATATATTGGCTCACGAGTTATATGGATTTTGGCATATATTCATGATGAATTTTTTATCTGACAACGCTATGTGTGATTGTTTGTTTGCATGTATTTTTTCGCTTTCCGGTTAGAATATCGTGTTTATTCGATTAGGTACATAAACTACCTACATAGTTTAACGACCACACCTATATTACTAGCATAATAAAAAATACAATAAATATTACTAAAAAGAATAACATACTTCGGCAGTGCTCGAGACGCGGAGGGTGGCTTTGTACAAAGTATCCACTTGTTGTCGAATTTTGTCGAACAGTTCGGCTTTCTCGGCGTCAATGCAAACAGTGCTCAGAGTCTGAAAATGCAGTAAAGAAAAGTTTCGATGAATAAAATTATTCATAGTGAATCGACAATAATTTGAAGCATCGGTAGAGGAAATACACGGGTTAGGCGATTCGAGGCCCCTCGGGCCCTTCAGAAGGGCAGACATTTTGGGGGTGGAAACTCACATTGGGGTACATTAGTAGTTAGCTGTAAGGATGCGAGGAACCGATGATCAGAAACCTTATTTAGAAGTTAACTGGTGAATTGTTGAAGAGGGTGGTTTGACGGAAGAGAGCGGTCAGGGATGATCATTACTGATTCTTCGAACTGTTTCAGACACATACGTATTGACCGCTTGGGTCCCACCTTCCACAGAAGACCAGTAAAAATGCCATGGATACTTCAAAAGTATTTGTTTACGTCTTCTAAAAGTGCCAGATGATCCACTCTTGGGTCTGGGGAGAACGACAGTCCCATGCTCAGCAATCCCAACTCCAGCGGTGAGAGCACCGTTCTAAACAAGTGGCATATTTCAGGAGGCCGGTATTGTTGTATTTAGGATTTAACATGGATAAGGGAAGGATTGAAATTCTCAAACCTGGAGATGGATGGACATTGATTCGGAAATTCAAATATATAATATACTTTTTTCCCTTGAATTTAGACAAAATATTTTTACAATTGAAATGAAATTTAGTTTCTTTGAGTTAACCCTCAAGGAGTTTGCAGTTGTTCATATTCCATAAATATATGTATTACATTTCATATTGACCCCAGACCTGATCAATTTTGTTACTAGCCCGGCAATTGAATCCAGGATCTACTGCTCAACTTAATAGCTTTAAATGATCGACCGCTAGGCTACATAACACGCTCATACAAAATATATTATGATAATCGAATAAAAATATTCAAATAAAAATAAATGAATTACGAGTCATTTGATGGTTCACTCGGTAGATGCGTCAGTTGGGAAGTTGTTAGATTTGTTTGAGCTGTTACCTACTAGGCACTTATTCCACGGAAGCCAAGATGGACAGCCGACAAAACAGTTTGAATTGTGTCTAAACTCGTTAGCGCACTGATTTGCATCCGAGGAAGGCTATTAGGTACCTACGTTTCGTGTATTTTCTCTCCTAATAGGTACTCTCTTATGCTAGTTGTTCGTTGGACAAAATCAAAATATTACCTACCTGAGTTTGATGGCGTAATGGAAAGTTGGAAGGAAACCAGGATTTACTAATGAAACTGTTTGTTGTTGTATAAGTTGAGTAGGAACTGGCTATGACTTTATGAAATAATGACCAATGAAGGAAGATGAACTCTATGTAAAAAAAAGTTAACACAATCATGTTCGCGAAAGGGATTTTGATAAGTGATCTGCAGTTTTAATATCATTCGATTCGGGCAGTCGAAAACTATAGGAAACGCGTTCGAATATAACAACTGGGAAAATTGGGCGAATCAGTTCAAAAATTGGACGAATTGAACAATACCTCGAAATCCTGAAGACATTAGGATTTGTGTTTAGCACATTCAAGAGCCCGAAGATTTCAAAATGATATTTCATATTTCAGTTGCAAAACGTGATTTTGATTATTGATATGTCTTTAGCTCTGGGGGGGGGGGGGGGGGGGGTTAAAAAAAAACAATTTCTTACAATAGAGCCGTTCCTAGGGAAATGTAACTCCTTCAGTTTTCATCTGACAGAAACGATTCACCACTCGTTGGAATAATCTCAGCTTATTCTAAAACCCTTCCTAAACTGCTGGAACTCAAAGTAAGTAAAGAATTATAAATAATCTTCGAGATATAATTACATGATTGGATAGTACCAGGTATTTAGTAACAGGCTTATATGAAGCTAACCACGAGTAGGTAAAGTAATTCTCTCCAATCCACCGAAGGAAGTTTCTGGGACATCAAGAAACGAATGAAATGAAGGGCTCCATCCTAATCAGCCGAGTGAGCTAAATTCTCTCCTGTTCACTTTAGGAAATTTAAACTTGATTTAAACTTCTTCTTTGTCTTTTTGGGGCATATAGAGTCAAATGGAATGACGGACTCCATCCTGATCATCTGAGTAAGCTCTTATTCTCTCATTTTCACCCTAGGATGTTGGCCGGGAGCCTCTCTGGGATAAGGATAGAAGAATGGAACGACAGCATGAAACGACTGAATGTTTGGGATGATCTAGTATCTAGTTGCGTCTTCTAAGACGTATCCATGATCTTCACTACTTGAACAAGAGTTGTTGCTCTCATAACTCTCAGCAGATTTTTCTTTCTTAGTTGATTCACAACATATTAAAATCAACAAACGGCATGAAGACGTATGACCAACTATCGACTTTGTCAGTTACCTAATTAATACCATGTTATTTAGCCCCTCATTCTTGCAATATGTTATGTGCAATATACAAGTACAATATTACACCAAATTAAGGGATTTTAGAATGACAATTTCTACCCATGTCAGTAAATAAAGATATGTCAGCAACATCCCAGGAGCAACAAACCTGTATCTATTCTTGATTGTTTCTATATTAATTCTGGTACTAGGTACAGAAGATGCTCTTTCGGATTACAAACGGAATTTAGGGAAAAAACGTGGTCTATTTCCACGAAAAACAAAGAGTCACAATGTTAAATCGATTTCGACGGTTACGGCATCATCAGTAACAAACAATAACTGAAACTGAACACACATTAGAAAGGACACAGCTTACAAGCTGTGCCCTTTCTAATCTCCTTTCCAAGGTGTGTTCAGTTATTATTTGTTATTGATGATGAACTTATCGTCGAAATCGATTTAATATTGTGACTCTTTATTTTTCGTGGAAATAGATAACGATTCTTCACTAAATTCCGTTTGAAATGGGTTTCCACAATTTCGTCGCGAGTGATTTAGTTCCTTTCGGGTTATATTTACGAGGCCCGAGCTTGCGGGCATCCAGGCTACCGAACTGTAAACATATTTTTTTTTGTACACTTGTATAATTTCAGAAACATTGTTGTTAATTAATTTTCTTGTTCATTATCAAAGATAAATCTTCCTACCGTGTTTTGTTGGTCCGCATGCATTGTACATATTTACATATGTATGCTCAATAAATGAGTTCTCTCTCTTTCCCTCCCTCTTCCACTCCCCTCCCCCCAACCTCACGCCCTCTCTCTCTCTCTCTCTCTCACACACACACACACACACACACACACACACACACACACACACACAAACACACACACCTGTTAATTACATTTAATACTATACTAACCTGTATGATTGTTTTGAGAGTATCAAACTCGTGAGTCATGTTGATCTCGGCCTGGTCCCTGAGTTTGTTCTGCAGCTCGAGGCGCCGAGTGAGAGTGAGTTTGTCTGTTTTAAAAGCCAACACCAGTGACGTGTATTTGTTCTGTAACAAACGAGCTATAGTTGTTTTATAGAATAACGATAGACAGGTGCTAAAACAATACAGTTGAAACTGATTACATTAGAACTGACGTGACTCCGATCGCTCACATCCCTTGCGGCTTGGTTTTGGCGAGTTGCCATCATTTTGAGCGTAATACCTACCAAAATTTTTACATTTTACGCCTGTTAGTTTACATAAACCATGACTTATTTGCATGCTTCAAAACTAACTTTTTATCAAATTTCATTATAAATGTTATTTTCTAAACATTGAGTGCCATTACAATTTCATTGTCTACGAAACATTGGCTAAAATTTGAATTGCTGTACCACTAATAACTTGAACAGCCGTACTTCGCCACGGATGATCTTTGTATTTACTTCACAGCACCATGTTTCATTGGAGCACCATGCTCGATGGGGGTATAGTCCGGATGTAAGAGAGAATGAAATCCTATGCTCACAACTCGTGTACAATGTTTACACCCTGAAATACATTTCTACGTACGATTAAAAGTTTTTAGGAGGGTGGATTATGGTGTATGTGGGGTAAGGCATTGCTGGATCTCGACTATTCACCTGATTTTAGCACGTTTCGCAAAATAGTTCGAGAAACTATGAGAGTTACCTATACCAAAAATTTGCAGGACAATAATGTTGAACATTTAATTTTACATCATTAGATAAAAGATCTGTTCACTTGATTAAGCGTTAGAATCTTTTTCTCTCTCGAAAAGGCTTTTCCGGAACTTCTACCCCCTAACATTTCGAGCTTTGAAGGAACTTAGGTATAGGGAATGTCCAACCAAAATTTCGAGGTTTTAGGTTCGGACTGTGAGATGATAGTACGTGGTATTTGACAAATATGTAGTAGAATTACGGATTTTGCAACAGTGGCGAGTTGATTTGAACGTGGCGTGGGGAAATTCCTCCCAACTCCCCTCTGAAATTCATGAGACCTCTAACGCGGTTATCTCAAAAGGACGTACTGCTGTCCACACCGACGCGATTCTACAAATTATTCGAAAACAGCCACGATTTTCAGAATGAATGAACGTCCATGCATGTCTATTGAGAATAAACTATAAATTTACCATACCATGAAACATATTCTCGATAAATTCATAAGAAGTATTGACTTTTAAATTAAGATACTAACCTCGACATCGCTATCAGTGAGCTGCGGATCCCTGAAATCAGATCAAAATGTGCTTATACTTCATATGGGTACTTATACTCCATTTATATATTTTAAGAAAATCGATAAAAACTGTAAAAAACTGAAAATTACAAATCTTTTTTTAATAACAAATTATTATTTAGAATAAGTTTTTCTAAATAAAATGCATTAATTTTTTTGTCATACAATATAATTAACAATTTATTTGCTCTCCAAAGAGTTCAAATTTCAAAACAATTTAGCATAAATATAATACAAAAATTTACGAAAGTTTGCTCATTATGATCTTGCTGATTGACTGGAACTTTTTTTAATAAGAATTTTAGGATATTTTTGTGATTTGCTCACCGTTCATCCCCAGAGTTAGCTTGTAGAAAAAGCCCAAGTTGCCGTAGAGCGGTGTCGCTCAGGCTGGGGAAAACTGCTTGGTTTTCCTGCCGCTCCATGTCTATGCTGCTTTTCTCTTCATTCTGCAAGTAACAGAAACGTACAAACTAGAGATGATGTTTTTATAAAATTCAAATGGAATTGGTACCCATGAACATAGGTCAGCAAATACAAAGAGCATCTAGTTCCTTCATAGCATTCTAAAGAGAACGGTTTACCTGCTCATATTTCCCAACTTCCCACGATAATTAATATAGACTTTGCCAAGTTGGGTGGACAGTATAGCTTCCTCATTTATTGTTGATACGGTATAGAATTTGTTGAAAGAATCAATTACGACCAAATCTACGCTATAATTAGTTCAAGGTTGCGCATGCGCATACGCTACTATTAATCCCACGGTAATAAAATTAATAGGAGGCTATCTAGGAGCTAACCGACACCACTCCTGAAAATTTCATCAAAATGGGTCCATTAATGGGTGTAGTTCCGTATGTGTCCCCACATTCAAACCAATGTAAATATATCATTAACCTACCAAGAAATGAATTTTACGATTGGTGTTTTGGCGATTGGCATATCTATTTTTAAGATCTATCTTTACGAATAAAACTACTCTGAATAAAACCCACCGAAATCTTTTTGGTGTCGTGGAATTTGTTATCGAAAGTTCTTTACGCGTGAACCCACTCCATCCAATATGACGAGAAGAGTTCGACGCATGTCCGATTTTTCTCTAATTAAAAAGTTGTTTACCCGTAAGTACAACGTCGTTAGGCAAAGCCGAGTTCGCCGATACGGAGTAGCTTTGGGGGAGATTCCGATAGCCCATCATCGTCCCGGGAGAGCAAGGAGTGAGTTGGAAAATCGTTTGCTCTCGTTTTAGCGAATTTTTGAAGAATGTCAAAATCTCGCCTCAAAAGCCTCAAAATTTGTAGAATGTGAATTTTTGAAAAAAATTTTATGCAGAAATCCGTTTCAGGCTATTCTGAATCATATTCTGAAGTTAAACGCATTTTTTAATGTATGTATGTATATATATATATATATATATATATATATATATATATTATATATATATATATATATATATATATATATTATATATATATATATATATTTTATATATATATATATATATATGGATGTGTCATTCCAGACGATAACTGTCCGTAGAATTGTACTAGAAACTTCAAACAAATTTTAAAATGTTAAGGACACAAAACGAAAGTTCAAGTTCGTTGGCCAGCATGATCGGATTACATCTTCGGGTTGAAATTTTCAAAAATGTAGTCAAAAATTTCAAAATAGCCTGTTTTTTGCGATTTGTTGTGCGAAATAATTTTTTCAGCATACTAACATGTGGTATATTCGGAATCAGCGTAAACTTTCCTATAAGAATATGTATCAAGTTTTCAAAAATTTCAAAGTTGAAAAATCAGTCAAAAATCGAAATAATGCCGTTCGCTAGTTGTAAAAATCGGTAATATTTGCATGAAACGTTGTCCAAATTCAGATTGAACTACTCTTATGGAAGTATCCCTGTATAACCAATCCTAGAACCATGCTGTTTAAAACGTAGGTAGTAGGTGCTTGTAAAAAAAAAAAAAAAAAAAAAAAATTCTGTGAAATATTCCGTCCTCCGATTCTCTCGGTCGCTCTCTTTAATGTTTTACGCTCAACTGTTTTAGGACTTGATGTAGCTTTAATACTGACTGTGGCTTAGAAAATATCAGCCATGAAATTATTCTATTTATGTACGTACTAGCACGCAGACCCAAGGCCTCGCTCCGCTCGTTGATTTCTTCAAAAATTCGCTCATGAGGTCATGCTGCAAGACTGGACTTTTTTTCGGGTCTTTTCTGTTATATATCCGCATTTAGAAACAATTTTCCATAGAATGGCGATTGATCAGATTGATGATCCCCAATCATTTTTACGTCCACTGTAGTAAAATAGACCAGAATGCTGCGTATAGTTTGGTAGTCTGGATGCTCGCAAGCTCGCATCCAAAAAACACTTTACATAAAGTAATCAATCCCTTAGTAAAAATTTAGATTAGTTGGACATGTAGGTCAGAATGATGTGTATAGTTTGGTGGTTTGGATGCTCGCAAGCTCGCATCTCGAAAATACATTATATCAAGTAGTCAATCCCTAAGTAAAAATTTAGATTAGTTGGGCATGTAGGTCAGAATGATGTGTATAGTTTGGTGGTTTGGATGCTCGCAAGCTCGCATCTCAAAAATACATTATATCAAGTAGTCAATTCCTTAGTAAAAATACAGATTAGTTGGACATACAGGAATGAATGACATAAATGAATAGTTGAGAATTAACGGAAATATGCGGGGATATAACAGAAAAGGCCCGTTTTTTCGACCTTACATCACTAAAATGGCCATATCTCCCGTAACTTACAATGTAATCTTGAAAATGAAAATATCTTTGGTAAGAGCGTTAAATTTCCCATCTCCCTAAGGCATTTGGATTTTTTTTACAAAAGGTCACGTAGGCGAAAAAATGGACTAAACACGAGAATTTCTCAGTTTTTGAATATTACCGTTTTATTTAAGGTGGGTTAAGTATTAGAACGAAATTGTAAAAAACCGTACGCTTTGCAGGAAAACTTTGCGCGAAATTTTAGCTATCCAACGGTATGATCAATTTTTATTTCACTCTGTAAATTGGTGGAGAAAAGTATGTAAGTTTTTATGTTGAAAAAACGTGATTTTTTCCAATGAAATCGACGGTTTTTGTGAAAAATGACCTCAAAGAAAATACTATTTAGGGGTCGGTTTCTACGTATTTTTTCACGCTGAGTCGAATGGTAACACTGCCAGATCTTTCCAAATCCGTTACAACCGATTTTACACTGTAACTAACTAGCTTTTCGTTTACTTTTTATGCTCAATTTTGTGTGTTTTTAAGGGTAATGCATGTCATAACGGAGTTGGAGAGATCTGCGAGTGTTTCCATTCGATTCAGAGTGAAAAAATACTTAGAAACCGAGCCCAAACTCGTATTTTATTAGGGGGTCATTTATGACGAAAACCCTCGATTTCATGGAAAAAACCACGTTTTTCAACATACAAACATACTTTTATCACCCAATTAGTAATGAAAAATAAAAATTGATTATACCGATGGAAAGCTGAGATTTTGGAAAAAATCATAAAAAACTGAAAACTGTTTTCATAAACTGAAAAATTCTCGTGTTTAGTCCATTTTTGCCTAAGTGACCTACTGTGAAAAAAATCCCAACCTTAGGGAAGTAAGGTCAAAAACACAACAAAAAAACTTAAGAGTTAAACAACTTCAAAAATCAAGGGTTAAAAAAAAAAAATTGTTGGAAATTAGTTGTAGAATCAATCCCTTGGAGGTTAACAAACTTGTGAACGCCCTGTGTATAGATCTCCAACGATCCTTTCAATGTAATCCCCTTAAGTTGTGCTTTTCTCCTTGGACAATTACAAAATTTCATCACATAATTCCTATTTGAATTATAGACCCTTTATTTCAATTTTTAGGTATTTAGTTGATCATAAAATGTTCATAGTAAGATCTTTCTGTTTGCTTTTAAAGACATCAAATCCAGCACGTTATCAGCCGCGAACGACAGTGGATAATGAATTGACATCATGGTCAAATGAGAAAGGCGTTCGTTACCCATCTTATTTCTAAGGTATTTTTCTAATCTTAATTTCTAAGGTACTGCAGGTACATCTAGGAACATTCTCCCCGTAGGATATTGTAAGGAGTGTGGGGCGGAATACAGAACCCCATGAAGCACATAGGATAGATAAATTTCCCCTAGACAGCAAGATCCCATGAAGTAAAGTTATGAATTTTCTAATCCCGGAACGGATGGTGATGTGTTGTGTGAATTTCCGCTCCGCAAGAAAATCGATTTTCGAAGCGTTAGATCGCGGTTTTTTTTTTTTTTTTTATTTTTTTTTTTTTAAACCAAAAACCGATGGAAAACGTACCAGACAGGTTCACACTACCAGTCATAATTCCTCAAATTCCTACTTCGAAGTTGAGTGCCGAATTCGGTCTCATTCACTGATTCCAAATATGTTAACTTAATTATTGTTATTGTTGTGATATCGTTGGAGCAACGTAATTATGTAGCTCAGTAACATGGATGATACCTTGGTGAATAGTCAAAGAGACAATGCAACCCAATGTCCCCATTGTTCTAGAGGCTTTACAAGAAGAGAACTCACTCTACATATACGCTCCAGACATTCAAATATTGCGAACCTGAATACCAACCGTGGTACTCAAAGTATAATATCAATACCAAATGCTGGTCCTATTCAGAACTGTTTCATAAGAGGCTTCGGGGACGGGATGTTAAATTCTCCAGGAGGCTGGACCACATTAAGATGGGACATGCTGTAGCAGAGAGCCATGCGTCTGCAAGGAAAGCAGTACGAGTTACCTCAGGGAGCGGTCGGCGTGTCACTCCTTGCTGATGAAGTGAAAGGGGATTCCGAGGGAATACAAGATTCGGAGAGAATTTTCTTCCTCTGCAGTACTATCCTCCACAGAGAGAAAGGAATCTCTTCAGGGGAAGATGTCAGAAGGCTTCTGAACACCATAATAAAAATGTGGAGTGTTGAAAGGTATGAAGAGTTGCTACACGGCAAGGCTTACACGGATCGTTCAGGTATGGAGCTAGAGACGTTGATCTGTCTTTAAGGTCGTATACATGACCCATGTCCGTGTACCAAAATATCTAACTTCTTATCATAAGAATCTTACCTCTACGTATTGGAGCTATTAGCAGAACCTATGAGTATTATAAAAATAATTTTTGAAGAATTTCACATCAGACAAATATTCTCTGTTGGTAGTTCGTGCTAGTGAAATAATAGATACTACCCCTACTACTTACTTACCATGAATAATTTTTTAATCCATCAAAGAATTTCGGGGGGGGGGGGGGGGGGGGGGGAAGAAAATTTGTATCTCTGGTTAATATAAATTTAATTACAATTCGGATCGAATTTATCCGAATAATAATAATAGTAGTTCGTTTCACGAGTTCGTATCAATTTAATTAATTTTTCATGTTCTTGTGAATTCTAAGTGACTGAGTGAAGAAAACAGTACTTAGAATTGGAAACGTAAGTACTGACGTGAAGAATTCGACCGCGAACCAGTCTTGATCAACTAGTTTGTTCCCATAACACTGACCTCAGCAGTAAGTATGTTCCATTCTCTATCCGAATGACAGCTTTCGCTACAAGTGGATGAGTCGTCGTCCGATCTATACGGGCAGCTGATAGAGTCCTGGAGATCGGTATCCATATTCAAATCATTATCACTTAGACATCTTGCAATGTTCTCATTTCGTTCGCAGAGCACCATTTTCGAAAAAGTCTGCTCCAAGATGTCTAACCTCGTTTCGACATTCGAAACTTCTATTTTCACGAAGCCTGCGTCTTTTCTTAAGATATCCACAGATCTTTTCACGGATTTAACGTCTGACGAGAACTCTTCGAATTTTTCATTCATGAAATCCATGGCGATCTTCATTTCTTCCATTTCCGATTGCACAAACTTCATCTGAGCCTTACCGATTCCATCAGCATCAAAAGATTGACGCGGTCGACTAACTTCGCATGATGTACTTTTCCCTTCTTCACATGTTTCGGCCAAGACATTTTGGAAATCCGTCATGATTCACAGGTACACGAAACAAACACCAAAAGTCACTAAAAAAACTAAAAATAAGCAATGGATGGACGAAAGAACCACCGCGCACAAAAGCTAGACGGAAACTATCAGGTAGATTAGATTTCACGCGCCTAGATGTAAATTTGTGGTAGGTACATAAAAATATTAGATAATTCAGCACCTAAGATAACCTGGTATGACGAGGCAATACCGGTTCTTTCAGGGCTCTGAGGAGAGAACAGAGGTGTCATGAATAATGGATTTCTAGAAAAATGATGAATTTAATATCAGTGATATTATTATATAAATAGGTAGGTATCTAAAAATTTACCATATTGATAGTAATTGGCAATTCAATTGCTCGCTTCGCTCGCAAAGTGTGGCATGTAGGGAATATTGCTCGCTTCGCTCGCAAAGTGTGGCATGTAGGGAATGTTGCTCGCTTCGCTCGCAAACGATAGATCCCTAAGGGTAGGTTTAACTTCTGTAAGGGATGCTGCTCGCTTCGCTCGCTTGAGGAAGCATAATATGTTGCTCGCTTCGCTCGCAAAGTCTGGCATGTAGGATATGTTGCTCGCTTCGCTCGCAAAGTCTGGCATGTAGAGGATATTGCTCGCTTCGCTCGCAAAGTCTGGCGTGTGGGGAATATTGCTCGCCTCGCTCGCAAAGTCTGGCATGTAGGGGATGTTGCTCGCTTCGCTCGCAAACGATAGATCCCTAAGGGTAGGTTTAACTTCTGTAAGGGATGCTGCTCGCTTCGCTCGCTTGAGGAAGTTATACTGCCCACCCAACTTGGCAGACGTTTTTTTCTGTTGGAAATTCTTACAAACAAATTAAATCTTATGAAACTACGTGGAACCACAAAAAGTTTATTCGGGGAATATTGTAGGGAATATTGCTCGCTTCGCTCGCAAAGTCTGGCATGTAGGATATGTTGCTCGCTTCGCTCGCAAAGTCTGGCATGTAGAAAATGTTGCTCGCTTCGCTCGCAAAGTCTGGCATGTAGGGAATATTGTAAAATAAAACATATAATCACCCATCTATATTTATTATAAGTATCCTCCTTGGCAGGTCGAAGGGCATTATAATGAGAGTAGCCCGCAGAGCCAGAAAAGAAACAACGATGGCCATTTTGTAACCAGTGGATAAAAATATCCCACAAATAAAAATTAAGACTTAGATAAGCATACACCATCTTATAAATTGTACATATATTCTAGTGGTTATATTTACTACAATACAGCCAAGTGAAGCAAAGTTACGACTAGATGCATATAAAAGAATTATGCTCTCAGGTACAATAGCAGGAAATGGACCCATGCTGTGCTCGGTAGTCCATAGCGGCTGGGCAATCCAAGGTGGATACACAGATAACCCACACAGAACACACGAGCTACATTACCAACCCCTTCGATAAGAAGAGGCAATCCAATTGGTCAATATTGTTCTCACTCGGAAGTTGGATAACGGAAGGGCAAACAGGGCACAAGAGAGAGAGGGTGGGGTGGCTGAAAGCCCAGATATAGACCAATCAATTCACAATGTCACCATTGCTTATGAGATTGAATTCACTCCAAGTTCCATAAGTAGGAGATGTGATCTTCAATGCAACATCTTAATGGAACTATCGCCAATGGCTCTCCTCGCAGTGTCATCTAAAATACCAGATGGCATAGCTACAGTATTGAAGTTATGGTTTTGCTCAAAGTAGTGGTTTCGGTGCAGCGATAACTGAGACTCTATAAAGGAGGGATAATCAGAATACGTGTCCCAAATTGCCTAGAGCGTACTTGAAGAGTCGCAACAGCTGAAATACGAGTAATTCCCACCAATGGCAGTTTCGTAGTGTCACTGCCCACAGCTCTGTCATGAACACGGACGCAATAGGTGGTTGGCGTGTCTTGTGGCTTCATGCAAATGAAAATTAGGATTTGGGAAATTGAATTGAATTTGACTCCTGTGAAATACATGACGTTGAAAGAGTGTGTTCACCTCTGAACCAATAAACCCTAAATGGTCATGCTATACCCTACGCAACTGGATCTTAATTACTGATGCCTCCTATTCTAATAGCCAGTCAAAGAGTAGATCTATTGGTCTGATAATACCATATATATATATTCTTATTTATATATAATTATTTATTTATTTTATACTTTTATGTATATATACTTTTTGATATATATATATATATATATATATATATATATATATATATATATATATATATATGTGTGTGTGTGTGTGTGTGTGTGTGTGTGTGTGTGTGTGTGTGTGTGTGTGTGTGTGTGTGTTTGGTGGTCATTCTATAGGGGCACTTCCTTTCATCCCTCTCTCCCTCCTCCATCTTCCTCAACTTCCCTAATCCCTAGGGCCGGCGTCGGGTAAACCTGGGCGTCCTCCCCACTTTTTAATTTAGTTTTTTCGTTTCTTTTTCCTAATGGCGTGCCCCCTCCGTCTTTGAGGGGAGGTTTCCAAAAAAAAAAAAAAAAAAAAAAAAAGCTTTTCAAACGAAAGGATGAGTTTGTTTGCCAACAATTTTTGAGCACATTAAATTGGTTAAATTTCAAAAAATATGCTAAAAAATCACTAAAAATGACTAAAAACGGCCAAAAATTGTTAAATTTATATTATTATCAGATTTGTAGTAAAAAAAAGTTTATCAACGATGAACTAGAACATTAAAATTATGGTGAAAAATGTATTTAAATTTCATTACTATTTGCTGAAAAATCGATTTAAATACTGAAATATTGCTAAACATTCAAAATTTGTTTTGAATCGTAGGATATGATTTAGTACGAGTTTATTTGCCACAAAATTGGTGATTAACCATTTCTTTGCACTCAAAGGGCTCAAATTTCACGACAAAGTAACATAATATAGTACGATATACGAAAATTCGCTCATACGATCATGCTGCATGAAGAACTTTTTTCAGCTTACGTATATATTCCGGTGGACTGAAAGTTCGGTGAAAATGAAGGCCGGTGGAGGATCGTATCCTTTCGATTAGGTTGTATTTCCGCTACACTGGTATACTTACTAAATAATATGTATAATATGCAAATATTTTTAAGCGGATGTTCCGCGTCGACTATCTATTCTCAATGGTCAACAAGAGACTGGCTGAAACCACCGCGGTCCGAACGAGCAATTATGCAACCGAAGATAGGACGGACTTTGACCTTGTTGGTGATAATGGTTATATTATCGGAATCAATAAAATCATTATTATAATCATTACGAAACAAATTTGGATAGGATTAGACCGAATTATTAGTTTTCAATCTCCGATAAAAACTAGATTAGAACGAGTGGATTTCGATAAACAGGAATGATGAAGTGACTGGACGAAATATCGTTCCTCAGTATTCGAGTTGAACTGGTAACTTTCCCGATCCCTGGAGGGTCGGACGAAAGTTTTGTAAGTCTCGTTAAGACGAAAAATCAAACGAACTGCCGCTTAACAAGATATGAGGATTGAGAAGATAAGAGATATGAGAAGGACAAAGCGACACGTATGTCTCAAGTAGGTTCATAATTACTTCTGCCACTTACCGTGACGGTAAGCTTTCCTAATTCCTCAATTCTTGATTGATTCCTTGATTTTGATTGGTTGATTCCTAATACTCAAATCGTAAATCATTGGTTATATATGAGGATCTATATAAAGATCTTATAGGATTAGTTACGTTGCTTTTAATTGAAAAAAAAAAAAAAAAAAAATCCAGTTATACAGGCGTGTTGGTCTTCTAAAATGCGGTGTTGATAAAAATTAAAGAGTAAAACATATATATATTAATTGCTATGCAATTCTTGGGCCGACCCCCAATAATTTTTTAAATGTTCACTTTTTGTGTAACGTTTTTTGTCCCGAAATGGGAAGCGAGAGGTCGTGGGTTCGAATCCCGGCCAGGCCTGAAATTTTTTTTTTCGTGAGACGAAGGTTGTGGGTTCAAATCCCAGCCTGGCTTGAAAATTTTTTTTTCTCGTGAGACGAATTGCATAGCAAATTATCCTCGTTTTCTACACAGTAGAAAAGAGAAAAGATCCGGCGAGGCGCGAAGCGCCGAGTATAGATTAGGGGGGTCCAGGGGGGCGAATATATATATATATATATATATATATATATATATATATATATATATATATATATATATATATATATATATATATATATACTCGGCCCTTCGGGCCTCGCAAGGAGCTCCGCCCCTTGACCCCGCCAGGGGGGCTTCGCCCCCCTGGACCCCCCTAATCTATACTCGGCGCTTCGCGCCTCGCCGGATCTTTTCTCTTTTCTACTGTGTAGAAAACGAGGATAATTTGCTATGCAATTCGTCTCACGAGAAAAAAAAAAAAAAATTTTTTTCAGGCCTGGCCGGGATTTTGAACCCACAACCTTCGTCTCACGAGAAAAAAAAAAATTTTTTTCAGGCCTGGCCGGGATTCGAACCCACAACCTTCGTCTCACGAGGAAAAAAAAAAAAAAAAAAAAAAAAATTTTTCAGGCCTGGCCGGGATTCGAACCCACGACCTCTCGCTTCCCATCTCTGGACAAAAAACGTTACACAAAAAAGTGGACATTTTAAAAAAATTGTTGGGGGTCGGCCTAAGAATTGCATAGCAATTAATATATACCTATATATTAATACAGTGTATATATTATATATATATATATATATATATATATATATATATATATATATATATATATATATATATATATATAAAAGAAAGTCGTGTTAGTTACGCAGTTTATAACTCAAGAACGGCTGAACCGATTTTCATGAGGGTGGGCGCAAATTGACGTGCAAGTTCCGGAATAGAACATTGGTTATTAGCATTCCTTATTATTTTATTATTCCTTATATTTATTATTCCTTATTATTTTATTATTCCTTATATTTTATTATTCCTTATATATTTTATTCATTCCTTATTATTAGCAACATTGGTTATTAGCATTCCTTCCTCCTTCATCGAGAACCTGGTCTTCCTTAGGAACATTGTTTATGGTTTTCAAGGCTAATAATATATTCGGTTCCATCAGATTAAAGTGATCTATGATCTATTTCGCAGACAGAAAATGAAGGCAGTTCGAAAGGTAGGTAGGAGAATTAGGACTTGATTAGCTACGACGATGCCTAGTGCCCATCAGCTGAGTAGCTGGAATTTGGCATGTAGCCTCTGCGGGACTTCAACTTGATGATGCCTACGGCCCAGATCAGCTGAGTAGCTCCTAAAGTTAATCCCTGTGATATCTACAATATGAAGCTGGACTTTGGCATGCAGCCTCTGCGGGACTTCAACTTGATGATGCCTACGGTTTATGATCAGCTGAGTTGCACTTAAAGGTAATTCCTATTCTATTTACTATATGAAGCTGGAATTTGGCATGTAGCCTCTGCGGGACTTCAACTTGATGATGCCTACGGCCCAGATCAGCTGAGTAGCTCCTAAAGTTAATCCCTGTGATATCTACACTATGAAGCTGGACTTTGGCATGCAGCCTCTGCGGGACTTCAACTTGATGATGCCTACTGTTTATGATCAGCTGAGTTGCACCTAAAGATAATTCCTATGCTATTTACTATATGAAGCTGGAATTTGGCATGTAGCCTCTGCGGGACATCAAGAGACGAATAAAATGATGGGCTCTTTCCTGCTCAGCTGAGTGAGCTAAATTCTCTCCTTTTCACCCTAGGAATGTGAAATTTGACAAGAAGCCTCTCCAGGACATTAAAAGATGAATCAATGACGGGTTCCATCCAGATCAGCTGACTTTGCTAAATTCTCTCCTACTCACCCTAGAAATTTGAAATTTGATAGTAAGCCTCTCAGGGACATCGAGAATCGCATAAAATGATGGTATTTTTCCATGAATCACCACTTACAGCGTCCGACGTATTTTCAAAGCCTTCTGAGGTTGAACAATACACTAACAGAAACTAATTCAAATACGCCGACTCTACGTGACATAATAGCGTCTATTAAAAGGGAATGGGAAGAGAGCGGAAAGCAAGAGAGTTTGGAGGTATTGTTTACAAAATGATTAGGCCGTTATGAATCCAAATTATAATCCCTTAGGTATGTACCAGTATTCACCGTTTATACGGACTACTTTATTATTTATTCTCAATGTTTCTCAATTGAATAATAAATTTAAATAAATAAATAATTGTTATTTTTTAACCATGACTGAGCGAATAATATGTTCCGATTTGATCACCCTATATGCAATTTATCATGATCGTATTGTAGTTCTTTAATTAATACCTAAGTGACTATTTAAAGTGATTATTTATTCTGGTACGGAATATAACATTGTTTATATATTTATACACATATATTGACGGGTTCAATATTCCTTTTTCACTATAAATTGTATTAAGAATGTTCAGCAAATACTAGTTTGAACAAATCAGAAAAAAAAAACAACAAAAATCTCGTTTCAAGTGTCACATGCTTGCCAAACATTTTCAAGATACATTTGATAGAATGAGTTGAATCACACCAAATATCAACTTAAGGAGCGATGGAGTTGGCTGAATTTTGCATTCGTTCAAGTGAGGAATTTACACAATAGTTAGAGCCCTGGAACGCCGTGTGGAAAAGACCTTGTACTCGTACATAGTTCTGGCTGGCACTTTGATAGGAATTCGGGCCAACAGATTTAGCGCATTGTATTTATTCCGAAGAATCTTCGAGAGAGTGAAGATGTCGTGCTGCTTCTTTCTCTGCTCGAAATGGAATCAAGCTTTAACATTTTTCTCATGGCTACGTCGGAAAATTCGTCAATTGCAATGTATTTGTAGAAAACCAGCTTCAGAAATTCGTGTTGGACTCTTTCAGCGCAATTAATATAAGACGAGAAAGCAGGTTTTCATAGACATGACCCAAACCAGATGGCTTCCTGTTAATTTACATCATGAATTAGGTACTTTGTCGAAATTTATGAATGTTACATGGAAAAACAACTGACGATTGCAATCTCATTGTAACGTTTCCTGCAATAAACAATTCAATTAGTTGATTGTTTGGAGCAAGTCCTGCGAGGATGCAGTTATTTTTAATCTTTCGGACGCGAGATTCGTGTGCTTTGGGTAGGACCTGGTCGGGGCTATTGTTCTATAAAACGTGACACCAGGCCGAAGGTGTGCGAGCCATTTCAGTATTCGTGCCTACTTGGAAATTGTCGCGCTTCATAAATATGAACGAGGCAATTCATATTCGCATTACGGTCTTGAGAAGCGCTCAGTTCTATAGCTGAGGTTGAGGTTCTCGGAACGAAAGGTCTCATCTGTCATCAAGTGATTCAGCAGAACTGGTGTCGTCCCAATGGAATTGCTTGTTCTGCCCGTGAAAAAGACCCAGTCGGGCAACAGGAACTTATGAGCAAAATTTTGCACATTATTTTTGTGGTAAATTTTTGAAGAGAATGAAAGGCAATGGTTGGCAAATGCCAATAATTACGAATATATATATATATATATATATATATATATATATATATATATATATATATATATATATATATATATATATATATATATATATATAAATTATAGAATCATAAGTACAAATATAAACATAGATATACAAATTTTTTGGTAGAAGCACTTTTCAGGTCAAAGAATTTTTCCAAATTCCAAGAAAAGTTGTAAGTATATATATATATACGAGTACATATTACACTTTAGCTAACTAGCTTTTTTATCCTTAAAAACACATGTAATCAAGCATAATAAATGAAATACTCGTGAGTTAAAGTGTAAAACTCGATTATAAAGGAGTTGGGGAGATCTGCGAGTGTCACCATTCGATTCAGCGCGAAAAAATACGTAGAAACCGGTCCCAAACTCGTAATTTCTTAGCGGGTCATTTTTCACGAAACTCTCGATTTCATTGAAAAAAACCCATGTTTTTCAACATGCAAACGTAATTTTCTCCCCCAATTAGCAAATTAAAAGTAAAATTGACTGAAACCGTTCGAAAGCTGACAGTTTGAGGAAGTTTTTCTAGTACCGTGCGCGAAGATTCCTTGGGATTATCCATGCCGTCTAGCGGGTTAAAAGATACGAGGTTTTTCACTTTTGGCCATTTTCCTACTTTGGGGGAGATTCCTATGTAACCTGCATAATCTAGCACGTTAGTTTGCCAATCCAACGGTATTTAACGCTTTTTCCAACGGTATCCACAAGGTTTTGTTTACTCAAAATATTAAGGTAGTAGGTAGCCATTTTGCATACTTAAGGTCGAAAACACATAAAAATCTTAAAAGCTGAATAAATTTAAAAAAGCGTTAAAAATGAATAAATAAAATATAATAAATGAATAAAAAATCTCTAAGTGGAGGGTTTAGATCAGATATTAGTAAACACCCTGCAAAATAGGTTCGGTAATTGTCAAATTTTCTCTCATTTGATCGTGCTGCATGACTGCAATTTTTAGATGCAGTTAGTCTTAAAATTCTCGTCGGCACGTATCCCCTTCTACCCTATATGTATACCAAGATATACAGGAAAGAACTGAACGTGAGTTTTACAGTCACCAGTAGATACAGAAACGCTGGAAACTGGCAACGCTGGACGTAACAATGGTTTTTTAGTGATCAATACCGGACCTCCGCTCCTCCTGAGTGAGTTTGAAAAGATCCTGATGGGCTTGAATTGACTTTCCAGATGCAGCGAGGCTCTATTTTGACTAGTACATTTGTGTGTTTGTCTGATTATTTGTGGCGCGATGCAATCCGCAATTTCGTACCTATCGACTTGAAATTTAGAGGGTAGGCTTCTAACATGAACAAAATTTTCTCTATAGCTTTTTGAGGCGATCCGATTTGACGCCGCGCGCCAGGAACGTAATCATGGCGCCAACGCCACACTATTTTTCAGTTTTGCCTTTAACTCCCAGGAAACTGATTTTTCGAGTATTTTGACCAACTCGAAACTTTGAAAATAGAATTTCCAACAATTTTGGTCCTCATGAGTTCCTTTTGTTGGACGAAGAGTTCCCAGAATGAGAAAAATGATCGCCGAACTTCTGGTACCTAGTGCTCACACTCAACACACTCAATGGTCTGGCTCCACTACCAACAAAAACTAAATCGTGGAATGAGAAAGGTACCTAACACGAATCAACATCAATAGGCTTCTGGTAACAAGATCGACTAAATCCAGTTGATTTGATGATAACTGTTCGCGAGGCAAACGAACAAACAGAAATAGGTAATTACTATACAAATAGACAAAGAAAATTGTAGCCAATAGAGTATTTTTGCTCTTCTCTTATGTAGGTACCTCGTTTTCACGTTAACTCGTAAAAAACTGTCAAAAACGAGCAAACATGTAGGTATATCAATGCTAATTTCTTCACGTAGTACCCATTTTTTTGAGAACGGAAAAACTGAAAAAAGAGAACACCATCATATAAAGTATGCAACTTCGAAAAAATGTAATCGAGTGTTGGGTTTATCATTGTGAGGTTATGTTAATTCCCCTTCAGGACGTTGGAATACGGTGGATGTATTCCACTTAAGTATCAAAATGCTTAGAATAGAAATTGTAAAAGAAAAAGGAAAAAAAATCCATCAATACGCCTGCCGTACGTCGAACAGTGGGCGCAAAATAGAATCTAGCAGTTCAAAAGTCGAAAAATTAAGGTGTTCCTTGTGGTGAATTTACCACCAACAAAAATAACTTTAATAAATAAAGACGGTGGGCCACCTAAAAAACATAATCCCAAGCTCCAATACGAGAGCTCCCTAGCGGCAAAGCGGGGAAGACAGCTTCCCAGGGAAAGCAGACAAATGAGAAAAATAGGGAATAATTCTCATCGTCCCGAGCTCTCTAAAGTCAGAACAGGGAAGGCAACGTCCCCGCGAAGGATAATCCCAGATCGTTACAGATTATCCAAGACAATTAAAAACGGCGGAGCTAATATTACCGTTTGCAATACCTTCCTTGGGATAAGGGAAAGCAACCCAAGAGCGCCCTAGCGGCGGGTAGGGGAAAACTAAAGTTTCCCCTACCACGACCCACATCATAAAGATCAGCGTCGTGAAGACCAATCTGAAGAGACATTACTCCACGGCTCACATACCCTATATCCTCTAGAACACAAGGATATACGAGATAACACCGGTACTTCTTCGTACCCCTCACAAAACTCTTTTCAAGGGTCAAGCCCGTATAACCACATGTACAACGTGGCTCGTGATATTCCACTGGGAATACCGACTCCCAGTAAAACTTACGTAAATCCACTACATTCCTTATCTGGTGAAAAGCGATCAGATCAACACTTTCAAGACATCCAGGTGGGCCGTTAACGAGTTGGTAAAACGCAGATAGTGAACTTTGAACCGCCAGAGAAGATACAGAACTGCAGGACCCAAGGAAAAACGCCGCTTCGCGGCCACTCAGTCTGTGTTAAACTTACCGATAATATAGTTTTATGCATTCCCGTGTTTTGCTTCCGAGTCTACCCAAAGGTTTCGCTTTCGGGGGAAAAAAATGTTTGGTCTCCAAAAATCAAATTTCGCATTTTACGTTTTAGACCATTCTGAACAACTTTGGTTCCGTGTCTGTCTGTGTGTGTGTGTGTGTCTGTCGTGTGTCCGCAAATTCTTGTAACAATCTTATTTTCCACAGTTTTCATCCGATTTGGATGAAATTTTCAGAGAATGTGCGGGCTAGGGTGCAGACGGTCCCCTGTCAGTTTCATTGTTGCCAAATCAATACTTCACACTGTGGTGCCCATACGTAAATTCCATTATTCTCTATTTTTTCCGATCTCGCTCCGATTTGAATGATAGTTGGGAGATGACGATTTGATCATCCCATATCAATTTCAACATGATTGTATCATTAATAGCCACTACGCATGGGCCATTGGGAAATCCTTCTAACGACCTCCATTTTCACTGTTTTCATTTGATTTCGATGAAATTGTCTGAGAATGCGCGGGTTAGATTGTACATGGTCCCCTATCAGTTTCATTGTTGCCAAATCAATACTTCATTGCGCATGCGCAAACGTGAATTCCATTATGCTCCATTTTTTCACACTCTAGTCGTTTGATTTCGCTTAAATTTGGATGATAGTTGGAAGAATATTACTTGATTACCTCATATAAATTTCAACACGATTGTATGCACCAATGTGAAATACTTAATTTCCACAATTTTCTTCCGATTTTGATGAAATTGTCAGCGAATGCTCGGGTTAGGTTGTAAATGGTCCCGTACCTATTTCATCGTTCTCAACTCATCAGTTCATTCACCATCTTAAATTACTTTCAGTATCATTTTTTCGTTTCTTAATTGATCAATTATGGCATTTCACGCTACTTGTTGATTTACTCTTTTCCGCTATGAAATTAAGATCATTTAAAACTTTCCAATGATCTATAGTACATTCATGATAGGTGAACGAGGAAGCTATATGTGGCAGACTTTTTATTATTCCTTTTTTAAATAGTTTAAATTTATGGATATCACGGAGGTAGGTAAGTGGACTATTTTCCCAGGCTTTAATTATTTTTATCATTACAACGAGGCAACGAAAGTCTAGCGGTTCAAAAGTCGAAAAATGATGGTTTTGGCAAACCGGAATCTATTCACCTGTTAGTTGTGATCTCAGAGAGAGCAAAACAAGACATAATGACTAGGGAAGTTTCCTTTGCATCGTAGGAGTAAACAAAGAGGACGATTTGACACCCAGAGCCGATGAGAATCAATCAGAATTCTTACTTGTAGATAATATCCCTTACAGAGGATAAATTTAATTGTTTGGGTTATTATCTCGTTGACGTTACATTCCGAAACAGAACCAAAACACTGTATATAAATAACACCCTTTGAAAGATGCATTATTAAGTAGGTATTATTTTTTCAAACAGATCTTCACTACTACATTTTAGATTAGCATTTAGAACTTTCGTGATTTTGCGACATCCTTAATAGAGATTTCTTGAGAATAAAACTATTGAGAAATGTTTAGAAAGGTCTCTGAATGTAGTTCAATAATAATTTCGGTGTTCTGTTGGGTTCAGTGGACAAATTATGAACAGTAAAATGTGAAAAAATCATAACACCCTTAATTTTCTTCGAATTTTCAATTTCTTGAGATCAATGAACGCATAATTATTTTCTCTACAACTTTTATTAAATTGTTGTGTAAATTATGTTGAAAATTTTTGAAAAATATGCCAAAAATGTGTTTTTTAAAGTTTTGCATGAAAAAGAGCGTTTAGAAACTATTTTAGATAAAGGAACACGGGTTATATTCGGAATCCGCGTAAAATTTCCTATGTGAATAGACAATAAAACAATTTTGTTCGCCTAGAATTGAATTTCGCCCCTTGTGCGCCGTCCAAAGCTTTTCTCCGAAACTAAAAGACCAAACCATGAAATTCGGCTCAATAATCATACACCGGCCGAGAATGGGCCGGTAACATTGGCATTAATTTTTATCAACCTTAAAGCGTAGCAATAAGGGGCTAAAATATTAAATAATCGAGGTCTCGAAAACTGACAGGCTGACTGTCTCGTTCGCTCTTCTTAAGGGATAGCAATTTAAAAAAATAAAAAATAAATTAATAAATATGATAATAACCCAAGTAGGGCTCTTCATCTTTGAATTAGCGAATCAATCACTAAATTTCATGAATGAACGCTAGAGAGTACAAGAGGTTGTAAAATCGAAACATAGAAATCTCCTAACTAATAATTTCCGTCGATCGTATCAGCTGATATAATTCCAATGGAATTCTGATTTCGTGAAATCGATTCATTATAACTCTTAAAGCTATGAAATGTTATAGCTCTCGACTAGTGAATCGTTGGTAGGCGTTTTATCTCATAATTTCTTCCCTGTTTACCTATAGGTACCTAGTGGAAGATAGATAAGAGTATAGGATTTCGCTTTCGGGAGATGAAAAAAATGTTGGCTCCTTAATAAGAATGTCCTCTCACATTTTACATTTTAGCCCATTCTGAACTACTTTTGTTCGTATCTGTGTGTGTGTGTACCTGGCTGTCTGTCGTTTGTCCGCAAATCCTATATAGTTACAAGCTTAATTTCCAACCGATTTCGTTGAAATTGTCAGGGAATATGCGGGTTAGAATGTAGAAAGTCCCCTGTCAGCAATAATTAAAAAAAAAAAAAAAAAAAAAAAAAAAAAAAAAAAAAAAAAAAAAAAAAACATAAAATGAAAGGATGATACTGATCGATGAGCCGACATGTATACAATGCTTTAAGATATTGCCATTGTAGTTAATGAAAGTATAGATTTGTATAGGAAGGAACTTACTGCTGGGGGCTCCACGGTGATGTCTTGAGTCCTGTAACAAAACATAGAAATGTATTACGATCCACAAATTCACTTATCATATCGGACGATAAGAAAATGTATATACTTTTTGATTAGTTTAAAGAAAGTTATGCAGTCGTCCTATAAATATATTTCCGGAACTCCCCAGATTCGGACTTTAATGGAACTGTTGTAGAATTTTAACGTGGAATTCGTTTTTACAGAGACTTTCTTGCCAAAAATTTGTCATCTGTCAACGACACACATAATGACACATAACAACGACACGTAATAAATAAGGTTATTAGCTAGTGTTATGTTGCCTTGTGATCTCTTGAGCAAATTTATTTTTCCGCTCATGACCCAGTCTTGTTTTTTTTTTAATTTCGACCTCAGACTTGGATTTAGCACCCTCAAAAACGTATAAGTGACAATCTTAAGCTCCAAAATCCAATTGATTAAGCAGGACTTAGGTGAAGAAACTACGTTAAACGTCATTTGAAACATATCAGTAGGAGGAAAAAGCAGATTCTGGCGCAGGGGCCAACACGAGGCAGGTATACGTTTCGATGATACGTTGAACGTAGGACGTTACGTTGGCATTAATTATGTCATTTTTTCGGCATTTTTAATGCCTAAACGTGAAGAAGGCAAAGTGCTTTTTTCCAAGGTCAGCAGAGAATGTTGAGGAAGAATAAGTGCTAAAACCGCATTTTGGCAGAATGCATTTTTATTAAATCTGTCAGATTAGGGCTCCTAGGGGTTTATCATTGAATTGTTACCTCCCCAAGGGTTATGTTTAGCATTTTTCTTGCGTGGAGGTAAAAATTAGAACATGTTTTAATTTTCCAAGTGAGTTTAAAAATGCTCCGCCAGGATGCGCAATGGTCGAAAAAGCTGACCTTGGAAAAAAGCACTTCATCTTCTTCACGTTTAGGCATTAAAAGTGCCAAAAAAAAAAAAAAAAAAAAAAAAAAAAAAAAAAAAAAAAAAATACTAGTGTGATACGGCCTTTAGCGATACGTTGTCGGTGCATAAGCCAACGGGGCATCGATGTCAACGCACACACGTATTACCAACATAATGTCTTACGTTCAACATGCCGTCGAGACCACAGGCGGTGGTCTCAATATGGATATTTTTGGCGTACAAAAATATCAATAATCAATACTTTTAGTAAAATATGGATTAATAAGCAAAATCAATCCTTTTAGTAAAAACAGATTAGTTGGACAAATTGATCAAAATCTGTGGTTGGAATCAAGTGTAAAAAATCCCCCAGAGTCTTCTGAGATCGAATAGAGCTGAGTCCAACAGTCATTACCCAACTAATCGCATGAACGTTTTTCGCTTCCGAGACTGCAAGGCAGCGGAAGCTTTGTTTTCACTTTCGAAATGAAAAAAAATTTTTTGCTCCAAAATCAAAATTTCCACTCGCATTTTTAGTTTCAGAGCCTCCTGAACAAATTTGGTTCCGTGTCTGTCTGTCTGTCTGTCTGTCCGTCCACATTTCCTTGTAACAGCCATAACTTCCACAATTTTGATCCGATTTTAACCAAATTTTCAGAGATCGTGCGGGTTAAGCTCTAGATGGTCCCCTATCAACTTCATCATGATCGAATCAACGGTAGCTTCTGCGCAAGCGCTAACGTGAATTCCTTGTGACGGTCATAACTCGGTCAATGTTGAACGGATTTCGGTCAGATTTTCAGGAATGATGTGGGTAAGGTCCCTTGAGGTCCCATATGGCAATCATCATAATTGCATTAGCGGTACGCTCTGCGCATGCGTGAACGAAATATTCTTGTTACGGTCCTTGCAACAGCCGTAATTTCCACAATTTTGATGCGATTTTCTTCAAATTTTTAGGGATCGTGCGGGTATAGCTCTACATAGTCCCCTATCAGTTCCGTCATGATCGAATCAACGGTAGCCTCTGCGCAGGCGCAAACAAAATTTTCTTGTTTCGGTCATAACTTAGGCAATTGTGAACGGATTTCGGTCAGATTTTCAGGGATGATGCGGGCAAGGTTTCTTGAGGTCCCGTATCACATTCTTCGCGATCATCAGCAGCAGTACGCTAGGCGCATGCGCGAAAGTGATGTTTTTGTTTCGGTCACAGCTTAGTTTATCGGATTTTGTTCAAATTTTCAGAGATGATCCCGGTAGAGTCCCTTGAGGTGCCATACGAATCGTACGGTACAACCAGTGATTGTGCCCATCATGCCGGGAATTTATTTGCAGGGAATATTCCCGACCGGGAATTATTCTTTTAATTCCCTGATGCCAGAACCGGTCGTTTCTAGTTTTCTGGAATTTAATGGAGACGTACTGTGAAGGTCACGAGGAAGCTCATGTGCCATTTCCTTGGCAGTGTATTTTTCTCTTCAAATATTGTTTAAATGTAAGCTCTGGGGGGCGGCAGTAAAGTTTTTGCCTATTAATTATTGTTAAACATACGTGGGATGTTTCAAATTATAACAGTAAAAAAGAGGGAGTTTTGAAGAGTCCATATAGTATTTCAAAGCGATATTTTGAATGGGAGAAATCTCGGAATGAAAAGGGGAGAATAGTAAAGAACACCCTCAGAGAATCCTCACTTAACAACTTCCTTTGAATCACCATTTAATGAAAGTGGTAAATAAATTTCTAAGTGATTGAATTTTGTGTTTCATTTTATAATTTTTACCTTTTAAAAGTAAGCATTCATTATAGTGAAATAAGAAATGTACCTAATGAAGACAATATTTAGATTGTCTCATGGTAGCAGACGTAGTTATGGTCCACAGACCTCTTCACAGGCCCAGCACGCTTCTTCAGCATTGTGCTAAACGTCACCCTCGGTTACTAATAATGTAAAAGGTACCTGCCCGTGGACTTGAACCTCCTAACGACCATAAAGGCGCCTGTAAACCTCAAATAGGGTCCCGAAAGGTCACCGCTTGCCCCCTTTGTGATGGCGAACCGGAAAGTTAAAGCGGTTCACTCGGGCGGCGCGCGGTGGCTACGGAGGCGGAAGCTCTTCGGCGGCGGCGGCGCCTACCAGATTTTCGCGGTCGATCGGCTCTCAGATTTCCCCTGAAAGCTTCGACAACGCGCTGGTGAACCGTCAAAGGACGTGAAGGACGTCAAAGGGCCCGTTGGAAGACGTCAAAGTGAAAATTTCCCACCTTTCAGCTCAAACGATATCGCGGAAGCGTAAAGTGGAAGAACAGTTGAACGGAACGACCTAATGACCGAGTTTCTTAATAAACGATTTTTAATTACTTTTTGAAGAGTTTTGATTACCCAACACCAGAAAGGCTCAAGAAAAGTTATTCAATCAGCTAAAAAAAAACTCAGTTGTGCTACATCATCTCAAAAGCGAACTTTCGTGAGATGTAATAATTTTTAATGATTTTGGTTTATTATAAATTATACGTGTACCATTAATCTATACCTATAAGAATCAAATTGTGTTAGTTAGTTTGTTTATATGTCCTTTATGCGCGACCAAAATTATGAATCGATTTCTACAGCGTGCCCTTTGAGCACCAGAGAGAAAGATAGGCTATATATAAATGTCGCAACTCATACCTTTCAGCTTTAAAATCACCATTGTATTGAAAAACCGCGTTTGCTTCTTGCCTCATTCTAACAACAATACTTGATCATTTAAGCCGTTGGCTCAAATTATTGAAAAAAAAAACTCATCTTTTCGCTTCGGCAAAGTTGCTGCTTATTTAGTGTATAAAGAAACGCTTGCATACGAGTCTGCAACACATTGGGACATTTTATGTCTTTAGTTGCAGACTCGTATGCAAGCTCTAAGAGCCACTCAGCTGATCCGGACCCCGGGCATCGTCAGGTAAATGTGCCAAAGAGGCTACATAGGAAATTACAGCTTCCTAGAGTGTAAAGCATAGAAATTAGCTTTAAGAGCTACTCAGCTGATCCGGACCCAGGGCGTCGTCAAGTAAATGTCCTAAAGAGGCTACATAAGAAATTACAGCTTCCTAGAGTGTAAAGCATAGAAATTAGCTTTAAGAGCCACTCAGCTGATCCGGACCCCGGGCATCGTTAAGTAAATATCCTAAAGAGGCTACATACGAAATTACAGCTTCCTAGAGTGTAAAGCATAGAAATTAGCTCTAAGAGCCACTCAGCTGATCCGGACCCTGGGAATCGTCAAGTAAATGTCCTAAAGAGGCTACATACGAAATTACAGCTTCCTAGAGTATAAAGTATAGAAATTAGCTTTAAGAGCCACTCATCTGATCCGGACCCCGGGCATCGTCAAGTAAATGTCCTAAAGAGGCTACATACGAAATTAAAGCTTCCTAGAGTGTAAAGCATAGAAATTAGCTTTAAGAGCCACTCAGCTGATCCGGACCCCGGGGATCGTCAAGTAAATGTCCTAAAGAGGCTACATACGAAATTACAGCTTCCTAGAGTGTAAAGCATAGAAATTAGCTTTAAGAGCCACTCATCTGATCCGGACCCTGGGCATCGTCAAGTAAATGTCCTAAAGAGGCTACATACGAAATTACTGCTTCCTATAGTGTAAAGTATAGAAATTACCTATTAAAATGATTTAACCACCGCTTCACAAATCAAACCGTTCTCGCAATATTCGGATCACCTGCTATGAATCACATCATCGAAACACCAGCTCAATGAAATCATCAGAAATTAACAAGCCGTTGCAATCATGTTCACAATATCAATTATTGAAAATGATCACCTATGTGTAAACAATTATTCATATAGCCATGCTCATAACTCAGCTTGTTGGCCACGCACTTCGGAGTAGTTAACATAATATGGTTGGATAAATCGAGAGCTTTCGAACGAATGGTCAACGAATTTTGTGGGATGAAAAACGACGAAGTACCATTTCCCTAGCAACAACTCGGTTGTAAGCGGAAATCATCAGAATATTTGGTAAAAAATTTGGTAACGGTTTTCGAGTTATGGGCCAGAGCAAAGACATCAAATGTCAAAATGCACATGCTTGTCATTATGTTTACGATGCACTATTAGTTAGTAACTTGGTGCTATATATAAATCAGCTTTCCTTGACACCGCAGAGGCTCATTGGGGATCATGAGATGCTGTGATAAAATGAGAGCATTCCAAAATGTGGCGAACGATTATCGTGGAACGATAACTAAGGGAGTTGCACTTCCCTAGTATAATAGAATAGTATAATAAACTAGAATAGATAAAATAGAATACTATAATAAACACCACCCTTTTGTCATGGGTTTAGCCATGGGTCCCCGCTCCGAATACGACAGGAAAATATGAAACGAAAGTATCGCGGAGTTTTCTGTTGATTTCCACGTGCAACCATTCCGCTGCTAGGGAAGTGTAACTACTAATGTAAGTAGGTACGAATTGTTTTGAAATTTGAACTTTTTGCGTGCAAGGAAATAGTTAACCATTAATTTTATGGCAAAAAACGTTTTCTAGATAATAATCTCCTATTCAAATAGGGGTTTGAATTTTTAGCCATTTTAGCAGTTTTTAAGTACATTTTAATTAAATTTTTCAGCATTATTTTATAAATGAATTTTTGAAGGTTCTATTTTATAGATACTAACGATTTTAGCCATTTTTAGTGATTTTTTCAGTACATTTTGTGAAATTTGACCAATTTAATGAGCTCAAAAACTTCTGGCCAACAAACTTCTTTTGGAAAGTTAGATTTTTTGGCGCAAAAACGGAATTTTTATCTCAATCCTAAGGAGAGTTAGGTATCGTTTGGAATGACTCATAAATATATACACAACTACATTTATAGGATTCGTTTCAGAATGACTCAATACGGATTTCAATGAAGAAAATTTTCAAAAACTTCGACTAAACTTTTACTTTTTTTTTATTTCTTTGAAATAGCTTCATTTTCTACGAAAATTCGCTAAAACGTTGTCTATTTCAAGAAAAATGAAGAGTTACAATGTTAAAACGATTTTGACGGTTGGGCCATCATCAGTAACTAACAATAACTGAACACACATTAGAAAGGACACTGCTTATATAGTCACAGGTGCAAGGAGATTGAATCCCATTTGTCAAGAGAAAGTAAAGGGGGAATCCTACTTAGAATTTCTTCATTTTTTAAGAAAATCCTTCTCTTCCAAAGGGAGGTATGTTGAATGTACTTGGAAAATTCGATACGATCAAAAGTGAGAGATCTGGTAAATGTTTAAATGAGGATATCGCTCAATATATTTCACCACTGATAAGTCCACTTCTATAAAGCTAGTAATTAGCCCTTCACACAGTTGAAACCACATTGAGTAATTCTTCCCCTCCTTTCACTTCATCTGATTAGCTACAATCCCCCTTCATTTTGCTTGCACTTAATTGGTTGTTCTTCCCGCTCCTTTTCTTTCAATGGGATTCAATTTACCTTCACCTGTGACTATATAAGCACTGTCCTTTCTAATGTGTGTTCAGTTATTGTTTGTTACTGATGATGCCTAACCGTAGAACTCGATTTAACATTGTAACTTTATTTTTCGTGTAAATGGACCATTTTTTTTACTAACTTCAATTTTTTTTCTACAGACGAGCAGCAATATACCTTAATAAGGAAATAATAAACCTTTGTGTAATAATTTGCAGCATTTCCATCACGATTAAGTGAGATCTATAACCTATGAAAACAATAGTAGTCTCTGACCACTAATAGAAGCCCTGGATAGTCAAAACTAGTTACGGGTAGGCCAGACGCAAACGCGTCGTAAGCTGCCTGAATCAGTCTAATAAACGACTTGTTATTTTAAATGCAAGTGTATAATACATCCATTTCGGGGTCTGCCGTTTCAAATCGTTGCCCATTGCCGTTGTTGACTCAACTCTGTCGCTTCAAAAGGATTTCTGTCGTCAGAACCCCCTCCCCCTTCCTATCAGAATGCTGCTCGTTATCTTAGGAGAACACCTACCCGCGAACGCCAAGATAGGCAACTGCGGGAAAACGTCACCATGTAGAGACATGACCCTCTTTGGCACCTTCGCTGAGGGGACCGGTCCGCATGTCAGCTGAGCAAAACGGGAGTAGGATCGTGTTTCCCGTCAACCTCGGAGAATCGCGATGTCACAAAGCGTATTTGATAATTTGATTTAAATATACGAAAATAGTACTTGACATAATACAAAAACTGCCAGGTTGGGTGGGATCACCTTCATTCCTCACATACTCTAACATGGACGGATAAAATTAGTTGAAAACCAAAGTACGAGTAGAAATGATTGAATGAAAATAATACAGGATCTAGTACATCTGTATTAATGCTAGAATGCAAATTAGAGATATATTCATGTTTGCATGTGCGGAAATTGTTTAAAGTTCAACCCTCACAATAATTAAATATTTCATCAATATCGATTCGTTATTCTCGAAGTGTCATCCAATATTGGTTTTGCGTATGCGCAATAGTGACCTATTATTCAAGCAAGTGAAATGAAATACAAAAGGCATGATCCATAAGAAATTATAACGTTTGCGAATGCGCACAGACTACTATTATTCCAACGGCAATGAAATTTATAGGGAATCTTCTAGGAGTAAAACTGCACAATCCCTGACGGTTTCATAAAAATCGGTGATTTAATCTCGGAGTTATGTCTGTGTCGATTAATTTTGGTTTTGCGCATGCAATATAGTCATTACTCCAACAATCGCGATATGTTTTAAGGGTTAATTTAGTAGTAATTAGTTCAATTAAAGGTCAAGCCCAACTGCACAATTTACAATAGTTCACCATTAAGATTGAAAGATGTAAAATGAAGATTGCCTCTGCACGATTACGACACAACCTCGTTCTCCAAGCCAATTGGCCCTTCAACAGCTCGCCTCGTCAGATCCTGCTGGCAGGCACTCTCATAACCTTCAATGCAGTCTAAATGCTCCCCGAGTCTCCACACTTCAGTCTTCAAGTCAAAAAGTATGCCAGCAGTCCTTGGGGAGGATTGCTGAACGGCAGGATTTGCCAGATCTGCTTCCCGATCAAACTGCTTGCAGTGTGGCTTCAAGCGAAGAGATTGAATGACAGAAACGTGCATTGAATTGACAACCTCAATTGCACAATTCCACATTCAGATTGAACGATTTAGACTGTAGATGGTCCCCAATGGAATCCACCGCTCCCGAGTGACTGCTAGCTTTCGCGGCTGCGCAAACGTAATACGTGCCGCTTTTACTCAAACTCCAAAGGAACTCTTCTCATATTTTTAATAGTATTTGTAACATTTTAATGATCCATACATTCATGTTATAGACAAGAAGAAGATATGATTCACACCCAACTTGGCAAAGTTTGTATGATTGACAGCTGGGTTGGCAGTAGCCAGATAGAAGGAAGTCAGAATGAAAAAATCGAGAGAGGATAGCGAAGAAATAACCCCTCGTCATTTAGTCCATCTAACTTAGGTAACTATTAAGTACACCTTAAGATAATTATAGATGTTTGATTAAAGAAGATGGTGGTCTTGGTGGTTTTGTTCAGCACTTAAGCATTTGTGTGCATCAATTTTTAACGTTCGAGTTTATCGGAAACAATGATTGCTTAATTTCAGCAATAAAGACACATGTTCATCTTTATTCGTATTTAGCTACTTTTCGAGGACAGGGGATTTTCATTGAAAATACGATAGTACCGGTAACGCCGTCGTCCATGTGCACTCGGGAACGAACATTATCACCAAGGAGACCTTGAAATTAGCATCATCTGAATGGAAAGGCCAAGAGACAGCACCTGTTCATACGAGTTGATTCGGGCTAGAGTAATTAGCCACAATCACAAAGGATTTCTCACATCCGTGGTATTAAACGGGGATATCTAATTATCTGAGATGAGACATCAAAAAAATCAAAGATGAAAGATCAATTAAAATAATAAATTATGTATCAAAGTACAGCGTTTAGAGTTTCGAACATACACTAATTCGAAAATCCCTAAATCCCAACTCTAAAAATCAACTAAATTAATAGTTTTACATTTACATTTAGAAGACAAGCACAGCAGTATTATAAGAGTTTTCCGGAAAGCTAACAAATAAGCTCTCAATGAACGAGTCGAAATTTTCGAGTTTCTCCCTGAAATGAAAACCCGCTCGCCAAGCGATGTAGACGATAAACTGCCCTTGCTGTTATGAATGGCTTTCTATCTTCGGTTGTTTACATTTTCTTTTGTTCGGTTCAAAACGGGAGTTATCTCTGAAGGAACCTTGAACCTCGATTTTCGACGAGGCTACCACCTACCTACATCGAAGAAGCGACCTGGAATGTTCTTCGATCGTTAAATTAGAGTTCACTCATTCAACTGAATGCATTTGCCTCGGCTGCGATTGGTGTAAATTACTGTTTATTATTTTCAATATCATTCCTTGACATTTACCAGCAATATTCATTTCAACATTTATTTATCTCAAAATTATTTGGTTTACATTTCAAATAAGGAAAAAACTGGTTTATGGTAACTGAAGTAAGGTGTATAATCACTCAGTTGCTTTCTGCATTCTCCATTGACCCTCCCTCTCATATTTCAGCTTCCTGCGTTCAATAAGAGAGAAAATGGCTTTGGAGCTCACTCAGCTGATCAGTGCTTCTTCAGTATTCTCCCTTGAGCCTCCGTTTCAAATTTCAGCATCCTGCGTTGAAACACATGTGATAGCGGCTGTAATATCGTAACGATAATATCGTCTCGTAGCTATAATTTCGTCTCGTAACGGTCATTTTGCCTCATTTTTAGGCGGGTTATGATGACAAAAATTGTACCATGTAAAAAAAAAGTCTGTCATGTTGGTGGTGACATAAAATTCCTAACAGGAATGAATGGATTATTGAATTGTTCCAAATAAACGAGGGTTCCTTTGGATTTTCAGTAAAACCGTTCAATCAGGCAATAAGAAAATTAAGCTTGATAGATTTTAGTTTTTGCATTCGCAAAAACTATCAGTAATTTGGAAGCGATAGAATTCATTGGGGCTCATCTACAGTCTAAACAGTTTGAGTTCGGAAATGTTATTGAAATCCCACAGAAACTGTAGATGTGAGGCTTGTTACAAGGATATGAAGTTCTTGCATGCGCAGCAGTTCCCAATGCTACGATTGTAATGAAACTCATGTGAGGTAATCAAATTGTCATTTACCAACTACCTTCCGAATTTGAGGGAGATCAAAAAATGAGAAAATGACGCTTGATGGATTTTACTTTGCGCATGCGCAGTAAAAACTATATTTTCTGAGTGATGAAATAAAAACTATATTTTCTGAGTGATGAAATTGATAGGGACTATCTTCAGCATATTTCGCTCATTCCCATAAAAGTTCTTCGAAATCAAATGAAAATTGTATTAGTTATGCTGGTAGCAAAGGTTTCACATTCGCATGTGTGTAGCAGCTACTAGTGATAAGATGCTGATAAAATTGATATGGGATGATAGAATTGTCGTTTCCTAAATTTTCATCAGTAATCCGTTTGATCTTCTCATGACAGTCATCTAGCTGAAGGGAGACACTACTGAAATGTAGCTTTATCTTATTAACAGTTTCTTCTGAAGTTCGGAGATCTGCTTCTGAACGGGAATAAGTGCATTCATTTTCGAATTCAACGTTCTTAGCAACATTCCAATTGACTGTAAGTCGTAAGACTGTTGCTGATCCTCCTCAGATTTCGATTTTTCATCTGCTTCATCACCAACCGATTTCTGATTTTCCGACTTAGCAGGCTCAACCTGCGAAGCGTATAGTAGTTGTCTTACATCTTATGCACTTCCAAGTACTTTTGTAGGCACTAATCATTTTTCGAAAGCTTGATTTCTTCAGGGAACAACACGAGTAATGGTACCTTCCAGCACATGAGCCCGTGCATTGTAAAAGATCGGACGTTAAAATCGCCTCAAACCAAGCCGTACATTTGGACATCGTGAACACAAAGCGCGATAACGAACACAATCACGGTAACACTCGATACAACTCGACAACAGCGACTCAATATAAAAACAAAGACGGGACCAGAGTGACTCCAAGATGCTCGCGCATTGTGAAGATTCCAGTACTCCAAGATCGGATTCATAAACGACTTGCAGTGTTGTAATCGCAGGGAGAAAATCAAATACACGCATATTCCGCTTTATAAAAACACACCCATAGCCCGGGTAAAGATGGCAGAGACATGGTATCCCATTCAATCATCAAAATTCGTAAATAATTTCCATCCATGCAAAGTTAATCCTCAAGGAATGATCGAAAATCGTTTTACTTACACACGGCCATAAGTAGTTCGGCTGTGAACTTGCTAGTAGGTACCTAACTGAACATTTCCTTGTATCCAGTGATTTGTAAACGATTACCGCTGTTTTCCATAGTTATGTGTAAAATGACTAGGTATGTCTAACGATCGTTTCCGCAATAAGAGAATTATTAGACTGAAGGTCGGTTCTCACCGTCGGAGATCACATTATAGATCGGGATTTCCTAATTCTATTGTTTGACGGTCGTTTACTCCCGCATCGCTACCAGACTGTGAGTCCTAGAGGGTTGCACATAACCTCTGAAAAGATAGGCGAGATATGCTCCCCCCCCCCCCCCTCCTTTTTCTCTCTCTCTAACTGTCGGAGTAAATAATTCGGACAAATGTTATTCTTCAAAATGTTTTCAAAAATTTCAAAAGTGACAAAATTGCGCATTTGCGCAAACTTGTGCAATTGGCATCAACTTAGATTTTTTTCACATATGAGAACCTCTACTTTTTATTGAAGTTTCAAATTCTACGTGAAATTTCATGAAGAAATGACCCATCACTCGATATTTTTAGTGGGCGTAAACGGGCGCGATTCCGTTCCAGAAGTGCGCAAAGTGCAAAAATTGTGAAATACTGAGTTTTGAAGATATTTAATTGCCACATGTAATACATGATTTTGAGGTATTTTTTCAAGCTGAACCTCGTAATGATGTTCATTTATTGATATTTGCTACACCAACATGGGAAGACACCGAAAAAAACTACATTTTCGCTTCGTCAGTGTGGCAATGAGTATGATAATTGCAGTTCTGGTCGATTCTTGAAATATAATCGCTGATAGGATATGATACAAAGTGTAGTAATAAATAGATAAGTGTAGTAATATTGATTTAATTTTAAAATTTCAGACAAAAGTTCTTTGTGAGGCAGATGACCACAACTTAGCCAACGACTTAGCCAATCGTTAGGTCCCAAAAAGTTTAGGTAGGTATCTCAGGTCTACCATCAGCTTCGTACGCTCCACCCACATTAGCGCCAAGGACACCGAACCCGTCGTTAGCTTCACGGCTCATAAATCATCATACGCAAAGAGACGAAACTATCATTACCTACAATATACCAAAAAATAACAGCAGTTACCTTGTAGAAATTTTGTATATGCTGCTAGATTTTTAGGACGTCCCGTATTTATTTATTTTTAAAGTTGCGGGCGAGCCCAATTACATGCATATTTTTTAATTTATTTAGTGATAAGGGTCATTAGCGGCATTGAACAAGGTGTTCAAAGGGACACTGCAAGTGGCACGATTCCAAGGGGGGCCATGCCACCACCAAACGGAGTGCCATCACGGACTCCACTGGCAATTCGGAGGAGGAAAAAATAAGGTGTACAGAGATGACCACTGTTTAGCCCCTAGAGCGGATAAAAATAAAACCTCAAAAATAAATTTGTACAACTAAGACTAGATCTAGAATAGGCTAATAACCAGAGCCCTTCAAGTGCCATTTTGCCATGGCGCCATCCTTAAGTGCCATGTTTGGCCAATTTTTGGGTAAAAAGCTATTTTTTGCCAATTTCTGGGAAAATGCCACGTTTGTGCCATTTTTCGCCTGATTTTCTTGAAAATTTGTGGGGAAAAAAATCGAAAATTCGCAAAAAGTTGGGGTTTTAAGTATTTTTTCAAAAAAGGCAAACTAACAAGGGCTTTTTCAAAGAGCTAATTGCAAACCCACGCGTCCTTCCTGAGCTTCTTTTCTTGGAATCAAATTTCAAGGACAACCTTGGAACTATCGAGCAACTTCAATCACAAAAGACGCTGTTCACAACATATGTGGAGAAGATGGAAAACATTTCGAAGATGGACTATCCAGGAGCTGTCGAAGAGAATATTGAAGAAAAGGTGAAGGCCGTCCTCTCCAGGAATTGTTGTTTTGAGGAAATGAAGAGCGTAGCTGCCAATCTGGCAGGGGAGGTAGCCACCCTGAAGGAAGACTAATGTTCTCTCAATGAAGTATGCCCCGTCAACATAAGCTGACGTAGAGAGGTCATTTTCAAAATTGACACATATTTTAAGTGACCGACGCCTTGGTTTCTGCATGAATAGCATCTCGGCACACCTGAAATTGTTCTACAACAATTTTAACCCAGAGGAAGAGATTCTTCATTCTCCTATATAGATTTAAATTCAATTTTTTATAGTCAATTTGTAATTTGTAGTATGCTCTTTGTAAATAAAGTACACAATGTAACCAAAATGGCAAGTTCTAATTTTCCTATCAATGGAGGAAAAAGAGGGGGGGGGGGGGGAAATAAAAAAAATAAAAAAAGTTTGGATTTTGAAGAATAAATGCCATGTTTGGCCAAAATAAGTGTCATTTTGCCATGTTTTTTAGAGCCACGTTTGGCAAAAATAAATGCCATGTGGTGGAGGGCTCTGTTAATAACTAAATATATGTTACTATATTATATAATCGCCAAAGATAAATAAAACTATGACTAGATTGTACTAGATTGTACCAAAATATATCACAGTTCGTAGTAGAGCTCAGCGGCTCTCAGGCACGACAACAGGGACTGGACGTTGTCTGGTCCAGATAAAACGTCAACCCACTGAGGGGGCCGATGCTGGACTCGGAGGTCCATAAGGTATGGGCAGTACATGCATATTTTAAACATTAAGAGGCAGAACAAAAATATTCGCAAGACATGATAATGATAAAAATATTATATATGAGTAGAGAAAGAGAACATGGAACTAGGTAATATAAAGTACAAATACACAGTATAATGGTTAGGATCGAGGATATGATAGGATAGAGGGTACAGGTCATCTCATCCGAAGTAAGAGGATTATAGTATAGTGAGCTGTTGTTTGGTCCCCTAATGAGCCCCCCTCGGGTGAAAGGTGTGAGGCATGTGTCAACTCGTCCGTCAATAGGTCAGACCAGTACAGTATCTATGACACGCACTAACACGCATTTCGGCTATTAGTTGATAAATGTTCATCTGTAAGTGAGTCAACTGCAAACTGGAACAGTGTAGTAGGAGATTTTGAGGTTGCCATCCACCAGACAGCAAAAAATGTACTCAACTGTACTTTACTAGGCTGTAAATTTCACCTGACACAAGCCTGGTGGCGCAAAATTCAACATTTAGGGTTGGCCTGCGACTACAAAAACAACACCGAAGTAGGCAAATATCTTAGAACGCTGTTCGGCCTGCCATACCTCTCCTTTTTTGAAGTGAATGAGAGTTTGGATAATGATTTCTCAATGCCCAACAACCAAAAAGTTCGGCAACTCGTCAAATACTTGAAGGCCACTTACACTACTCCTCAATCATTGTTCCCACCAATTATGTGGGCACAGTGGAACTCCGCCTCCTGTAGGACAACCAACGCCTGCGAATCCTTCCATTCTAAATTTAATAAACAATTTAACTGCAGCAAGCACCCGAACTTATTTGGATTTGTGTAAGGTCTGCTTGATATTCAGATAGACAGTATGATAGCCATGAACAGTGTTAGTGAACCGGTACGCCCACGTAAAAAATACCAAGGTAAATTGCATCATGTCGACAGCTATATTCAGCATTATATTACGGGTCAAATTACGCGGGCGGAATATGTGAAGAAGGTGTCCTCCCTTAATAAGCCGGTACTCTGATTGATGCTGGAGAACCTACGATGAAGGAGTGGACATCACATTGGATTTTATATTAAGGTTTGTCCGTGTTTTATGTTTCTATGTTCGTTATATGTTGCAGCGGACGAGCTGACATTACCCATCCAAAGCGTGATGTCAGCTCGTCCGGAGGGTAGGATTAACGAAACCGGAAGTGCTGACAAACTCCCCATCGGACGAGTTGACTGTAATCGGACAAGCTGACCGATCCCAGGATAGAGAAAGTTAAGTTAATGAAATAGGAGATGTTACAATTAATTATTTTAGTGCAGATAATGAATGACCGAAAAATTCGAAATCTGGGTTTAATGAAAGGAAGAGGTTTACTAAGGGGCAAGTCTCACCAGAGGCCGACTCATTAAGTAGTTAGTGGCACGAAAGGGCACTTTGAACAAAATCGATGATTTTTGATAGTTTTGTGAATTCTTCTATGATGTGCCTGTGCCTGTTGTGCCTTGTTTGCCTAATAAATATGTTTTTCATTCATTCCTTCCTTTTAACTGTAGGCTCCTTAATTGAACTATAACCATATTTTTGTATGAGAAATGTTGTTCCTCCACCAAAACCATGAATCATTAAACCCGTCCACACTAAAACCGTGAAACAACGTAGGAGGAATGTTGCTTCTAAGCTCGTGGTTTTGAAAGCACGTTTCCGCCAGGAATTTCATATCCCGAATCCCCCAGGAACATCTCCACCTTGACGTTTGCTCTTCCGTAAATGTGTAAATTATTTATTTTCCCTTCACTTTCACGAATTTTGCAGGTTGGAGAATTCGACATTGGTTGCCTCGGAAACTACAAGATTAGTATTTCAAAAATTATTTATAACTATTATTTGTGGCCGTGCAAGGGAAAAGGGAGCTTAACTTGCCAGAGGTAAAATCTGAGTTTATATTTTTTTATTTCTCCCCACATTATGCTAAACAAAATCTTTTTTTTTTTTAATTTTTTCTATAATTTTCCAATCAAAATTTATGATTTTTCAAAGTTTGAAGAGAGCGGGCCCGAAAATAGCAAATTTTCAGCAGGTTTCAGCAGATTTTCAGAAGGCTTGCAAAATTGCAGTTTTACGCGATTATAAAAACAATGAAAAATGTAGAAAATTAAAGTTTTTATGATTATTGGGGAAAGAGAGATAATTTCGGGACCCAATGAAATATAACAGAAAAAGTCATTTTTTGACCCAATCTTCGTTTTAGCGATTTCTCGTAGAAGATGAAGCTAATGCGATGGCTCAGAAAATTTTAAAATAAAAAATGTCTCCATTGAAATCCGTTTTGAGGCATTCTGAAACTATTCCCGAAGTTTGCACTTTTTCATATATATATATAATATATAGCATTTCCGAATTGAGTTAAACTTTTTCCATTTAGGTTTAGTTCTTTTCCATTTAGGTTTAAACCTTTTCCACTTAGGTTTAGACCTTTTCCATTTAGATTTAAACCTTTTCCATTTGGATTTAGACCTTTTTCATTTAGATTTAAACCTTTTCCATTTAGATTTAAACCTTTTCCATTTAGATTTAAACCTTTTCCATTTGGATTTAAACTCCATCAAAACGTCAGTAGTTAGCCCCATCATAGTAAGTAAGTGCCTACCTACTAAAATTTCATTAGGCTAGAAGTAAAAAAAAAGGAAACGGATAGTTATAACTTAATTTATAACTTCCGTTCATGTGAAATTCTTGTGTTCAAAAAACATTTGTTCATTATTATATATATTACATTTCTGTGCATAAAAAAACACTTGCATGATTTTATTTTCAAGTTGTGGCATAATAACGTCGGGTTAGAGGTAAAAGTACCGAAGAGGTAAATTCATATTGTGCAAAAATCAAATTAAAATTTCAAAAGTTAGTTTGGTAAATATGATTATTTTCTTAGGTTGGATACATAGTTTGATGATATTGATCACCTATAATAACAACAGTTAAATAATCATAATATTCTGCATTTGATTTTCCCACGTGTTGAATTCCTGAGTTTAAATCCAAATGGAAAAGGTTTAAATCCAAATGGAATAGGTTTAAATCTAAGTGGAAAAGGTCTAAATCTAAATGGAAAAGGTTTAAATCTAAATGGAAAAGGTCTAAACCTAAATGGAAAAGGTTTAAACCAAAATGAAAAAGGACTAAACCTAAATGGAAAAGGACTAAACCTAAATGGAAAAAGTTTAACTCAATTGGGAAATGCTATATATGTGTGTGTGTGTGTGTGTGTGTGTGTGTGTGTGTGTGTGTGTGTGTGTCCAGACGATGACTCTCCTTAGGATTGAGATAAAAATTCCGTTCTTGCGCCAATGAAATCAAGCTTTCCAAACGAAAGGATAAGTTCATTGGCCACCACTTTTGGAGCACATTAAATAGGTGAAATTTCAAAAAATGTGCTGAAAAAATCACTAAAAATGGCTAAAAACGGCAAAAAATTGTTCAATTCATAATTTTTTAGCAGAATATAGCTCAAAAAGAGTTTATCAAATATAAAATGAATCACTAACAAATTTACGTTCAAAATCATGTTGAATAATGTACTTCAATTTCATTAAAATTTGCAAAAAAAAAAAAAAAAAAAAAAAAATGATAAAAACTTTTTAAAAAAGCGAAAAATCCAAAAGCTCTTGTTGAAAAGCAGATTACTATTTAGGATTCGTTTTTTTCCATTAAATTAATAGTTAACATTTTCTTTGTACTCAAAAAGCTGAAATTTTCAATCAATTTAACATAATATACTACGATAAGTTAAGAAAATACGTTCATACGATCATTTCCGTTCTCCTAAAAAAATAAAAATAAAATTAAAAAAGCCTTGGCAAGTTATGTTTCCTTTTCCCTTGTACCGTCACATTTTTATTTTTGTGTGGATTAATACTAATGGATAGAATCATTTTTCTAGATGAAAGATGGCGCGAAGAACTAATGTGTCCTTCTCTTGCTGGCATTTTTTGATGGTGTTATGACGCGAGGGACGGCTCAAGTGCTAGGCTCAAACCACCACCTTTCAAGGAAAGAAAATTATGTTATTTGCCTCCTTTGACTTCAAAGCTCGGGTCTCGAAAATCGCATTTGCTTTGTATCATTCTTCGTATTTTTCTTGAAATTAAGAGTGTCTGTTCCTTGTGTATATACGAATGTAATTTGGTTTCCCCGTTAGTTAAATACCACCGTAGGTAATCAAGTCAGATCAATTTACCAATAACAGATGAAAGCCTACCGACCCGAAGATATTTTACTTACCATAATTCCCCGTCAGCGGACGCGCAGGTGCTAACTTTTGTACGGGAACATGGAAAACATTGGACCCCGAAACGTGCAGACCCTGGAAATTTGCAATTATTCATTTTTTTTATGAATGAATAGGATTCTGCGCCCTTGGAAACCTAGACTGCAAATGTTTAGCTCAAAATTCCAAATAGTATGGACAGAATGCCGATAGAAAGAAATTGAATTGCAGTCATGGATTCTCTTGCAGGCGGATGCGGGGGTTTTAAAGCTTCCTTTACACTGCTGTTTTGGCCAGTATAAATTATCAATACACTTTATTTTGCACCTTTTTGGAAATCTTTCGGCAAGATCTTTCAGCTGATGGAAAAAAATGAAATCGATGAAATTCCCCATTCCATATAAACCGGATTTGTATAAATTATGCTTGTTACAATTATTGTTCGATTCTGCATATCAAAGGCTACCATGATCCAGCCTAAAAGACAACTAGGGCTCAACCCGCACATTTCTTTGGAATTTAATCGAAATTGTACTAAAATGGTGGCAGTTATGATTGTTACAAAGGTAACGGCAGACAAAGGTAAAGGCAGAGTTTACTACTGAATTTGCCCAGTCCTCACAACCAGAGAAAATTTCGTATAATCGGAACTAGTCTAGTTTTGCCTGATACTTTATTAAAAGTGGAAGAGACCTACTCAAACAGACGCGCAACCAAATTGTTTTGGAAGTTGAAGACGTACAAGCTTTAATGCTTCTACTAGACTAATCTACATTAACTGCAGGATAGCTATACTGAGTATAGCGCTATACTCCAGATAATGAATGCGAGTCGTTTATTAATGCCGAATTACCTAGCGGATAAAAGTATCCCTCACATAAATTCTGTCCGGCAGATAGCGTCGTTAGCATCCTCATTGGTGTCTGTATCTGTAGGCGACAAAATAAGGGCGATTTACACACGGAGCTACTACAGAGTAGAGTAGGATCTACATTTTCTTCATGGAAAGACTATTAAAAAAAAAAAAAAAAAAAAACGGGTCTGACGTTCACAACACAACAGTGTCCATCATGCTATCAAGCTCGGCAAACAAAAAACCACCACATTTTTGCCATTTGCTATTTGCTTCATTTCTAGAGAGAGAAAATACATACACGAATTGCGACATTGCAACACGAATAATTATGAATGAATTATTGTGATTAGTAAGTCGAGGACTTAATTTCATCTTCGATCTGTGTTATAAAGTAAAGAACGGTATCTTTGTCCAAACGAAATCTCAATAAAAATACGCACTTGTCCCTTATTAGTAGACGATCTACACGGGGTCTTATTTGGCATATACGGTCTTCTTTTCCATTCAACGAATTATGCTATGATAGAATCTTCGCTGCTGCTGCTATTTGAAGACAAATCCCATGATATCCATTCCATTGGAAGGTACAGAAATGAAGACAATCAAACGAGATTTAAATAAGATTTTTTAAAGTAAATAAATAAACTTGTTTGAGGTTAGAAAGCTCTAGATATATCATTAACCACCAGTTATAATAATTGTTATACAGCCATCCAGGGACCAGATAAATTAAAAAGCCTGATAGGTTTAACTAACACTCCCTATTGCGTTATATGTAGAATTACGCTATCCCTCAGATAAATCCCCCTCATCCAGTGGATAAATGTGATTGATAAACCGGCCCTAAAAGTTTTTATATTTGTGGTTTTTAGTGTATTTTTGTCCTAACTAAAGTTCACAATGCTTTCGTAAACTATGGAGACTTAGAAGCAAATTTGCACTGTGCTTCACCTTCAAAAACAATTTTGGTGAGCGAGAGTCTCTTCCACTTAAATAGGGTGTCTACTGAATTGAATGAATGAATGAATGAATGATGTTGTTTATTGCTTCAAAATAAAATACAATACAATTTATATTAATAAATGAAACAATCGGTCAATTAACAGAAATTAATGATCATAATATTACTTGAGACGTGAGTGAAGCACCCCATCTTTTAGAACCTTCAAGGTTCTGCGCTAGATGGGGGAGTCATTCACCGTATGAATTATTGTTATACATGAATACGCTTCTCAACAGAATTTGCGAAACAAGCAGATCGTTGAAAACTATATCAAACTAAAGAAAATAATAATAAAATAATAAAAATAAACCTATCTTAAATATATTATTTATACAAATTATTACGACCTATCCTATATATTTATCAAAAGTATCACATCTGTCACCCACTACAAATTGACACAATTGAACCACAAATTGGCATTATATATTTTAATATAGAATGATGGTTTGTTATTACAGCGTCGATACCTGCTAAGGTCCACGCATGTAAGCCACGCACGTGCTTTGAGTGATTTGGTCCACACTCAGCGGGCCTATCAACCAAGTGAAGACCAATTTTTTGTACTTGGACCTTGATGTTGTCGTAGGATTTCTCAAATCATCTGTTAATTTGCGTAGTATGAGGGGAAATGATCTGGATACGTGTCTGGACGTACTTTGCAATCTTGTGGGGGGAATAGTTACTATATTTTGGGTAGTTTTGCGGGTTGTGTACGGGGTGTGTCTTTCATACTGAAAATAGTCGGGGTGCTTGTGGAAAAACATTAGAACTGATTTTAAGTATATTTGTGAAACTGAGAAGACAGGTACCAAGTCAAACGAATCTGAGGTTGAAAATATCCTTGGTTTCCCTGCCATAACTTTCAGTATGGCCTTCTGCATTGTAAGTAAAGGCTTCAAGGTATTTGAATAGGCAGCTCCCCAAAACATGATTCCGAAGAAGATTCCGAACTAGATCTGTAAAATAAAAATCGGGGAATTTTAGGGGCTTTTTGGGTTCTAAATTTCAAAATCGGTGACCTTTTACAGGCTTTAATTTCTCCAGGAATAGCGTACCGAAATACTTACTAGTAGACCTACTGTAATCATGAGTAGCCTATATAAAATTGGGTCTTCATAACTTTTTTATTGATTCTAGCCTACTTATAAAGTGCAGAAGTCTAAGACTACTTACAGAATATTAGTAAAATACAATGTCCAAAATATTTAGTATTATAGATTCAAAAATCTGAATTGATTCTTTCGTACGTTTTGTGAATCCCGGTACTGGCATTATATTATGCCTATTTGGTTAACGATGCCATAAAATTCGGTGACTTCTACATTAACTTAAATGATCGTTTCAGACAAAACTGTACCTACTAGACCCGATTACGTGAAATTTTCAGTGATTCTGTGTTTGTGGTCCCTTACAAAATTCAGTAGTAAATTGTGCGAAAACCTTTGTAACAACCATAACTGCCACAGTTTTCGTACGATTTCGATTAAATTCCTAGGAATTGTGCGTGGTGAGCCAAAGTTGGCCCTTTATAAAGGAAAATATTGTATGAAACACTGAATCAGTCAGTGCTAACACTAAATGACTTGGCATTGAAGAAATCATACTGAAGCCTACAATTATTCACTTGCTAGTCAAAGCGTTCTCGGCAATAAATCCGCATTGTTAACCCATCACGCCGCGCCGCCATCTGGCTAAATGAACGAAGTCGTTTCAATTGTTAACCGTCGATCAACGTTTTTCTCATGATTTAAACCTCAACTCGTAACGCCGTCTATAACTGTCTAATAATTATGACAACTTATTAGCGAATTTTCGTGGAAAATGAATCAATTTTTTTTTCTTTGGCTGAACTCCGATTGAGGGGGAACAACAATTAGTAGTAGATACGAGTCATCTCGTGCCAAACCAGCTGGTTTATAATACGCGCATCTTTCAAAACGAAGTGGTCGCACTCAAGTGGCTCCTCTCCAGAGATCGCTCATCAGTCGGCGATCTTCTATAACCACTTTGGGTAAGATCAATAAGTTCAAGGCTGTGCCAAATCCAGCATCGCCAATATCGTCTTACGAACGGATCCTTTAGCTTTCTAATAACGAGCTCACATAGCCGAACTTATATCAAGTTTTGAAGAGAACTTATTGAGCTGTAGGGCTTCGAAATCGTAGACAAAACTTCTTTGTGGACATTTTGGTGGGTAAGTCTGAAACGAGCTTTAGGTTTTATTCATTAATTTAAGTTAGTATACGGGCAGCGTGTCTGAAACGTAACCCTCTCCCCACTTTTTTTTTTCACAATTTTTGAGATATTGGTGTAATTTGATGAGCGTTTTGGGGGTGATTAATGCTAAGTTTTAAGCGAAAATGTAAGGAAAAAATTAAGAAAAAAATTTGGACTACCCAAGGGCAAAGGAGGATATTGCATTAGGTACTACGAAAATTTCTCTTTCTCTCTCTCCTCACACACACACACACACACACACACACACACACACACACACACTCTCTCCCATTTTTTCTAAGTGACACCTCGTTTTAAAGATTTAAAATAAGTCGAGAACAGCTAGACCGATTTCAAAATGGGTTTTTGGCTAATAGTACTCGACAAGTCACAAGTTAGATGCCGATGTTATGTACGAATTGTAAAAAATGAGTGTGCATGCGTTTCATAAAGGTACAAGTGTAGACTTGTAAAGCACAGTGAAAATTAACAAGTGTTCAGGCGAATTTGAACAAGTAACAAGTGTACTCCATCATTTCGTAGATGTAGATGTAGATGTAGAGAAAAACTCTCAGGGCGGGGGTTTTGAGCCCCCAGCACGGAAGCCTGTTGGCTTATTGTACTTTCCTGAGAGTTTTTTGTTTAATCAAAGAGACTCAGCCCCCTGATGAGGGGTGGTAGGCTCTTGATTAATTGTTCGCTCGGAATGGAGCTCATCGGGGTTTGGGCCCCAAAGAGCTCAATTCTGCGATGGGTGAGTGCAGGGCACTCGAAGATTATGTGGGATGCCGTTTCGTCAGTCTCCTCACATAATCTGCAGAGGGTTGAGTTTTGTGTGACCCCTATGCGATGTAGGTGAAATCGTAGGGGTGCAAAACCGGTTATGAGGCTAACCAGTGTTTTTAGTTCCCTACGGTTTTTCCTAAGTAGCCCCTCAGTAATTTTGGTGTTGAGTTCAGCCACCATGAGTTTACTGTGGGTGTGTCCTTCAATATTGACCCATCTCTTAGCGGTTTGATGGTTGACCCACGTGTTGATGGTTTTTCTGAAGGTGGTTTTTGGTAAACCGACTGCTGGCTCAGGCCCTACGAATGGGGTTTGAGAGCCCCTTCTCGCGAGCTCGTCAGCCTTTTCGTTGCCAATAATGCCTCTATGCCCCGGCACCCACTCCAGGCGAACCCGGTTGTGTTTGGCTAGGTTGTTGAGGGTTTGCATGCAGCACCATACCACTCGGGACGAGATGGTTGGAGCCGTTAGTGCTTTTATCGACGCTTGACTGTCAGAGAGGATGCGGACGTGGGCATTTTTATGCCCCCTCCTAAGGCTCTCCGCAGCTGCTGCCTCGATTGCCACAATTTCTGCCTGGAATACAGAGGTGTGTTGCCCGAGTGGAAACGAAGTGTTCCACCTGGGTTTGGCCCCATGTATTCCTGCGCCAGTTCCTGCTTCCATTTTTGACCCATCTGTGAACCAGATGATGTCATTGGAGCAGCATTTGTTCTCCTCCTCCTCCATTTGTCCTGTCGGCTTCGAAATCGTAGACAAAACTTCTTTGTGGACATTTTGGTGGGTAAGTCTGAAACGAGCTTTAGGTTTTATTCATTAATTTAAGTTAGTATACGGGCAGCGTGTCTGAAACGTAACCCTCTCCCCACTTTTTTTTCACAATTTTTGAGATATTGAAGTGTAGTTTGATGAGCGTTTTGGGGGTGATTAATGCTAAGTTTTAAGCGAAAATGTAAGGAAAAAATTAAGAAAAAAATTTGGACTACCCAAGGGCAAAGGAGGATATTGCATTAGGTACTACGAAAATTTCTCTTTCTCTTTCTCTCTCTCCTCACACACACACACACACACACTCTCTCCCATTTTTTCTAAGTGACACCTCGTTTTAAAGATTTAAAATAAGTCGAGAACAGCTAGACCGATTTCAAAATGGGTTTTTGGCTAATAGTACTCGACGCCCTGGGGCCTATTTCATAAAGCAAAAGTGACACGTTACAAGTCGATTTTATGTACAAGTTGTAAAAAATGAGTGAGCAAGCGTTTCATATAGGTATAAGTGTAGACTTGTTATGCACTGTGAAAATTAACAAGTGTTCAGGCGAATTTGGACCCCCATCATTTCGTACAAGTCATTGTTTTACAGTAGTAAAAAATGACCGATAAACCTAGTCCATTCACCTATAAACTTGTTAATTTCCAGCATTGTGAGTCGACCATTTTTCGGTGTTTAATATGTGGGAATCAAATTCTGCTGAAGAATACAGACAAGAAAGAGGCATTCAGCATAGAAGACGCCAAAGATTTTTTTGGTCATGAATAAAAGCTTTTTTCATGCCTCGAATTTCGCTCATTTCGTGGGTATTTTCGAGTTTAAAGAGAGATTTAGGATGTCTTCCAAGGCCCTTGAATGATTCAAATGCTGCGTGACCCTGTGCAATTATTCCTGATCGGGTGTTGAGGGTCTCCCTATCATTGAAGAACAAAGTGGATAATTTCGAAGTAACACATGACATTTCTAACCTAGCAGCATTAAGACTTGATGAATTGATTAATCATTTTCGCTGAATGAAGAGGAAAAATACGATTATGCCAGCCATCAGAATAAGTTGATATCAAATACACACTTTTTCCACTTATCAGTTTATAATCTGTCTGTCTTCCAATCGTTACACTCAGTCATGTGAGATAAACATCCTATCGTGTACTTAGAACCGTTTTTACATTAAAATTCGCTGACAAAACTTCAATTTCGGCATCCCGCTTGACATAGTTCATTTTCTTAGTTCCCACACGCCATTTTTCTTTTCTGCTACACTTATAAACTTTGCTTCTACAAGTGTAACTTTTCTACACTTGTACTCTTTGTTTTGGTGAAACACTTGTTCTAGTTCACCGTGCATTACAAGTACCTGTACTTGTTAACTTGTACACTTGTAACTTTTTGTATTATGAAATGGGCTCGACTTGCTAGTGATGACTGGCTCCACCAAAACGCACGTAAATGATAATTTTACTGTTACCACAAGCGGAAATAACCTTTTAGATTTAATAATAACTAGCTTGCTCTTTCTGGGCTCAGGGAGATACCCTCAATTAGGCCCCTCTGTCCTTGAATGATATAGCCATCTCCGTATATAATTTAGGGTACTGTTGAATAATTTACATCGTTCAGTAATCATCAGATTAGTCGTCGCTTGAAATGAAATCGTCAATATCGTCATCTGTAACGAATGTAATTGGTGAAACCTATACTGAGTGTTCACAAATCAGGTCTGCCAAACTGCAGGAGTCAATTCTACAGCTAGGTAATTTTGCAACAACTTTAGCCCACAGAAAATTTTTTTAATCCGCTTACTAAACGAGTTTTTCCAATTTAAAACTTGTTTGTTTGTTGTGATTTTTACCTGAAGTTACTAAATTGGTCATAACCCTCTTGATTTGCTGTGTAAATTCAAATTTGAGGATTCCATTGAAAAGAGCATTAAATTTCCAGTCACAGAGATGCCTGGCCATTTTTAAAAATTCAGGCTTGAGACATGAAAAAGCCCTCTGAAAAGCAAATTTTACCTAATTTGGGAAACCTCGAGTTATTCCAGTCGGGCACTGAACTATGAGAATCAATATTTTTTCAACTCTGATATTCTCTCCATCCTTTAATGAGATCCAAATTGCTCATCCAAGTATCCGATAATTCCCAGTTTTCCTTTTCCTTGCTACATCAATTAGAAAAAATATATATATACATATATATAGGCTTCGCGCCTCGCCGGATCTTTTCTCTTTTCTACTGCGTAGAAAACGAGGATAATTTGCTATGCAATTCTTAGCCTGAATCAACTTAGTTTTGGAATGTAGCCAGGTACGTAAGGAGAGGGAAATTGGTAGCTTGAAATGTGAACATTTATCACATAAATCAAGCGCTTTCCAACGAGATGCGAACGATTTTCGTGCGATGAAAACTGCGGAAGTTTCATTCCCCTAACAACGGCTGGGTTGTACGTGAAAAACACTGAAATTGTGACACAATCTATAGCAACTACTCAACTACTCGGTTGTACGTGAAAATCATCGTTAATTTCGTCACGGACGTTACAAAAAAAATTATTGGGGGTCGGCCTAAGAATTGCATAGCAATAAATATTTATCATTTTATAATGATTAACAGGACGTTTCCATTTGTTTTCGTCCCGTCACATGAGTCACGTCATGGTTGGTTTTTCTATTGATTTTCACGTACAAGCAATGCGTTACTAGGGAAGTGTAACTCCCTTAGTTTTCATAGCAGAAAAATCGTTAGCCACTTTTTGGAATGCTCTCATTTTATCACAGCATCTCATAATCCCTAAGCCTCTGTAGTGTCAAGGAAAGCTGATTTATTACGCTCACTTATAAACTAATATTGCGAAGCAACCATAATGAACTAATAATGTGTAAAATTAATCATTATTAAATGATCTGACTGTAGAACCGTAGGTCTACCGTCTTTTTTTTTTTTGTTCAGGATGCAAGAACGGTAAAACTGCGCCAAGATCTTACCATTCGAACTGGCCAATTTTATTTTTAAATTGATAACTAAGGGAGAAAACTGTATTTTCATGTTGAAAAAACTTTTTTTTTTTTTTTTTCTCAATGAAATCGAGGTTTTTTTTAAATGACCAACGAATACGAGTTCGGGGTGGGTTTTTGCGTATTTTTATGCTGAATCGAATGGTAACACTTTCAGATCATCCGAAATTCATTACAACTGAGTTTTACACTTTAGCTAACTAGTTACTCCCTCCCCCCATCCCACCCAATTCTGCGTAAAAGATACGTAGAAACCGACCTCGGAACTCGGTTACATATAAGGTCACTTTACGAAAAACCCTCGATTTCATTGAAAAAACAATGTTTTCAACATTAAACATAGTTTTCTCCCCAAATTAGCAAAGTAAACGTAAAATTGAGTACACCGTCGAAAACGTGAAATCTTGGCGCAGTTTTTACCGTTCTTGCATCTTGAAAAAATATTGGTTCTTATAGTTCGATTTCCGATTGAAAAAACTCGAGATTTCCCAAATAGTTAAAATTTGCTTTTCAAAGGGCTATTTCATGTCTCAAAACTTAATTCTAAAAGATAATTTATTTTACACGGAGAATTTGAATTTAAACGGCAAATGAAGAGTCTTACGACCAATGTAGTGACGTATGGTCAAAACCACGAAAAAACCTAAAATTGAAAAAACTCGTTTTTTAAGCGGGTTAAAAAAAATATTGTTAAAGGACAAAATTTGTTGCAAATTTGTAGCAAAATCAACTCCTGCAGTTTTGCAGACCTGTTTTGCGTACTCCCTGTATAAATGAATTTATCCCTGATAGTGTGGGGTTCGGTAGGTTTGGATTGAAACTAATATTGACGTAAATTGTTCCCGGTGATTGTAGTAATTGGTTCGTATGAATCATCAATTTAATTGGAAATAGTATCTACGTATTTACATAATACTTGATAGGGTTTCTTTATACAACTAATGATGACCTTCTTATCACGAATTCTAAACTTATAACCACTTTCAAGGTCAGATTAAGTTATCAATAAGTTTCCAAAAATTTGGTTAGTTCCAGATGACTGTGTTAACAATTACCTACTCTTGAAGTAATGGTGAACCTGAATGTCTAAGTAAATTTGAACCATGCACTATAAATTATGAATTATGAAGGAACTATGTTGTTTGGTGTGGGGTAGTTCCAGTTACGAAGTGGTTTCGTAAATGTTCATTTTATAATCATGTATGTACTTGTATATTGGTTTGATAGAGGAATAAATCGCATTTTCATTTTATTTAATTTTTTCACGAGTGTAAATTTGGATATTGAACAATGAATTTTTTGTTCACCCTCAAAAAGTGATCATAACGCTTTCACAAGGTAACTTTAGGTAGACTTTAAAAAAGTTCCAGTCATGCAGCATGATCGTATGAGCGAATTTTCGTTAATTATATTACTTGTTAAATTGTTTTGAAATTTGAGTGCAAAGTAATTTTCAACTATTATTTTTATGACAAAAAACGTATTATAAATAGTAATCATCTATCCAATAAAATATTTAGATTTTTAGCTATTTTTGCAGTTTTTATCGATTTTATTGCAAATTCATTAAAATTTTCAGCCTAATTTTGTACATAAATGTTGTAATGTTCTATTTTAAATTTGATAAACTTTATTTGAGCAATATTCTGATGTAAATTATGTTTGATGATTTTTAGCCTTTTTTTTTTTTTTTTTTTTTTTTTTTTTAGCCATTTTTAGTGATTTTTGTCAGCACATTTTTTGAAATTTGACCGTTGTCATGAGCTCAAAAACTGCTGGCCGACGAACTCATCCTTCCGTTTGGAAAGCTTGATTCATTGGCGCAAGAACGGAATTATATATATATATATATATACCTATATATATATATATATATATATATATATATATATATATATATATATATATATATATATATATATATATATATATATATATATATATATATATATATTTTTGTGGTTGAGAAATGACCAAGCTAGTCTGTGAGGAATTGTTTAATCTACGACGTTTCGGTCCTGGAGCAGGGCACCCCATCAAACTTATTAGAAAGATCATTTTTCAAACACTCCATCAAACAAAAAATAACCCACAATCACCGATTATTATCAACCAAGTAACAAACAAAACTACCAACAACCACAGAATACAATTGTTACCTCATCAAACACAACCCACCAACCATCGCCACCCAACATAACTAACTTTGCTTCTCTGAGATACATAGGACCTACATCAGAAGTTATAAAGAAAAAACTCAACAAATTCAGCCCAACAACAAGAATAGCTTTTTATAATCATCCGAATAACAAAAATAAAAAACACTTTTCAAAACTTAAAGATTGCATTAAAACACGACAATAATGACAATAATTGTTTCACATTACTACCTAAGTTTAAGTTAATGTAATAACCACATGCCATCATCATCCATGTAGTAAATTCCATGGTATGTCTATATAACTAGTCAACAACGTAACCACCACCATCATTCTAACATCCACCCTTGTAAAACTGTCAGTCACATGTCCTAGTTTTAATTGTTTATTTGTTAATGTTGACTATCAGCAAACTTAAAAGCAATGACCACTTAATTTGTAATGAAGAACTAAATTGTAAGTACACTCATTAATAGCCTTAAATACCATAAATTACTTAACATATTTATTACTTCACTTCACTAACTGTCATTTATAATTTTGAAAAAAATCGATGTAGGTATTTCAATTTCTTTATTTGTTTTGTATAGGAAAACTATCTACATGAATAGGGTCCTGCTCCAGGACCGAAACGTCGTAGATTAAACAATTCCACACATAAGACTAGCTTGGTCATTTCTCAACCTCAAAATTCTCATATTTGACTAGTCAGAAGCTCACCACAATTTATAAGTATATATATATATATATATATTTCTACTCGTATACACTATCTTTCTACTCGTGATCACGGCAAGTTGTACATATATACATATAAAAAATCGCAAACTACAGGGATCGTTTCAGAATGCCTCAAAACGGGGTTTCAATGAAAATGTTTTGAAAATTTTGATTTTTTTAAATTTCCGAGACATTGCATTAGCTTCATTTTTTTTACAAAAATGAACTTAAAAAAAAAAAAAAAAAAAAAAAAAAAAAAAAAACATTGTAATTGAATACATTGTGGGAATGAGCGATATATCGTGAACCTGACAGATCATTACGCAATGAGCGCAGGTCCCATGTCGATAAAACGACCTTGTAAACAAGTCTATCATCATCAGATTAGCTGTGGCACCACCGCTCACGTGTGAGCGTTCCACTTCTATCAAGTCCAGCGGATGCCTGACGTAGGTTGAACGGGAAACTTTCGGCCCGAAACAGGATTTCCCGGGCGATGGCGGTCGAGAATTGAGCCTGGCGCACAGAGGCCAATTTTCCCAATCCAGGTGCGAAAAATTTGTGGGTTTTACGGGGCGGACAGACTTTTGTAAACATTTGACGGACAATAGAGAGTTTTTGTACTTCTCGTATTCATTTTCTCGTATACGAAAATGACCATTCCGAAACGAGAAGAAGTTTTCGTTTCGTGGAAACGCTTTTCGGAACGGGAAGAGTCAGCTTTACTCGTGCTCACCTTTTTCCGAGTCGTAATTACGATACGACAACCTTACCTTTCTCTAGGGCAGGGGTATCCAACCTTTTTTACTGAAGGGCCACATTATAAAATATTTGAGGCAAGGCGGGCCAACAATTTACTAATATTTCCCGAGCCCCCCCCCCCCCCCCCCCCCCCATATATTCACGAAGTTTTGTTTTAATTAAGCGTGCTCAGTGGTGGTTATTGAGATATTCTGGGTTTAGTTTTCTAATTAGCTATATTCCCTTATATATCTTTGTTGTTAGATAACTCAAATCATGTTCTTTTAAGATAGTTAAAAATAATTTTGTGAATAAAATATACCAGACCTAAGTAAGACAATTATTAATGATTTTTACTTAGGCCTACTTTCACTAAAAATTTCAATGATTATTTCAAATACCCATACAATTTTAATATAACATTAGGTAAACTGAATTAATATTACTGCTTGTCATAAAATTACATTTGTTCTCTAAAAGAAGTTTTCAAGTAAGCCTTATGAAAACGCAGGATAATAAAAGACCTAATCATAGTAATGTACTACAAATTTAGATGATGCTTAAGTTTTATTGATTAAAAAATAAAATCTTGACAATGAATGAGTAGGTACACAAGTGTAAAGCTAAAAAATAAAATACAGTCGGGGTAAGCTTTTTGTCCTTAACCACCACAGTACACTCAGTGCAAAACACTGACCATCGCTGAATGGCTGATCGCTGCTGGTTTACAGATAACTTTACACTTATCGAGAATGAAAGGAACAAAACTAGAGACGATTACTGGTAGAACTCGTAGTGCCCAGTAAAAGTGTTTTAAGGAAAATAGATTTTCAAATAAAAAAATCTTTTACCGAATTTTTGAAGAAAATTAAGCTATTGCTATCGCCTCAAAATTTGTAGAATGTGAATTTTTGAAAATTTTTATGCAGAAATCCGTTTCAGGCTATTCTGAATCATATTCTGAAGTTTAACGCATTTTTTAAATGTATGTATGTATGTGTCATTCCAGACGATAACTGTCCGTAGAATTGTGCTAGAAACTTCAAACAAATTTTAAAATGTTAAGGACACAAAACGAATGTTCAAGTTTGTTGGCCAGCATGATGGGATTACATCTTCGGGTTGAAATTTTCAAAAATGTAGTCAAAAATTGCAAAATAGCCTGTTTTTTGCGATTTGTTGGGCGAAATAATTTTTTCAGCATACTAACATGTGGTATATTCGGAATCAGCGTAAAATTTCCTATAAGAATATGTATCAAGTTTTCAAAAATTCCAAAGTTGAAAAATCAGTCAAAAATCGAAACAACTGCCTTCAATACTGACCACATTGGACATCGAAATCTATGAATATTTACCTACATTTGTCTTTAAATCTACAAAATTAGTTTAATAATAATAAAGTATGAGTACCTCCTAATTATTTTTAATAATTTGATTCCATGTTTGTCTATCAAAATCATAAACTAAAATTTCTCTACACGATCAATAGCGACTGAAATGTCGAAGATTTCTTCAAAAATTCACTCATGGGGTCATGCTGCATGACTGGACTTTTTTCAGTTTGTAATTTTTCCGAGGGCCGGTCAAAATCTGCCGTAGGTTGGAGACCCCTGCTCTAGGTAACACTCTAGAATAATTTAGCAACTATCATGCAGTTGGCATGGACACACACACACACCTTACAAAATCGCCTGACTTTTCCCCGTGCCGTCTTTAGTTGTTGGTTTAACCTTTCTATTTGTCTTTCTTTCGCGTATTTTCCCCGCACCTCAACCAGAAGGGTCATTAGCGGCATTTTGTTCTTGCTTTCAACGTTTTATCGACGATTTCAGCTTTTTCATTCTCAATATTTCATTTCAAAGTTCATTTTACACGTTTTAAAGATTCGTGTTGATCACGGCTGAATCTTTTTTGTATCATGTAGAGGTAAGTGGTCGTTGTTTCTTACTTCGTATTACCTACTGTATTTTGGAAATTGTCCTCTGTGACAATTGAATTTTGAGCAGTGATTCACAACACGAGTCACGTTAACGTCCCTTTAAGATTTCTCTTTCGGGTTTACGAAAACTCAACGAGAAATCAATGCGAAAAGGTTAACATTCATCGTGTTCGCTCTAACACCTTATTTTCGTGTTTACGAGAAATAACAATACGAGAAATACAAAAACTCTCCAATAATTTATTTTTGGTTCTGAAAATGAATATCAACAAGGGCTTCGTAAACTATATATATATAAATATATATATATATATATGTTCAATGAAGGGCTCCACAAGAGCATGTGTATGTTCATACAATTTTTAGAAAAACAGGAACGTACGACCCAATACTGATGTTTATATTTCAGCTTAATATTCCTTTTTGAAAACTTCAAGGAAGAATGAATTTTGAGAAATATTGTTATTGGCACGGAGAAACACTTGCCAAGGAGAAAAAGATTTACCAGGTTAACGCACGCCTCATATGCAGGCGTTGATAATCATGAAAGAACTTCAAAAAAAAAAAAAAAAAAAAGACTTTTCTGTCTTTAAATTGGGTTTTTAACATGGAACATGTTTTTGCCATCATAACCCGGGCAAAAATGAGACACAATTACTGTTACGTGACATTTAGTGCGTTACGTGAGCTCCGAAGCCATTTTCTCACCTATTCTCTGATTATTATCGCTTACAACCAAATCGTCGCCACGGAACTACTGTATCTTAGGCATCGTACCATCGTACAAAAATCGTTCACCAGTCGTTGGAAAGCTCTCAATTTACCTAACCGTATTATGTTAACCACTGCGCAGTGCGTGGCCAACAATCTGAGGTATGTATCTGGGGTGGTTCAAAAAAAAAAAAAAAAAAAGTTCTGGGATTTCTTGTCCCCATTGTTTTTTGCTTCCTCGGTATGTCAGGATGACCCTCCTAAATTTTTAGCAAAAAATATTAATCCGAAGCACTTTACCTGGGTCGATTTTGGCCAGTTATCGACCGCTATCGTAAACCAACCTCTAAATTGGTGCCGAGGTGATGATTTGAAGGACGGATTTCAATTTTTTGGGGTCAATTTATAGTTTTTCTCATACGTTGAACACGATAAACTTACTTATTTTACGCTCCGTCCACTAGTTATCCGGTAAACTGGAAGAGGGCGCTGCATGAAGATAAGTAAAAATCGAAAATTTCACCGAAAAATCGGTCGCCTGGTTAAGGATTGTACTAGAAACATGCTATTATGGTCGGATAATATGCTTTGGCATGTTCTGAACATGATTTCGTTTTTTACTATACTTTTCCGCCGAAGATTGCTTTGTTTATCGGCCATAAACCTCAAATTAATTGTAGGGTAATAGACAAATTCACCCTAATTTCACCGGAAATTATGTCGCGTTGATAATTTAAGGTCCCAAAATACCTTGTGTCGATAAAATTTGGTATTTTCCAGGATACTCGGTAAAAGCCGTTGGTAATTTGGCAAGGACTTGAACCGGCATTGCACTTATTTGCCAAATATAGCGGCAAAATGGAGAAAATATCTAAATTTTCCCATTTTTCTGTAAAATTCCTTAGTTTCTATCGGTTTTTCGGGGTCAAATTCGTAGTTCTGAATTGTCTGAACTGTGATTGGATCGTTTGAGCGTAGGGTTAGCTATTGTCAGCGGTATCGGTCACGTGTAAAAGCTTGTTGAAACGTGATAGGGTGACTTTCTAGGGCATTAAGAGACGATTGAAATGATGGGTTCTTTCCTAATCAGCTGAGTGATCTAAATTCATGTTCCATGTTCATGTTCATGGTGTGTTCCACGTGTTCCATGTTTTGTCGAGATTTAGCGCTTAGGACTAAATTTGTTATTCTTCCATTTATTAATCTCCTAAGTTTCTCCCCAGGAATTGGGGCTTCATCAAGGAGACAAAATTCAAAATATCAAATTCAAAGTTTGTAAAATAAATACTTTCCGTTTCCTTTTAGTGATAGAATACTGAATTATCAGTTCGAGAAAATCTAACTTAAAATTGTTTAAATTTATGTAGGTAACAATGTTTTCCGTACGTACAGGGAGAGGAGGGGGGATTAGTTCCGAGAGGTCATGATATTTTGCTTTTTCTCTTATTTTAACTCCCACGAAATTTATAAAAATCCATTCATAGTGACGTCCTTATAATGCATGCATTAATTACCAATATTTTTTTAATTCGTTTCTTGAATTCCACGCAACTTTAAACGTACATCAACAAAGGCCGACTACACAGAACATTCCTAATCTCAGGTGACGGATAATACTGCATATTATTAAAAAGAAGCCGTTGCGAAATCTCAAGCTCTACGTCAATGTGCAGATGCCTCGTTTCCGGTTGGTCGACAAACCTGATAAGAATTTCTACGATCAGAGAAGTGAGATTTTTCTAGAGCAAAGGCACATGCTATTGATGAGCATATGCGAAAAATCGTATCAACCGAACGAACGGTTGCCAGTGTTGGGCATAATCTTATCGTCGAATACGAAAACGATTGCAATCGCGATAATTATTCGTTGATTCTGAGTCAACTGCGATTATATTCGTATTCGTGTAATCGTATACGTGTAATCGTACTCGTCTACCGGCGATTACACGAATACAACCCATAAATATGCCTCACGGTCATCAATTTCAATAGGGCGTCCCTCCTATAATATGCGAAGCCTTGCTCATATTAGCTAGCTTCAGAGGGACGTCGTTAAAGCGAATTCAACGATTGGGTCCCAGCCTATTTGCCTCAAATCTATTTCAATAGGACGTCCCTTTGAAGCTATGTAATATTAGCAAGACTTCGCATATTATAGGAGCGACGCCCTATTGAAATTGATGACCATGACGCATTTTTATGGGTTGTATTCGTGTAATCGCCGGCAGACGAATACGATTACACGAATACGAATATAATCGCAGTTGACTTAGAATCAACGAATAATTATTGTGATTACATTCGTATTCGACGATAAGATTATGCCCAACACTGACGGTTGCAATAAAACAGATAACATACGATCCATTCTCCGCGTATTGGTAACATGAGATCGGTTCTGAAGTGTTTTTTATAAAACAAAGCTGGTTACACAGCGAGTATATTATTACCCAGCTTTAATGCGATAATAAAAACGCGATTTCACTGTATTTTCGGTTTCAGCCATATTAATATTATCAGCTATTTTATGTAACATTTTTTGGAGGTTGACGCGAAGACTGTTATTTTGGGTGTGAATTAAATGAAAATTAGTGGAACGTACCTATATTGCATGGTATTGCTTGTATTCCCAGTGTTATCTCCTTTCTTGTGATTTGGGATTTCTCCATCTCCCTTTTAAACCGTTTCCTTATTTTCATGACTAGTGATAAGAGGTAATTTTTGTGTTAGAAACTATCTAAGTAGATTAAACTTAATGAACAGAGTCTGATAAACCACCTCTAGTCCATAGCACACAAATTTCAATAAATTTAACTAACATAAGGAAAACTATAGAAATTTGCTCATATGGTCGTTCTGCATGGCGGGAACTTTTGGTTGATTATTTTCAATAATGAACCTTTGTAATAGACCAAGAATGTTTTTGAAATTTAACTCCCCCTCAATATTTATTGGTTTATTTGCGGGCGGAGCCGCCAAGGTCAACTGATTTCGCGGGCCGGAAGGGTGGATAGTCCGTGTCGCAGCCGCGCGGAGCGCTAGGCTCGTGCACCAAGTGCTGGGTTCGATCAGTTTCGTACTGAGCCGTTTTGTAATATTCCGGCCTTAGATTTACATCTGAAAGGGGAATATACTGAGCTTGGTTGAGGTACTGAAAAGTATCCTCGGCTTTTTGTGCATTTGGAGTGTATTTGACACTCGGATCGACCGTGTAAGCCTGCGTCGGATATCGTGGGTAATCGGACAGCTTGGTCGAATCGAAAAGATCGGCTTCAGAGCGAGTCTGAAAGGTTTGCTCGATCTTTTGTGTAGGTGAGTCTTGTTCGACAGTTTCTCGAACGAATACGTCGGGCGAGCAGGCGATCCGGACGTGCGGGTCGCGCCTTGCGCTGATGGTTGGTTCAGCGGACTCACCGTGTGGCCGGTAGGGCGCACTACGTTGGTCACTCGGCCCGGTCTTTCCGCCTTCCTCCTTCCCCCGCAAGGGGAAGTAAGAAGGCTGACGTTCCATCGAAATTGATCGAGTTTTTGGCTCGTTTCGATGCCTCTACGTGTGAAAATAGAGGGTTTTGGAAGTGGACTCGCTTGCCGGAGCGTCTTTCCAATGCTCAGACGGCAGGGTCCTACCTCGCAGTCTTGAAAAAGACTTCCGTAGACGGTAAATTAGAGCGTAGGAGCTGAGTAATTTACCGGCGCGCCCCAGCGGTCGACTACGAGCTGAAGGCTATGTAGTCCGGGTGACACGACTCGGAACGTCCCTCGGGCGTACTGTCTAAAGAGAATATCGATAGAAGTACCGGGTGGCGTCCTACCAGGAGATCTACGTTGGGCAATGAGCAGGATGAATAATCACTGGACTCGTAGATGCCAATGCGAAATCTGTGAGGAGAGAAGGTCTGGCTTGTAGAAAGCAGTAGGAAACCGTTCTTGAGATGAACTCGCAATGCAGAAGGTTCGTCAGCGTAGAGCGTGTAGAATTCTTCGTACTTCGGAGGTGTCGTCGTCGAGAGCGGAGAGTGGAATGAAATGCCAGGCTCTGAACGAGGTATTTATAACAAAAAGTGGTGTCCACTTTATGGTTAGTATGCAAATTAGTTTCGTCAACTAATTTGGTACGATCAAACTAGCTTCGGATTGGCTCGCTCAATTTCGTAAATTCGACTGTGCAATCTCATTGGTTCGCACAGTGTTTTCCCAGTATCTGGGCATACGATAGCTGAGTTGGTTTTTCGAGGTGGTTTCCCTGCGTCCGTTGCTTTGACGGGGTCCCCGGGGGTGGCTGAACGACCTTGAGTTTTCCTAAGGCGACTTGTTTCGAACTTTTCGTCGCATCTATCTCGCCCAGTAAATGTTTGGGGAGGTCGCCTTGCGTGTTTTCGTTCAAGGCGACCTGTCTCGAGATGTTTGTCGCATCTCTCTCGCCCAGTAAATGTTTGGGGAGGTCGCCTTGCGTGATCTCGTTCAAGGCGACCTGTCTCGAGATGTTTGTCGCATCTCTCTCGCCCAGTAAATGTTTGGGGAGGTCGCCTTGCGTGTTAATCTTTAATATTTCACTTTTGGGAGAGAATTTAGTATTTTCTCTCCGGTGAAATATTTTGTTTGACGGAGTTGTACTTCGACGTCTTGAAAATATTTTTGTGGTGTGCCTACCTCTTTTTGGTAGCCCTGAAAAGGGCTGTTGAAAAGAGGTGGTGGATTTCACCACAGTTTATTTTCAAGATACATAGATTCAATAAATCGAATTAAAAAGAGATACTAATAATAATAAAGATTAGGAAAGACCCAATAATTCCAATCGTCAAGTACCCACTGCTTACCAGTACCAACTACTCAATAGTATATACCATGTACCTAGTGCCTTCTTTTCACATTATTAGTTCATTATGGTTACTTAGCAATATTAGTTTATAGCTTAGCGTAATAAATCAGCTTTCCTTGACGCTACAATGGCTTAGGGATCAAGAGATGTGATAAATGAGAGCATTCCAAAAATATGCGAACGATTTTCCTGCTACTAAAACTAAGGGAGTTACACTTCGCTAGTAACGCATTGGTTGTACGTGAAAATCAATGGAAATAAAAGAACCTAAGTATGTGAAAAAATATGAGAAAAAACCCCCCCGTTTTTGGCCCATTTTTGGCTCATAGCATTGATGCGTGTGAAGCGATCGATGCTAGCTAGATTCTAGAACCAACTAGACCCCAAGAGGAGTCCATGTGCGAGAGAGCGGATTTTTTTCATAAAATTTTATGGCCTGGACGGAGGGACGGACATTGCATTTTTGGAATCCACACACCTTGAAACGTAAAGTGACAAAGTTTGAGCGAAAATAATTTTTTCCCCAATAGATTACAAAGGCTTATTATTGGAAATAATAAACCAAAAATAAATAAATGAATAAATAAAAATAAATAAATAGCCTTGTAACTACGCCACTCGTATGACCTGATATAGCTAATTCAAATGAAATTTTCACCTCACGAAACTGGGTTTATAACTCTTGTCACCTGTAGATGGACTTCTGAAGCGTAGGTAGGTGATTTATTTTATATAATTAATCGTCAGTTGGTGAGTCAGCCCGGGTTAAATACTAGGAGAGTGTAGGAGAGTTATTTAGTTAAATTAATTTCTCTTCAGTTATAGACAGGTGTTCTGCGTAGTTGGGCCATTCAGTAAGGAAATAATAAACCTTTGTGTAATAATTTGGAGTTTTTTATTTTGAGCTCGCCATATAAGTATATGTAGATATTTATTTTCATGACATACCTATTATAAGTTTTTTGTTTTGTTGTTTTTTAAAGGTTTAAGCCACACCTCAACCAGAAGGGTCATTAGCGGCATTGAACAAGGTGTCTAAAGGGACACTGGAAATGGCACGATTCTAAGAGGAGCCATGCTGCCATCCTTGACTAAAAAGGAGTATAAGGAGTAATTATATTAGAAACTGTGTACATTCTAAGTAGATTATAGTGATGTACCGTGTTTGTTAAACCATATTTAGTCAAGAAAATTATCTAAATATAATTACATAAGCCCCGAAAGAAAATCAATGAAATAAAATAAAAATATCCACGATCCACGAGTCCATCTGTAGATTTGAAGATCAAAATCGTAGATTACATAGACATAGACACCTACCAAAAGAAGATTATTAAAATTAAAATATCTATCTACGTTTGGGATTGGCACTCGTTCTTATAGCATAGAAGTGAAACTATGCCACGGGATTTAAAATAATTAAAAAACCCCATTTATTCCGTATAAGTAATGGGGTTTCTCTATTCTTCTCCTTGACATAATAATTTTTCAACTTTTCAAGTTCAATCCTTGAATTTTACACCTGGGGTTGATTGAAAATGATGAAGAGATTATGGGCACAATCCCGACAGTGTATGATTTTTGAGCGACATTTAGTAAGTTTTGGTACAGTAAGAATTTTTGGAAAATCACTTCGAATGGCGGGGAGATGGATTTTTTTTAAATCAATTTTTGGAATCTACCGTATTGGTTTATTTTCAATAATAAACCTTTTACTTTTCTTTTTAACCCCCCTCCTCCCTCAAAATTTATTGGTTTTTGGTTTACGCTTCAAGATAAATAGAATCCAAAAGAAAAAAAAAAAAAAAAAAAAAATGTCCATACGCCGCCGCCGTCCAACCAAACTATGAAATTTGGCTCCAAAATTATACATTGACCGAGGGTGTGCCAGTAACATTGACATCACTTTCAATCAATCGTGAAGGGTAAAATTCAAGGGCCAAAAAATTTAAAAAAATCGATATCTCGAAAACTTTAAAGGTATCGGTAATATGTTTTGGGTGTGTAATTAATAGATACCTATCATCTCAAAGACAAAAATGAAACCACCTGGGTCGCTGTATGTTCATCCGTTATTCTCTCTAATGGCCAGAATATTGACAGAAAAAAATAAAAATAAAAACATCAACTCGGGAGTGAATTGCAACAGGTGAAACATCGCCTTATAATCTACGATGATCGTATCAGCTAATACTATAATTCCAATGGATGTCTCAATTCACGAATCGAGTGAGAATCGTCGGTCGGTGATCTATTTTACGTCATTAATTTTCAGTTGGTAGGTCAGCTTAAATTCAGGAGGGCCAGTAAATTGTAGGTGTTTTATTTCATTCAAATAATGTCTCCTTGATAGGGGTCTTCGCCTATATATGCAGACACATTTAAATAGATTAGATTTCGTTTAATGATTATAAACAAGTATTCTGCGTAGAAGGGCTATCTAATACAGGAATTATAAACCTTTGTGTAATAATTTGCAGCGTTTTCTTAACGTAAACCAACAAATTTTGTGGGGGATTTGAAGTATTTTTTCTTGGTCGATTACAAAAGTCTATTTAAAATAATAAACCGAAACATCCATAGTGGTCAGGACTAGTGAAGTTATGTTATTGTGGTTAATATATGACTAATTTCAAAGATTTTTGCTGTTTTCGCTCTCATTAGCCGTTTTTCATGTTATCACAGCACAATAAAATGTCAACGTGTTTTAATTTGTTTGTTTTTATGGACAAAACATTCATCAAAATTCACTCAATGATGAGGTGTAAGTTCATGGCAAACAAACATCTAACAAACAGTATTTTATCGCAATGAAAACAAATCGTTGGGATTTCAACCATTTTTCTCTTGCTAGTGATTCTTGTAAACAGTCAGTACATGTTTTTCTAGTGAATCACTTCATGATTAGTAATCTTGTGTATTCACTTAGTTTTGAGGTAGATATTTAAGGTTTGTTGCTTGTATTTCCTAGTTTATTGAGTTGTTTGAAATAAATCTAAGGTTACCTAGCTGTTGTATTTGTTTCATGCCATCTGCATATTACTAGCTTTCATTCTTAACTCTAATTTTTCCTCAAATAACATAACGGGCAAATATAGGAGTGCACAGTGTAACATTCTTGCCTTAATTTTCATATTAGAGAAAAATAGAAGTAAAAATGAAAATTGAAGTCGGTGTGCACCAGAACCTGTCATCCATAGTTTCATGGAAATTTTGTAGCTCATGTAATAGTCAATTTCCGAAGAATATTGCTTCAATTTTATTTATAACTCCAGAACAGATTTAAGTTAGGGATATCTTCGGAAATTTCATCTTCCAGAATTTCGAATTTATTGCAAGAGTCTTCTTTAGTACTTTGGTTTTGAAATTAGCTAAAATTGACCGATTTCTACCATTTTGTAAACTTTTAGTTTCTAGAAAAACATGGAGAAAGGCCTGTCAAAACATGATGCCTGCACTTTTGTAAGAGTTAGGAGTAATCACTTCCAAGTCTTCATTCGTACAAAACCTTTGAAACACGTTTTCTACAACTTCTGTAACAATCAGGAGTAAATGATTGTTAATGAAATATGCCTTAGTTGTAGTTGTGATACCTGTTGATACCGCGCAAACCGGAACGCTGTTTACGTCAACAAGTGGTTGATTACCTTTTCAAAAACAATAATTAAAGAAAAATGCAATTAAAATTGACCAGCGGTGTGAATTAGTGGACATGTCGATTATACGAATAATTAATGGTAAGTTATTATTTAAGCTAAAATAACGAGTGACGATCGACTTCGATCGTTTTCGACTCACCTGCGGTAGCGTAGCGAACGGACCTTAGTCGGGTGACGTCGGGCTATGAACTAAACCGCCTTGGGCACAATCGAGTTTGTGGGGCTTCCCCTCTCCCTCCCTAGCACTCCCAGAAATACCCCAGGATTCCCCTACATTTCTCCTTCGGGCGCCGCTTGGGACCGGTGGGCACGCGTACTGCCGAGACCATCGAGGACCTGTAGAAGGCGTCGAAGGGAGGCTGTTGGGCGAACGATAGTATTGTCACTTAATCTTTTTTAAGGGGTGGCTGTGATAAGTTGCCATCTCCTCTTATCCTACTTTGGACCGATGGGATCATATGATCCCATTTTGGAATTCCTGGCAGCATAATGGGATCATATGATCCCATGCTGTATAGTAAGGAGAAGGATCAGAGAAAGGGTTGGCCTCCGACGAAGGTACAATAGTCTTCTCCCTGAGGCCTATTTCATAAAACAAGTTACAAGTGAACAAGTTAACAAATACATGTACTTGTAATGCACGGTGAACTAGATCGTGTTTCACCAAAACAAAGAGTACAAGTGTAGAAAAATTACACTTGTAGAAGCCAAGTTTACAAGTGTAGTAGGAAAGAAAAATGGCGTGTGGGGATAAACGAAATGAACAACGTCAAGCAGGATGCCGAAATTGAAGTTTTGTCAGCAAGTCATAATATAAAAACGGTGTTAAGTACACGATAGGAAGTTTATCGTACATAACAAGGTGTAATGATTGGAAGACGGACAAATTATAAACTAAAAAGTGGAGAAAGTGTGTATTTGATTTCAACTTATTCTGATGGCTGGCATAATCGGATTTTCCTCCTTCATTCAGAGAAAATGATTAATCAGTTCATCAAGTCATAATGCTGCTGGGTTAGGAATACCATCTGTAACATCGAGATGGTTTTCACACTTCACTTTGTTCTTCAATGATAGGGAGATCCTCAATACCCGATCAGGAAAAATTGCACAGGGTCGCTCAGCATTTGAATCATTCAAGGATCTCGAAAGACATCCTAAATCTCTCAAACTAAAAAATGTCCACGAAATAAGCGTTTATTCGTGGCCGAAAAAATCGTTGGCGTCTCCTACGCTGAATGCTTGTTTCTTGTCTGTATTCTTCAGCAGATGACTCGCACATATTAACGCCGAAAAATTGTCAACTCACAATGCTGGAAAATAGCAAGTTCACTTGTGAACAGACGTAGGTTAGAAAACTGCCATTTTTTACAACTGTAAAACAGTGGCTTGTTCAAAATTATGGGGAAACACTTGTAAGTTGTCTAAATTCGCCTGTACACTTGTTAATTTTCACAGTGCGTTACCAGTCTACACTTGTTAATTTTCACAGTGCGTTACCAGTCTACACTTGTTAATTTTCACAGTGCGTTACCAGTCTACACTTGTTAATTTTCACAGTGCGTTACCAGTCTACACTTGTTAATTTTTACAGTGCGTTACCAGTCTACACTTGTGCCTTTATGAAACGCTTGCATACACATTTTTTACAAGTTGTACATAAAATTGGCTTGTAACTTGTCACTTGTTGCTTTATGAAATAGGCCCCTGGTATAAATGTCTTCCCTAGCACATTGGACATTGGCATGAACAGTTGGTTTGTTTCCAGGGTTTTTTCTTCAGCCAAAAATCCAGCTTTTCCGCTAAGTGGCGTGAATGTGAATTTTTGGTATGGTGGGCAGTAAAGCTTCTTCACATATTGCAAAATGGACGTATAGAATTTTCATAGTACAGTCAACTCATACAACTTTGTGCATTCAACATTGTGCCGACCTCGTTTTTTGAACCTTATGCTCTCTAACGATAACAAACTTGAAGTTATTAGTTTGAGAAAATTCCCACGAGCAGCGGGATGGTAGAAGAGGATGCCGACGCTTCCACAAGTCTTCCCTGTGGATTTCAGTGCCGGCAAGGTAGCTCTTTCTTTAGTCCACTAAAAGGGAATTGTTCAGTTTGTGCTGGGAGTCTCCTTTGGATGAGTATGCTGCGGATTTCTGAATAGTCTGGTAAGTTCATATTTTCATCCCTATACTGTCAGCTACCAATTATATTTGCTGTTATCAAAAGTTTGTTTGTTTCTATGGTATGACCATTGTTAGAAACGGGAACTTAGGGGTACAACTTTGTGCCACCGTGTTTTTATTATTTCTGCAATAAAATTTAAGGCTTTCTCGTTGTATTTTTACAGAAAATGGGTTTCCCTCCTTTAGCTAAAGGTAAGGGTCCGGTAATGTCAACGTCATGTGAGAAAGGGAGCTTCACGGAGCGAGTGATTTTTGCTCGTTGGCAAGTCTCGCACGCTCGGACCCAGTTGGAGACATCTGCACGGAGTCCGTGCCAAAAATATCTTTGTTTAACTTTATACACTGTAGAGTGTATACCTGGGTGTCCCAGCCTTATTTCGTTTGGAATATAAGGTGAGGAAATTCAACTCGTGTGAGTTTCAATTTGTCCTCTGCTTTGTGCATTTGAAATGTGTAGTAGAAGATTGCACTCTATTGCAGCCGTAATTTGCGAAATTTCGGCTATGGGTGGACCCTCGTCAGTTTGGGTTGAAATCGATTTTGTTTGAATTTCAACTGAATCGAAGGGTCTGGAGAGTGCGTCGGCGACGACGTTGTTCTCTCCGGGTTGATCTTAATCTCATTTTAGAAAAATGTGCATTTTTCTTAAGCATCGTGCCTAGCAGAGGCTTGTGATCTGAACAAATATGAAAAGATGAATAATGCTTTATTCTTCCATTGTTCCGGAATTTCTTTACTGAAAAATCCCAATGGTTGGTAAGATTTCGAGCCGTGTTTGTCTGTAATTTCCTGCTCCAGTGCCGCTCCGATATTTCTCCACTCTGCTGTAGGGTGTGGATGAGCGATATTATGCAATGTAGCTTTAATCATTGCTTGTTTTAAGCTGTTGAAAGCTTTTTCTCTCTCTGATGTCCATTCGATAGGTGTTTTGTCATTTTGACTTCATACAGAGGTTGTGCCGTGTGAGCGAATTTACTTGAGCAAGCTAAAAACGTCTATTGGCCTAGGAAATTGTTCTATGGCTTCTATTTTATCTCGTTTAGGAATTATCCCTTCTTTCGAGATAGTGAAACCTAGGAAATCGACGGTAGGTTTTGAAAAAATGCATTTATCAAAACCTACTCGAAGTCCGTGTTCCCCTAGCTTGTCAAAATATTGTTTGAGGTGGTTCATGTGTTCTTTATAATTTTTAGAAGCCACCAGGATGTCATCTAGGTATACAAATGCGAAATCAAATTTTCGCATGATGCTGTCCATGTATCTTTGCCATGTTTGAGCCGCTCCGGCCAAACCCATGCTCATTTTCTTAAACTCATAAAGACCGAAAGGTGTAATAATTGCAGTTTTATGAGCGTCATCTGGGTGCATCGGAATATGGTAATATGCCGATTTTAAATCTATTGGCGAATAGATTTGTGTATCATGTAAATTCGCTTGGAAAGAGCGAATGTGAGGAGGAGGGTAGGCGTCTTTCTTCGTTTTCGCGTTCAGGAAACGGTAGTCGCCGGTGATCCTCCATGACCCGTCTTTTTTTGGCACACAGTGTAACGGGGATGCCCATTCGGAATCTGATGGTGCAATTATGCCTTCGGAAAGCATTTTGTCAAAAGTACTTTTGACTTGAGCCCGTTTTTCGCCCGCCATGGGTCTTGCTCGGAAGTGTACTGGTGTTCCTTCCGTGGTTATACGGTGGTAAACCCCGTTGTTTTTCCACTTTCCTTGAAGTTTGCTCATTTTATCATTGTATTTTTCAATGATAGAGCGAATGTTTTCGTCCTCCGTGATTTGCACGTCCTCTGGTTGAGGGCTGTTGTCACGATGAGGGATAGTAGCTGCTATTTGTTCGTCAGTGAATTTTTTGTTCATGACTGCAGCTATTTTTTGATCGGCATAGCTTTTTATTTTATCTTTATAAATGTATTTGTGTTTGACCCGTATTCCGATATCCCAAGACTCGAGGAATGGTATACCGAGGATCGCTAGATCAACTTTCGTGATCATAAAATCGGTGGTCATGTCTCCGAGGCCGATGTTAATTGTCGTGTCAGCCCGCCCTAGTGTGTCTATAGGGGCTCCGTTAGCTGCTGTGAGCTTTACGTTGGACTTACGAATTTTTAAGCCCAATTTTTTGGTGACATTGTGGGGCAGAATGTTCACTTCTGCTCCCGTGTCGATGAGAAATTCAGTGCCATTTAGTTTGCACTTGAAAAAAAGCCTTTTATACTCAGTAGACTGCCGGTGTATAGGCTCAGATACACTGGCAGTTATTCGTTTTCCGAACTCTCTACGTCGGAGGTTGGAACGGTACTTTCTTGTACCGATCTCTGAGTATTTTCGTTTGAAACCCAGGTTTTAGGCTGGCTTATAGTCGCTGCCTTTTTGCTAGTTTTGGAAGCAGTGTTTGCCTTCCAAGTGCAGTGTTCTGGGTCTGCACATTTGCGAGTTTCGCTACCGAAACGTGCGTGGTTTCGACAGACATAGGCCGTCGGTTTGTGAGGCCTACTCTCTACTGGTTGTGGTTTGAACTCAGCTTGTTGTGAGAGGGCCTTTTTGAAACCAGTTTTCATGGGTTTCGGAGTAGATTCTACTCCTCGTATGTTGAGAGAGGTATTCTCTGTTTTGTACGCGTGTAGCGTATCAGCTAGGTCGAGCCGGGCGGTCGTGGTAGGCTGAGCTGCGACCATACCTCGTGCTTCGATAGGTAGAGTTTCGATCCACTTTTGAGTGATCAGAGCCTCTGAGAAGTACCCAACAGCTTTAGAGTACATTTCGTGGTACTTGGTGCTGGGTTTTTTGGCGAGAGATGCGGGGTCCTCGAGTGCGAGGAGCCTGTCCTGTAAGGACAACCCGTATTCTCGCTGTAGGCGCTGTTTGGCCTCTTCATAAGGTGCGTGGGGTGCCGTGAGGTAAGCTGAGTCGATAGCTTCCCTCATTTCTTCTGGTACCCACTTGTATATAGCTGAGAAGCATTCGTTCTGCGTTCTCAGGTGTTTTCGCACGCAGTATTGATCGAACTCGGCGAGTGCACGATCGATATTCTTCTTTTGGAAGATTGGTTTTTGATAATCTCCCATCTCCTCTAAAAGTGCTCGAAAGCCACTTTGTGTAGAGGGTTGTTGCATGAGATGTGGGGCGTAGAGGCCCGGCGGGGGTCGCACGCCCGCAGTGGTTCCCTGAAATCCACTAGCTTCATAAGAGGGAACGAAATGCTCCGTGTTAAGCCTGTTCAAAGGCGGGGTCACCATTTGTAGTGGATTTAAATATGTTTTACTTGGTGTAGGTAGACCAAGTGGGACATTTATATTCTGATTATGCGGGTTAGTCCCTGGGTTATTCCTGTAAGGAATGTGAGCGAAACCGTCAAGGTCAGCTTGCTTGGCGGGATGAACTGAGAGATAGTTCGTGTCGCAGCCGCGTGGAGCACTGGGCTCGCATAGTGGGTGCTGGGTTCGATCAGTTTGGTACTGAGCCGTTTTGTAATATTCCGGCCTAAGATTTATATCTGTAGGAGGAATATGTTGAGCTTGGTTGAGGTACTGAAAAGTATCCTTTGTTTTTTGTACATTTGGAGTGTATTTGACACTCGGATCGGCCGGGTAGCCTTGTGTCGAATATCGTGGATATTCGGAAATCTTTGTCGAGAGCGGGTCTGAAAGGTATCCTCGAACTTTTGTATAGGTGAGGCTTGATCTAACGTTTCCTTCGTGAATACGTTAGGTGAGAAGGCGATCTCGTCGCGAGGATCGAGCCTTGAGCCGTCGCTAGGAACGGCGGACTGGCCGGGCAGCGGGTAGGTAGCGCTGCGTGGGCTAAGAGGCCCGGCCGCGCCGTGTTCTACCTCCCCTTGCATGAGGAAATAGGACGGCCGACGTTCCATCGAAATATCCGAGTTATTAGCTCGCTTTCGATGCTTCTATGTATAGAAATAGAGGGTTTATAAGGTGGACTCGCTTGACAGAGCTTCTTTCCTTTGCTCGTATGTCAGGGTCCTACCTTGTAGTCTTGAAAAAGACTTCCTTGGACGGTAAATTAGAGCGTATGAGCTGAGTAATTTACCGGCGTGCCCACAGCGGTCGGTGACGAGCCTAGTGCTACGAAACCCGGGCGACACGACTAGGAACGTCCCAGCGGGCGTACGATCTAAAGAGAATATCAATAGATGTACCGGGTGGCGTCCTGACAGATGAACTACGTTGGGCAATGAGCAGGATGAATAATCACTGGACTCGTAGATGCCAATGCGAGATCTGTGTGGCGAGGAGGTAGGCCTTGTAGAAAGCAGTGGGAAGCCGTTCTTGAGATGGGCTCGGGAGCAGAAGGTTCGTCAATGTAGAAATCTTCGTACTTCGAGGTGTAGTCGTCGAGAGCGGAGAGTAGAATCAATTTCGGAGGGCTCCGAGCGGGGTATTTATAGGGAGGTGGCCGCCTCCTGCCGCCTCCTGATTGGTCCGCTTAATTTCATTAATTCGACTGTGTAATCTCATTGGCTCGCACATTGTTTTCTCAGTATCTGCGAGTATGATAGCTGAGCTGGTCCTCCGGGGTGGTTTCCCCGCGTCCGTCGCGGAGCCGACGACCTTGAGTTTAGACGGGGACCTCGGGTGGTTTCCCTGCGTCCGTTGTTCAGACGGGGTCCCCGAGGTGGCTGCTGGACCAGAGGTGGTTGCTTGCCGCCTCCTGGTTGGTTCGCCTATTGTCTCTCGTGTAATCAGTGTTTCTGATTGGCGAGTAGGCTTGTTTGAATTGTCCTTGTTAGTTTTAGAGGACGAGTTTGAGTTTTCTCATTCAAGACTAGATACTTGTCGCGTCTCTCTCGCCCAGTAAGTAGGGAGGTCGCCTTGTACGTTATTAGTTGATATTTCACTTTTGAGAGAGAATTTCGTATTTTCTCTCTGGTGAAATATTTTGTTTGACGGAGTTATAACTCGACGTCTTATAAATATTTTTGTGTTGTGTCTACCTCTTATTGGTAGCCCTGAAAAGGGCTGTTGACAAGAGGGGGTGGTTTTCACCACTGTGGGCAGTAAAGCTTCTTCACATATTGCAAAATGGACGTATAGAATTTTTTGAAGAACATAGTACGAGTCCAAATTATTGATAAATCGACGTTTTAAGAAATTAACGTTCGCGCATGAGCAGAGGATACTCTCAATCCAGCGGCAATAAAAGTTATAGGTGACCGTCTAAAAGCTATACCGCGCAATCCCAGTTTCATAAAAATCGTTTCATTAGACTCGGAGTTTTGCCTGTATCACTCGATATTAGTTTCGCGCACGCGCCATGGTTATTACTCTACCAATCAAGGCTTCAGCATACATCAAAATTTACAGAAAGGGTGTTCAGTGCAGCTGGTACGATGTATACGGCTCTGAGCTACCAGAATAGGGAACTCAAGTACTACCTTAAAGACGTTGTGGCTTCCGAGTTTGATATGCAACACCAAGGGCCTATTTCATAAAGCAACAAGTGACAAGTTACATGCCGATTTTATGTACAAGTTGTAAAAAATGAGTGTGCAAGCGATTCATATAGGTATAAGTGTAGACTTGTAATGCACTGTGAAAATTAACAAGTGTACAGGCGAATTTGGACAACTTACAAGTGTTTCCCCATCATTGTGAACAAGTCACTGTTTTGGAGTTGTAAAAAATGGCCGATTTTTAACCTAAGTTTGTTCATTTGTAAACTTGTTATTTTCCAGCATTGTGAGTCGACCATTTTTCGGTGTTTAAAATGTGGGAATCATCTTCTGCTGAAGAATACAGACAAGAAAGTAGCATTCAGCGTAATAGACGCCAGAGATTTTTCCGGCCACGAATAAACGCTCATTTCGTGGTTATTTTTTAGTTTAACGAGAGATTTAGGATGTCTTCCGAGACCCTTGAAAGAACAAATGTTGCATGACCCTTTGCAATTTTTCCTGATCGGGTATTGAGGATCTCCCTATCATTGAAGAACAAAGTGAAGTGTGAACGAAGTTACAGATGACAACCTGTAAGACTGTAAGACAACTCAGCAGCATTATGACTTGATGAATTGATTAATCATTTTCTATGAATGAAGGAGGAAAATCCGATTATGCCAGCCATCAGAATAAGTTGAAATCAAATACACACTTCCTCCACTTTTCAGTTTATAATTTGTCTGTCTTTCAATCATTACACCTTGTCATGTAGGATAAACATCCTATCGTGTACTTAACACCGTTTTTATATTATGATTCGCTGACAAAACCTCAATTTCGGCATCCTGCTTGACGTTGTTCATTTCGTTTGTCCCCAAACGCCATTTCCCTTTTCTGCTACACTTGTAAACTTAGCTTCTACAAGTGTAAGTTTTTTACACTTGTACTCTTTGTTTTGATGAAACACTGGTTCTACTTTACCGTGCATTACAAGTATTTGTACTTGTTAACTTGAACACTTGTAACTTGTTGTTTTATGAAATAGGCCCCAGGCGGTACCTAGTTGCTCTAGAAGAGAGGGTCTCCGCCAATCCCCAGGACCACTCATTTAGAGGGCAAGATGATGACATAATTTTCCAGGGTGTGCCACAAGGATTGTCAATGTTGGAGACGAGAGGCACTTAAAAGAGGCTACAATGTGCAAAATTACGTTCTACTCATGAAAAATGGCTTTACGCGTGATAAAACGATACAAAACAATCTCTTTTGAAGCAGCCTGTGTCGTGTCCGAATTGATGCCAATTGATCTTAAGCTGAAAGTGCTCATTGATGTTTATGATGCTATGTAATACAGCCCAATCGTGACATACCCAGTGCTTGAAGTTGTTCGCAACAAGTTGTCTAACTCATGGGTTCACCAGGCATGCATAGAATAGGTAGCCGAGAAACTACAGGATACTGCAAGTCTTTACTGATAGAAGCAAATCTGTGAATGCTGTTTGATAATCTTCTGTGGATGTACACTAAACAACGGTTCTGACGTCTTGCTTTTTTTTCGAACTACTGTCTCAACAAAATCACCTCTGGCTCTCACCCTTGGTGGTGAAATCAATCAGTTTTCCGAGAAGGCTCGATTTTTTGAGATTCTTCTTGAATCTACTATGTCTTTATATGCTCATAGTTATATGAGCATATATAGCATATTATACTCATAGTTATATGAGATTTAATTTTTTTGAAAGTAGTTTCCAACAGAAAAAAATTCTGCCAAGTTGGGGGAGCAGTATACATTTCTCACATATTGTAAAATGGACATATAAAATTAGTAGAACAGGAGTACGAGTCGAAATGATTGATAAGTCGACGTTTGAGAAATTAATGTTTGCGCATGCCGAAAGACTTCTCGTACTATAAATCCAACGTCAATACATATTGGATATTACATAGATATTACCTATTTTTATAACATTTTTTTGCCATTCCCTTGGAATTGTGAACCAAAGGAATTGAATTGTGAGCAATTTTCAATTTTCCAGCCCCGCCCGAACCATGGGCTGTAGGTCTCGATGGTATCCCACTGCATCCCATCGCATCTATACATCCCATACCGAGCGAGCGAGAAAACCCACCCCTAGCGAGCAAAGCGAGCAACATCCCCCACAAATTTCAAATCACCCTTCGTGATCTACCGTTTCCAATCATTCTACCTGTACCACTCAACAGTAAAGACCATCGTATCTATACAGCCATACCGAGCGAGCGAAGCAAGCAACATCCCCTACACATTTCAACTCCCCCTTCCACCCTGGAGGATCACGAGCTAGTCCAGAGTTAATACAGGAAAGTCACTGTCATTTCTGAGGTATAACTCCCAACTCTAGATAAACCCCCTATGTTGGAACGCGCCCGTGTTACCCTACACATTTCAAATCACCCTTAGTAACTTATTTATTTATTTAGAAGATACGGGACGAACCCAATTACAAGAGAGAGAAAAAAAGAAAAGTGAACAGGTAGTACCTAAATTAATTATAAATATATGAAATGGGAAACAAACAACGATTACCAGAGCACCACACTAGAGAGTCACACTGCTTCATCATAGACACAGATTGGCAAAATGAGTTATTGAGGGGTATCCAAGCAGAGGTGGCGGAAAAGTTGAGTTTTGACGGTTGAGATGGGCGAAGAAAGAATGTCGATGAAGGGAGGTGATGATGAGAGGAGGTTCGCTTGGCGAGAAAGGCGGCTCAGTGGGCGGTGATATAAGTAATTTGTGGAAGAAAAGGGGACGGCAAAAGGCATGGCAGAACGGGAAGAGAGGCGAGGTACGAGAAAGCCAACCCGAGCCAAGAGATCAGGGGCATCAATCCGACCCGACAGCAAACCATGAAGGAATGTAACATCCGCACACAGGCGACGGTCACGTGGAGACATCAAGCTGAAGCGACGAGCGAGTACTTGGTAGTACAAATTCTCACGAGGAATGGGGAGCTTATATGCCAGGTAACGGAGGAAATCCCTGAAGACGCGTTCAATTTGCACAATATGGGATCGTAATAAGGACTCCAAATCACTGATGCATACTCCAGAGTTGGCTGCACGAGAGTCTTATAGAGTGTCACGAGGGCTGGTGCTTCAGAGAACTCTCTGGTATTCCGTTTCAGAAAGCCAAGTGTGCGCATTCCACGGGACGCCACCTCAGCTATGTGGTCGGAGAAGGGAAGCTGGGAATCTAAGTGCACGCCAAGGTCCACAATATCAGCCCTACGAGGAATTGTTACACCGTTGATTGAGTAGGGGTGGATGACTGGAGAGTGGGAACGATGGAAGGAAATGACTGCACATTTAGATGGGTTCAGGGCTAGACCGATAATGTCACAACATTGAGAGAGGGCATCCAGGTTTTGTTGGAGAAGTTGGCAGTCTGAGGGGTCACAGAAAGAGATGAAGAGCTTCAGGTCGTCAGCATATATCAAGAACTGTGTATGGTGCAGGAAGGAAATAACGCCATTAATCACCAGATTGAAGAGAAGGGGACCAAGATGCGAGCCCTGAGGAACCCCCGAATTGGCAGGAAAGGAGTGAAAAACGACACCACTTACGCCCACTAAAAGCTGCCAAGCAGCAAGGTAGCTGGCAATCAATGCATGAAGTTGTCCAAAGACACCAAGCGATGAGAGCACATCAAGGATCACACTATGAGGCAGCTTGTCGAATGCTTTAGAGAAATCGGTCGTAACCAGGTCCACCTGATGACCAATCCACCATTTTCAATCATTCTACATGTCCCACTCAACAATACATAAAGACTTGCATCTATACAGCCACTCTGAGCGAGCGAAGCGAGCAAGAAAACTTGGCTAGTAAATATAGGTATCTAGAATCTCTATATATGAAAATCAGATATGCGTAATTAGATTGATGAGTTTGCCCACCGTCTTCAAGGGGGCTGGAAAGGCTAATGAGAAAATCTCCTTTGAGCGGAGCTCGCGGTATCGTGCGCCTAGCGGCATCGCGTAGCAACATTGCTGGTTGCTTGTAACACCGTCGGCAGTTGGTGCGACTGCCATGATGTTACAACTTCAAGACTACGCAGGTGTTCACTGAACATGGTAAGAATAAGGTGAATTTGAAGAAGTTTCATCTGACAGAAGCAAACGAATGTGACTGTAGTCACGGCTACCACAGACTTGGGAGCACTTGCGGTACGACTGGGAGATGTTTGAAGCATAGTGGAGCAGGCTAATAACTTATAAGAATAGTCGTCTTAGCAGGAGAAATATGGCTCCTTATCTTTACCATTTTGGCTGAAGGATGGCTCAATGACCTGATTATTTTATCAATGAAATGGACTTTAACAAAATTTAACCTCCTCCCTCCCTCCCTCCCTTCCTCAAATTGTTCACACATTAAAGTTTTTCCCCTTATTTAATTTTTTTTATTAGTGTTTAAGCCGCATCTCAACCAGAAGGGTCATTAGCGACAAATTAATTTATTTATTTTCATTATTATTTTTTCATTATTTTATTTATTTATTTATTTTTTTCATTCTACACTATTGGTTTTCTTGTTTCAAGAGTTTTGGTGTATGTTATCGTTATTGATCGTACTTATTTGTTTTGTTTTTTTAAATTTGTTATTGATAAAAATACTGTTGGATGATTTTCGGTTGGTTTTTGTTGATAATGATGTCTACGTGTGTAATAAATTTATTTGGTGCATGCAAATAAACGGCCCAGAGTTACCGGTACAGCTGGGGAAATTAAAAAAAAAGAAAGAAAAAAAGTTGTGTCATTTTGGACGATAAGTTTCCTTAGGATCGAGATAAAAAGTCCGTTCTTTGCTAAAAAGCAAGCATTAAAAATAGGGGATGATTTTGTTGAACAGCACTTTTGAACATTGATCAAATTCCAAAATATATGCTTAAAAAAATTCCAAAAATGTCCAAAAATCGGCAAATTTATATTTTTAGCAATATATTACTCTCATAAAGTTTATCAACTATGAAATAGAACATTTAAAAATATATGCAATGAATAATGCAGATAATTGTTCTTAAATTTTATCAAAATGTGGCAAAAAATCGGTAAAAAAATGTTGAAATTCTATATTTGTTTTGCATGGCCAAATATTATACATGGTATTCGCTATTATTAATTTATTAAGAATTTCCGAGCACTCAAAGAAATAATGCGGATAATTGTACTTAAATTTCATCAAAATGTAAAAAATCTGTAAAAAAATGTTGAAATTCTATAATTGTTTTGCATGGGAAAATATTATACATGGCTTTTGCTATTATTAATTTATTAAGAATTTCCAAGCACACAAAGAAATATTGCGGATAATTACACTTAAATTCTATCAAACTGTGGTAAAGAATCGGTACCTAACAAAATTTTGAAATTCTATAATTGTTTTGCTTGGCCAAATATTATACATGGTTTTCGCTATCATTAATTTATTAAGAATTTCAAAGCACACAAAGAAAAAAAAATTTCAATACAATTTAACAAAAGTGAGGGAAATTATAGGAATTCGCTCATACGGTTAAGCTACTTGACTTGAACTTTTAACAAATATTGGTTTATAATATTTTGTTAGCATTTGAGAGCTTCTATTGTATCTCAAACTGATCTCTTCTTCGAAATAATTCATTCCCTCTTTAATATATATATATATATATATATATATATACATTTATATATATATATATATATATATATATATATATATATATATATATATATATATATATATATATATATATATATATATATATATATATATATATATATATATATATATATATACATTTATATGAATTGTTTATTCTTCTCTTGAAACAACATTGTTGTCATACATAGCTAATAATCGAGGCTATAAGGAAAATTCCTCCTAGTCATTACGTAACGGCGATTACAACGCAATGTTGTCCCCCCTCCGCCCACCTTTGTCACTCAGTTCAACGATATCCAATATTCCTCACCCCATTAGTCGTGTTTGTTCCTAACGACCAATCGTGATAATTTGCTTCCTTTGAATATAAAGTCGTAAATTACGCCAGTTGGAATAGGTGAGACAGATGGCGGGGCATTAGGTCGACGGAACATCGAGGCACTCATTATTTCTCAATATTTGTAGTGCGAGGCTTTGCATGGTAGATAAGACGTTACCTGAGCATAGGGGCTCACCTGAACTGGGCACCAGTGGCAACTAAATCACCTGAACTGGGCACTCTCCAAATCATAGGTAGATAGGGTCTGATCCAGAATTTTTTAAGATTGATTACTTGATGCTATGTATTTTTGAGATGCGAACTTGCGAGCATCCAGACCACCAAACTATACATGTCGTCAGACCGCTACACTAGGGTAAACCTGTAAACTTACATTCGAACACTCATTAAAATTAACTTCATCATCCTGGAGCTGTTTTTTCGCATAAAAACGCACGAAAGTAACCGAGATATGATTGATTTTAAGCTCCTAACCGACCTATTCTGAAGGTCCAAGTTTTCACTTGGAAACGCACAAACAGTAAAATTAGATGATGACTGCTTTTTAGTTAGTAAAAAAGGAACAGTAAAACCATGGTCGGGATCTAAAAAATTCATTTATTTGGCGCGCACTGGTGGTGTGGCCGCCATTAAACAGGCTTATACAAATCTAGTAGTGTAGGGTAAGTGTAGGGTAAACCTGTACACTTACATTCAAACGCTCATTAAAATTGACGTCATCATCCTGGAGCTGTTTTTTCGCATAAAAACACACGAAAAAATCTGAGATATGGTTGGTTTTCAGCTCCAAACCGGCCTATCCTGAAGCTTTTTCACTTGGAAACGCACACACACACACACACACAGAGTAAAATTACATGATGCCTGCTTTTTAGTTAGTAAAAAAGGAACAATAAAACCATGGTCAGGAGCTAAAAAATGTGTTGATTTGGCGCGCACGTGTGGTGTGGCCGCCAGCAAACAGGCGGATAAAAATCTCATTACGATGGTAAAGGCTCTTTTGGCCAATTTGTGTGCGTTTCGTGCGTGTGCGGGCTGTGAACAAAAATACAAACTTTTAGCTTCAACCCACGGACAGTTTGATGGGGACTGTATGTGTGCGTTTCCAAGTGAAAAAACTTCAGGATAGGCCGGTTTGGAGTTGAAAATCAACCAAATCTCAGATATTTTCGTGCATTTTTATGCGAAAAAACAGCTCCAGGATGATGACGTCAATTTTAATAAGCGTTTGAATGTAAGTGTACAGGTTTACCCTACTATGATTCTTGATTCTTGATCCCACTATCGTACTTTCCTCCCACTAAATCAGAATCTTATTTAACCACCGCTTCACAAATCAAACCGTTCTCGCAATATTCGGATCACCTGCTATGAATCAAATCAATGAAATCATCAGAAATTAACAAGCGGTTGTAATCATGTTCACAATATCAATTATTGAGAATGATCACCTGAGTGTACACAATCATTCAAATAACCATGCTCATAACTCAGCTTGTTGGCCACCCACTTCGCAGTAGTTAACATAATATGGTTGGATAAATCGAGAGCTTTCGAACGAATGGTCAACGAATTTCGGGGGATGAAAAACGACGAAGTACCATTTCCCTAGCAACGACTCGTTTGTAAGCGGAAATCATCAGAAAGTTGTCGTCACACGTTTCGTCCCACATTTCGTTTCAGGTTTGGTTAGCTTTTTTGCCTAGTTAGTCCATGGCTAAAACACATTCTGTGTTAAAAGCTTCAGGATAGGCCGGTTTGGAGCTTAAAATCAACCATATCTCAGTAAACTCTTATGCCGCCTATCCCGTATGTTCAGTTTCCAGCATTTCAAAGTTTCCTAGTTCTTTTCTTATTCACGAAAAGGTCTTGCTATGGCAGATTTTGAAAATTTATGAACAAGAAAATGATCATAGTTTTTATGAATTGTGAATACCAACAAGAAATTAATCTCACTGTTATCGGTGTTTAAGGTTTCTTTGCGATATGGAGAAAAAGATGAGATAGATAGGTTTGGAGTAAAGCGTCTTGTTTATAGGTGGGATAAATCTGTCTTATTGGAGAGAGGCGCCTCATCTCCCCGCACATGCGTAGTAGTGTTTTCCGTTCACGATAAGGCACCTCATCTCTATCTCCCTATCGCTTTAGGAATTATCTATTAACTATCTACAGTCAACTTACCCGTTCGTTCCAAGTTTCGAAACGTCATCGCCCGACGTTGCTGCCGATGCAGGCGAAAGAACTACGTTGGACGTTCCATTCGCAGCTCCGGAACCGTTGGTAGGGGCTTTCCCGTTAGTGGATGTGTTTCCTGAATTTCCGGACCCAGCAGCCTCGTCCCCAGATGGCACTATAAGTGCTGTTTTAGAGTCAGTCCTCGCCATTGACCTGTAATAAAAGATTAACTTTGCCGAGCCTTCGAAACTGTCAGGATTCACAAAAGTTGGTTGTGGCATAAAATTGCATCTTCGTTTCCGTAACATGAATGTACAAATCATTGAATTGTTTCAAATATTTTGAATAATTCCGTGTAGAGTCTGTTTGGATCTTGAGCAAAATTGTTCAATCAGGCAAAAAGAAAATATATATAGATAGATGTTACGTTTGCGCATGCGCAAAAACTACCACTTATTCGGAAGCGATTGAGTTCATTGTTGATCATCTACAGTAAACCGTTCAATCTCTGAAAAGTGAATCGAAATCGAATGGAAACTCTAGATTTCATGCTTGTTAAGGATTTCAGGTTCGCGCATGAGCAGCTGTAGGCAATGAAACGATTGTGATGAAACTCGTGTGAGGTTATCAAATCGTTCTTTCCCAACAACTCTCCGAATTTGAGCGATATTGAAAGAAAAGGCCACGAGAAAATGAACCTGGATGGATTTTACATTTGCATGCGGTGTGAAAGCAATCTATTTGTAGGGGATAAAATTGATTATAGGGACCATCCACAGCCTAACCCGCTCAGTCCAACATAATTTCATTGAAATCGAATAGAAACTGCAGATGTTATGCTTGTTGCAAGCTTTTCACATTCGTACATACGCAGCTGCGACTAATGAATAACAGGGCCGTAGTGAAATTGATATGGGATAATAAAACCGTATTTTCCTAACTACCAAAAGAAGCTTGATGGAATTTACGTTTGAATATGCGTGTCATGAATTGATTTGTATGCAACGAAGCTGACAGGGGACCATTTACAGTCTTACAGTACGTTCTATTAAAAAAAAAAAAAAAAAAAAAAAAAAAAAAATTAAATTAAAAAAAAAAAATAAAAAACAGTATCTATAAAAAAAATCTATTAAAACTGCAAAAAATCTAAAAATCCAAAAACTCTTTTGAACCAGCGAATTTTATTTAGTATGCATTTTTTCCCATGAAATTGGTTTTTAACAACTTCTTTCTACTGAAATTGGCCAAATTTCAATACAATTTAACATATTATGTATAATACGATTGATCGTTAAAGAAAATTCGTTCATACGATCATGTAGCTTTTTGATCCCACTTTCACTCATAGCACCCATGGGGGTGGAGTGGTCGACTTGAGACCCACGTAAATCCATTCTACGTCCGAAATAACATCGAAAACGATACCCCGCATGCCTATGTATCAAAAATCGCCGAAAACCCATTTTTATACCCATTTTTCACCCATAGGTGTGGAGTAATCGGGTTGGCGACATATTTGGACCAACTAGGGACCAAACCGAACCTTAGTGTGGAATTTCAGATTTTTTTAACGCTTCAGGGCCATTTTAGGAGGTTTTTGCCGTTTTTCAGGTATTCTGGACCTTAGTGCATCGTATGAATATACAATAACTGCCATTATACTGGGTGGTCACGACTTAATGGATCACCCTCTCTATCTCCGTTAATATGGGGGTTAGAAAAAACTTCAAGAGGTAACCCTCCTTATTTTTAAGCAAGAAATTCAAATATCACACTTTTGCTCACTGCGCATGTGTGTAAGTGCGTAACCTTTGTTATTTCAAATGAGAAACCGCACTTTTTATTGCAGATATTGTAAAATTTCATGAAGTAATTACCCATTACTCGATTTTTTAGGTGAGCGTAAGCGGGCTCAATTCTGCTCATTATAGTGCGAAAATAGTGAAATACTGAGTTTTTGAAGATAAGCAATTGCCACATGTAATACATGATTTTGGGGTATTTTTTCGTGCTAAACCTCGTAATAATATTCATTTGTTGATATTTGCAACTCTAACTTGATGAGCGCACTTCTGGAGCGGGATTGAGCCCGTCAAAAGTCATTTCTTCATGACTTTTACGTAGAATTCGAATCTGCTATAAAAATTGGGGGTTCTCACTGAAAATAACAAAGTTGATGCGCATTTCGCGCATTTGCGCACATGCGCGGTGCGCGAAAGTGTGTGATATTTGAATTTCTTGCTTAAAAATAAGGGGAGTTCCCGCTTTAAGTTTTTTCTAACCCCCATATTAACGGGGATAAGAGGTAGGGATACATTAAGTCGTGACCACCCTATGTGCGCCCACGTTACTTGGTGTACGGTTAATTTTGTGTTGTCAAATCAAATTTCCTACTTGACCAAGATGTTCGCTCACGGATGTGTCGTAAAGGCAAGTCCTAAATTACACCAAATATCTCGGCATCACTGTTATAAGCAGTACAGGGTCTCTAACTCTCTGGATTGAGAGGCCAAACCGTGTCTTATGAGGACTGTCGTCATAATGACGTGATAGCAGTTTGCCCGTCAAACGTATATTCGTAATTGAATTTAATTGGCTGAGAAGGTCAACGCTCCTTACGCACGACGACGTTAGAACCAGACTGTTCATACGAGAAAAAAGGTTCGATTTCCATTACTGCATCAGAGTGAAGCGTCAAACGTTAGTTGCAAACACAAAAAGTAGAAAACGTTCACATAATCAACTAGCAACGCTTGTCCGTTGATTTACCGCAAATCTTCAGATTAAATGACATTTAATTATTATTATTAAAATAGATATCGAAATTTGACTCGCTCATCAAGGCTCAACCAAAGTGTAGGCTTGTAGATAAAAGCGATTACTTCAACGAATCCTCCAGAATCAATGAGGAATTATATCTAACACAATTCATCGTCGACGAATACGGGTAAGCAGACTATGCGGCTATGTGCTATACTAAACCCGCAATACTTATGAGCGTAGCGGGCGATATCGAGCTGGATCACTGCTTATTCTTGGGTTGTCTTGAGTGTTGATAGTTGTGGTATCTAGGGATTGCGTTGGCGTCTGAGAAACAGCCAACAAAACGTGAAGATAAGTTCCGATAACAGAATGAAAACAAATAGGTACCCGGGGCCACGGGCCAGTAATAATTTATTTCGTGGTAAGTAATAGCTGAAAATAAGAATTCCTCGAAGAACTCAGACCTCAGATTGGATATCTAAAAAATGAGTCAATCAAACAACAGATTAACTGAGAAAGAACAGAAGCGTTCGTCAGAGAAAGAACAGAAATTCACCATACGCCTACCAACGTTAGGGCCGTTTAACATTGTATGCACCGGATGAGATTAGTTGACAGTATTTCGTAAAGAATTGAACAATGCACGGCAAAAATAGTTAACTACCAAAATTTTATGGCCGCAAAACTCGTTCTAAATACCATTCTGCAATTCAAAAAAGATGTGAAACTTTTAGCTTTTTTAGGGACTATTCATCGATTTTTCAGCAAATATCAATGAAATTTAAGTACATTTTTCTGCATAATTTTTTGCATAAATTTTATAATGTTTTAATTCGTTGTAGATGAATTTTATTTGATTACATTTTTATTTAAAAAATATGAATTTGAAAAATTTTTGCAGTTTTTAGTGATTTTTTAAAGTAAATTTTTTGAAATTTGATCAATTTAATGCGCTCAAAAAATGTTGGCCAACGAACCCATCCTTTCGTTTGGAAAGTTTGAGTTTTCGGCGCAAGAACGGAATTTTTGTCTCAACCCAGAGGAGTGTCTAGAACCGTATCGTCTAGACTAGAATGACACACACACCCCCAAAGTTGTTTATCGTAGTCGAATACGTAAAAAGTTCCAGTCATGCAGCATGATCGTATGAGCGAATTTTTAAGTTATCGTACTATATTATGGTTTTGAAATTTGAGCTTTTTGAGTGCAAAGAAATGAGTTATTTTTATGACAAAAAACGTATTCTAAATAGTAATCTTCTATTTAAAAAAAGAGTTTGGATTTTTAGCTTTTTGCAGTTTTTATCGATTTTATAGCAAATTTTAATAAAATTTAAGTACATTATTCAGCCTAATTTTGTACCTAAATTTTTCAATGTTTTATTTTAAATTTGGTAAACTTTATTTGAGCAATATACTGTTAAAATTTATAAATATAAAGATTTTTAACCGCTTTTAGCAATAAGTGCTGGCAAATGAGCTCATCCTTTCGTTTGGAATGTTTGATTTTTTGGAGCAAGAAAGGAATTGTTATTTCAATCCTATGGAGATTTATAGTCTGCAATGATATATATTTATACATATGAAAAACGTAAACTTCAGGGATCGTTTCAGAATACCAAAAAACGGATTTCAATGAAGACATGTTTCAAAAATTATGATTTTAAAAATTTCCAAGCCATTGCAATAGCTTCATTTTTACCAAATTTTGTTAAATGGGAACGGAAATCTTTATTTTAAATAAAGAAAGTCTTTCACATGAAAGTAAAAACTATAATTCCGCTACCTATTAGTAGATTCGGAAGCAAAAGTATATTTACTAATTTAGTAGCCAATACCTAATCAGAGGGACTTTTCCTCGCTTGGAAGGTACCCGGCGTAAGGGTCCCTCATTGGGTGCGTCTAGCGCCTGGGGAGGAGGCGGTGGTAGAGGTTGGTCGTCCAGCAACACGCACAGCATCGGTTTCTCAGGGATAGGAGAACTACTGGATGCTCGATCTAGAACAGAATATGATCATATATAGTTATGGGTGACAAAATAAGACTAAAACGCTAAATATTATTACGCAAGGGTGAAATGAACTTAGGCCGCCCCAGAGGTGCAATGGGGGCCTAAATCCACACTCATAGATGGGTGTGACAGTACCAAGAGAGATACAACTCGTACTAATAGCATATATGCTACTTTCGGAGAAGATAGGTTTTCCAGTTCTAGGATCACCCATCCATCGCCAAACGCAGTCTTTCGAAAACTTGGGAAAAGGCGCGCCCGACGCCCAATACAACAACAGAGCGACGGCAGCGCATACCTTGGCTCTCGCGGGAACTGTCACAAGGGTTCATAATTTCTGCATTAGTAAGCCCTAATAATTTCTGCAGACCACTAGTCTGTATATGTATAGTTCTAGTACAGAAGAATCCGATATCTCCGAATTTTTTTTTTTTTTTTTTTTTTTTTGCTTCGTAATGTCCGAAGTATAAAGTATATTTTTAAACGTCATTCTGACCTGTTTGTCCAACTAATCTGTATTTTTTCTAAGGGATTGACTGCTTGATATAATGTATTTTTGAGATGCGAGCAATTCACTCGTATTTAGGTTATGTTGCTATGTATGTCAGGTGGCCTATCCAAAAGGAAATTTAACGTTCTTTCCAACGGCACTCTCAATTTTTTGTTTTCTCTAAAATCGAGATGGCTATGGCCATTTTAGTAACTTAAGGTCGAAAACACGAGAAAATTCTTAAAAATTGAATAACTCAAAAACAAAGCGTTAAAAAAAATCTCGAAGAGGAACTTTTGATCGGAAATTATTTGCAGGATACGTGGGTGAAGTTTTCCGGATATAACGTGATATACCCTGTATATAAGCTGGAATTGATTCCTCGGTAATTATTCAATCCATTAAATTTCGGCAGACTGGGAACATAGTGCCCTCTCTTACTTACTCTTAATTACTGCTTTTTATATGCAAATTAAATATGCTAGTGTATGAACACTTTCACTAATCAGAAAGGACTTTAATTTTCCCCTCTCTATATTCAAATAAATTCTAGGTTGGATACAGGCCTTGTCATTTCATTTGCATGGGCTTTATTCTCAAATTGTATTTCCAGGGCAATGTTCCCATTATCAAAAATTACCAACAATGGCACACTTTCATTCAAAGTCCCCAATGAGGGCAATCTATTACTAAATCTTCAAACCATCAAACTTCTATTTAAAGACCCTAATGAGCAAATCATTACCAATAGTTCCAGAAGAGGGCAAGCTATTACTCGAAGCCCGTAGGGTAACATCTTTTCAAATCTCCAAAGTTGAGAAAATCACCCTTCCCAGTTGTTCCAATCTTTGATTTGGGGTTAATGGCACAATGACTGTTTCGGTTGACACTTCCTGAACTAAAGTAAATTACAAGTCACCCTGTTGTTAATTTCTACATTATAATTCCCAATTACCAACGCATTTATTTAGCGAAATTAGCCCATATATTGGTTTTACCAACTGTCAAACCAAATACATACAAATCTATCTATCTTAGTAACAAGGTCATCCCTCAAGCCAATGTAGCTGAATACCTGGGCTTCACTCTTGACACGATGTTCCGATGGAAGGTTCATGTGGAAAACAACTGATGTGGGGGGAGGGGGGGAGGTGCTCTAGACTCCATGACTCATTTCCAGTCGTCCCAAGGGTTCTCTATTTCAAGTTTTAGCTTCATAGGTTGAATAGCAAGAAATTGACTCTTAATCCCTTCCCCCTCTTAACCCTCTTAATCCCATCCCTCAAGCCAATGTGGCTGAATATCTGGGCTTCACTCTTGACACGATGTTCAGATGGAAGGTTCCTATGGAAAACAGCTAACGTTGGGGGGTGGGGGGGTGCTCTAGACTCCATGACTCATTTCCAGTCGTCCCAAGGGTTCTATATTTAAAGTTTTAGCTTCATAGGTTGAATATCAAGAAATTAACTTCGGATCTCACTCAGCTAACCTGGGGAGCTCTAGACCTTATGATTCGATTCTAGGCGTCCCAAGGGGCCTCCATTTCAAATTTCAGCTCCATAGCAAGAATAGCTAAGAAATATGCCCGGATCTTACTTACATGATCTGGGTGACTCTAAAATTCATGATTTGTTTTAAACGTCCGAAGAGTCCTCCATTTCAAATATAAGCTTCATAGGTCGAACAGCAAAGAAATTAGCTCCGGACCTCACTCAAATGATCTGGCGAGCTTCAGATGTTGCGATTCGTTTCTAGGTGTCCTGAGAGGCCATTTGAAATTCCAAATTTCAGCTTCATAGGTTGAATTCCAAAGAAATTGTAGCCCCGGATTTACTCAGCTGTCCGGGGGGGGGGGGGGGGGGGGGGGGGGGCTCTAGACTTTATGATTCGTTTCTACACGTCTCAAGGGGCCTCCATTCCGAATTTAAGCTTCGTAGATTTAATAGCAAAGTACTTGGCTCCGGATCTCACTCAGCTGATCTAGGGGGATCTTGCCTTCTGATTCTTTTCTACACATCTCAAGGGGCCTCCGTTTCTAATTTCAACTTCATAGTTTGAAGAGTAAAGGAATGACATCCGATTCGTTTTTAGATGCCCCAAGGGTTCTGCATTTCAAATTTCAGCTTCATAGGTTGAATATCAAAGAAATTAAGTTGGGAGCGACATGAATTAGTGTTAGTATTATCAATGGGTAGCGATTCAGTGTTCTGGACGGAAAAGTCCTGCACCATCCTCCAGTCTTACCGAGCGAATCATCTTCCTCGTCACTCTCAGTCGAAGGGGAACGGCCTTGATAATATCAAAGAAATTAGATCTGCCGCTACTTTAGTCTCATCTTTTCGTGACAATATTTTGTGACATTTTTCACTTTAAGGTCCCGGTAAAAGCGTATTCCACGCTATTAAAGAAGCAGAATCGGACACCGAATTCCGAAAAATGTATTGGTTGATTGGTAGACGAAAAAAATAAATTGTCAATCCAAAACAAATTTGCCTAGTACAATCAGGTCCTCGAGCCTGTCTGGAACTATAGTGCACAGTTGTGGGGCTGCACAGCTCAAATCAATGGAGATATACAGCGATTCCAGAATAAAGTTCTGCAATCATGGGTTGATGCGTATTGGCACTCACCCAATAACGACATCCATAACGACCTCTAAATTCCAAAAGTCATTAAGGCCCAAGTAATCGTTAGAGGCTTCAAGGTCATATCAACGAAGAAGTTGTTCAGTTACAGGACGTTAATGATCTAGTCAGGCGTCTGAAAAGACGAAAATCTCACGACCTATGGCTGTAAGTAGGGAGTGGATTTTTCATGAAAAGTTTGTTCAGTGAGTGTGCTGTGCCTGAAAATCTTGTGCGGCAAAAGACACTTGATAGTTAAAAAAAAACAGTACATATTATGTGTTATGTATCACAATCTCGTTCCAGTGACTGATTATCCATTGTAAAAGAAATGCTGCTAATAAGTTGTATCACTTGGTGCAATAAATACAATTTAAAAACGTCTGCCAAGTTGGGTGGGAAGTAAAGCTTTCTCACATATTGTAACATGGACGTAGAATTGGTTGAAGAACAAAGTACGAATCGAAATTATTAATAAGTCGACGCTATAAGAAATTAAACCGTATACGCACAGCCTAGGTGGTATTAATCCAACGGCAATGCAATTTATAGGGGATCGTCTAAGAGCTAAACAGCTCAATTCTTGGAAATGTCATAAAAATCGGTCCATTAGTATCGGAGTTTTGTCTGTGTCGATCGATTTTAGTTTCACGCATGCGGTATAGTTATTACTCCAACAATTGCGATATGATTCATTAAGAAATTTTGTGGAACATATACCCTTTTTTTCACCGAGTTTGAACGATATCGGACCAATAGCTGATAAGAAGTCAACGTTATAATAAATTAACGTTTGCGCATGCGCACATACTACTATTAGTAGGTCAGCAATGAATGAAACTTATAGGAGATTGTCCAAAAGATATCCCTGAAAATTTCTTCAAAATCGTTCCAATAAACTCGGAGTTTTGCCTGTGTCAATCGAAATTAGTTTCTATCATGCGCAATGGTTATTAATCTATCAATTGCGATGTAATTTATAGCGAATTTTTCTAGAACATATACGCAATTAACTACCGAGTTTGAACGAAATCGGATCAACAGATAATGAGAAAACGACATTATGAGAAACTCACGTTCGCGCATGCGCATTGAAAATTATAGGGGACCATTTAGGAGCTAATCCGCACAATCCCTGAAAATTTCATCGGAATCGGACTGGAACTTGGTATAGTTTTGGGCGTGACAATGGTTTACCACAAACAGACAGACAGATAGACAGACGGACACGGAACCAAGATTGATCAGCAAGCTCTGAAACGCTAAAAGCAAGTGGAAATTTTGATTTTGGAGAATAAAAATTTGTCCGACTTCAATCACGAACATAATGTTTCATTACCTTTGGTAGTGAGGAAGCAAAAATGTGAATCTATTTGTGTTACACCTTATACGAAGGAGCCTAATTAGGGAGCTTTGTGGTTTTCCACTTGAGATTTCCTGAATCGGAACTCATACTGATGTCATTCCACATTAAACACACTCGTCAAACATTTATGTATTTAAGGGGGGTGATGTAACAATCAAACCCCGTATAGTATACTATTACTCACTATTACTCACACTACTGTTACTCACTTCATGTGAGCTGTTACCTATCCAAGGGACATCTAATCATAGTACACTTTGTGACCGCTAGGGTCTTAGGGTAGACCCTCAAATAACGAACCCTCAGATTGGACACTATGAATCTACCTGTCCTCCTTCTGAGGCATAAATAGGGCATACCAAGGCCCATGTAACCATCGCTACGTATTATTACTCTACAAGGATCTTTCATTTACCTCAGGGAGAAATATGAAGTACCAAAAGAAACGCTTACAATGTGTCTACCTGAAGGATGAATACGCGGTGTTCTTCAAAAGCATTATTATTAATTATTTTTTAAAATAATTATACAGTGGAACCTGGATAATTCGAACTTCTTTAATTCGAAATCTTATTAATTCGAATATTTCTCTTGGTCCCTAGCATTTTGTATTTAAACAATGCTAGAAAATCAAGGATAATTCGAATTTTATTTTGGATAGTTCGAATTTTCGGCGTGCTAATTAAGGTATACATTTTAAGCTGCGACTCAAAATAATTGTAAATTTATCAGGAAATAGTTTTACTAACGATATTCGGCAAAAGTTTAGACCAAATGCATGCAACTCAGTGCCATCGTACAGTCTGATAACTCCCCTTCCCCTCCCGCCCACCGACCGTCCCAAAACAGGACCAGGCCAAGGCTGAGCAATTCGCCAAAGAATTGGGAAAGCAAAATTTCAAAGCTAGCACTGGGTGTATGACACAAGTGTGCTCTGTGAATGTGATTCATACTTCAACTATTTGAATGCGTTGGAATAATTTATAATGGCCGAGAGACTTAATTCAAGAAAACAGGCCAAAATACCATCCTTTTTTGAAAAACAATAGGTTGTTTTTTATGGTTGCAGTTAAATACAGTACCGCAGTACAGAAGTATATTTATTGTTCAATATTCTGTTAGTCAATACAGTATTCAATGTTACTACTCGTATATGTCTTTACTTCGTATTGTAGTTTGTTAAAATATAATTTATTAAAGACTTCTTTAATTCGAATTTTTGGTTAATTCGAAGTTTTTGACTGGTCCCTTGAGGTTCGAATTATCCAAGTGTCACTGTATCTACATTTGGTTTATTTAGTATTTCTGGTATTTATTTTCAAGCATTACCAAGGGGCAATCTTTCGATGGGCGACTCGGTTCCAGGGGTGATTTCTGTTGGTGTCTGAAACGACAGAGACGTGTCCGAAGACGAGTTCTGATTGGGCGAGCTGGGCGTGACGTCAAGAGGCGTTTTGAACGGAGCTTCGGGTGACATCGGAACGGGTGTCCGGAGTGTGATGACTGACGCGAGATCCGGGTCCGACGAATAAGAAATGGTCACAAGCTGAGTCAGCGTGTCCTGCGAATCACGAATGAAATTTATAATATTTTTCGCATTATAGAAGAAGAAGGATACGCGATATACGTGAGTTACGTGAAAGAGGTGTAATAGCACACACCCTCTTCTCCTCACGCCAATAACTGTAAAATTAAAAAAGTTTGCCAAGCAAGTTGTTGCACATAGCTTCCTGGTATTCGTAACATAAATTTCTAGATCATTGAAATGTTTTAAATAATTTTAAAAGACAAATCATCAAAGCCCTCAAAAATTCATCGAAGTCGGCAAAGTACTGTAGAATTCATGCTCGTTAGAAGTATTTGAGGGCAATCTTTCAATCCCAAGGTTCGCGTATCTGGAACAGCTGCTAATGATACGTTCGTGATGAAATTCATACGAGGTAATCAAATCGACTTTCTCAACTACCCTCCGAATAAGAAGCTAGATCAGGCAAATAGGAAATGAGAACGTGGCGCTTGACGCATTTTAAATTTGCGCATGCGCAGTGAAAACAATTTAATTTTTAGTGTTGAAATTGATAGTTGATAAAACTCAGCCAAACCCGCATATTCCTAGAGAATTTCATCATAATCGAATGAAAACAGTATGTAGATGTTGGTAATGCTTGTTTCAAGGACTTCACATCCGCGCACGTGCGGCAGCTAAAAACGGTACGATCGTCTTGAAATTGATATGCAATGATTAAATCGTCTTCCTCCGACTATCCTGCACATTTGATCAGACGATCAGAACGTGAGAAAATCGTACTTGACGGATTTTACGTTTGCGCATGCGCTGAGTGAAGTATTGATTTGCGAGCAACTCAACTCACATACTACCTGCGAATTTCATGTATTTCTCCATTTGACACTCGCATAGGGTTGCGAACGTGGAAAAAACGCTGTAATACTAACATTTTTCCAAACCTCAGAACTCTGGGTATTCATTCACCTATATAGATGAGTTATTCAACTCGTTTAATTAAGCAAAAAACTTTGTAGAGTTATTTTCAGAATGGAAGATTAATTAAGCCTGCTCTGGCTGTTTTTTTTATTTATTCATTTTTTTACATCCTTTTTACTATAGCTGGCATAAATCCATATAATTTTGGTGCATGGGAAATGTATAATTGGTAAGACTGTTTTCGCAGTAGCAACGAATGAAGGCATTTTTCACCATTTGCTATCCACTCATCGACCCAAAAATATCCTTTTCAGGGAACCTGAAAAACAATTTCTCCCGTTAAGTGGGGAAGCAGCGGTTGTGAATTACCAACATTTCATTTTTCTGTCACAATAGGAAAACTTGATTTCAGCGAATTTTCGTAAAAAATGAAACAATTGCAATGGCTAAAAAAATTTCTATCATATATATATATATATATATATATATATATATATATATATATATAACTAGCAGTCTAGCTCGCCCTTACAGGCATTGCCCAAAGGCGAGCTATAAGTAATTGTTCAGTATATATTAAATGTTGGTTTCAATGTTTGATTTTTATTGAATTAATTTACTCTCTCTCATTTTCTCTCTCTCTCTCTCTCTCTCTCTCTCTCTCTCTCTCTCCATACGTATACATATGTACGTACCTACATGTATATACCTATGTTTTCTTTCGAAAAAAAAACCATTCCAAAAGAAAGGACTTGTTGGAAAGCACTTATTGAGTAGAGTAACTTGGTCAAATTTCAAAATACGTACTGAAAAGTCTCAATAATTGGTACAAAACTGTTAAAAATAGTTAAATTCATTTTTTTTAACTTGATTACTACTCTGACAATGTTGATTGACTAAGAACTGGAACAATAAAAAAATCGTACTAAAAGTTAGTAATGTTATTAATATGTGTTGGTTTGGTTGAATTTAGTTAGTTAATAGTTATTTGCCTATTGCCTTGCAATAATGTTGTTTTAGTTTTATATTACATACATAAATTTATTATAATGAGTGTGTAATGTACAAAATGAAATAAATGAATAAATAAATAAATAAACCTTTAATTCATTATACATTTTCAAAATAAAGTCACCATCCGATCCGATGCGAAAAAAATACTAAAGAAAAACACTCCTGGGTTTTTTCTCCAAAAATCAATAATTTTGCAACACTGTGCGTCACACAAGAGCATTATTTGATATATAATTTCTGAGTATTATGATTGTTTCTTAGAAGGTAGGGTACGTTGGGAATAACCATTATTCTTACCTGGAGAGTTGTGAACGTTGGTGAAGGTATCCTTGTCTCCGAGCCCAATCCAGAATCCTGAACCCCAGCTCTGCCCTCGGTCGATCCAGTGTCCACGCTCGTCGACACCTGCGAAATTACCAACACCAACTGGAACTAAGAACTTGTTTTGTTACAAATCCATTGTCAGTAGGTAATTCCGGAGTGACGTCGGAGGACACAATTCTTACCGGGAAACAACGGAAACGTCTAGTAAACGAGAGCGATGCGATCCAATCGATAAACCAAGATCATTAAAAGGCGGAGATACAGTTTATCACCGGCCTATTATTCCTAATTGGTTAAAAGTCGAACCCGGTAGATTTGGGACGAAAAGCCTACATTTCTACTTAACCGGTTGTTCGAAAACAGCGATGTGGAGGTTGGCAATCTTAGTACAAGCATTCAGAAGTTCAGTACTTGCTCTTCAATGTGGTATTATTTATCCGTATTACATGGGAATTAAAATCATCTATCTAGAACCGTACGTCAAAATTTTAGTTTTGACGAAATAAAAATGAGTGCGTCACTTTTGCCATCTTCTGTGCCAGCTCAGTGTAAAATACATTCAAAACCACGTAAATTTATATGTTTTACGATGTAGATACACGGATTAATAATTTTATTTTAACGGTAATGTGTTGCGGTAGTTACCTACATCCGAATATGAAATTAAACTACCCAACTAATCCAGTCGTATAAGCCGCCAAGCTTCGGCGCTCCTGATCCCTAACTTTCCTTCCAACTTTTACGTGTTTGGGAATATAACACGACACGTTCATTATCTAGAACGGTATATGGTTAGGGGCTTCTTCCAAAAATAGAGTTGTTTATATTCCAATTTATTGTCGAAATTTGTACTACTAGGGAGGTGAGGACCCTCACGGCGAAACTAGTGGTACAAATATCGACGATTGAAAAATATAAAACATTGTATGTTGCTACAGAAACTTTGTAATTGCATCGGATATATTGTATCAATTACCAAATAGATGTATGAATTAAATTACTTGATGAATAATTATGTAGGTTCGTACCAACTATTTACCAGGGCAGCAATAAAAGAGAAGAACCTCGTTTAGATAACAATAAAAGTTAGTGATCTTTTGTTTCATTTCATAAAGACATTCATGTACAAAAAATGGTAAAAAGACTAAAAATCATTGAATTTAATATTTTTGCAGAATATTGCTTACTCAATAGAAGTTTATCAATTACAAACTAGATCATTAAATAATTTTCTCAAAAATGAACTAAAGTTTTATTAAAATGTGTAAAAAATCCACAAAAAATAGGGAATTTCAAAAATGTATTAGTATAGTAAAATACTACCTACTTAAAAAAAGCTTTTTTGCCATAAAATATGTTTTGCGATTCCTGAGCACAAAAAGAGCTCAATTTTTCAAATAATTCAACATAATTATAATGAAGAACACATAACTGGAACTTTTTATATATATAGCCAACCAAGGTTGCAAAAGTTGAGTGAAAGAAGAGGATTGGGACAACATGATGTTAAGCAATCTATTGCTACCTAGTATTGGTTGCACATTCTCCTCCTCTTGCTCTATGTAACTGTTCCTTCCCGCTGCCATGTGGGCTGACTTCGGAAGGGTTCTCTCATGCGATTTTTGGAAATGAACATTTAATAGGAACGTTGGGCTTAACATCAGTGTGTGGTGACTGGTGACATCGATATTAGTGTCCTCTCAACATCGAGGGATAAAATATCGAACACTCAAGATCGTAACGAGAATTTACAAAAAAGGCCTTTCTGTCCTTAAATTGGTTTTATTACCTCCAACGTTTCTCCCCAGGAACTGGGGCTTCTTCAAGGTGACTAAATTCGAAATATCAAATTCAAAATTTGTAAAATAAATACTTATCCTTTTGTCCTTTGTGATGAAAAATCGAATTCAGAAAGTTGCGAACTCTGGATTGTGTCCAAAATTTAAACTTTCTAGGGTGATTAGGAGAGATTTTAGCTTATTATGCTGATCAGGAACGAATCCATTATTTTAATCGTCTCTTGGTGCCCCAGGGAGTCTCCCTATCAAATTTCAATTTTCTGGGATGAACAAGAGAGAATTTAGCTCAGTAACCTGATAAGGAAAGAGCCAATCTATTTATTCATTTCGTGATGCCCCAGAGAGCATCGCTAATTAACGATCCTCAAACCAAGGAAGGCCAATGACATATACACATCTCAAAAGAATTAAGAGTTCACTTTTCCTTGTAGACGTCAAAGACCACAGATCAATAGTACAAAGTTCCCATAATATCTTATGATTAGGTACCCAGAGGGGATGGGAAGTATCCTGTTTTTTGATTTATCTCAAACATTAAGAAGGGCTAGCGATATCAAGCTCCGACTTTATCCAAAACAATGAAATCTGAGCATAATTCCCTCAAAATAACTCCACCTCCCTAACTTTCCCCCGCAATTTGATATACTTTTCCACGTGATATGATATACTTGGAGAGCGTTTATGGAGTGCCTGATACTAAGTTTAAAACAAATAAAAATCAGAAAAAACCAACGTTTTTGCGACTATCCAAACAGGTGGTTTATGGGTACCCAGAAAACAATTTTGCCATATGAGATATAATGTGAGCTTTGTCCGATTTATGTGGGGTCTTTGGCTTCTACATGGAAAAATGCTCCCTTAATTCTTTCGAGGTGAGAAGTTAATTGCCAGAGCCACCTCCTTAGTTAAACTAAAATGTATAGGTACCGGGCAATCTTAAAGACGTGCAAAGTGCCAAAATATCATAAACCAATCTTTTCCAGTAAAATATATATTAGCAGCACAAAAAGATCTATGTTTGAAGGTCGAAAATAAAAAATAGTTAGCCAAGTGGTTTGAACAAAAGACTTTTGGTTAAGAGTTCAGCGTTTTAGCCTATCGTTAGATAGGCCCTTAATAGTAATCGCTCAGAAACACTAGGTAATTCAGACAACAATCTTTTGCCACATATATACCGTCTATGTAACAAAGATGTTGTGTGTTCTAACAATAATATCAATAACAATAATTACTTATTGGGTAAATACTATCAATTCTCAACATCAATGACAAAAACATTGTAAGACAAAAACATAAGAATGAAACTCCGTCTGTCTGTCTGTTTGTCTGTCTGTCTGTCGTGTCTATGCACGGCCAAACGGCTGAGTGGGGGGAGTCTACGAGTGGGGGGATCTTCATGGGATTTTCCGATAGGGCGTATAAGCGAATTTAAAATTTTCTAATCCCACCCGAACCATGGGCCGTAGGGCGGGAGGGGGGTCGAAGTAATAATTAATGTGCGCTTTTTGGACTTCCCCGCTTCCCCTACCCCTCTAAACGGCCGTTGACAATTCCGGAAAAATACGGGTTTCGTAGGTTTTCCTACGAGGAAGACGACGGCGCGATCGGATCGCGAAAAAAGTATCGGGAAATGCGTTAAAAAAATGCGAGAGTACGGACCCGTTTTCTCGAAAAGTCCGCCGAAAAACTTGGTTTTTTCCGATTAAAATATACCCCATAAAGGTACGTTTTTCGGAACGGTTTTCGCGGGCGAAATACAGCTTTGGGTCCGCCGAATCTGAATCCGAAATCGGATATCGAAAAAAAGTGACGAGAACTCGGTCAAAATGCGAGGGGAAGGGGGCGAAACGTTTAAAATGAGAAATTAATCGACCCGGGCCGCCGTTGCACAATGGTTCAAGCCAGGCTTACGACGCACTAAGGTCTTGAAGGGACTGGATGACTAATTTCAACGGAATAAATACGGGTTTTCCCCTACACATATGCAGCAGGACGTGGAGGCGAGCGTAGCGAGCCGGAGCGGCTAGTATATAAGAAAAATATCTCTAGTGTTAATCTACAATTCCACAAATTTACAAAATGGTGACGAGAAACAGTCACAAGTCGTTCCACAAATAGAACGGATTCTCCAGGGCTATTTCAGAAATCAGCTTAGCATTGAGCTCTCCCAATCCTCTGTTTTTGAGGAACACATTTTGTGGGGGAAAAAAAAAAAAAAAAAAAGGCGCTCCGCGCCTCGTCAGGGGGCTCCCCGGTTACCTCTATTTACATACTTCGAATGAAATTATTGGAACACAGAATGTGTTTTAGCTCACGCGTTTCACATAAACCCGTGAAACCCGCATATAAGAATGACTCAGATTTTGCGGTGTATCTTATCACTAGGTACTATGTCAAGTTGTCTAATTTATCGCCAGCGCAACGACTCACAACCAGCTCAATGAAATCATCAGAAATTAACAGGCAGTTGCTATTATGTTCACAATATCAATTATTGAGAATGATCACCAGTGTGTAAACAATTATTCAAATAACCATGCTCATAACTCAGCTTGTTGGCCACGCACTTCTCAGTAGTTAAAATAGTATGGTTGGATAAATCGAGAGCTTTCGAACGAATGGTCAACGAATTTTTTTGGGACGAAAAATGACGAAGTACCATTTCCCTAGCAACGACTCGGATGTAAGCGGAAATCATCAGAAATTGTTGCAACACATTTTCTGTTTGATATCAGTGTAGAACACTGAATGCACTTTCAGGAATGATGAATGCTAAGAATTTTGAGAAATGGGGAAATGCAATGGTTGATAGAGTTGTGAGTCTGGTCAGTCCAGAAGAGAGTGGAGGGGGGTTGTGTGAACTCAACTCACCAAGACTACACCCAAGGTACACACTATTTCCTAGAGAATGAAAGGTTGATGAGGGAAATATATGATGAAGTGGTTGATCAGTAGCAGGAAGTACCACCACAGGTGATACTTAAAGGGTAGGTAGGTACCTACTACTGGAAGCTTGCAGGGGCAAGCTGAATAGAGGGGGGTTGGTAATGTTGGAGTGTGAAATGCACATACAAATAACTCTAGGAAGTGAAATCAAGTGTGATACCTTATTATTTGGTGTTCCAGTGGAATGGATCCTGGCCAGGAGTCCTTGTAGGTAGGTAGCTGCAAACAGGTGGTTGATGGCTGACTCCCTGAGTGGGAAATTCGCGGAAATACGCGTAATTTCGAGGGGAAAAGCACTTTACCGGCGCGAACAAAGCTATCACCGACGATATACAGGTGAATTTCGGTTGGATGCGCACAGATTGAACTGATATTCAAGGATTTTGAACGTCTTAACTGGAGCGTCAATGGCGGTTGAGAGGTATACTTTTAAACTTTCTTGCTTGAGGTTGGAAATAGAACTGATAACGTCTACTTCAGGGGGGAGTAGAATGCAGACAATCCGCCAGAGTGCATTGGCAGCACCAGGAAATTCATGTATCCTTACGTTTCTGTGTTTCTCTTGATCCATGAAGTGGTGCGTTTTGTTGATTCCAGCAGTTTAGAGACACTTGCATGACATCCACAACTCCAACTTAATTGATTAGGGAATTTATGAATTATTAGGATCAACCTGGCTTTAGACAATTGTGACAAATAAATATGAATAAATCAGGATACCAGTAGATGAAAATGAATTTATGATGGTAACCCTGGGTGGTTTCCAAACGATGAGATCTGATTGGTTGACACACAATCAAGCTGAAGGCGCAACGACAATGGCTGTCTTTGAATTAAGCAGGGAACTTTCTGTTATCAGAAGTTCAGAAATATTAATTTGCCAGTTGAATTTCATGCATGTAGTGGAAGGTGAGTTGATTTCATCAAAATACGTACAATTAGTGGGTGAAACGAGTGATGGTAACAAGAAAAACAAGCAACAACAAAGTTAATATGATCATCAAACGTGGATAACAACAACAGGTTAGTTGAAAAGTAAACAAATGCTAAAACTAAATAATTAGGTAGGAAAAGTGGCGTAAAATTCTAAAACCCGAACATACTCCCCCAAATTTTACGCCAAGTTAAATGAAAAGCGGCACAAGTTTGACGGTGGGACGTTTGAAGACTCCTTTGGACGTCTTCAGAGTGACCACTCTCACCACATCGTCCGTTCCAGGATGGGTCTGCAGGACGCGTGCCATTGCCCATCTTGAAGGTGGGGTTTGCAGATCACTGACCAAAACCAAATTGCCAACCTTCAGGTTAGGCGGGTTATTCACCCATTTGTCCCTGTATTGAAGACTGCGGACGTATTCTTCTTGCCAACGAGCCCAAAAAAACTGCACTCTTTCTCTTACAAGTTCCCAGGCATTGAGGCGTGACTTGGGAACATCTGAAAAATCGACTTCAGGGAGCGCGTTGAATGGCTGACCAATGATGAAGTGCCCTGGTGTTAGTGCATCAAGGTCATCTGGGCAGTCGGAGACAGGTTGCAAGGGTCGCGAATTGAGAATTCCTTCAACCTTCGTGAACATAGTCGCAAGTTCCCATGTGGTGTAGGAACGATCGCCAAATGATTTGTGTATCAAGGCTTTGGCGGATTTGATGCCTGCTTCCCAGGCTCCCCCCATGTGGGGACTATGTGGAGGATTGAACTTCCATGTGATGGACAGATGCGCTGTGTGGTTAACCAACGATTCTTGCGTGTGTGTTCTGTTAAACCACTCAAACACATCGCGTAAATAGCCAGATGCACCTACGAAATTGGTTCCGTTGTCGGAATACATCGCTGCAGGGATTCCTCGTCGAGCCACAAAGCGGTCGAAGGTGTCAAGGAAGTCCTCAACAGAAAGTCCAAGTGCAAGTTCAATATGTACAGCGCGTGTTGATAGACAGACATAGAGACACATATATGTCTTGATGGTGGGAGCTTTCCTCAAGTTTGATGTCCTACAAAGGAAGGGTCCTCCGAAATCTACCCCAGTGTGCAAGAAGGGGCGCACGGCGTGGAAGCGGCTAGCTGGGAGGTTACCCATCAACGGTGATAAGATCCGTTTAGAAAAGCGAATGCAGATAACGCATTGGCGTTTAATTAGTTTCAACAGATTCCTGGCAGAAGGTATCCAGTACTCTTGACGTATGCTTGCGCTGAGAGCATTGGGACCAATATGGTGGTTGAGACGGTGATAAAAGTCGACCACAAGCGAGGTGAAGTGGGAACGACTTGGGAGCAATATGGGATGCTTCTGTGATGTTGGTAAGGGCGCATTATGGAGTCGTCCACCGACTCTGAGGATTCCCTCTTGATCAACGAAGACTGCAAGGCGCTTGAGCTCCAATGGTAACTGGTCAGGGTTGATTGTGGTAAAGGCTTGTGGATAATAAGTGTGTTGGATAATGCTAACACAATGGAGCTTTGCTCTGGTGAACTCTGATGCTGACAATGGGCCTATACGTCGACAAAGTTTGTTCTGCTTTGGGATCTTGCAGTTGAACAGGAAGCGCTTCACATAAGCAATTACTCTGACTAGCCGCAGGAATGATGAGTGGCGTTCTGTGTATGCAATGAAGAACGAACTAGTTTGCACAGCGACAAGAGATAATATTGTGGGCTTCAATTCAGGTATGTCCACTGCCGAAGTATCAGTTGATGTTGGCCACTGGTCAATAGAGTTGGAGCACCAGTCTGGTCCAGACCACCAAAGGTGGCAGTTGAAAAGATCTGCAGGCAAGACACCACGTGATCCGATGTCTGCCGGATTTTCAGCGCCCCTCACATGATGCCAAGACTCAAGTTTTGTGACATCAAGAATCTGTTGAACCCGATTACCTACAAAGGTTTGCAATAGGTAAGTTGGGGTTTTCAACCACGCCAGAACTACCATGGAATCGGTAAAGCAATAGACAGTTGTGATGTTGAGCGTTTGCTTCAAGCGGTTGAGTGAGGAGAGAAGCTGTGTCAGCAAGAGCGCACCACAAAGCTCAAGTCTGGGAATGGTGACAGACTTGAGGGGTGAAAGTTTAGTCTTGGACTTCAACAACTTCATTTGCACAGCATTGCCTTGAGTTGCACGTAGATAAATAGCTGCACAATAACCTTTCTCTGAAGCATCAGAGAAGCAGACAAGCTGGTAGGTGCTATCAGTTTTTGGGAATGGGCGTGGGATGTTGATGGACATGAGCTGTGGTAATTGATGCGTGAACTCACTCCAAGCAGAGGCTACTGTGGCCGGAACTTGGTCATCCCAATCTATCTTGGCCTTCCAAGTCTCCTGAAGAAGACACTTCGCATAGAAGATGACAGGTGAAAGATATCCCAATGGGTCGAACAATCGAGCAATGACAGAGAGAATGTTCCTCTTGGTACAGTCAGGCTCAGGTGGGGTTACCAAGTATGAGAACACGTCGGTTGATGGGTTCCACTGCATTCCCAAAATTTTGGTGACTGATGGTTCATGCAATTGAATCTGCACTGGTTGTTGCGGCTTGGATGCGTTGTTGTCCAAAAGGGGTGGATAATTGGAATTCCATTTATCCAAGGTGAAACCTCCTTTGGCTAAAAGTGAAATTAGTTGGGTTTTCAAGTTGATCAGGCCTTCCACAGTATCACTACCGTAAGCTATGTCATCGACATATGTATGGTACATGATTGCATTTGCTGCGTCAGGAAACTCGGCACCATCATCATGCACGAGCTGGTGCAAAACACGTTGTGCGAGATATGGTGAGGAACTCAGACCATATGTCACTGTGTTCAGCTCAAAATGTTGAATTGGTTGATCAGGGCTTGGTCGCCAAATGATTTGTTGGTATTGCCGATCCTCAGGTGCGATCAGGATCTGGCGAAACATTTTCACCAAGTCACAGGTGAGGACATATGTGAAGCGTTGGAAATGGAGAACGATGTCGCAGATGTCAGCTTGAAGCTTTGGCCCTGTCAGCAGGTGGTCGTTCAATGAGCCAGATGGAGTGCAATAGCTGGCGTCAAATACCACCCGTAGCTTTCCATTACCCTTGCGCAGGATAGGATGATGCGGGATGAGATACGCAGGAGGACTTGTTGCAGGAGACATGTGTCCCAACTCCAAATATTCCTTCATGAAGGCTTGATATTTGTCTCCAAGCTCCGGGTCACGATTGATCCTGGACTCCAGAGAGCGGAACTGTCCAAATACCTTTTGCGTGTTGAGCTGGAACGATGGTGGAGATGATTTGAAGGGGTAACGGAGAATGAAGCGACCAGTCTCATCGCGTGTATGTGTTTTGACAAAGTGCTCCTCACACTGCTGTTCTTCAGGAGATAGTTTGTTGGGTGTGACGACAGGCTCTTCAAGTTCCCAGAAGCGCTCAACGAGGGAGCTGACATCAGTGTGAGTCAGAAGTGCATGACCAGTTCGATTTGCTGAGTTGCAAACAAATCGACCCAGAACTGTAAAGCCAAAGACTGTGTTGATCAGCTTTGGACCTTGATCATGAACTGTGATCGGTGCACCAATGATGACATCTGGGTACAAATCTGCACCAATTAGGAATGATATGGGACCCGGTGTTGTAAATTCTGGGTCACTCAAGTTATAGACAGTGTAGTCATACCACATATCCGATTCAAGATGCTCTTGCGGAAGAGGTGGAGTGATGGCGGGTACTACCACGGCATCAGTTGATAAGATGGATGATGTTGATGGGTTATGGAAGGTGATGTTCACTTGGCCAACAACGCTGGTAAGTGTTGAGTTATTGACCCCAGAGATCCTGGTTTTGAAAGGTCTCGAACTCTGACCCAGCTGGCGTGCACACTTCTCGGTGATGAACGAATACTGGCTACCTTGATCCAGTAGTCCACGAAATTTATGTAGCTTGCCTTTGGGGTCGACGATATGGGCAACCACCGTGCCAAGAAGCACTCCACTGCGTTGGGGAGCAGTGTTGGTCCCAGAGAAGCCAGGGCTATTGCTTGGAACAACAAGCGATGGTGTGGATGGAGTGTTGGGAACACTTGATGCATTGATGTTACGATCTTCAGGCAGGGGCAATCCAAGATGAAGATCTGTATGGTGTTTCAGACCACATTCACGACATGTGAAGGTTGATGGACAAGCTTTGGTCTTGTGAAAAGGGTGTAAGCAATTCCTACAGCCAGGGTATTGTCGCAAGAGGTCCAAACGTTGTTGAGGAGTTGATGTTTGAAATTGTGGGCAGCTGGAAATAGTATGCCCTTTGTTACAAATGTAACACGATTTGTTGTTAGAGGTTGGTGAAGATGGTCGCGGTTTGCGATGACCACTAGTGTCATTGGTGTGGGCTACACAAGCTACGTGAGATTTTCTAGCAGCGTAATTGTTGGGTGATCTAACAGGCTTCGGTTGTGCCTGTTGCGGTGGTTTAGGTGCCTCAGATGTGGCTGCCAAATCTTGCGTGATGCGGAGCACCTGACATCGATTCTGCACAAAGGTTTGAAGCGTCGTGACCTTTGGATATTTGGTATCCACAATGGATAGCTCAAAATCTTCTCTAGTCTTTGGATCTAGAGATTGCAGGGCTAATTCACACAACAGGTAGTCTGAAAAGTCAGGAATGTTAAGGTTTTTAAGCGAATTGATACTCTCCATGACACGTGAGATATACTGCTGAAGAGAATCAGCGGTGGGTTTACCCGATGCCGCCTTAAACTTCAGGAATGAGTTGAGGTAAGTCATAGCAAGCTTTCGCTCATTGTCATAGACTTTGCAGAGTGCGTTCCATGCCTGTACGAAGTTTTCAGACACTTCTTTTATGTGCTTGATTGAATCTAAAGCAGGGCCACCAAGGTAGCTTCGAAGATAATGAAAGCGCTCAGCATTGTTCAATGTTGGTTCCTCGATGATGAGCGAGGTGAAGAGCTGCTTAAATCCCGACCAATCAGTCAGTTCACCATCAAACTGCTTTATACTGATGCGTGGAAGTATGGTGCGTGATGATAGTGGAGCAGTAGATGAGTTTAGAGAAGATCTATCAGCAGGAGCTGGTTGGGACGACGCCATGATTTTCTGGTGATACCCTAAAGCCTCATAATAGGCATTTTTGACCTCACCAACAAGTGCAGTATCCTGAAGGCTAGGAAATGATGGCTCTTCTTCAGTGGTTTCACTGATTTCAATAGCATTGTCATACTGCTCACGGAAATCTTTGAAAAGCTGCTCTATACTAGCAACCATACCCCGGAACATGATACGTTCAGTTACAGTGGTCATTGCAACCATGCCTTTGTTTCTGATGGCTTTGATGTCATCGCCAGCAGCTTTGAGAAGGCGTTTACACTTAGCCAATTCACGATTAGCAGGAGGTGCCATTTTGAATTTACTACCTAGATATGTATGAAGAATAGAATTTATAAATAAACAGCAAGGTTGATGATCATATAACAATGACTAGATTCGTTGATAAAGTTATAGATACTTTTAGAAAAATATATTTTGTTGATTTATTTTGTTAGATAACAAAATTTTGGACTGTATTTAAATATCTCCACAGGTACTAACTCAATCCGGTTCGACTGGACCACAGAAATGTTTGATATCAGTGTAGAACACTGAATGCACTTTCAGGAATGATGAATGCTAAGAATTTTGAGAAATGGGGAAATGCAATGGTGGATAGAGTTGTGAGTCTGGTCAGTCCAGAAGAGAGTGGAGGGGGGTTGTGTGAACTCAACTCACCAAGACTACACCCAAGGTACACACTATTTCCTAGAGAATGAAAGGTTGATGAGGGAAATATATGATGAAGTGGTTGATCAGTAGCAGGAAGTACCACCACAGGTGATACTTAAAGGGTAGGTAGGTACCTACTACTGGAAGCTTGCAGGGGCAAGCTGAATAGAGGGGGGTTGGTAATGTTGGAGTGTGAAATGCACATACAAATAACTCTAGGAAGTGAAATCAAGTGTGATACCTTATTATTTGGTGTTCCAGTGGAATGGATCCTGGCCAGGAGTCCTTGTAGGTAGGTAGCTGCAAACAGGTGGTTGATGGCTGACTCCCTGAGTGGGAAATTCGCGGAAATACGCGTAATTTCGAGGGGAAAAGCACTTTACCGGCGCGAACAAAGCTATCACCGACGATATACAGGTGAATTTCGGTTGGATGCGCACAGATTAAACTGATATTCAAGGATTTTGATCGTCTTAACTGGAGCGTCAATGGCGGTTGAGAGGCACACTTTTAAACTTTCTTGGTTGAGGTTGGAAATAGAACTGATAACGTCCACTTCAGGGGGGAGTAGAATGCAGACAATCCGCCAGAGTGCATTGGCAGCACCAGGAAATTCATGTATCCTTACGTTTCTGTGTTTCTCTTGATCCATGAAGTGGTGCGTTTTGTTGATTCCAGCAGTTTAGAGACACTTGCATGACATCCACAACTCCAACTTAATTGATTAGGGAATTTATGAATTATTAGGATCAACCTGGCTTTAGACAATTGTGACAAATAAATATGAATAAATCAGGATACCAGTAGATGAAAATGAATTTATGATGGTAACCCTGGGTGGTTTCCAAACGATGAGATCTGATTGGTTGACACACAATCAAGCTGAAGGCGCAACGACAATGGCTGTCTTTGAATTAAGCAGGGAACTTTCTGTTATCAGAAGTTCAGAAATATTAATTTGCCAGTTGAATTTCATGCATGTAGTGGAAAGTGAGTTGATTTCATCAAAATACGTACAATTAGTGGGTGAAACGAGTGATGGTAACAAGAAAAACAAGCAACAACAAAGTTAATATGATCATCAAACGTGGATAACAACAACAGGTTAGTTGAAAAGTAAACAAATGCTAAAACTAAATAATTAGGTAGGAAAAGTGGCGTAAAATTCTAAAACCCGAACATTTTCGTTACACATAAACGTTTCGTTTTTGGTTGGAGATACCACGGCTAAAACGAATTCGGTGTGAAAAAATATACATACATAAAAAACAAATAATATTACGACATGCTAATTATACAAAAACAAGCAACTTAGATACAAAGAATATACATGGGGTAGCTAGGAAGAAGGGGTGACAGGAGTAAAGAACCCTAGCTGAGTTCAGTTTGTAACGCCTGCACCTTACCCCTGAAGGTAGATCTAGTTCGTTCCTGAGGTCGCCACTTTACCATTATTACTATTATGTATAATATTACTAATGCTACATTAAGTAGCATCGAAACTCACCCGAAGGGTTGTTTGCGTTACAATCAAGAAAAGGCATGATGAAAATCGACCTCCTTTGGCAAACCGCGGGTCTCTGCTAGTCAATTAACCTATCGTTCTTGCACTTTGGGGTGCTGAATGCGTGATCAAATAAGTAGTTCCTAACCTCGAGATGGGCAGTCGTGTAGTTTCTATCAAGGAATAGTCTACTACAAACTTATGGCATCAAAATAAGCGATGTAGTTATTAAAGCTTGTTCTCGGGAGACGGCCACATTACTAGAAGAGATGTAAGAATCGCTTAAAAAATGCCTAAGGCTGTCCGTCCAGTGGACGCGATTTCGCGCGAAGAGGCGAAGACGTGAAAAGAGGCGAACGGTTCCCCTCCCTTCAAACACACAGTCAACATCCATTTCGCTTGTTGGCGCGTTGAAAAACAAACCGGTTTGATTCCCGTCGCGTTCGCCCCTTTTCGCCCCACTTCGCGTCTTGAGGTGGACGGGCTCTCATTTAAAACAGTGTGTTTGAAAGGGAGGCGAACCCTTCACGCGAATCCGCCTCTTCGCGCGAAACCGCGTGCACTGGACGGACAGCCTAATATCGCTATAAAAAAAAAAAAAAAAAAAAATCTGTTTTGTCTCAGGATTGATTAGAAATAAGCAATTCTGTGAATATAGCTCATATGAATACGCATTCACGTCTGACTAAGCGAGATCTATTTTCGCTTTATAAGCTATAAATAAATTTATATCGAATCAAATACTTAGTTACATACGGGCTTAATGGGTTGATCCGATTAAAATAGATTTGATAAAATACCTGCAGCGGTCTCCTGGTACTTCTTGATGTTGTGGGGTCACTCAGTTGCCTAATGACTTGGGGGATACTCGCAGGAAGGAGGTAAGACTCGAAGGAGTGAGACTGTTGTTCAGGGTAGCGAGCGATGGCCAGGCGTGAGCCGGGAGGGGAGTCATCGCCTGTGGCTTCTTCTTCAGGAAGAACCGAAAGTTTTCGACAGGATCTATAAATGTAAGATACAGTGATATAATTAAATCGGCCGTTGAAGATAGGTTCGGCTATAGTAGTCTGGATTTGGCCTAAAGAATAGAGAAAAGCGCTTAGCCAAATCTATCTTTGCAGGACGTCGCTCAGCAGTAAGGGATTCATGTTGTTTTAGATCTGTGCGAGATAATGCTGTACCTCAAATATGGAAGAAAAATCCGTTCCGAAACTCCTTGAAACCGAAATTGTGAGAAAATCCATAGAGGTGCGTGTTTTACATCATGGCAGTCGCGACGGTGGGAAAAGTGCTATGGTTGAGTTGGGCATCTCGGTAGGGACCAAGAAAAAAGAAACAAATAAATAGGATAATTTTTATCCTCCCCCTCTCCAAATTATTTGTTTTTTACGTTTCAAGATTAATATAATCCAAAAATCATAAAAAAAGTCCGTTGTACGCTCTTTTCCAAAACTATTGGACCAAATTTTATGAAATTTGGGTAAAAAAATTTCATGTGGGGTCTAACTGGTCCTAGAAGCTCGGCTTCAGAAGGGCCCTAAGAAGGGTAAAGTGTAAGGGCTGAAATATTAAAAAATTGAGATCTCAAAAACGATGATGGCCTAACCGTCGAAATCGATTTAACATTGTAACTCTTCATTTTTCGTGGAAATAGACAACGTTTTTCACTAACTTCCGTTTTGAAATGGGTTTCCACAACTTCGTCGCGAGTGATTTAGTTCGTATCAAAAACGTTCAAGGTGTGTCAGGTGTGTCAACTTTTTTTGTGTGTAATTTATAGAAATAATTTCAAAGAATCGAATGAAACTTCCCAAATCGCTTTATGTTCTTCTGTTTTTCTATCAATAAGAGCTAGAATAGGAAAAAATGATATCTATACAGGAGAGAGTTGCAACTGGTGAAACAGTATAAAATCGTATTATAATCTACGACGATCGTATCAGCTGTCATAATTTCAATAGGATTCTCCTCTCGAAATGGAGTTATTTACTTATTATAAATTTTGTCATCTACAGATGACGATATACTTGCTACCTGATGTAATGTTTACTTAGATATCAGCTCTTGTTCGTCTTGTCCAGTAAAGAGTAAATGTTTGATTTAATTTAATTAATTTCTCCTCGGTATGCGTCTACGTCTATGCAGTTACATTTTGATAATGCATGGTAGAATTCGTTTAATGATTATTTACAAGATTATGTTATGCATAGAAGGGCTATCAAAACAGAAATAATAAACCGTTTTATAACTATTTGCAACTTTTTTGTTCAGGATGCTCATACCTTAATTAATAATCAATAGAGCATGTTTTTTTTTTTTTTTTTTTTTTTTTTTTTTTTTTGTCTCAGAAATTCTTTGGCATTATTGCCTTCTTGGTGTTCTGCATGTGCATGTCAATTCTTGCGAAACGTGATTCTTGTTAAAATGGAAATCATCTATAAATCGTCAATCTTCGTAACTCAAGTACCCTAACATATAACATGTAGTTTCAGTAGGTACCTATATGACTTGAAGTCGACACAACGGTAACCCAATTTTCGGACGCCTCAGATGAAGTTAGACGATTATGCATGAAAATCCGGACTCACTGGTTTAGGCAGGCATGAAGATTAATCCAGGGAAAAACGTCGTAACTAACCCCCTTTCCCACCATCGTAAGCTTTTCATCCTCTTCTCTTCCTTCTCTCGCGGTGTTTTTTCCCTTAATTATTTATGTTATGAAAGGAACCTGGAGGTAATTAAAATATTAATTGGGGCTGAAGGGTTGAAAGAGGAAGAGCCATGGGGATGAGCACCCCATTCTTGTTGGTGGAGTTTTTTCTACTTCGTTCCTTCTATGAAAACCTTCAGGACTAATAATTATTCGGAGGATGTTTCTCAAATACTGATTATAAGGGTAACAAAAACGTCTGCCGAATCGGGAGACGGAAGAATCGGGACTTCACTTCTTCGTATTCATAACCTGATTATGTGGGTCATTGGAATGGGGTTTAGGAATAATATTTTCAGATTTAATTTTTAACAGTAAATTTAGTAGTAAATTTAACAGTGATTTATCAGTAGATTTCTGAATAAATACGAGGTCCAGCCGGTTTGTCTACATGCAGCCCTGGAGAAAGCCTTTACAGCTTAAATGTTCGTTGGCCCAGCATCTCCCACTACCATTTGGTGTTCACGCATTTTCTCTAAGGTCAATAAATACCAAAGACAAATTGGGCTGGATACAATTCTCTGCTCAAAATATCATGCCTATATAGCTCTAAATTCCAAACAGTAATATTCCCATCCATATCACACCAACGGGGCTGTGAGTTCCGTACTGTGATATATTCGACCATATTAAGCCTACGGAGCTCAAAGTTCTGGACCGTAATATGCCCTCCTATATCACGCCTACTTAACTGTGAGTTTCGAACCTTGATAACTGACCATATTACGCCGACAGAGCTTCAGATTACTGAAGGTAATACTTTCTCATATATCACGCTCATGAAGCTCTGAGTTCCGGACTGTGATATATCCAACCATATTACGCCTACGGAGCTCTAAGTTCCGGACCGTAATATTTCCCTCTACATCTCATCTACGGAGCTGTGAGTTCCAGACTGTGATATTTCTAATAGTATTACTCCTAAGGAGCTTTCAATACTAGACAGTGATACCTCCTTCAGGAACACGCACCTCCCAGTTCTGTACAGTGGACCTTGTCCTACAATTTACTTTTCTTGTAAGGGCCATTCAGACAGAGAATGACTAAAGTACAAAGTTTATGCGTTTTCAGAGTAGTCTTGACCTTTAGGTCAATGCAATAATCAGCATGAAATAATCATGTAGTTATATTTACCTACACGTCAGTTATTCCTTAAATGAATACAAATGAAATCTATGTTAACAGTACATGCCGTAATATTATTACACGTAACTATTACTTAAACAAGTAAATGTAATCATCAAAATAACAACAGCATTTAGGTAATATAAACATTAATTTATTCACAAAGTATTTTCTACTGTGTCGTTCTAATAATTGGCTCACCTGTACATATCGAGGTCAATGGAGTTCGGGGCATCGACCGGAGCACCAAGTCGAGGGTCTTTGAGGTTCTGGAGAAATATAATGCATCAATTAATAGATCAATATTAGATTAGTTTTGTCAAATGTTAAATTATCATAGACAGATCAAATGATCTCCATAGGATGAGAAGTTTTCCCATTTTGAACGATATCAGAACGTTTGATCAGGAGGAATTTATATTTCATTGGGGGGAAATATTCGTGCAAAATGGCCTTATGAGAAAATTCACCTTATGAGATCTGCCATGAAAGATTTTCCCCGGCGTCATTCAGTTGCTTTTATGGAAAAACGCTACGAATGATTATTTCTGTGTTAATCGTAGATAGCCGCTCTAGAGCTGATCATTGATCTATATATATTTATGTTAACCTAATTTATATTGTATTAATATATGCTTGCAGTGGCATTTATTAATTTTTTTTAGTTGATTCGCTGATTTTAATTTGTTAGGTGATATCGTCCAATTATATTTTGATACTGAACCATAGTCTCACTTTCATAGAAAATTTTCATGGAACAGTGTTCTGCGTAGAATGGCTATTAAATACAGAAATACTAAACCTTTATGTAATAATTTGCAGCGTTTTCTTCTGTAATCCTATTATCGTTCATTGTTGAACAGCCTCTCTTGTAATTGGCGTAAGCCGTATAATAAAATAAATATACGGAGTGTGTCAGGATATGACCGCGGTACGGTGCGGTATGGTGCTTCAGGAATAAATTCTCAAATTAATTTCGAGCCAAAACTGTCATTGGGATTTTATGTTAAATTGATATATTAAAATGACGTCACAGGCCCCGCGCATCTATAGGGAACCCTTAGCAACCCCAAAAATCAGACAGAGACAAGATCTCAAAAGAGACAGATCTGGTAAATGTTTAATTGAGGATATACCTCAGTATATTTCACCACTGATAGGTCTATTTCTATAAAGCTTGGAATTATCCCTTTACACTGTTGAAACCATATTTAATTATTTTTCCCCCTTTCACTTCATCTAATCAGTTATAATCCCCTGTCACTTTGTTTGCACTTGATTGGTTGTACCTGTCCTGCCCCGTTCCTTTCTCTTGACCAATGAGATTCAATCTCCCTTCACCTGTTACTATAAAAGCTGTGTCCTTTCTAATGTGTAGTCAGTTATTGTTTGTTACTGATGATGGCCTAACCGTCGAAATCGATTTAACTTTGTAACTTTATTTTTCGTGGAAATAGACAACGTTTTTCACTAACTTACGTCACGCGTGATCTTCCTACCCGTTTATTGGCCAAACTAATCAGTCTTTTGAGCAAAAAATTGCTACTTGGGTATTTGAAGTGCGATAAATCCGAATCTGAGGAATCAGATACCCGAAAAATTGAAATTCCAACAGATGAAAGTCTACATATATACACTAAGAGTGGTTTGTCAATACCGGAGCTGTCTGGCATGATAGTTTAGAAAACCCAAATAAGATCTAAATGAAACGAAAACACTACCCTTTTATAAAAAAGTGTTTGAGTTATTGCTTTTTAAAAGGATAACTTTTAAATTTCACGACTTAAGATTAATAAATTGAAAGTGATGCCGAGATTTCAGGCCCTGTCAGATGTGTAATTTTTAAACAAACTTTCGTTTACTTTGATCCAGTGGGTTTGAAGAAAACCTTCAGATGGCGGACGAACGATTTAAAAAAAAAATTTATTTTTAAATCTTATTAAATCATTAATATATAATTAAATAAAAAGAAGCGTACCTTGAGGTCAAGTGGGCTACCGATTGGAGGCAGGAAGTATTCTGCATCGCTTACAATTATGGGCTTTGGTACGTCTATGAATTCTGTAAATCACAAAAGGAATATTAGGAATTTATTTGTGATCCCTAAAGATACGTACATTTAGATAAATTTAGAACTGTTGGAAAATCTACGTTCCATTTCAATGAAGTTACATGATACGTTCTGTCGTAGGCCAAGGTTTGTTATAAAGTTTTCAGATTAAGAGTTCCCCGGAGAAACCGTTAACAATACTAGACACTAAATTAAGTAGCCATACAATAAATTGGAATAACATATCGTACCATGATAGATTTATAACGTTTATTCAGTTAATGATGCATTGGAGATTCGGAACGATATCAATCATAGGTGCATATCTAGCACCCAAATTGATGATTCCAAGATAAACCTTCATCAAAAGGCTCATTCATATAAATTTCACAATGAATGGATCCTAATCAGTTTCTTTGTAGATTAATGGTAAATAGAAGTCCCCATGACCTAGCGATCACAAGCATATCTCTGAAATTGTGAGAAAAAAGTGACAAGAACTTCAGGTATACACAATTATAGTTAGCACGCAGGAATAATAATTTTTAAGTAAATGTAAATAAAGTGTGCTATATGGTAATTCGTTCACCTGTTTGGACGGCAATATTGTGAACAATAGCAGGGCAGGAACTAGTCAGCTGTTGCCATCCCTTGTCTCTGACTCCGCTCGCTGACACATTTTCCAGAGACCTAAAGGCAAGTGCATATAAATCGCGATAATAAATTTATTGAATGGGTACGTTGAGAAATTGAATAAAAATTCGAAGAAGATCCGGTAGAGAATCAGGACTACATATTGTGGGGGCGTAACAGTTCACTTCCGGATAGACCGATGGCGATGGGCCAATGGAGGTTACGCAATCAGCCAGGAATATTTTTCTGAGATTGTTCTTAGCAGTAGGCTTAGTATCGTAATTTTGAAAACAATTTAAATTCATATTATTATTCAAATTCATATACGTTAAATTATTGATAGAGCATAATCAGCTAATTAATTTTTGTTTTGGTTTCCGCAGAAATCGATCCGCGAGCTTGGCGATAGATACATTCATTAATTGTGTGAGGGACGCATACGACAACAAACAATATGTGATTGCGGTCTTTATTGACATTGAAAATGCTAATATGCGAGTCAATCCTGACAGTCTCCTGCACGTGTCAAATCTTCCGTGATCTTAAGGTTTCCCCGCTCATTGTACAATGGATTCACTCCTATCTGAAGAAAAAAACTTATATCCTAAAGACACAAGAAGGAATCGTAATCGTAAATAGGACGGATAAGGAATTGTCACCAGATAATTGAAATTCGCTCGTTGGATAATAAATTGGAGGGTTGGAAGGTGTGGGTTAGCAAATTGGGGAGTCAGAAATTATCCAAGTTGGAAAAAACGGTTGAAAATATTCCGAGTAGGAATAATATGAGATTAGAAAATTTAGAAGTGGAAAGAGGAGAAATCGGTAAATGGAAAATCAGAAGGTGAAAAATTAGACGTTATGAATATTAAGTGAGTTCGGATACTGTCCGAAATATCAAAGTTCTTTAAAAGCTGGGAAATTTATTATTTTTTTCTCCTTTTTTTGACAATTTTCCCGACTAACCGGAAAAAGTGGGGGGTGTGGTAGGGAGTAGGGGGAGGGTGATTTTTCTAATGTTTCTGCACACACATTCTTGATTACATAAACATGTCATACGAAAAAGAATTGAACTTTACGTACTTTGGCTGTGAGTCTTGGAAAGTTTGGGTCGTCCGGTTAACTTTGTCCAAGTTCTTCCGGATTGCTGAGGATTCAAGAAAGGTGAATTTCTGAAGCAAAAAAGGGCGAAAAAACAAATTAAGTCCCTTACACAATAGTTAATTATTTTCTTACAATGATAATTTCACGGAGAGAGAGAGAGAGAGAGAGAGAGAGAGAGAGAGAGAGAGAGAGAGAGAGAGAACAAAATATTATTTAATCATCCACTGGATTGTAAAAAAAAAAAAATCTAGGTGCATATCCACGCTTATACTGCATTATCTTATCATAGATTGGTTTATGAACCTACTATCTCAAAATTCCGACATTAGGAAAACAACAACAAAACAATATTGATACCACAACTAGTATTGTAGCGGTTTTATACGTCTTCCAACTTGGAACTTCTGCATACCGATTTTACATTCAACTGATTACAGTCCCCAATAAAAACGTAACTAATAATGCCATATAACAAATAAATACTAGGTATATATATTAACCACCAATCCGCTAAACTCTAAAGAACCCTGTTCCGTCACTCCTATTTCCACTATATATATTAACCACCAATCCGCTAAACTCTAAAGAACCCTGTTCCGTCACTCCTATTTCCACCGTTATTCCATGCCAATATAAGCAACTCCCAATTAACTCCCCTTAAACAGTAAGATATAACTAACAGTAACTAGAACAATATATTTGTCCATACTATACAGAAAAAAACTATATAAAACTTTATTTGATAAATTTTATCTCATCTTTCGTGTAGTTAAATTCCTCAACCAAAAATTTCCTATAAGCTTCAGCTTTTCTCGGGTACTGTATCAGTTCTGGAAAATATTCATTTCCATTTAATATATAAATCAACTCTTTCCTTTATAACCTTGACCTTTTGAGGAATATCAAACAGAAATCGCTCAATACCGGACAGATTGCCAAATAATGGAATGGAGTCTCCAATTCATCCAAATTACATAGCGAGCATTTGTTGAGCAATCCTTCCCTCTACCATCTGTAATTCAGAGTCAGCATTTCAGACCTCGCCCTAAACACCGTACGCTACACACATGGGTGAGCTCGTTGCCAAATACCTCCTATCACCCTCCACCGACCTGTCCAACTGTGCAAACAGCGTATGATGCTGCGATTCAACCACCGCCTGATTTAATTCAAGTTTCCATCCCTCATACAACCAGCCTAGATTGTCAATCGAAAGTCAGGCCGCACTTCAGTGCACGCTCCTTATAACCATGAAACTTCTCACCTCACCACCTCATCTGCGGCGATTCGCGGGTATCTATGAGCCGGAAGCGTGAAACAATTTCTGTCTGTAATTTCCTGAAGTAGAATTCAAGCGGTTCCACTCCACTCGGCGCGAACAAAATGTAATTAGGTGTGTTCTGAGGCAATGCGAAGACTTTTTTGAGGTAATACTTATTGAATCTTTCCAGCTGCTCAAAAATTTGCCACCCCCACACCTGAGCTCCATATCCAATCAGCGAACGAGTAGTGGCCACGAATACTTTATGTTTCACTTCAAACGTTACATTTCGTTTTCTAATTAGTTCCCCCACACATTGCTAACTTATTCTGGTCAGTCCTATTTTTGTGGTGTTTGCCCAAATCCAAACTTGGAGTTATAACAACTCCCAAATATTTATATTCATTTCTAATGATCGGAGGTTCGCCCTTGTACAAAAATGTATCCCTTCCTGCCCGCCTGCCACCACCTCCACCTCAGATCATAATCACAGACTTATCTTTGCTGAGTATCAGTTTCCATTGATCTAAATACTCCTCCAATTCTCGAATCATGATCTTCAGCGATGTTGCGTTATCGGCCAAAAGAGCGACATCGACCGCGTCCATAAGACATTCACCCACCTTAACACCCCCTGTCAAAGCATCCGGAAAATCTTTTAAAAACAATGAAAATAACTTTGGCGACAACAAACAGCTGTATGGGTGGTGAAATACTCGGATAGGCCATCTTCCGTCCACACTCCCATACTGGTGTTTTCGTAGAGACTCCTTAAGATATTACAAAAATTAAGTTTGAAAAACAACGCGTTCCTATCCACTCTGTCAAAGCCGCTTTCAGATGTATAAAGAAAATGTATGTTTTCTTCTGCTGACTTTGGCTCAGACTCACCAAATTAAAGAGCATGAAATGTCCACCGTTGAGTAACCAGGCTGAAAACCTGCATGTGATTCTTGCAGGATGTTCTTCTCATCCAACCATCGCGAGAGGCGCTCAAGCAACATGCCGGTAAAAATGTTCGATCCAGAGTTCATGAACGCTATACCTCGAAAGCTTGATGGGTCGTTTGTTTGCCCTTTCTTGAGTAATGGAAATAGTGTAGCCTCCCTGAAAGATTCGGGATGGCTATGAAGATTCTGCTGTATGCACATAGTAAACTATGCAGGAGAGTATCTGGCGCACTCGCAAAAAACTCATTCGATACCCGATCCGATCCCGGAGCCTTATTTGGCTTGAGTTTCTTGATCATCAGCGACAGCTCTCCCAAACAAAAATTCTTATCTAAGTCAGTATCCGAAATGAACGGTTCAGCATAGCACATCTGCGCGCTAGTAGGTGCAGGGTTCAGTAAATCTCAAAAGTACCTCACCAGAACATCTACCTCCATTTGTGGGGCTTGAAAGGTTGGCTTTTTATAAATTTTGCCCATTAATTACCAGAAGCCCGTTTACATCATTAACTCTCTCCAACTCTTTATCAATATTTTCATAATAGGACCGTTCTTTTTCTCTACAAAGCCATTTGTATTCATCGTTAGCTCTTGATATTCATCTTTATTCTCTGGACTAAAATGCTTTCAATAAATATTCAGCAATTTCATAGATTCTTTGCTCAGATTGTAACAGGAATTTAATTGAACCAAGGTTTCACGAAAAACAGCCCACCCCAGCTCGCCTGCGCACCCACTTTGATAATTTCATGGATAACCGTTTGTTCATTGTCAAAATATATTAATTTTTAGTTTCGTGAAAATTTGTTTAAAAATCTTGTTTCAAACAATCACGTAGTAGTGGTACATGTAATTGTTTGGACATTGATCTATTGAGTGAGCAAAGAGAATGGCTTTCGACTTTCTAAAGAAATAGTTTCAAAGGCTGTTTTAAACTTTGGACGGAAACAAGTTTGTGATCACGAAAATTCAGGCTAGTTGAATACTTTTAATTTTTTCATTTTTTAAAATAAACGTTTAAAACCGAAACTGTAGATTGGTTTGTGAATCAAAGAAATCGGGTTTCCAACATCGGTTAAGCTAGATCACTGATCAAGGGAGAACTACTTATCTACTGGTACGTGGAGAATGTTATTTCGGGATTTCTGGGGAAGTTTTTAAGTGCCATGAGAGTGAATGTAACAGGTGTTATTGATCGTGAACTTGGTGGAAATCTTCCTATTTACTACGTCGATCGAACCAACTGGTATTAAAATCTGCTGTCGCAAGAAGTCCAGTTGATTAGGTCTTGTTGAATTGGCCCTTACCAGAACCTTTTCTTCTTTTCTGGTTGGATAAAGATTGTTGGATTGCTTTATTTCTGCGTATACAAAGGTGTACATTTGAATAATCATGGTTATTAGGAGCATACCAGTGACGCTAGGACTGCTTGACTGTGAGTGATCTGGGATTGTAAGGCCTCCAATTCCTTTTGTACTATGGCGTACTCTTTAACTTGCTTTTCGCCCGGGCTCTGTAACAAAACACAAGGTTATTTTTTTCAGCATGATTGTGTCAAGCATAATCGATCAATCAAAATCTTAGTTGTTGGAATAATAATTGTGAAGCACAAAGTGTTTACAAGGTAATAGGTACTGGTGAGAAGACTTGACGGGTATAGAACGAATAAGAATAACAACAGGAAGTATAATTGTTGTGGAATCTAGCAAATGCATAACACACACACCATCAAAGTGCCAGACACCGCTGTATCAATTTCACTTATATTGTTCAAAAAGACGTGGCTGCCTAAGTAAATCCTGGTGAAGAACATTTTGTGAGCTCGTCATCCCCTAATGTGGAGCCAGTACTTAGCCAAACTGTGTCGATTTCGTGTGCTGATATTCGACAATGCAATCTCACATAATATAATATATCCGAGTTATGTGTCGTGTTGAGTTATGTTACAAAAAAAAAAAAAAAAAAACCGAGGTAACCTCAGAATTCCAATTTCTGTAGGTTCCTGAGGCTTCAAGGCTAAAAATTCACCCTCCTACAGGCCGAATATGTCAAAGGAAGCGAAGTAAACCTAAAATTGGACAGATCTTGAAACCTATCTCCTACTATCTCTATTGGACAGATCTTGAAACCTATCTCCTACTATCTCCAGAGAAGATAGTATAGAAATATGAAAATTGTGTAGGTAAGTGGTATCTTACACGGATTAATGGTAATGTACGAAATGAATTTTGGTTTATTCCCCTCATATGGAGCCAGTATTTGGCAAAATTGTGTCGATTTCGTGTGCTAATATTTGACAATACAATCTCAGATAATATATAACCGAGTTATGTATCGTGGTGAGTTATTTTACAACAATAATAAAAAAAAAAAAAAAAAAACCAGGTAACCTCAGAATTCCAATTTCTGTTGATTTCTGAGGGCAAGGCCTTCATCCTCACAGGCCGAATATGTCAAAGGAAGCGAAGTAAACCTTCGATGCACAGATCTGGAAACAGTTCGTTCCAACCTCCAGAGACGATAGTATAGAAATACGAAAATTATGTAGGTAAGTGGTATCTTATACGGATTTAGTGGTAATGCACGAAATGAATTTAGGTTTATTATTTGCAATAATGAGCCTTTGTAATCGGCCAAGATAACCCCCCACCCCCGGTCGCATGGCGTCGGCTTGGAACTTTCTCACTTGGTATTGTACACAAATTTGGGTATCTCAATGGGAAGCGATGGAAGTACACGATGGCTGTTGTGAACGTCCATGAGCAAGTAAAAACGAACAAATAGTTACAGAAATAAAAAGTTGGTAGAAACAAAACTACTCGACTTAGGTAGTATTTTAAAAGGAGAAGTAGGAAGCTGCAAATAGCCAAAGTTTCGTTCAAAGCTCATGGCCAGGGTCGTACGGGAATTATAAATGTTGCAAGCGATCAAAATGAATAAATCATAAAATATTATATTTTACTACCTAACTAAAATGAAAGATATAAAATCTAATGAAAGGAAAATAGGGGGAAAAATCTTACGGCTGATTCGCTTGAAATCGTAAAACATGTGCTATATATCTTCTTTGGCAACCGCGAAGCCTGTAAAATAAGTGAAAGTGGAACAAATTCAACTTTATCGATGGGATAGGAAATAGTGTCGTGGGATTAGTTCAGAAAAATTTTCCATTTTTTATGATTGTTCTGAATTGATTTGTAAATAGTATGTACTGGGCATGTAATAGAGTATGGTTATTTGTGATAATTATCATCTTCGAATTCAAGCAAGCAAAACCCAAACATGATTGAATAACCCAAAACTTCTCGAAATCACCGAATGTTTTGATAAAATTCTCATGAATTATGCAGATTAAGTAAGAGATTTTTTCGCATAAATTTCATCTAATCAAGATCAATAGAAAAAGCGCTGAATTCTGATCACCAACGATTCCTTCAACAATCACCCAACTTCGGTGAAACTTGACCTTTATTGCATCAAGAAACTCATTATCAATAATAATTTTACTTACCTCACTCTGGTATTCATTTACTAATAAACATTTTTCTGGGGTTAATATGTATAATTTAGTTCCATGTCTTTCTCACTTTTCACGTTGACTTCCTTCACTAGCTCATGTGGTTTCAAATGCCTTACTGGCATAATAGTACGTGTACCTACTATACGGTGTATGATATATGTCATTTTACACTTTAACTTTAGTGAAAAACACTTCAGTTTGTAATTTTATGTATATTAGGAAAGAAACCAATTTAGGGATGCAGGGAGCTTCCCGAGTTTGTGGCATGTACATTTCAACGGCTCAATTTTATTTTGGGAATCGCCCATAAATAGAAATAATGTTTCATGGAAATTTACCTGTGCTTTGGCGTCCAAATGCGGAGCCTGCTCTTTCGTTGTCTGATAAAACTTGCCGCCAGCATAACTGATGACCGTTTCACCTCCATTTCCGGATGTCGATCTGAAACCAAGATAATAGCTTCCAATTATTCTGGTGAATTTGCACGGTAGTGACCAACGTGGTTCAATATAACAATACAGAATAGGGTTTCAATATAATATACAGAAGTAGTAGGCACTAGAAAATGTAGCTTGACGCTTGTTCACTAGAGTTAGTCAACTGATCTAGACTAGAATGAACCTTTGAAGGATATTGTAGCGACGATTCCATTAATTACCTAATGAATTGAATATGCTTCATGTACTAATCATATTGTGGAGTGCGGGATACTCGGGATAAAGGATCAATCAACGAGTTCTGCTGTATGTATAATTTACTATGGCTCCTCCTGACCTTTTCACTCTAGCGCTTGGATAGAAAACTTGGACAGGTATCACACATATATTTATTGTTTGAAGCTGATATTTGAGGAATTGGGTTAAGCTCAAAAAACAGATCGTGGGTAAGAGCTCACTTCATGGAAATGGGCTGTAGGAATGAGCTTCAGTGGATAAACGTGGACTAGACGACGAAGCAATGACGAGAAATATTGGAGAAGCCCTAATTATTTTTGCGTTTTGAAATAATCATCGGATGTAGAAGTATTTACTCAGCATGACAGTGTTTCTCAGCCAGTTATCTCTTTTCTACTTGCTAGGATCATATGACATTTAGGTATATGTTGTTCGAGAAAAGCGATTTGTGATTTTGACAATCGTCTAATCATCAATGACGCTGTAACGCATCTGACCCGAACATGATTCCATGTAGGCTATGAAAAACATGGGAGAAACAGGAAATATAACGCCGTTGTGGGAAACCTAAGAGGGCCTCTTACTCCAATAATCTGTTTTCACAAAGCTGTTCACAAACTTGGGAATAATTTGGTTGTGCGCCAGTTACCAATAATCTCCGAAACCACAGCACCCCTTTGGAAAAGGCTCATTATGACTGATTTTGTGAAATGATGCGTTGATAGGACACCTAGAAAACCACTACAATATGAAATGCCACATGATCAGTTATGCTACCCATAAACTAAATAGGTACCTACTTATATGTGTAGATTTTCTCTAGATCTGAAGTTATGATTTCCTCAGAAGAGCTTCAACTGCATTTATTGCAACTATGAGAAAGTTTTCAGGCTGCTTAGGACCGATTCGCAGAGTCAGTTGGGTGACCCTGATAATAATTTATTACTAGCGTAAACCTACGATGGTAAAAGTGGGAATAGTTAGTCAGTGGAAGGGAGAGAAACGAATCAAAAAGTAGACAGCAAACGTAATCAACAAAGTGATTTGAGTTAGATTATCATTGCTACTATTAATTTTATCTAATTTCTAGAGTATTCACCAGCGTACTTCTTACATCACCAAAATTGTAGGCTGCTTGGAGCCTACTGGGTACTACTCTCTGCCTTTTTGGCAAGAATAAATTTATAGAGTTTAATTAACAAAATAAATCAGTCTTCTTATAGATAAATATATATGAAAAAAGTAAAATTAACAGAATTTTAGATATAGTGGCCTTACGCTACAATAAATTCTATTTTTAATTGCATTTATTAATCATTATTTCTGTATACAATTTTTGGTACGTGTGGTTTAATATAAATTCAAAAGTTTAGTTTTAAACATATTTACAGTCATGTTATTGTAATCGTATAATTCAGGGTATTTATTGTGGTGCTTAATGGAACTAATTATAAATGGATCTGAATATTTTACAGTATTGTGATCAGGAATTTTTAGGGTTTTGGATGCCGTTCTAGTATCTCTATTAGGTGCACATGTAAATAAATTTTTCATATAGGTATGGTGGAGATTTAGTTTTAAGTATTTTAAATAGGAGCACATTCGATCTAAACTGCCTCCACTCTTTAATTTTTAACAATTTTAGCTTTTTGAAATCAGGCGTTACGTGCTTAAAGATTGGTGTTCTCGTTATAAAACGAATACAAGAGTTTTGTGCTCGTTGCAATTTAGAGTTTGGGAGAAAGAGACCGAGAGAGAGAGAGAGAGAGAGAGAGAGAGAGAGAGAGAGAGAGAGAGAGAGAGAGAGAGAGAGAGAGAGAGAGCGAGAGAGAGAGAGAGAGAGAGAGAGAGAGAGAGAGAGAGAGAGAGAGAGAGAGCGAGAGAGAGAGAGAGAGAGAGACCCCAATTGAAAAGGAGGCATTCATTCCAATGATGGAGGGCCCAAAGCTGTTATCAAAGGGCAGGAGAGCTCCGCATTCAAGGCTTCGGTCCTAACAGTTGACGTCTGTCAGCCAGTGGGGCAGGCGCCTGCAGGATCGTAAGCCCCACTGCACCACAATAGTCGTGATGTGATGGATGCTTGGGAGCAATGAAAGTTTAGGGGTTACCGAAATTGATGGTCTATTTTTGAGAATCGATACTTACTTCAACTGTCTAATTCGCTACCAAATGTCTTGAAAAATGATTGTACGAGGGGCTGTGCGAGGTCGGTTCCTGATATTTTCTCGTGAATTTCAATGTTTCCAGATTTAAGGTAGCTTTTGTGCTTGTGTAAAGTTCCAGTAACAATAATAATATCTACAGTTTTAATTTAATCCTGATGACACATTCTTCAGTGAATGGACCATAGATGGTCCTTTAAGAAGACTTTGCAAAACGCAATTTCGACGCTCCTACGCTTCCTCCACTCTATTCGAATTCAAGTTGGTAGGATAAAATTTTGTGTCACAATGTTCGTTCTGAATTGAATCCGATAAAATCCTTGGCACGGACTCTTTCCTACACATTTAAGAACGCCATGAAAAGATTTGAAGGTAATTGGATGACCAGAACGAAAGAAAAACTGTCCCAAGCAATGAAAAACGTCATTTTGCGGGAGAACGGATTTTGTAAAACAGCAGCAAAGCCCGCCTGCGGCAATCAGCGGACCATCATAGAGACTGCATTCCTCCACAACTAAATTATTCATACTGAATTAATGAACATCCATGGCAAGTTATTGTTTCCCATACTTGTGTACCTAGTTTTCAAGTGATGGTTGGGAAAAAAGTAATAGAAATAGAAGAATGGTGCTATGAATAATGTGCTATAAACTTTTTAGTGTTTGTCGTTTCGAACTTCTAGTGCCCATAACATTATTCAGAGATGCCAAGTTTGGGAGTTTTGACTCTGCTATAAATACCCAAAATTCATAGATTTTATTTATTTATTTATTTTTTCAAAGTTTGAAATGTTATGTAGAAAAATAAGAACGTAAAACCCAACTATTGATTTTTGTCTTCATTTTCGTGACAACGTCCCCTAAGCGATTCAATACTGTCCAATCAATGGAAATCTCTGCGCATGCGCAAACACATGAAATCCGTTCAGTACTCGTAACTTCTACAGTTTTCGCTCGTATCGAATGACACTCCCAGGTGTTTGTGGGCTCAGGTTTAAAGAGTATTATATGAAATTTATCGGTTCCTGATTAAAACTGTCCCTTGCGCAAGAAGTAACTTAATATTCTTGTCCCAACATCTACCTACGGATTGCATCCGATTCCAATCGATTTGTTGGGAATGGAGGGGGCCACAATAGTGGGGTCAAGTTGATCCCGTATGGATTACATTTTCTGCTGTAGGTACTAGCATGTGCACATTCGTAAACAAAACACTCTGAACATTCTTGCTAAACTTTCAAAATAATTAAGTAGCTATCACTGAATCATTAGTTCACAGTTTCTCGAAGTTAGACCTTTATATAACAGTTTACATATTCATATATTCTAAATCCTTTCTATTATAACACATTTCTTTGATCTTTAAAATGTCATTTAGATAAATTTTCAATAATAAACATTTGTTTATCATCCAAGTATTATTGTTAGATATCACTTAGTAGGGTTAGCAAATTTTAAAGCAAACTGAAAAAAAAAAAAAAAAAAAAAAAAAGATGGAGAGAAGAAAGAAGTATTGGAACGAATCATTGATTGTTGGATTAAGTACGGTACTCATTCTCAAGTATTATAAAAACTATTCTATTTTGGCAATATGTAAATGTGGACATGTGGAATATTTGGCAATATGATTTTTCTAGTTTATTTTGTGGAGCACTTCGTTAGTAAGCTGTTTCAGCTGTGTGTTTGCGTTAAGCAATTTATTTCTCCATCTAACATGAATATATAGCTGGACAGCATGCGCTATTTTGAATAGGTTTATTGTTTTTTATCTGATTAATTATGAATGAATCACGGAACTCTCACGCACAGAACCTATTTTTATACTTCAAAACTTTTTGCATTCAATGGTAATTCAGGGTGTATACTAGATCTGTAAAATAAAAATCATCTGGGACTTTTTGGGGACTTTTGGGGTTCTAAATTTTAAAAATCGGTGACCTTTTACAGGCTTTAATTTCTTTAGGAATAGCATACCGAAATACTTACCAGTAGACCTACTGTAATCATGACTACCTTATATAAAATTTGATCTTCATAACTTTTTTATTGATTCTAGCACAGCATTATGTTCCGCATTTCCCGCCATCTCTAATCTGTTGTCTCATTGCAACCGATTGAATCACTGCGCATCTGATGCGGAGAAACTGCATTAGTCACATTGGCTTCTGTCTAAGTTGCCGACGCTTGCATCTGTCAGTACTATATAGATTCAAAAACAATTGATTCTTTCGTATGTTTTGTGAATCCCGGTAATGGCATTATATAATGATTATATGGTTACCAACGCCATAAAAGTCGGTGACTTCTACATTAAAATCCGTGACTTTCGGAAATATCCGTGCCCTACTATTAAATCCGTGACTTTTCCGGGACTTTTCGGGAATCCGTGGCCTTTTGACACCCTGTAACTAACGCTTTTTAAATATTGGACATAAAATAATGCGAAGATACAATATCATCCCCAATGAACAAGATAAGCAAAATGTGTACAAATAATTAGGAATCAGATCCTGAATTGGAAACAAATCCAACGTCTGAAATCTGGTGAAGAAACATATCTTATTAATTCATTACAAAACTCTCAAAGCGAAAAGGTAGTCTTCATTTCCGCACTGGTTTTGTAGAGGTTCATGTCCTCTAGGCTGTCCTCTTCTTTGCGAGGAGAATCCTGAACATCTTCCAGGGTTGCATAGCGAAGGTATCTAATATTACCATTGAATGCAAAACGTTTTGAAGCTGTGCATTAGTGTTCCGTAATTAGTTAATAATGAACCAGGTAATATACAGTATGTGGCACTGTCGAAGTGTGCACTACGCGTTTTAGTTCTTTGAAAGTGAGTTCCACGATAAGTGTGTGAAATATACTTATACAACAAACCAGAATAAGAAATAATAACAATTACCAACGGTTCATAAATGTATTCAGGCATCAATAATAGAGAGTTCCTGGTTACCACGGTGTCTTAATACGGTGTACGTGAATCTAGGGAGAACCAAAATTTTGCTAACAACGCTGGCTGTTACTACGGTGCGAACTCTGTGTTTCACGTTTCTTCACACGTCGTCTCTTATCAATTTTTTAACCTGAAGCTGATTCCGAGATTCCGACATCTTGAATTTCTCCGACCCTGTTTTCCTTCATTCAGATCTCACATTTCATAATTTATTATCGTGTGGTTTATTGTTCTGTTTTCAATTCGTAGTGTTCTTTGCAAAGTGAACCTTTGTAATCGGATAAGAAATTTTTTTAACCTCCCTCCCAACATTTTTTGGTTGCGTTTTAAGACACATGGATTTCAAAAATCGAATCAGTCCGTAGTCCGTCCTTCCGCTGTTCTATTTGTGCAATGAAAATCAGCGTGAAGTATTAGACTTCGTAAGCTTATATATCACGCTAATTGATTGAGCAAAGACGAGCTCGACGTGTTCCAGGTTTACCTGGAAGACACATCCGTCCGACTTGTGTTGGTGATCGTTCGAGTAAGTTCTAGCTCAACTATGTTAGTAGTAATATTGGTGTATGTAGATATAAAGGTCGGTATAAATATACAGATTATATGCATTTTGTGTAGAAACTCACTAAAATAATACATGTTGGTATCTTAAAAGTTTAATGTTTGTATCATGAAAAAGGTAGATATGATTAGAATGAAATTATTTTATCCGTTTTTCGGCAAACCTTTATCCTTCGATTTGTTGACTAGTTGTTTTTTGGCACTCGATAAATGGACTGCTTCGAGTGAAAATAGGATGTATATAAATGAATTTAGTATATTTTAATATAATTATATATTTAATTTATATTTTAAATAATATATTTAATATATTAGTCCAGTATAAATTTTAATATGAAAAATATGAACTGACCACGCTTATCACTGAAACCTTTCTCGGGTTCACAGAGCCGGTCCGAGCCATTTTTGTTACCCATGCGGAAGGGCTGGTTGCCCCCCCCCCCCCCCCCCCCAATATTATATTGGAAGCCAAAAAAAGGCAAACTTTTTACGATTCGTATTTTCAAGAGATAGAAATGAAATCCAAAAATACAAGCGACTTATTATGTATGAACATTTCCAGTAAATATTTCGATTGTTAAATGATCTTGAGGTCACATGTTTCTAAGAGTTGAGCAGATAGTGAATGACACATTGTGACAGAAGAGTGGCCAAATAAAATGAGCTTGCGGTTTTTACAGTAGTGAGGGTAAAGGAAAATACCAGGCAACATATACATAAATAAATTCAATTCCTTCAATAATTTACACAAAAAACAAACCAATTTATTCAGTACTATAATAAATTAATAAATTAGTTCAATAAATTTAAAAATGTATTTTCTATGGATTTCTAAATTTGAAATTTCTGGCTTTCAACTTCGCAAAATCTTTTAAAATTGAATCGGTGTCCAAGCTATTTAGTACCTCATTTTCTATGGATAAGGTCGCCAGTCCATTAAGCCGTTCTTGAGAAATGGTTGATCTCAAGTAAGTTTTTATAATTTTGAGTTTTGAAAAACTCCTCTCCCCGCTAGCTATTGATATTGGCAGTGTGAGGAGTATTCTCAAAACTATAAACGTGTTGGGAAAACTGTCAATAAGAGAGTTAGATGTGATGAAATTTAAACTAGTTTCTGGGCAGCTTTTCTCAAGTAACATGGACCCAAGGATAGGGATCTCTCTTACCAGTTCTTCCCTATCAAAATCACAATACACTAATTCCTAAGGCGCCAAATTTGACAAACTCTTTGGCAATCTGTACATATTCTTCATAGTAATATTTATTTCTCGGCGGGTTTTACAATTATCTCGGGTAAAGTTTTTAACTTTTGGCGCCTTTCCAAAAGGGGGCGCCCCCTCCTGACCGGCGCCCCAAGCGGCCGCTTGGTTCGCATGCGCCTAGGACCGGCTCTGCGGATTTATACATTTACGGGCGAAGTGTCGAAGACGAGGTAACGAGGACGTATTAAGACTCGATCTTGCGTTGCCAATCAAGCGGTCTCCTACTCACGTCGTCCACTTCTACTAATTCGTCAGCTGTCAGTTGTTTCCAGATCAGCTGATCATGGCTCACGGGCACCGTGTAAACTAAAAACGTGGTAACCAGGAACTCTCTAATAATATGCTAATAAATATGCAAAAGAGAACACCAAAGACTCTCGGTGACTCGACTGGTGATCCATTTTCCTTCCATGTTGATGACACTGAAAAAGAGACTTGTATATTGATTTCATGTCAATACTTTTCTCCCTTCCTCCTCTCCGTAAAACTTCATCATGCATTAGCCCAATCCCCAACTAAAAGCTTACTGAAGATATTTTCCGGAGGGGATTAGAACTTCCTATTTTCTCTTTGAGATACTCGGGAGAAACCCTAATTCAAAAGGAGGCATTCATCCTAGTGATGGAGCATCCAACGGAAGAGCTATTATCAAGGGGCAGGAGAGCGGCGCCTCATTCAGGACTTGGATCCAAGCGCTTGACGTCTTCGACCTTCCTTCTGAGCGGGGGAACTGGATCAATGAGCTTACCCTAGTATTTTACGAATTAAATCTTTTCCTTTTTGCATCTGAGTCTACCTATACGTAACGGAAGCATTGTTTTTACTTTTGAGGGAAGAATTTGTTTTGTCTCCAAAATCAAAATTTCCACTGACATTTTAAGTTTGGGACCATTGTATAAACTTTGGTTCCGTGTCTTCTGTCTATCGAGTGTCGACAAATCATTGTAACCAGCTAATTTTCCATAGTTTTCATCTGATTGAAATTTTCAGGGATTTTGCCGGCTCGGGTGTAGACGGTCTCCTATTAGTTTCAGTGTTGTCAAATCGATACTTCACTCAACGCATGTGCAAACGTTAATTCCATTACCTATGCTTTATTTTTTCACACCCAAGTCGTTCGATTTCACTTAAATTTGTATGATAGATGGGAGAAGACAATTTTATTTCCCCATATCAATTTCAACATAATTGTATCATTAAGAGCTACTGCTCATGCACCAATGTGAAATCCTTTTAACGGCCTTAATTGCCACCGTTTTGATCCGATTTTGATGAAACTGCCGTCAAATGCGCGAGTTGGGTTGTAGATGGTCCCGTACTTATTTCATTGTTCTCAACTCATCAATTCAATTTTCCATTTTTCCATGTACATCAGGCCTAGAGGCCCCTCACCACATTTTGGCTTCCTGAGCTCCCAAACTCACTCAGCTGATCTGGGCGCTCCCTTACCAATTCTATTCTACCTGTCTCATAGATTAAGACGGCATAGAAATTCGCTTACGAGCTCAATTGGCATATTATGGTGGTTCCGCACGTTGAAATTCTATTCTGCCTGTCTCATACAGGCCCTGTTTCAAATTTCTTCAGAAATTAAACACCATAGAAATCAGCTTTATGTAACAATAAGCTGGTCAGAGGTCTACGCATCGTCTAGTACCTGCAAATAGTATTTAACCAGCATTCGCAGCCTACGAGGAATTAGGTGTTAAAATAAATAACATCGGCAACTCGACTGTATGACACAGTGCAGCTAGTTAGATTAAGCTCTATCTACCATGTCAAGGATTTCGGTAGCCCCCCAGAGGTGCAATGGGGCCCTCAATCCTTGAAAAAAGAGGTAGAGGAGGATGACAGTATCCCGTTAGAGAGATACCACTCCTACTAATAGCATTAATGAGCTGTGTTCGGAGTAGATTGGTTTTCCAGGTCTTGGATCACCCATCCAACGCCAAACTCAGCCTTTCAAGAACACGAGAGCTCATTAATAAATAGCTGCATTGGCGATTGAGGATGGGAAAAGAGAAATTAAAACAGGATGGATTGTCAACGAATCTTCATATGAAGTACTCATTAGGTAATTAACCCCCACTCAAAGATTGGAACAATCGGGAATAAACGGTGACTCAACAATGGAGACTTATACCTTAAGGAAAATAAAATAGATATAAATTAATATGCCCACATTGGGGACTTAAATTGGGAACAATGCCCTTGAATAATTGGGAACAACGCCCTTGAATAATTGGGAACCATGCCCGAGTATAAAGAATAATAAAAATGGCAAAGGCCAGGTATACCATAGGTATGAAATTGAAAATATTAGAGCGGAATAAAAGAGAAATCATAAGTCAAAGACCAATGAAATTATTTATATACCAAAGGGTGATAATGGGAATTCCGTCTGGAATCCCGGGCCATGTTTCTTCTGAAACATTCACGCCCCAAAAATAGTGGATCGGATTACTAGGCGTCAGCCGTGAATAATTCTAACCACGCTCGCTCTACCGAGGAGAGTGTGACAGACCCAAAAAGGATCCCCTTACTAATAGCACGTAATGTGCTAGGTTCAGGAAGATTGGTTTTCCAGGTCTTGGATCACCCATCCAACGCCAAACTCAGCCTTTCAAGAACACGAGCAGAGGCGTGCGACGCCCGTTGTTTTCCAACGGAGCGACGGCAGCGCCTTCTCTGGGATTCTGACGGGAACTCTGTCACAACTGTGAATTAAAAAAAACTATTTTTAGATGCAAGAAAGGGTTGGATTTAACTTGATTTAGCTCGATACTGTTTCAGTTTCATCGTCCAAGCAGTCCAAGCTGATTTTATGCCCTGAATATTTAGGATAAAAATAAATGATTATCAGCAAATTTCACAAACTTTCATTTATGTAAAATAAGTATGGTTTGTAATGAATGCACTTGTGTAATAGTATTCAACATTCTAGAATTTACGTATCTCGAAAATCGTATAAACGTATATACAAATGAAGTTTGAAGGGGCTAAAATGATTTATTCTTGGTAGATTACATAGGAGCATTTCTGAAAACAATATATAATTATCGATAGCACATATACAAGATGAATACCTACATGTTGGAGTAGTAGTATGAAGCCTTGCGATAGCTGTTTGACAATAATAAAGATACCCTACGTGATTCTTGCATAAATGACAGCTTTTCCATTGTACTATGTGATTTCCAATCATGGTTCGAATCGATTTCCTGAGGTTTCCCGCGTATCGTTGTAATCTCCTCCCCCACACGATCCCCCAAGGTCGTTCGGGTTGGTATGAGAAGGCAGATCTGAGGTTTCTTGCCGCTGGGTGTTGAGATGTGAGACATCGGTTGTTTTTCTCCGGTCGCTTCGTCTTAACCACTATTATTTTTTCAAAGCTTCTTCCCCCCCTCCCCCCTCCCCCCAGAAAGTTAGGAAGTGATCGATCTCCGTATTTTCCCGATCACCCCGTTTCCTTTCTCACATTTTTTATTTCGGGGTTGTTCCTATCTCCCTAAATCCGTGAGCAAATATTGTGGACACCCACAAGCAGCTTATCTCAACAAGTACACGTACGAATAAAAATGTAGATGTTTAAGTTAATTGCATTAATTTTTCCTCTGCAGGAGTCTATATCAACGCAGACATATTGATGCCAACCTACGGATCTGCAATATAAAATGGACCTCCTTTGTAATGTCAAGAATTCAATGTCAGTACGCAATGATCAGCTGTGGGGCCTCTGACGCTATTTCTTAGTCAAATTATGACGCTGATATCTCAAATGTAGCTCCTTTTTGGAGATATGGAATACAGTAATTGTTTTTTAGATTTCCAAGACGGTGCTAAATTTGAGGTTTCAGCATTATAAGTTGATTAAGAAACAAATTAGGCTCAACGGCTCCACAGCTGATCAGTGTGCAGTTGTGCACTGATATTGAATTCTTGATATTACACACAAAGTATGGAGGGACTCAGATCAGCTTCGAAACCTCTGAGGCTAATGTCTTTCATAATCGACTCACGGTGCTGTTATTTAGATGTAGCTCCTTTGGGACACCTCGGAAACAATTACGAGGTACGGAGGCGCACTGATCTGCTGATGGGCCTCAGAACCTATATTCTTTCCTTACTTATCGACCTGGTTTTCCCTTTTTTTAATCGTTAATTTACTGTATAGCATAAAATTTCAAATGCTTTTCCCCACGATGCGCCATGTTCTGATCATATATTATATTTGGGGGTTTAATAATTATAGAACGATGATCTGCGTAGGAGGGCTATTTGACACAGAGATAATAAACCTTACATTTTCGTTCAGCTTTTTTAAGCGTACTCTGTATCTTCTCGCTGCTGGGCTGATAAATTTTTGTCTTTTGTACTTACTACGATACGATCGCAAACCAATTCATCCCTTAAGTTTTAATAGAAATTGCATTGTCCTGCCGAAGCAAATAAGTACGAGTATATCCACATAGAATGTTTCAAATACTGCATCCTCCCCCTGGTATCTTGAATTAAATTTTGCCCTTTCATAAGTAACATTGCGTTTACTCATGAAAGTGGAATCAAAAGTTTCTTTCACTATATTAAATACTAATTGGTCAGCTTCTAATATGCCTGAGGCTGTGATAAGGTCTTCAGCCTCTTACCCCATGCAATGAATTAAAGTGATTACCTGTTTAGCCTGAGGTTGCTGATCTAAACCAGATGCAAGTCTATATCTTTAAAATTGTTAGATCGATCTTTCCCAGTGCTCCGGTTTCTTGAAGTTGAACGGAGGAGGTCCTCTTCTTTGTCTTCTTTTTGGACGCATGAAAGTGCCTACTTACACACTAAACCCCGCTGTCACCATACACCATGCTGTATATTAATTATGAACAAATATGCACAAATACAGATTATGAAGAACATAAAAATAGATACTTCTATTATTCGTCACTCACTCAAATCTTCACTCGCCCACTTGAGTCATCTCCATCCTAGCAACCCACATGACTGCAGGTCATAATAATTATCAAGTCCACCATACATACCTAATTTACTTAGCTTATTAGAAATTGTTCATGCAGCTCCATAAAATGTAGTGCCCTAGTGCCCCTTTGCCCCAACAGAAATGAATACTTAGCTCATTTATAAATACTGAAATTAAAGTTAGTACCTGCACTGTACATGGTAATCATGAATTGCTTAACCTTCGATGTGTCATACTCGTACTTATACAGCACCAATAGAATAACTCAACTCCCCCTAACCGCAATAGGACATCCCTATGGTTAGGGGTATCTCCGGTAGCGAATTTTTTGCAGAAAATGAAGCAATTGCAATGGCTCGGAAAATTTTAAAATCAAAATTTTTGAAAGATTGCAGTGCAGAACTTCTGAAACGATTCCTAAAGTTTGCGCTTTTTCGTGTGTGTGTGTGTGTGTGTGTGTGTGTGTATGTGTATGTGTGTGTGTGTATGTGTGTGTGTGTGAGTGTGTGTCATTCCAGACGATAACCCCCCTTAGAATTGAGATAAAAATCCCGGTCTTGCGCCAAAAAATCAAGCATTCCAAACGAAAGAATGAGCTCCCAACAATATTGGTAAAATTTGAAAATGCACTAAAAAAAATCACTAACAAATGGCTAAAAACGGCCGAAAATCCAAAATTTCTTCTGAATGACCGAATTTTATTTAGTATGCGTTTTTTTGCCATTAATTCGGTTGTTAACAGTTTCTTTCTACTAATATTGCTCAAATTTTAATACAACTGAACATATTATAATACGATAGATAGTTTAAGAAAATTCACTCTTACAATCATGCTGCATAACTGGTTTTCTTTCAGAGAGATATTTATTTCTTTTGGAATAAATCTATTCATTCAATCAACCAAAACAATGGGACTTCCTGTGATGTGGAAGGCACGCACTCGATGCAGGGTAAATACGGACACTGTAGGGAGGTAGGTACGTTGCGTCGGGCCGCAGTGATAAAACAACCAAAGAGTCTGGAATCGTAACAAAGTCGCTTCTTTCAGCTCTGTCTAGACTTGACTTGAGCGGAGAACGTGCGAGCAATAGTTAAAGATCCGATCGACGGTTTAAATAAATCGGTGGCGTTGGAGCTGAATAATAAAAACTGAAGTACCGCAGTAACGCGACTTGAGAAATAAACAGGCGCCAGCAATGAATATCACGTTTGTGTAGTATTTAAGTGCTTACTGTAGAAAATGTGGAGAGTTTGATGTTATTATTGGTATTTTTGTTGTATGTTGTATGTAGGTACTTGATTTTTTATTAAAACAGATTAAGGTATTTCCCAGTAATTGGGTTTTTTTCGGTATGTTTTCTCAGCTTCTGTTGGATCGATTTTAATGTTTATTCTTTTTCTTTTGGTGTTCTCTCACTGGAAACAGCAAAATTAGTCACAACTACCTAGGAATCCATGCCTCGCTTGGGCGCCCCAACCAATTTTTGCTTCCGAGTATACCTAAAGGTAGCGGAAGCATTGTTTTCACTTTAGGGAGAATACAAATTTTTGGTTTCCAAAATCAAAATTTCGACTCGCATTTTACATTTTAGACCATTCTGAACAACTTTGGTTTCGAGTCTGTCTGTCTGTGTGTGTGTGTGTGTGTGTGTGTGTGTGTGTGTGTGTGTGTGTGTGTGTGTGTGTGTGTGTGTGTCTGTCGTGTCCGCAAATCCATATTTCTCACAGTCTGTCTGTCTGTGTGTGTGTGTGTGTGTGTGTGTGTGTGTGTGTGTGTGTGTGTGTGTGTGTGTGTGTGTGTCTGTCGTGTCCGCAAATCCTTATTTCTCACAGTTTTCATCCGATGTGGATGAAATTTTCAGGGAATGTGTAGGCTAGGGGTTAGACGGTCCCCTGTCAGTTTCATTGTTGCCAAATCAATACCTCACACTGCGCAGGCGCAAAAGTGAATTCTACCAAGCATAATTTTTTCACGCCCTAGTCGTCCGATCTTGCTCAAATTTGGTTGGTAGTTGGGGAATGACAATTTAATCATCCTATATCAATTTTAACATGATTGTATCATTAATAGCTACTGAGCATGCGCCCATGTGAAATCCTTGCAACGACCTTAATTTACACGGTTTTTCTCCGATTTCGATGAAATTGTTAGGGAATACGCGGGTTAGGTTGTAGAAGGTCCTCTATCAGTTTCATTGTTGCCAAATCAATACTACTTCATTCTGCGCATGCGCAAACGTAAATTCCATCATGTTTCATCTTTTCACTCCCTAGTCGTTTGAGTTCGCTTAAATTTGGATGATAGTTGGAAGAAGATGATAGGTCAACGAGGAAAATACCACCCATCCCCACACCTACCCCACACATCTCCAACAAAGAGAAAACCTCTGAATTTGATTAACTCTAATAGTTTTAGAGAAAAATGTACATCTACCAACAGGTCAAGAAACGTTGTTTTAAGAAAATCGGACCTTAAAGCCTCGCCAGCAGGGGAAGCCTTCCTAGACCCTTCAGATCTTTCTGATTAGAGCCTACGGCTCAAATTCATAAAACATGGAACACGCTTATAACAATCCGTATAACAATGATCCGTATAACAATGATTAAATGTTAAGCTGGCTTTGGATCCTCACAGAATCTATCGCAGAATCAATCAACCGTTCCTATGGAAATGTCTTCGTAATCAAATTACAACATATTATGTAAATATAACTTATAGACTGTTTCTTTAGAATCGAAGGCAAGTAGCTAGCGGAAAATCATCATCATCATCATCATCAATGTTGGGGTCGCATTTTCGCTTTTGAGCAGTTAGGTTATGGCTAAGGCATGTTCCGTGCTAGCGTATTCTAAATGATACTCTTCTATTCAAAAAGAGATTTTGGATTTTAGGCTATTTTTTGCAATTTTATAGATTTTGTAAAACAAAATTTAATGAAGTTCAAGTTTTTAGCATAATTTCGTACATAAATTTTTGAATGTTCTATTTCATAGTTGATAAACTTTATTTGACCAATCTTATGCTAAAAAATATCAATTTAACAATTCTTAGCCATTTTCAGTGATTTTGTCAGCACATTTTTTGAAATTTGACCAACTAGATGATATCAATATACAGTATAGGTATCACTTTTATGTGTTGGAAAGATGACTTGGTAATAAATTGTTTTGTTTATCAACTATGTATATTAAAAAGCGTAAAATTGTGAGATTCCGCTGCTGTAATGGATTGAACCCATTTGTGAGGTCCGAAGCTCCGAGTTCCGATACTAAATATACTATAAGCGGCGTTTAATAATTATGGACCAGAGATCCACGTAGAAGGGCTGTCTAATACATAAATAATAAACCTTTGTGTAATAATTTGCAGCGTTTTTGATTTGGGTCGTAGTTTCAAGTCTCGGGGAACAACTTCGTTTGATTCATTTTTCTATTACTGCATTATGTTGTTATACGATTATGAAGGTAATACCTACTAGTGGTTCCCTACTCAACTTCGCCGGGACACACCAAATGAGATTTTCGAGACTCGTGACCCTCGAGTTTTACATATAAACCTACCAATCTTCACATTTCACCTATTTACCCTCTATATCTCTTATCAGCCATTTAATCCGAAAGTATAATGTGATATCAAAAATTCATACATTTGTTTTTGTTAGGCACTAAAAATGAATAAATGAAATAAATAAGTTAAGTACATAGGTAAAAAATATTCAAATAACCTTGTGTTAAAAGAAAAACAAATACCTAATGTAAAAATGTGGCCACCAGGTTTGTGGAGAAAAAGCCCAGTAATATACACTTGAACTGAAAACTACCTGCTGTTGAGTGAATAGAGGAGAAGTTTGAGTAGCTTCTGATGGCAGACAGTTTTAGCCAATCTCCTCAAAAAGGGGTCAGCTTACAAAAAAAAAGCCAAGCCACAAAATGCATGATATCCAATTTAGGAAAATAGTCGGATTTTCTCGTTCATTTTGACTGCGCTTGGGAGTAAAACACTTCTTCAGCGGCTTGGCCGATTCTGCTTATCGTTCAACAATGGAATAGTACTTCTACTTCAGCTCCGCATTGATAGGAATGGACATACCTCGTACTGGTCTCGTATTAAATGTTGTAGAGCTGTGCAATAGTAGGCAATGGGAAGGTCGCTGGTTCTGGCCCTTATATAGAAATAAAATGAAAATCAGGGAGTCCATTTCAAGGGGACATTCCCGCACCACATTTGGAGAACAGCAATGTGGTTTATTGTGGAATTGGAAAAATTCGACTATGCCGTCGAAGATGTGTCTCACTCCCAAATGCAGTAAAAAAGATGCAGAGAATCATGCATTTGTGGCTTGGCATCTCTTGTACGCAGAACGTCATGGGGGTTATCACACATTTTTAGTGGTCTAGGAGGATAAGGTTGGAATGTACGGGCTGCTCAGGTTGGATTCAGTAATTTCATTCGACTTTTATTGTTCGAGAGAAACTCCCTGTCAAAGTTTAATTTTCGAGGGTGAATAGGAGAGAATTTAGCTCACACAGCTGATCAGAATAGATCCCTTAACTTCGTTCATCCCTTAACACTCTAGAAAAGCTCCAAATCAAATTTCACATTCGTAGGGTGAAAAGGATATAATTTAGCTAACTCAGCTGATCTGCACAGAGCCCGTTAATTCATTCGTCTCATAATGCCCCAGAAAGTTTCCATAAAAAACTTCAACTTCCTAGAGAGAAAACAGGAGAAAATTTATTTAGAGCGGATACCGGATCGAGTTTTCTTTCCAGGAGAAACAGGTAATCTGGCGCGTATTAAGAGAGAAAAAATTCTCCTCGAAAATTGCAATAATACTCTCCACCACCAGATATTCATATAATTATATAATAAATAAAATCTAGGAATCGATTCTGATTGGCTCAAAACGGGTTTGCATGAAGGCGGTTTGAAAATTTTTAATTCTTTCGAAAATTTGCCAAAAACAAAATTGAAAAACCGTAATTTCAGCGAACTGAAGTTACAGGTAAATAAATTGTTGTATGGACGAGATAATCTGGGAATGGGGAGTAAACGAATTTCCGAAATCTACTACGTCCAAATCCACAACCTCGGAGTGGAGCTGAGAGATTAGCGACAAATTAAGGGGTGAGTTATGACTGTAAAAACTAGGGCAGGCGGAACGGCAGTGTTGTTACCACTTGCCGCCATCGCGATGGGATGTGATTAATAACCCAGAAAAATTTACGATTTCAGCCGGTGCTGCTCGAACGCGGCTTTAATTCCTAACGAGTTGGAGAAAAGCACAAGCGACAATATATAGCGATATAATAATATATAGCTTTCTCAACAACACAAAGTGTTGATAGTAAACAAAAGTTACTGGGTTTTCCACAACTCGCCTGAGTGCTTCCAATGCCTGACTGCTAATTGTAAGTGACACATAACATTCTTACGTCCCCCCCCCCCCCTCCAAATCAATCATAAAAGAATTAAATAGATAAATAAATGAAACGCTCCGCGTACAAAAGATGCAAAAACCAAAGAACCGCAAAACCATGATATCACCAAAAACGCATGATATCAGAAAATTGTCATCAAAAGATGATGTCATTTGATATCGAATTTGGGCAAACCCAATAGTCGGATGGCTGTCTCTTTGTAAGGTGCATCAATTCTCTCAATCTTCTTGACTGCGTTTGGGGGTGAAACGCTTCTTAACGGCCGGGCCGATTCTCGCCACATACTTAATAAACATCATTGTTTTTTTTTCCAAATATTGTGGGAGAAATCTCCTTCAATCAGACTTCACTGCATTGCCAGGACCTCTGCATTGCCTACTATTGCAGAGCTCTAGAGGTTTAACAAGTACAAAGTATGTAACACTGTTTCATTTGTTCTAACCTCATTTAGTGAAGCTATTTCCATTCCATTGTGAGTGTCAATATGTTGAAATTATATCATACAATGATATTTGCGTTACGTATGCTTTTTACTAATGCAGAGCTAAAGCGAAAGAGCGCTCTATTAACACACAGTAACATTAATGGGTTAATACCCCCATTTAATATATAAATTAAATATATTATTATTCAGCATTAAGAATATACAGGGTGATTCCCTCACAGATGCAAAAAAATTTTAGGATGAAACTACATAAAAAATGGAGTAAAATGCCGCCAACTGCATATTTTTATCCCAATCCGTTCTCGAGATATGATTTTTTAAAGGTTTTTTTCAGGAAAACCCTGTTTTTTTCCTTTTAAACTCAAATTTCTCCACTTTACTTCATTCAATTTTAACTTTTGACAACATTATCGTAATTAGCATTAAATTTACTATAAGAATAGTGTACTTGGGTTCTTAAAAAGTACCATCCGAAGACCCTCACATCAGCTCAAACATTGACGATTTTGAAAAAATAATATTTCTGAACATCTTTAAAACTTTACTACTCTTCCAAAACAAATCCTGGAAACTGGCAAATATCATGAAAACTGCTTCGTCTAATACTCTTTCTAACGGTATAATCAAGTTTACTTTTATTTTGTTATTTAGTGGAGAAAATTATGTTTTAATGTTAAAAAATGTGGGTTTTTCAATGAAATTGTTGGTTTTCTCGCAAGATGACCCTCCATGAACCTACGAGTATGGGGTCGGTTTCTATGTATTTTTTCACGCTGTATCGAATGGTAACATTTGTAGATCTCTCCAACTCCGTTATAACCGAGTTTTACACTTAAAATCGCAAATGTTTAGTTTGTTTGTTACGATTAAATGTATGTGTGTTATGGGGTGAAACTAGTTAATTAAATTGTAAAACTCGATTATAACGTAGTTGAGAGATCTGCAAGAGTTTCCATTCGAGCCAGCGAGAAAAAATACATAGAAACCGACCCCATACTCGTTGGTTCATGGAGGGTCATCTTTCTAGAAAACCAACAATTTCATTGAAAACCCCACATTTTTTAACATTAAAACATAATTTTCTCCCCTAAATAACAGAATAAAAGTAAAATTGATTATACCGTTGAAAAGCATATTAGATGAAGCAGTTTTCATGAGATTTGCCAGTTTCCAGGATTCTTTTTAAAAGAGTAGTACAGTTTTAAAGATTGTCAGAAATATTATTTTTTCAAAATCGTCAATGTTTGAGCTGATGTGAGGGTCTTCGGATGGTACTTTTTAAGAACCCAAGTACACTATTCCTATAGAAAATTTAATGCTGATACCGAAAATGAGGTTGAAAGTTAAGATTAAATGAGGCAAAGTGGAGAAATCCGAGTTTAAAATGAAATAAACACGGTATTCCTGAAAAAACCTTCAAAAAATCATATCTCGAGTACGGATTGAGATAAAAATATGCGGTTGGCGGCATGTTACTCCATTTTTGATGTAGTTTCACCCAAATTTTTTTTGCATCTGCGAGGGAATCACAATGTATTTTCAGTACCGGTGGGATGAGTCCTCTCACCAAACTTACCAGTACAGTGCGGTTGTGCGTTAGACGAAAATCGGCCAAGCCAATGAAGAAGCGAGGGGAGCGTTGGGTGTACCCGAACGCAGTAAAATAACTGACAGATTGTGACAAAATGCGCTGTATTAGGAGACGGCGATCCAACTAATGGCTTGGCCCAAATTGGATGATATTATGCACTTCATCACTTGGCATCTTTTGTTCGGAGCGTCTTATTAGGGGCATAGCACACTGTTTTGGTGGTCTAGAAGGGAAAGGTTGGAATAAATCGGCTACTAAGGATTGCGTCATTTCATTCGTCTTTCGGTGTCCCTGTCAAATTCAAATTTCGTAGGATGAACAGGTGAGAATTTAGCTCGCATAGCTGATCAGAATGGAACCCGTATTTCCGTTCATCTTATAATGTTCTGGAGAGGCTCCCTATCAAATTTTACATTCCTAGGGTAAAAAGGGGATAGTTTTGATTACTCAGCTGATTGGAATGGAGCCTTTGAGTTCGTATTTTGATGTCTCAGAGAGTCTCGCTATCAAATTTCAACTTCCTACGGTGATCGGGAGAGAATTTGAAGTTAGAGAAAAAAATTAGCCTGTATATCAAAGTTCATCTAATTGACTGAGGGGAACTGGTAGAAGTGTGGCCAAAAAATCAGATGAGTTGAGAAAAAAGAAGAAAGTCTGAAAACATGCATTTTGAAGCCTTGTTCCACCTTAGATAGAATCGGTTCAACAATCTGCTTGACATCAGGCCACTAAGGGCGTATGCCCCCTGGATAGGTAGGCAAAGAAAAATAAGTTTGATTCGACAGGGAGATGTCGGAAGGAGACCAAAGTCGGCCCGAAGTTCTACTTTGCTGCTTATCTCGAGGCGTCTCGTTCATTCTAGCGTCTCGCTAGATAACCGGAACATGGTTGTTATTGTAATATAGACTTGTGAATGATGGTTATGATATTTTTTTCAGTAGAAGGTAGAGTGAATGATCAGAGGTACCCGCTAGTATGCATTAATAAATGGAATATAATGTTATGGTTACCACTGCAACATTTGAATTTGTAACGAGCGGGCGTATGGAGGGACGAGTAATTCGAAAAACGCGTGACACTAGCGGCACGTATGCCGAAAACATGGCGTGCAAGACAATATTTTAATATATTTTAATACTCTTTGGGCCTTGCAGATTCAAATTAGCCTTCTATGTATCATGGACTAAGTTCGCACCCCACAGGTGCAATGGGGCTTCAATCCTCGAGAGAGAGAGGGTGTGACAGTATCCCGAGAGATACCACCCGTACTAATAGCATTTATGTGTTATGTTCGGAGTAGATCGATTTACCGGTTCTCGGATCCCCATCTACCACAGCATTTCAACAACTTGAGAATGATTCCTAGCGCCGAAGCGACGGACGCGCAGCGCATTCTCTTGGATTCTGACGGGAACTGTCACATATGGGACTCTGAACGGAATTAAATGAAGTTCATAACCTGAATTTATCCTTAATCCTTCTTTAGCTTATTCTTCTTGTTCCATAACGGGGGTAGTGTAAGGAGGACCGTTCAAACAAAGCTCCCCTTCTAATCGCAATTGGGTCATTCTGCTATTCCCTGTTAACCCGGTGGATGCTCGAGTTGCACGAAGGAGAAGTATAACCATTCCAGACAGACTGACACGAAACCAAAGTTGTTCAGTGTTGTCTAAAAGATGAAATGATAGCAGAAATTTTGATTTTGGGGGACTTTTTCCCCATCGCCCGAAAGTTGCACAATGCTTCCGCTCTGTACAGGTAGACTCACAAGCACATTATTCCCCCACTTAGATTCAACTCAACAAAAGATATATGCTATCGTGAGGTCCCTAGATGACTGCCTCGCTCTTCAACGGTCATTATTGGCCCTTGATGCTTGGTGTGATAGAAACCATCTATTTTTCAATCTGGATAAGTGCTCTGTCGTCACATTTTCAAGATCTCTCAAGCTTCAGTATGACTATTCACTTGGAGGAAAATCCTTACAGCGTAAATCTTTGGTTAAGGATCTGGGTGTCCTGTTTGATTCCCAGTTGAGCTTTACTGATCATGTTGAGGAGGTTAGCTCCAGGGCAATGAGGGCTCTGGGTTACTTGAAGCGAAACACCTAAGAGTTCAACGATCCTTCAGTTGTGAGACTCTTTTACATGTCTCTGATTCGGCCCAGTATGGAGTTCTGTGCACCGGTGTGGTCACCTATTTATAACAATGCCAAGGAGTCTCTCGAACGAGTTCAGAAGCGGTTCTTACGATACTGGTCATTTAAGAGGGGAGAGGATTGGGAGGTCTTCAGTAGTCCCAGTGCAATGGTGAAATGCGGCATAGCCTCCCTGGAACGTCGCCGACAGGAGACCGATGTCTTTTTCCTCCACGGATTGATGCCCGGTAGCCATTCTCTCCCGCTTGAACCTTTATGCTCCTCCTTATGCCACCAGGTCCACCCAAACGTTCTACGTGCGTACCTTTTCAACAAATTACCTCCGCAATGACCCAATCATAAGAATGCAGCAGAGTTTCAACAGGGTGTCGGGCTCTTCTCAAGATATTGATCTGTTTGGTTTATCGGCGGGCCCCTTCAGGACGAGAATTCGAGGTGTTGAATGGTGAACTTGATGCGCTTGGTGTGTTTACATTTATCTTTTGTTGCCTCAATTCTTGTTACCATTGTTCATCTTTAAAGTGGCTATTGTTATCACTTAAAGTTTTATTTTTTTAGGCACCTATATGATTCCGTTTATTTCTACTGTTGAATTAATTTATATTCTATTGTTATTGCTGTTATTACGTAAATCCTCTATTACCGTTCCTGTATTTCTATATTATTACTATTATGCTATTGGGCTATGCCCGTGTTTAATTAAATAAATAAATAAATAAAACTCCTGCTGGCTTGATGAACAAACATACACACAGATCGATAGAGGAAAATTTGTAGGAAATAACATTATTAATTTTTAAATCGAATGATACGAAGAAGAAACGTATAGGTAGAAAGAATTTATATTTAAATATTGTAATTTGATATAAAATTTATTCTTACCTGGCGGTGCAGCCAGAAAGGCAGTTGCCCATGCTCGAGGATTTAAGGTCACCATGACTTCACTATGAAGATCATCACCTGAAACATATAAGTTATTTTTGCTGAATTTCACCTTCTACCAGGGATGTGAGTTGAATTTAGATTTCAACATCAGACTCATATTATATCTCGTTGGAAAATAAAGCTAATAGATAAACTTCCCCCTTCCAGGAGAAGTTAAGGCCTTTAAGACAAAGGCAAGTCTATCTGCAGACAATAGGCGACCGTCGGGAAGAAGAAGTATAAATACGAACTACCCGAGAATAATGATTTACTAATTATAGACTTTAAAAATATAGGATTGCCTGAAATCGCAAAGGGAGCAGGCATGGATAAACTCCCTCAGTTTTGGTTTACTACTGTAAGGGTGGAGGGGTGGGGGTGGGAGGGGTGTGGAACAACAAACAAATGCAGGACGAGTCAAAATATTGATTAACATCGTTCTTCAAATGAGGATAGTTTGTCGGGCATTAAAGCGAATTTTAACGGGTTCCCTTCGTTTTAGGAAGCCATTGAAGGTCTAGTCAGAGATTAGCGAGCAGCGAGAGAATCTGAAGGCTGGCCTGACATTTACAGAACAAAAGGAATTTTGACCCCGTTTGAGCGGCGGATGAACAATTACCAATCGGAAAAATGGAAGGGAATTGGCTGTGTTCAGTATTTATGATATCCTCTGTTCACTCAATCTCTTTCTAAATGTGTATTAGTTTTGGTCCAATCGGAATGGGTAGTATAGGTAGTAGGAATTGTTACTCGGAACTTTCAAAAGAAAGCAAACTGACTGCAGTTCAGCCACCCTCACATCCAAGCCGGCCTCCGTCAAAGAAAGGTTTGTTCTTATTGTGTTAATACTAAATTATGCTTATTCACACCTCGATTGATTTATATATATTACCCATTTGCTATCCTCAACTACCGCCTACTACCTGACCCCTGAGGTATCTTCTTATCTTCGTTAAATTTACTATCTCTCTGATGTCATTTGGTTCCAAATCAGATCAAATTTGGCTGAGGAGAACTGGTAGAAGTGAGAGGACAAAATATCAGGAGGGATGAGAAAAAAAAGAGAAGAAAGTCCGAAAACATGATTTTAACGCCTTGATTTAGCTTAGAAAGAGTCGATCCCGTTACTCAAGGGGCATGCCCCCCCCCCCCCCCCCCCAAGAAAATTAAGTTTGAGCCTACAGATTGAGGTCGGAAGGGGGCCGAAATTGGGCCGAAGTTCTACTTTGTTACTTATCCCGGCGCGTCACGTTGCAATGGTTTTTTTAAAATATAGAAATGTGAGACTAGCTTCGCGCTGGATCCTTCCTTGCACGTTGTTTTGAAAATAATGTTTGTATGATCATGCTGATATTATTTCCGTACATCGCCACCTCTGGTCTCGTAACGCCACCTATATTTGCTTTTTTCAAGCAATTCGTTACGCATTGACTGTTAGGAATGCCTACCGAGCAACCAATACATTTTTTTAAATGAAGAAATCAATTATTCTTTTCATTCCTATTTAAACAAGAACAAAAGGCGGGGTCTTGGCATGCCATAGAAATTAGGCTTTGAAATGCAGGACTTTCTAATCATTAACAGCATCCTCAAATCTGTGACCATAAACATTGTTCCATGTTGGCGCATTCCAATACATTTGGTAGAACTATTTTTTTAATCAGGCTGGGTTATCTCGACCACTGGGTTAAATTTAAGATGTTTCGGGTTTCTTGAGGGTTGGTCAATGAAAAGTCTATATTTATATTTCTTCTTTAGGGCTTGGAAACTGTATTGCTTATTTCATATCCTAGTCATAATAGAGCTTCATGATAGATAGCTATCTATTTAAACACATCTCCGGGTATACTGAGAAAAACTTTAAGGTATACTTACTGAGAAAACATTAGAAATTATTGAGGTTATAGAAGGTATGTGACCTCAATAATTTCTAATGTTTTCTCAGAATACCTTAAAGTTTTTCTCAGTATACCCGGAGATGTGTTTAAATAGATAGCTATCTATCATAAAGCTCTATTATGACGAGGATATGAAATAAGCAATACAGTTTCCAAGCCCTGAAGAACAAAGATAAAATTTCGAAACGTCGGCCTGAAATATAGATTTTTCATTGACCAACCCTCAAGAAACTCGAAACATCTTATATTTTTTTAATTATCCATGATTCCTACTCCTTCCATTTTATTTCTGTGTTAGGAATCATTTCATGACATTGTTACGTACTAGTAAAAGATAATATATTTATCTTGTCTGTTCATTATGCCTAGTGACTTATTTATGTTTTTTTTATTTTAATTTTTTTTATTTTTAGTAAAATGTTTTTGTTTGCATTCGCTTGGTGCTTACGAGCCTTCTCTCGAGGAGACAATGGTTACTACATGTCACTCTGCTGAAGGGAACCTATCTGTTTGCTTACACAGGATGTAGGTACTATATGTTCATTTTCCATCGGACCCCTCACTAGATTACTCACGCTCTGCTATCCCGAAGAACTATTGCAAGAGAAGATTTGTTCAGGTCGTCTAGAATCATTAGATTAGCGTAGTAAAACGGGCTTGGATTGGAACGGAGGATCTTCAGGGAAGCCATGGTGTGCAGTTCACAATTGGGTAGCACTTGGTACAATGAGCTGCCTCCACGGGGCTTTCATAGCTAGGCCTGACGGTGATGCTGCGTCCACCGATTGGATTTCTCACCCTTACCGCTTTGCTTCCACCGCTTACCCTCCGCAGGCAGGAAACATTCTACTCACACAAAGAGTGAAGAGTGAGTTGGGGGTGATGATAGTGGAGTCAGGACGCTATTGTTATTTATTTATCCATTTATTTTTACAAACGGGATAAAAATCCCAATTACAAAAATAGGAGGAGAAAGATGAAATACATGCTCGCTCCCAATATTAAAATCCAAATCTAACTCACTAAGTGTGTAATTAATTAAACTCTGAATCATAACCAACGGTTTACTAAATGAATACCTAATTTGAAACAGTAAACTGAGGCAAAAATGAATCTTTTAACCTAGTGAAATAAGAAGGCTCCTTAAATTTTAAAAACTCAAGAATAGCTGGAGTGTCATATAGACCGTTCAATAATTTAGGAACAAAAACAGCTGCATTAACCTCAAGCGATCTTAGGCGCGCCGTTAGGTCTCTGAAAGGAAATCGACTGGAACCTTTCCGACCAAAAGAGCGGGAAAGGCGAGTGTCGAATGTAGTGATACCTAGCGGTAGACGCGCGAACTCTGTTCTATCCAGAAAACGCCTCAAAACTCCTCAGTATTCAAAATACGACTGAACGGTTCATTCAATTTTTTTTGTCAGCCAATAATTGATCGATTTTAATTATTCTTGCTGCATTCGTTCTATTTTCGAAACCTGAAACGAAAACAGACCTTGAAATTTGAAGGTAAAATTGTTATAGATGGTATCTGAACTTGAAAATACTGGAATTTGAAAATTTCTATGGAGAATTTCAAAACCAGTAGATCGTCGCAAGAATCATCAAATCGGTACAATATCCATTGAGGAAAATTGAAAACCGCAGCATATTATTACACAAAGGTTTATTATTTATGTATTAAAAAGCCCTTTAATTAGACGAAGTCTATTATTCATTATCTAAATATATCTACAGAGGCATAGACGCCCACCGAGGAGAAATTAAATTTAATACACCTAAATTTTACTGGTCTTTTGAATTTAACACAAGCTGACCCACCACCTAAAAATTAATGGTAAAACATAAATCACCTACCTACGCTTCAAAGCTCCATTTATAGGTGATAAAAGTTATAATAATCTAAATTCCGTTGGAATTATATCTGCTGATACGATCGTCATAGTTTATTAGGTCATTTTTACTATGTTTCACCTGTTGCGATTCATCCCATGTTGATTATTTTACCTGTTAAAGTTCTAGACCTTAGGGAGGAGAGCAAACCTATGAAGTTCTAGCTACCTGGGTGGTTTAAAGCCAGTATATAGGAACCTGTATTAGATAGCCCTTCACCGCAGAACACTGGTTAAAAAAAAAAAAAAAAAAAAAAAAAAAAAAAAAAAAACAACTTACTACAAGCTACAATTGGTGACACAGATATAGTGAATGCTATACAATAAAATTTAGCGAAATTCATTGAGAGCCCATTCAAGACAAAGTAAGCTGACAAAAATTCGAGGTTTCTCTGTATATGCTCACATGACTTTCTTCTTCGACTGTTCGAATTTGTTTAGATCATCTGCCCGAATGGGAACCCTTAGGTACACCAAATGTTGGCTAATAAGGAAAAAAACATCCATTGATGTTTACCACTCTCTTGTGATTGCTGATTTAAATTTGACCACCTACTTAGCGATAGCTGTTTTTCCTCGTACGCTGGTGGTACGCCTGGGGGTCCACCCTCTCACACTTACTTGTTATTACAAGCTGAGTGCTGCGCCACCAGAGTTGTTGTTCGCCATCTTTTTCGCAAACACGCGGTGTAGTCCCTTTTGTCAATTCGTCAATTGTTTCTTTTCTATATTTCACAAATTTATATATATTCCGCCAATAAAGCCTCTCTATCTCGCAAACGGTGTTCTTTTTTCGTGTTTGTGTTTCCCGCTACCGTTACTGAACATTATCTGTGCAGGTGCATATCTGCATTCAAGACAGCCTGCGCTGATCGCAAAATACTTTCTATTTCCCATATACGAAGATAACCAACATAGATCCACAGATTCCCAGTGCCCGAAGTTTTCTAATAATTAAAACTATATTAACCAGATCAAAGGCTTTGCGGAAATCAGTATGTATAGCATCCACCTGCTGTCCGCACTCCACAATTCTCGCATTGCCATTGTCCTGGCAGAAAAACACCCGAAATAAGTTTTTGGAATAGTACTGGGTAGCTATTGGCCCTAGCACCAGATGTTTATATTAATATTTTATAAGTTCACATCAGATTAACTTCTTCTTCAGTTACTTAATCTTTAACCTGTTTCAAGATTGATTGATCAGGTTATATGGCAAATCACTGTGTTTTCTTTCTCTCAAGAAGGTTTATATTGCGTAGTAAACAGAACCCGCGATCGGTCACTCTGAAAGCAAAGGCCCGGCATTTTTTATTTGTCAAAGGTGATTGATTACCAGCACAGATCTCTTCGTGGTTTTCTTTTTCCCCGGAAGATTCATAGCCCTGAGGGGGCGGATCGGCCCATCGCCAATCTTACCTGGTGATTCGTTAGTCTGAGAATGCAAAGGAAAAGGGAGCTCTGCGAAAGACAAAGTTTTCTACTCAATCTAATTTCCCTCCGTATCGCTATAAATTACTACCAACGAATAGCCATGATCGAATATTATTTCTCGAGAAGAGCAACAACTGTACAAATAATAACCAAACATTTATAATTGCATTTTATAATCGAATGTTTGATCGTCACCTTGTTCGAGTTATCGAGAAGGGAGCTCAAGATATCGATAAAAGATGCTCTAAGGTTTAGTTTCTTTTGTTGGCGAATAAAATTGCGTCCATGTGTCGTTTTCTTTGAAATTATAATCCCACTTTAATGTTTATGCGAAACAGAAAAACACTTGACGTAATCCTAGAACTTTTGAATAAGCGATTGAATCAAAATTGAATCTGCCCACAGAGGCCCGAATTTGAAGAATTGTATGTGTGTCCATGTACTTACCAGTGCGAGATTGTGAGGCAAAATCTTGTTCAAGTGTAGATCGGTAGACAGCATTTTCATCTGTGCGTTTATTTCAACTCAGATATCTAAATGGATGTGCACCACATAGGTAAAAGGGCGGAATTTTGAACTTTAAACTAGGCGCTCTTGGCGAGGGAGAGGGGGGGGGGGGGGGCTGTCATACGGTGCGTCAATAGTAGGGTCGGAGAGGAGAAAATTTTGATCTAGATGAATATTTATAGGAAATTTTCATAGACAACGAATATAACACACATGAACGGATTCAGAATGAGTTTTCAAAGACTATAACACAAAAAACACATAAAATAAGATTTTGACCTTTTTTGTTGGTGCATTTTTTGACATTTTATATGTATCTAAATTTGCAAACCATTAAAAGTGAATGGTAGTGAATATATTAGAGCAAAAAAGAAAATGGAATAAAACATCAAATAATTTAATTTACCATCATCTTGCATGAAAAAGTAGCAAATAATGAATTACAAAAATAAACAGCAAAATACGTAGGTGCTGGGTATTTCGACATTTTATGTCTTTACTAGGCACATAAAAGAAAAAAGCGTTTACAAAAAGCGTTAAAAAAAGCGTTACGGTTGGTTTTCTGACGATTTCCGCTTACAACCGAGTCGTTGCTAGGGAAATGGTACTTCGTCGTTTTTCATCCCACATAATTCGTTGACCATTCGTTCGAAAGCTCTCGATTTATCCAACCATACTATGTTAACAACAGTGAAGTGCGTGGCCAACAAGCTGCGTTATGAACATGGTTATTTGAATGATTGTGTACACTCAGGTGATCATTCTCCTTAATTGATATTGTGAACATGATTGCAACCGCTTGTTAATTTCTGATGATTTCATTGAGCTGGTGTTTCGATGATTTGATTCATAGCAGGTGATCCGAATATTGCGTGAACGGTTTGATTTGTGAAGCGGTGGTTAAATCATTTTAATAGGTAATTTCTATACTTTACACTCTAGGAAGCTGTAATTTCGTATGTAGCCTCTTTAGGACATTTACTTGACGATGCCCAGGGTCCGGATCAGATGAGTGGCTCTTGAAGCTAATTTCTATGCTTTACACTCTAGGAAGCTGTAATTTCGTATGTAGCCTCTTTAGGACATTTACTTGACAATGCCCATGGTCCGGATCAGATGAGTGGCTCTTCTAGCTAATTTCTATGCTTTACACTCTAGGAAGCTGTAATTTCGTATGTAGCCTCTTTAGGACATTTACTTGATGATGCCCAGGGTCCGGATCAGCTGAGTGGCTCTTGAAGCTAATTCTATACTTTACACTCAAGGAAGCTGTAATTTCGTATGTAGCCTCTTTAGGACATTTACTTGACGATGCCCAGGGTCCGGATCAGCTGAGTGGCTCTTGGAGTTTGCATACGAGTCTGCAAAACATACGACTCTGCAACTAAAGACATAAAATATCCCAATGTGTTGCAGACTCGTATGCAAGCGTTTCTTTGAATAGGTATCTTACGGATAAAAACTGCTCGGCTCTTAACATCTTTCAATTAGATTCTTAGGTTCTATGCATCTTGATTTCTTTTTCTTATGATTTTAACGTACAACCAAGCCGTTTCTGGGGAAATAAAACTTCTTTAGTGTTTATGGAACAAAAATCTTTCTCCATTCGTTGGAAATGTCTTGATTTATCACGCATTTCTTTCGTACTTTTTTCTTTCTATTACGTATCACTAAATATGGCAATTCAATTACATATTGCAATTTTTCAAAAATGTAATAAAAAATTCCTTGATTTTAATCAACATTTTATGTAAGTCTTTATTTTTCTAAGTCATTAATTTTTATAAGTCTTTATGCTTTTGCATATTCTTTTCAGAGTGAACGCTCCTCTATTCTTTCTATATGTACCTTCTATATGCACTAATCTTTTGTACTCCTCTTCTTGTAACTCTACTGCATTAGGCTTGCCGGTTTTGAATAAATAACAAAATTAATAAATTTAAATTAAACCAATAAATATTTTGTTTAAAATTTTTTTATTGTTATAAATATCATTGGCTAGCCGCAATGGATAAAAAAAGTAAAATAAAATATATTTTATTATCATTATTTTAAATTTATAGCAATACTTTTCGAAAATTCGGTCATTCGATCACTGCATAACTCATGGGAACACAGGAACTTTTATCCCTTTCAGCAGTTTTTCGGGGACGATATGTAATTGCTATAAATCGTCCGTTGCGAAGAACGGATACACAGCTTCTGAACTAATAAAATATTGACGGTGACTACTTTCAACGTCTTAAAAGAAGGAATCCCGGGAACAATCACATTCCGGAAAAAATAATAGGAAAACTGGAGGATCAATACGGGAAAAACCATTAAAAGCGTCGGGGAACGTTTTCAGAGAGAAAAAGAGTGAAAGAGTATCTCCGACCTCAAAGTAATTCAATATGAAAGAGCCACATACAGGCGATAGAAGCGGAAGGCGAAAAGCCGTACGTGGTTAGGGTGTCTCACCTCTGGCATCCCAACCTCATTCACTGCAAAAATATGACGGCGTGTCACCGCGCCCAAGTTCTCCCCAAAGTATTAAATCCAGTCCCAGCCTCGACCGTTCCCTCGCTTGTTATTGACAGGGAGGGAGAAATTATGTTTTGTTTTTCAAAAAACAGTAGGGAATTTCAAAATTGTGTAGTGATAAGGTGGTTACCAGCTGGGCCTCTTAAGTCTATGACGATCTCAAGGGTTTCAAGGAAAACACAAGTGCGGTTTTTGCTGTTTGGCTATGCATTTTGAGACAGTTGAGCACTACTCTTCATCAGGCGTACATAGTTGGTGGTATCTTGGTATAGGCAGTTTGGTGTCGAGAGGTTCATAATTTCCATGGACACACACATAATGGAGAGTTCCTAAAGTGATAGGGAAATAGAGATGAGGCGCGTTATCGTGAGCGGAGAGCGCTACTGCGCATGTGCGGGGAGATGAGGCGCCTCATCTCCAATGAGTCAAATTTATTTAACCTAAACATAAGGCGCTTTATCCAGAACCAACCTATCTCATCTCTTCCTCCCTATCACAAAGTAACCTTACACACCGATAACAGGGATATTAATTTCTTGTCAGTATTCATGAATCATGAAAGTTATATTCATTTTATTGTTCATAAATTTTCAAAATCTGCCATTGCAAAACCTTTTTGTGAACAAGAAAAGAACTAGGAAACTTGGAAATGCTGGAAACGAAATACACGGGATAGGCGGGAAAATCCCCTTGGTGGATCAGTGTTACTCGAAGATAAGTAGCGTCACTTCAAGAAAAAACACTTATTCGACCCTCTTGACTTTATCAGGTTAGCATACGCTGTGGCTCGCCCCAGATGATAAAATTTCCAAGCACCTTATCCCCATTGACTTTTATCATTTAGGAACTCTCTAATACCTCCTCTCCAGTCTTGACTTGAAAGTGATTGGCTTGGAAAATATTTAACATAAGACGTGTTTGTAGTGTGGATGGTGCAGATTTTGGATGTTGGATTTGGATTGGGCAATTATTTGATGATAAACTCATTAGCGAATTTTTGAAGAAAATTAAGCTATTGCTCTCGCCTCAAAATTTGTAGAATGTGAATTTTTGAAAACATTTTATGCAGAAATCCGTTTCAGGCTATTCTGAATCATATTCTGAAGTCTAACGCATTTTTTTATGTATGTACGTACGTATGTATGTATGTATATATGTATGTGTCATTCCAGACGATAACTGTCCATAGAATTGTGCTAGAAACTTCAAACAAATTTTAAAATGTTAAGGACACAAAACGAAAGTTCAAGTTCGTTGGCCAGCATGATCGGATTACATCTTCGGGTTGAAATTTTCAAAAATGTCAAAATAGCCTGTTTTTTGCGATTTGTTGTGCGAAATAATTTTTTCAGCATACTAACATGTGGTATATTCGGAATCAGCGTAAAATTTCCTATAAGAATATGTATCAAGTTTTCAAAAATTTCAAAGTTGAAAAATCAGTCAAAAATCGAAATAATGCCGTTCGCTACACGATCATTAGCGACTGAAATGTCGAAGATTTCTTCAAAAATTCGCTCATGGGGTCATGCTGCATGACTGGACTTTTTATTTTTATCTAAACCTGCAAAATGAATAGTGGAGTGAAAAGGAGGTCATTTCATAAAATGATGGGAAATATCCTGTCCGCTTGGGTTTTCTGATCAGTTGATTCAACGAGGCCTCTGTTGGGATAGCAGAAAAGGATAGTTGTAAATAAACTATGTGTAGGGAATATTCTAAGATCTCATGATCGGAGGACATTTTGGTTTATTATTTTCAATAATAAGCCTATGTGATCGTATAGCAAAAAATTTTTATAACCCCCCTCAAACTTCGTCATTTTACGTTTCAAAGTGCGTAGAATCCAAATTTGGAATGTCCGTCCTCCGTTCCCCGTCCAGGCCATAAAAGGCCTTAGAATTGACTTAAAATATCCGTTCTTTCACACATAGACTCCATTGGGGTCTAGTTGGTCCTAACTTCTCGCCAGCTCGATCGCTCCACACCCATGGGTGCTATGAGCCAAAAATAGGTGAAAAAGTGTCTTTTTCGAGGCTTTGAGTGTTAGGCTGACGTACGCGCGCACGCCTGGCACGCTTAGTGGGATGATGAAAACATTGGCAGAGGGTCATGAGGGGGGAGGGGGAGGAGGCGCGGCGCCTTGTAGGAGTATAGCGGCACGTCACCAGGGACGTAGCAGAACGGCACCAGGGGCGTAGGATAACGGATATATATGACTTTTACAAGTAACACCCATATAATACACCGCGGCACTATGAGGTGGGTTGTGGGCAAAGCGGAACGGCGCCAGGGGCGTAGGAGGTCATATTTGTGTGTTAATACCAATGCTTTGCCTACGCGTATTTAATAACATATCCTCTCGACTTTTCGTACGTACTTAGAGTATGATATTATTAAGGCAATAATTATTTGAATAGATAGGAGCTCAAATCGAGAAATATAAACATGCATATATAATTATAGAAGTATAGGTTGTGGCAACTCGAAATAGGACACACCGAGGAGTCTGGACGGGCCTTATGACGTACGCAAGAAAACTAAAACTACGATCATACTCAATTGAAAGAATAATAAACCTTTGTGAAATAATTTGCAGCGTTTTTGTGAGTGCTCCGACTCCAGTGGCCACCGCGCACTGTGAAAACTGAGAGCGGGACACAACGGCAGGAGCAGCCCAGGGTTCAGTTCTGGGCCCACAACTATGGAACGCGTCATGCGATAGTGTTCTACGTCTGGAAATGCCAGAAGACTGCTATCTTGTCGGATATGCAGATGATGTTGCGGCAGTTATCCTGGCTAGAACCACGGAATTGGCACAGTATAAACTGAATCAAGTAATGGTAAAGATCACTAGATGGATGGAAGACCATATGTTGACATTAGCAGCAGCTAAAACCGAAGTAGTTGTGTTCACTCGAAAACGGATCCCTACCATAATCCCAATACAAATAGGGAGTACAAAAGTCACCAGCATACCAACAGTAAACTACCTGGGAATCACATTAGATACTGAAATTACATTCTGGGAGCAAATAAAGAAATCAGCAGACAAGGCATCAAAGAAAAGAACTGCTCTTAGTCATCTCATGAGAAATGTCAATGGGCCGAGACCATGTAAGCGTCGTCTCATGATGACCGTTGTACAATCAATACTCTTGTACGGTGCGGAGGTATGGGCAGATGCCCTAAACATTGCCTACTATCGCAAGAGAATTATTGCAGTTCAACGAAGAGGAGCGCTGAGGATTGCATGTGCCTACAGAACAGTGTCAGAGCCAGCCATACTCGTACTTACAAGCAGCATCCCAATCCATCTATTGGCTGCAGAACGCAAACGAATCTTTGATAGAAGAGAGGAAGGAGAAAGAGCTCATTTAGCCGCTGAAGAGAGAGAATATATCAATGGCAAGATGGCAGGAAATGTGGACTTTAGAGCAGAGAGGGAGATGGACTGCACGCTTGATTCCTCAGATCAAGGTATGGCTAGATAGAAAACATGGAGAAGTAAACTTTTTCCTGACTCAGTTCCTTTCTGGGCATGGGCTGTTTTACGCATATCTCTATAAAATGGGAAAAGTAGACTCCCCAATATGTCCATACTGCCAGGAAATGGACGATGATGTGCTCCATACTTTCTTTGTATGCAAGCGATGGGCTACAGAAATAAGAGGGCTACAGGTTGCTCTGGAATTACCACCTCAAGACGTGACACCGGAGGTGGTAGTAGCCAAAATGATTGAACTAGAGCAAAAATGGAATTTTGTAGCTGCCTACGTTGAAGACATCCTCCAGAAAAAGATCATCTTGGAACGGGAGAGACAGAGGAGGAGGGAGCACATGGACCGAGAGGACTGAAGAAATTTCTCAAGGACTCGGCCTGAAGTAATGTGTTAAACAGTTCCAGGCTGAGTTCCAACGTGGGAAAAGGAAGGTGAGGTTTTAGTGTGTTTGAATCATACATAACCCGGAGAGCGGTCCCTTTTGGGTATCTTACGAGATCCGATTACCACCTTAGGATCTTAAAGATTTCCTCACCTGCCTACGTAAAAAAAAAAAAAAAAAAAAAAAAAAAAAAAAAAAAAAAAAAAAACCTTGTTTTGATGGTGAAAGCAACTTCAAAAGTACAGCTGAAGTTATCGTTCCTGTCACTTATTCATTTTTTTATTAATTTATTTAATTATTACAAGACATATGATAACGCATTAGGAAAAAAAATATATAAAAAATAAAATAATAATAATAAGAAAAAGAAACGAAAAAAATAAAGATCACATCACTTTCGAAAATACAAAATTTTTTCCATATAAATCCTCTTGTACACTCCCTCTTCAAGTACCTGCGTACTTTCACTGAGGGTAGGAGTCACTTTCCATACATTCATCACTTAATAATCATAATATCTCTTGATTAGATTGTTAAGGATACGTAGTCTAATTCTATTATTTTAACGAGAAAATACATAGTAAACGGAAGTTAGTGAAAAAACGATGTCTATTTCCCCAAAAAATAAAGAGTTACAATGTTAAATCGATTTCGACGGTTAGGCCATCATCAGTAACATACAATAACTCAGTAACAATAACAATAGTTATTGTTTGTTACTGATGATGGCCTAACCGTCGAAATCGATTCAACATTGTAACTCTTTATTTTTCGTGGAAATGACCTTTTTTTTCCACTAACTTCCGTTTTGATATGGGTTTCCACAACTCCGTCGCGGGTGATTCAGTAGTTCGTAAATAGAGAGTATAATATGTCCTTTACTTATACGCGTACTATTGCGCAGCTTTACGCTTCAAATTTATGAATTTATTTATACATCTGCTGTATGAGCAAGCACGACAATAATTTCTTCGTGGTGAGGAAACATGTAGGTACTCAGTGAAGTACTTGTACACCAAAAATGGTCTAGAGCTCTTGCCTAACCAAATATGACCAATTTAACCATTTATGGTCAAGTGACGGAAAGTCCGTTCACGAAGCTTTGTTAAACACTGATAGATCGGAACGGTGGGTTAGGTACATGGTGCTGGGAGCTCTTGGAAAGGAAATACCACCTAACTAATCATATAAGGATTTGGTGGGTTTGTGGCCTGCCGTTCTCGCTGACCGATTGTCGGTTGCGGCAGTCAAAATATATTTGTGGATTTTCGGCGGGCCGTATGGCCGTCATATCTTCGGTAAAACATTCCAGAACTTCTCACTCGTCATGACATCCATTTCAGTACCTCCATTTCAGAAACCTGCACTTCCTGTAGGGTTCAACAATGACTTTTTTTTACTTACATGTACAACAAAAATTCTCTACAGTACTTAAATTGACATTTAGTCTCGCATGAAAGCTTTCACAACTGTTAGTCGTCCTGTTAAACGAAGCGATCTACTGAGCACAAAAGTGTGATGGAAATGGCGAATCATGTGAGATTTAATTTTCGAATACCTATACATAATCCGTGATCTCGACTAGTTGTGGATTTTCGGCGGGTCGTAAGGCCATTATATATATCTTTATTCATCATCTTCTTATACATTCGAGAACTTCTCACTCGTCACGGACTCCATTTCAGTACCGACTAACAAACGGAATCGAAAACCGGTCAACAACTGGCAGTATATGTAGATCGGAATAACTATATCTGATACACCCTTTGACCCTAAACATCACCTTGAACAAAACTCGATAGAAGGGGTCGCAATCCACCATAATCAAATAAAACATTTATTTCGACATTTTAGTGCGGGATAGTGGTCTGATGTAGCATTGGTGATTGTGGTTCAGAAGTTGATTTATGGATCCACCATAATCAAATAAATGACTTCACTGATCCGTTTGCAACTCGCTATCATCCACCTCAATGAAAAACGGTAGTTAGAGAATAACATTGTATAATTCCACAAAAATAAAGAGTTGGGTACACTGTTAGATCGATTTCGACGGTTTGAGTAACTCTCCCACCACCCTTTACTTCATCTACTTAGTTATAGTCACCTTTTTATTTGTTTGCATTTGATTGGTTATACTCCCCCCCCCCCCCTTTCAATGTATATTCAGTTATTCTTTGTTACTGATAATGACCTGACCACTAAAATCGATATGCCAGTGCAACTCTTTATAGAATCAGACAATGTTCTTCTTCAGCTTTCGTTTTTTTTTATATCGGTTCCCATAACCTCGTCCCGAATGATTTAGTTCGTATCGTCTACCTTACAAATAACGCCGCCTACCTAAACTGCGTATTACTTGGATGAACGAGCGAAGCGAGCGGATATTGCTAGTAAATGAATTAATATGTACTTACCAAAAATGTATTTATATCGACCATGATAAATTTCACTTTTTACTGAGTCGTAAGTAGAGCATTGCTTCATTTCATTCCACCCGAATGCACTGCAATATTTTATTAACGTTGGAGTTGTCAGGGAGTAGTTATGGAGGAAAGCAACTATATTACAGATATTGAAACTCTTCCACGATTGGTAATTTTTGAAGATTTTTTGTTCTCGCATTTCGGAATTTCAATAAAAACGAGGCAAGATGGGGATGGGTCTACCAGGTATTATGAAGATGGTGGCGTTCATCCTCATCGCTGTGGCATTCGTGCTGTCATTTTTCTCGTTCAAGGACAGGTATATTCCTCTGAGCTGTTACGTCGTGGCAGCTGTGTACGGAGGATTTTTCGCTGTCTACCTGGCGGGGTTCATCGCGTCCTTGGGGAACCAGCCGATCGACTCGGATCTGGCGAGAACATGGGCCATCTACGGCTGCTGCGCTCTGTTCGGGACGGGATTCAGGTTCGATTCAATTTAATCTATAATACTTATCTGTAGCTTGATTAATGATGAGATCCGCTCATGTTCGCCTCTATACCACATGGACAGGAATGTGAATTATAAATTACTACCTCCGAAATTCTTAAGTATCAACGCTACACGCTAAAACATTGTGACATTATTGTGCCTAATAGCACCGCAAATATTCACACCCTTCAAAAATTATTGGGTGTGTTTTGTAGATATGCAGACATAAAGATAGATAATGAGGTAGATAAATGGAAGAGCAGGGTGCGACAACTCTAACTTCCACATTTCAAAAATGCCCCAGTCATGCTGCCCGATCTTATTAGCGAATTTTCAAAAAATCGTCTTATATTATTTTCATGTATTTATGTTACATAATGCACATTGTTCAAAAATTCGAGCACTTTGAGTATAAAGAAATTGTTAACATATTTTAATACAAAAAAACTCATTCTAAATTATATTCTGCAATTAAAATTAGATTTAGGATTTCTACAACCTTTTTGCACTTTTAAAATCGATTTTCAGCCAAGTTTAATAAAATTTAAGTACATTATTCAGGATAATTGTGAGTATACATTTCTTGATGGTCTAGTTCATCGCTGGTGAACTTCTTTCAACTTAAATACTCTTGAAAATATACTATCTTACATACACTGTTTCACGCCTTCATAATCCCATTTTGTTGTGAATGTCGCTATCTGAAATATTGAACCATACAATGGCATTTGCGTTACGTAAACTTCTCACAAATGCATAGCTGAAGTGGGCTGTAAATAGCGCTGTACTATTCTACAGTAACATTAACGGGTTCACTTCCCCGTATAATTTATAAATGAAATATATTATTATTCAATATTAGGAATATATTTTCAGACTCGGTAAGATGGGTGAATCCATTCACCAGTACGGTTGTGCGATAGGCGAAAATCGGCGAACCCGTTGAAGAAGCGTTCCACTCTTAAACGCTGTCGAAAAGAGTGAGAAAATCCGACTATTGGCTTGGCTCGAATTGGATGATATCATGCATTTTGTGGCATTTCATCTTTTATACGCGGAGCGTCTTTTTGGGGGGATTCATTGAATCCACGCAAAGTTACAGCAAAATAATGAAGATATTCAATTTGGTTACAAAATATTGTCACATTGGTCCCAAAATGTAGGACACTAGAAATTAAATTCAATCCACAACTACCTATCCCATAACCCTCCGTCTTCCTACTCATAGTTCTCTCAGTACTTCTGGTCCACCTGTATAGTAGAGGTCCTTTACCATCTACTATCTATCAGTTTTTGTAAACTGTTTGTTTATCTGTACTACAAAAATTAAAGCTGTGGTTAAAAAAAAATTATCGAATCTGTTGATTTATTTATAGTCTTTCACTTTCGATTGCAAAGTTGATGACCAAAAATCACGCCAAAAGATTCGGAATGACGGGCACAATCGACAGAAAAACACAAATTGACCTAATATCATCACAATACGTTTTTCAACTGCAAAATTCAATTGTGCCTAAATTTGAAACTGTTTGAATCAGATCTCAGCGGATTATGTTATTAATATAGTTCCTGCATCAAACCGTATAAGAACTTTTCAATGGGATTCGAAAGATAGAATTATTCCTTTTTGAATTTTTCAGTTTGATGCGATTTTTATCATCCTCACTGTAGGAAATTTCCGTCCATTAATCTATGATTAGTAAATTGATTTATACCACGGCAAAATTGCGGATTAGGAAAGGTATGGGTTTCCAGAGGCCCTAGAGCGCTAAAAACAGCGCTGGCCGTAGCGAAGCAGGCATAAGAAGGTAAAAACCACGGTAGCAGTGAACGAAGTAATGAATAATACAAATTCCATGATAATAGAGACGTAAAATTTAAGATCTGTTACTGTTATTCCAGAATGATGTACCCCCCGTTAGTGAGAGGTTGTGGTGACGACATGAACTGCATTCTGGAGATGATCTCTGGGATGTGTGGCGTGGCAGCTTCCGTATTTTGCTTCTTGGACGCCCTCTTCGGCCAATAGCGAACAGGACCATGATTGGAGCCTCGGGAGTATAAAAACTTGTCTGATATTACAGTACTATTGTGGGAAAACAACGTGTTTTATTCTTCTTTTTTTCCACTACATTCTCAACGCCTTGCCGGGCTCACAGGAGGTTACGAATGCCGCCTAGTACGTTTTGGCTTATTTAGAATATTGATCTATGCGCGTGCGCAAACGTGAATTTCCTGTGACATCTGAAGATGTCTCTAGTTTTGTTAGATAATGGAGGGTAATTGGGTATTGGGCTCAAGCTGGAGCCGAATGAAATTTATCGTGAAATTTATCGCCTATAAATATAGCTCCTAGATGGTCTCTTATAAACTTCTTGCCGCCGGATCAATAGCATGCGCTTGCGCATGCGCAACCATGCATTTCTGATAACTTTGATTAGGTCTCATTTCCATTCTATAGGGCTTTCCATTAGAGGACATTAATAAATTGTCTTAAACTCTTCCTTATTTTTCTGGATGTATCTGTACATACTACAAGTATATAATGATTTAAAATAAAAATTTGAGAATCTTTAAACACATTTTACGATTTTTCTCTTCTCCTTTTATTGAAACCTATTTTTAACATTTTTTTCTGTTAAATAAATATTTATAGCTACTCAAAGAATTGGCTTATTATACTTTCGGTTTTACGAACCAGGCCCCCGAGTTTTCTTGGATCTCTCCGTTTCTCTTGAAAAAGAATAGCTTATGCTGAACGTACCAGAACCCCGTTTCGTGCTTCTGTATTCCTTAGGGCTCGTCCAAAACCTCCCTCGAGACCTACAGAATGCATTATTAAGCGTGAATTAAGCTTCAGCGTTAGCGCCTTTCGTATTGACCGCGTTCTCGCTGTTCAGTCAGCACAAGCTCGTTACATATAACACAAAACTTTCCTAATGCTGTTACGCAGAGCGAAATAAAAGGCTCTCTTTTAACAAGAGTATTTACTAGCTCCCTAGGAATCTAATTTCACTGCTTTCTTAATAAATAACCGATAAGAAAACATGTTGGTAAGTAATACATGCATTACAGGGGATTTCAATGAATTGTATATAATTTTGGTGTGAATTAAAATGAGAGAAAAAACAAAAGTATCATGATTATTCGGAATCTCCCCCCACCTCCACAACTTTTCACCCCATCACCAACGGTAAATTTGAAATTTCCGGGGTTTCATAACTGAACTAAACTTTGGCTGGAACAAACAATAAAAACAGTCACGAAAAGTCTGATGAATATAATAAAAATATCACGATTTATCGTTATTACCCCCTCCATTCACCACCTTTCATCATGAAATATAAAACTCCTGTTATATATTCCAAAACTAGGCCAAATTCAAAGTTGAACAAAAAAGAATCATGAAAATCGGACGAGAATAGCTAAAACATCATGATTTATCAGTATTACCCTCTCCATTGACCCCCTCTCTGGATTAAATTTGTCAATTCTGACGAACTTTAAAAACTATATCGATTTCATAATGGAACAAAATAAGAATCGCGAAAATCGGTAAAGATTTGTAGCGTGGGCAACGCTTGACAAAATCGGTAATTATCCCCTCAATCCCCCACCTCGACAGAAATTCGAAATTTCCTAGGTCTGTTACACAACTAGACTGAAATTGGAATCGAACGAAATAAGAATATCGATAATCGGTTGGGAATTGTGGCCTGGGCAGCGTCGACAAAATTTTTCACACCCAAAAACACACACACTCACACCTATGGTTTTTCATGGATTCTGTCTTAGAATGGTCTGAAATGGATCTCTATGCGGTTATTGTTTTTCTCGTGCTTTGGATAATTCCCCCCCTCCCCCGTCCGGGATCAGCTGAGTGGCTCCAAAAGCGAATTTCTACCATGTTAATCGTATGAAGCTGAAATTTGGCATGTCGAATCCTTTACCTCCACGATTTATTGTTTTTTCCATTTTCAACAATCGAAACTACTGCAATGGATTTTCTTTGGAAATAAACAGGTCAAACTATCATTCCAATACTACGAGACAGTCAAACTGTTAAACTGTATAAAATGGATATACCTAGTATGAAAGTGTGAAATGAACTTCGTAGGAAGAACCAACTATCCGTCAGCTTTGATTCCTCAAGCGTCGGTGGTGGGAAAAGCAGGCGCCAAAGATAAATGTAGGTTTTTTTATCTGTCTCATCCCTCATGACGCCTCCTCGATCGTTCTCCGCCTACAGACATCATTCTCTTCCGACCTTCGGGCTCTCTCCCCAACGCGATAAAGCCTTTTGTTTGTGTCACGGGGCAACGGGAGGTACCTTCAGAATACATAACTTTTGTCACTATTCCTGCCGCAAATTTAAATTAAGGAATGTACGGAATATGGAGACAGATTAGTCATAAAAATGTACATACATAATACAGTGGTCAATATTTTTCAACCCATAAATAATCACAGAACTGCCTACTGTAAAGTATAGTGTGTAAAGTTTATAAATTTCTTATTAGCTTCTCTAAGGTTATTGTTCTAACTTCCCTTTTGGTTTACTCTCCATTTTTTCTATTCCTTGTATATTCTATAACTTCAGAGTCCAAAGAGGCTTCAGAAAGTGTGGGTAACATTGAAGACTGATTGGAGGGGGACACCAACCTGTGACTGCTGAGTAGAGAAACAGCCACATGCTCCAGGCGGCTATTAGGAAGCTAACAAAAACACTGAACTAAGAGAGATAGCAATAAATACGGATGATCGATCCTTTTAGAGTACAATGGTTCTCTAACTCCTACGAATCAAGGAGAACAACGAAGAGGGAGACCGGACTGTAGCTAGGACGATTCAACAGGAGGTAGTATAAACTGCTGGGTGCACAGTGCCAATGTGAGACTCTCCCCAGTTTATGATTAAGGGAAGCATATCTGGAAAGACTGTCAGCCAAGCAATAATCGAAGAATGTCTGGAGGAAGTTGTCTCCAGCAGTGGAACTCAATGGTCTGGTCCTACCTTGAGTTGAGTAATACCTCTCCCTTGCGTTGAATTCGCACTAACATTGAATGCTGCCGAATATCATATCCTTAGGTGTGGGACAGGACTTAATTTTTCCAGGCTGGCACATATATTACATAGACTGACTGCTCTTTATATATAAACATTTTAGCCATTACTTCCCAGTACGGTGGAAGCTTCTAATAAGGGATCAAGGGAATTTATAAGGGATCAACTAGTAGTCAATTTTAACCATTCCTGAAAATAACATTAAAATCAAACTAAATCTAAATGTAGTTTTTGGTGTGACAAAAAATTAAATCCGCTTTCACATACTCTCACGTTTTGATACCTTCTAATTATGCCACTATCATTCCCCTACAGTACCTTCTATTTACCTACATAGGTACCTCGTCATTCCGTACGTCAGAGTATAGAGGAGGTGTGATTATGATCTCTGTAATGACCAAAAATATATGGGGTACCCTAAAAGTTTAAAAAAAATTATTTATTTATTTAATATAGAAAATACAAAAAATTAATAAATAAATAACATAACCTCTATGCATCATAGCTAAGGCGTTTATGAGTACATCGAACAAATATAGGTAATTATCCGAAATATACCCCTCACAATGAGCAAGCTCGTGGCGTGGAAGAGCAGCCCAGAATCTTTCCCGAGCATTGGTGAAATTAAAATGAAACGTAATTACAATTTCCAACCTAATGAAAAAATGAAAATAAAATAGATATTTATGATTGGCAGCATTTTAGGAATTACATGCTTAATCAAACATATTAGGTACGGCTAGAACAAAACCAAGCCATCTAGTTTTTACCAAAAAATGGAATATATCTGACTTCTCAGGTCTCTACCTTCCACTATTTTTCTCAATATATTAAAAAAATTTTGGCACCTGGTAAAACCAGCTTCTTTGACCAGACGAGGTATTCATTTTTGGAACATAATGTTTGTCTGTTGACTCAGCTCATGTTCCCTTTCCAAGTTGCATGACGGGATATCGCCACCGGTTCCTATCTGCATAAAAGATTAGATTTTGTTTGTATAGACTGTCAAATTTCAGTACTCGAAGCTTACCAAAATGAAATTATGATCTACTAGAATAAGGGGCTCGTGCCATGACCCTAACTATAGTTTTTTGTACACGCTACTACACTTTATATAAGCTACGACTGTACAAGCGTAAAATATACATTCCGAAGCACCTTTAGTTTTAAGATATTTTGAAGATCAAGGAACAAGTAAATCATTTTTCGAAAATTCGGAGTTACTTCATCAATATGGTTAGACCATTTCAAATGTACGTCCAAAGATATCCCGATATACTTGATTGAGTCAACAGCTTGAAGCCCAGGTCGATCACAATGTCCCGCCTGTAGACATTTGGTTTCATAGACTTTGATATAAGGGGCGGAGGATCCAGTGAGGAAGACCATCTGAACCTCAGAAATTTAGTTTTGTCTACATTTATCGATAGAGAGTATTGTTCAAATCAATTTATCACCAGATAAAGTGCTTTCTGTGCGTTCCGTCGTGACTCCTCTTCATTACAACCATGACCAATCAAAACAGTGTCGTCACCTTCAGTGAATTACCTTCATACTATGCATTCGAGGCAATGGGGATATTGTATTGACGAACCTGGACTCGTACCAAATTAAGGCTCTTACTCAAGAGTTGATCTGCCCGTTACCACTCGATCCAATCAGTAGAGTGGATTATTGATCCACCCAGGGCCGTATATCCCTACTCGCTTTCCTATAGCTTCATCTGGTCCTCCTCTACTCCCCTCACCATCCATATTTTCTGAAGATCACCGACTCCCGTTTAGCCGAATGAAATAAGGCCTTCAGAAGTAATAAATAACCCGGGTAGATGGCTTCCCGTCTTCAATGTTTCCTAACATAAACCCTCGCGGATATACGTTCGTTGAGACGACGAAACTTTGTATTTAATGAGTCAGTGGGGCTAAAGAGCAGGATGGAGACCAGAGCTCAAAAATACTTTTCCTGCAAGTCCTTCGTCTACCGACCATATTTATCATGTTTATCGGAGGAGGGATCAACTGAATTAAGTAGGTCCATAAATACGTCACCCTTTGGTTTATTAGAAACCCATATTCGACCCCTGCGACTGTGCACTTTATATTACCTAGCGTTCACTACCTGAACTACCGAAAAAAATTGTATATGGCGAAGTCACCAGTGATTGTTTAAAAAAACACTTTACTAATTTATTTTTAATATTCCATCTCACACAATTTCTATAAGTCTTGGAGTGTTTTGCTTTCTAACTACCTAACGGATGGTAGGGAAGCTTTGTGTTCGCAATGATGTCAACAAAAGTCTGCAAAGTCGGGTTCGGCACATAGATTCTTCGTCTCCTTATATGAATGTACGGATCATTGAAATGTTTCTAATAAGCTTACATAGGTATATTATGATAAACCATTCAAACCCTGAGAATGTAATCGAAATTAGATGAAAACTGTAGAAGTAATTTATTTATTTGAAAAGTACGGGCGAACCCAATTACAAGCGTATAATAAACACAGAAGTACAGAAAATTTTGAAACACTGAAGGCTAAAGAGTGATGAGCATAGAATACTTTTTTACGTTTCCTATGTAAAAATGTGCTATACTGGTTGAATAGCAAATAAATTAGGTCCGGAGCTCACTGCTGCTCTAAGGGGAATGAGACCTTATGATTGATTTCTTTGTATGTATATATATATATATATATATATATATATATATATATAGATATATATATATATATACATACATATAATACTGTAGGTTAGAAATGTACTCTTTGTAGCTAGTTTATTGTCAGCTTTTAAAAGGACATTTTAGTTTGTATTTCGTATTGTTTCCTGTTACAAAAGTCCAACGATTTCAGGGTTGACTTGTGATTAGATCTTTTACTAAATAAAAAACACGCAAGAGCACTGTGCGAATCATGTCAGTCGGTGTCAATAAGAAGCCACGAAAGCTCCTAAATCATTTTTTGGGAGAAACATCAGATGACATTCAATTGGTAAGTTCACAGAAAGTTTTTTAGCAGATAATAGAAAGTTTATTGCATCAATAGCATCATTAATAATGTTCTGTTCTTCTCCAGAAGGAATCCTATTTATTCCTTTTCGTACAAATAATTTCATTGGTCAATTTTCAATTTTTACCCCTTCTCACTCTGATGGTTCCAGGCGTCTCTGCCTTCACTTTAGGACTAATATCACTATATATTTCGATTTCTATGAGTAAAATTCCCAATTTCTATTTTCCATGGTCAAAGTTCCCAATTTTATATTCAAGGGCGAACGTTTTAATTTCTATATTCTAGGGCATAACTCTTAAAGGTCCCCAAAGAGGGCTCAATTCTTATTTCATATTTCTTATATTATATTTCTTGTATTTTATTTCTCATATTATTGTATTTCTACTATGTTTTGTAAGTCTCCAACGTTTAGCAAGTTATCCTACCCGATTGTTCCAATATTTGATAGGGGAAGAGCCCAATGAATGTTTCAGATTACGATTCCTGAACTAGATCCATTAATAATCCATCCTGTTTTATTTTCAAATTTTATTTCCAGCAATCGCCAATGCAGCTATTTATCGAGGGGCATAAGTTCTCGGCCAGTAAAACCATCTCAGTAGTACCTTTGCAAAGGAAATCTTCCCTGGATTGGAACCATAATACTATCCTTTCACATTTAATGTACTTGTTCTTCAAACAAGTATGTTTTTAAAGGGAGAATTTCCGAGAGCGCGTCTACCTTTCGCTCAGCGTTGGGTTGCACGCCATTTCTCCTCGCGTTCTTGAGCTGCTGCGATTGGGGTTATAGCTTCGTCCGTTTGATCGCGAAGGATATTCCCCGAACGCAGCACATTTATGCGCTAGGAGAGGAATGGGGCTGTTACTCAATCTAAAACTTGTTGAATGATCTCGCTTTTCACCGCGTAATTCCGCAGTTAGATAAACTAACAAGGCGGTGGTTCGGTGCACCGTAACTCACCGAGCCCTGTTCAACCTCGAAGGTAAACTTGCTTGGTTTCCCCAGGGAGCACTGGAGCTGAGTAAATGATAACGAAGATTAATTTCATGGGGACAAACTTCGCGGGCGCCGAGGGAGGTCACATGTAGTTTAGCTGAAATCCTGGGAATGTGGGGAGTTTGGAGGAGTCAACTTACTACATTCTCTAACCTAATTATTGTGAGGGAGGAGAAAGCTTTCACAAACCCCTGGATACATCCGATCTTTTTAGACTGATTACATAACTTTCCTTCAACCATTCGGTGTGTGGAGAAAGGGAGGTTACTCTGTCGGTCAATCCATCTGTATCTTGAAAACCATTCTGACATCCTTGAACGAGATTAAAAAATTTTCTGTGTTACTACTAGTAGAAGAGAAACGCTGCAAATTTTTACACAAAGGTTTATTATTTCTGTATTAAATAGCCTTTCTACACAGATACACCTTTACAGCTCAGAATCCCATAATTTTAAGGTTTGTGTAGTAGGTAAATGTCGAAAAAATTTCGATGTCATATTTCACATTCCTAGGGTGAAAACTGAGAGAATTTAACTCACTCAGCTGATCAGGAAAGAGCCCATCATTTTCTTCGTTTCTCGATGTTCTGAGAGGCTCCCTATCAAATTAAATTTCACATTCCTAGGGTGAATAGGAAAAAATTTAGCTAGGTCACCAGATCTAGTTAGAACCCGTAATTATATTCGTCGCTTAATGTCCCTCTCAAATTTCAAACTCCCAGGGTGAATAGGAGAGAATTTAGCTAAGTCAGCTGATCTGGTTGGAACCAGTCATTACATTCGTCTCATAATGTCCTGTAGAGGCTCCAAGTCAAATTTCACATTCCGAGGGTTAAAATGAGATAATTTTGCTCACACAGCTAAACAGGAAAGAGCCCATAATTTTATTCGTCTCTTGATGTCCCTATCGAATTTCAACTCCCTTGGATGAACAAAAGAAAATATTTAGCTCTTTTTTTTTTTTTTTTTTAAATAGAAATTGGTTTTTGGTTTATTATTTTCAATAATAAGCCTATGTGATCGTGTAGCAAAAAATTTTTATAACCCCCCCTCAAACTTTGTCACTTTACGTTTCAAGGTGCGTAGAATCCAAATTTGAAATGTCCGTCCGCCGTTCGCCGTCCGCCGTCCGGGCCTTAAAAGGCCTAAGAATTGACTTAAAAAACCCGTTCTTTCGCACATAGACTCCATTTGGGGTCTAGTTGGTCCTAACGTTTAACCATCCCGATCGCTTTACTCGCATAGATGCTATGGGCCAAAAACGGGCGAAAAAGTGTGAAAAAGTGTCAGTGTTAGACTGACGAACGCGCGCACGCCTTGTGGGTGGGAGAGGGTGGGCGGGAGAGAGTGAGAGGGAGGGCGAGGCGGAGGGAGTGAGAGGGAAGGGAGGGGAGGGGAGGGAAGGCGAGAGAGAGTGTGATGAAATTAATTCCAATTAGAAGAGATTGTTTATGAGTATGAAAATACTCATAATTCTATTCTACGCTTTATGATATAAAGCTTCGCTTCCTTCGGGTGTCCCTAGACGGCCCCATTTATTTATTTTTCCTCAACTTTACTATAAAGCGTAAAATTATGGGGTCCTGGAGCTGTGATGCAGTGAACGAGTGAACCAAATATTGGAAGCCCCGAGTTTCAATACCTAGTAAATCTCTCTATCTATCTCTATTATTTATAAGAATGAAACTCCGTCTGTTTGTCTGTCTGTTTGTCTGTCTGTCGTGTCTATGCACGGCCAAACGGCTGAGTGGGGGGAGTGTACGAGTGGGGGGATCTTCTTGAGATTTTCCGAAAGGTGGAACGAGCGAATTTAAAATTGTCTAATCCCAGCCGAACCATGGGCCGTAGGGCGGGAGGGGGGTCGAAGTAAGAATTAATGTGCGCTTTTTGGACTTCCCCGCATCCTCTACCCCTCTAAACGGCCGTCGACAATTCCGGAAAAATACCGGTTTCGTAGGTTTTTGAACGAGGAAGACGACGGCGCGATCGGATCGCGAAAAAAGTATCGGGAAATGCGTAAAAAAAATGCGAGAGTACGGACCCGTTTTCTCGAAAAGTCCGCCGAAAAACTTGGTTTTTTCCGGTTAAAATATACCCTATAAAGGTACGTTTTTCGGAACGGTTTTCGCGGGCGAAATACAGCTTTGGGTCCGCCGAATCTGAATCCGAAATCGGATATCGAAAAAAGTGACGAGAACTCGGTCAAATTGCGAGCAGAAGCGAGCAAAGCGATTAAAATGATTCTGCCGTGGACGAGAGAAGGCTCAAGAATTGACGTGAAGGGTTCGATGTCACAACATTGCGAGGCGAGCAGGTATGCCTACATAGGTACCTACCTTGCGAGCGAAGCGAGAGCCATTTCAAATAATAAATACGGACTTTGTCCTACACATATACAGGTATACCTTGCGAGCAAAGCGAGCAACATCCCCGAATAAACTTTTCGTGGTTCCACGTAGTTTTATAAGATTTAATTTGTTTGTAATAATTCCCAACTGAAAAAAACGTCTGCCAATTTGGGTGGGCAGTATAACTTCCTCAAGCGAGCGAAGCGAGCAGCATCCCCTACAGAAGTTAAGCCTACCCTTAGAGATCTACCGTTTGCGAGCAAAGCGAGTAAAATTCCCTACATGCCACATTTTGCGAGCGAAGCGAGCAATTTAATGGGGGGTCCGGGGGCAGTATAACTTCCTCAAGTGAGCGAAGCGAGCAGCATCCCCTACAGAAGTTAAACCTACCCATAGAGACCTACCGTTTACGAGCCAACCGAGCAACATCCCCTAAATGCCATACTTTGCGAGCGAAGCGAGCAACATTTTCTACATGCCAGACTTTGCGAGCGAAGCGAGCAACATATCCTACATGCCAGACTTTGCGAGCGAAGCGAGCAATATTCCCTACACGCCACACGTTGCGAGCGAAGCGAGCAACTTAATGGGGGGTCCGGGGGGCTTGCCCCCCGGCTGGACGTGGAGGCGAGCGTAGCGAGCCGGAGCGGCTAGTTATTAATAAGAATGAAACTCCGTCTGTCTGTCGTGTCTATGCACGGCCAAACGGCTGAGTGGGGGGAGTATACGAGTGATGGGATCTTCTTGGGATTTTCCGAAAGGTGGAACGAGCGAATTTAAAATTGTCTAATCCCAGCCGAACCATGGGCCGTAGGGCGGGAGGGGGGTCGAAGTAAGAATTAATGTGCGCTTTTTCCACTTCCCCGCTTCCCCTACCCCTCTAAACGGCCGTTGACAATTCCGGAAAAATACGGGTTTCGTAGGTTTTCCTACGAGGAAGACGACGGCGCGATCGGATCGCGAAAAAAGTATCGGGAAATGCGTCAAAAAATCCAAGAGTACGGACCCGTTTTTTCGAAAAGTCCGACGAAAAACTACGTTTTTTCCCATTAAAATATACCACGTAAATGTACGTTTTTCGGAACGGTTTTTGCGGACGAAATACAGCTTTGGGTCCGCCGAATCTGAATCCGAAATCGGATATCGAAAAAAGTGACGGGCAGTCGGTCAAATCGCGAGCGGAAGCGAGAAGAAGCGTTTAACATCAGAAATTAATTTTGCCGTGTTCGCGAGAAGGCTCTACGAAGTCAGGGGTTCGATGAGGCGGGGCTTGCACCTGACGAAAACGGGTTGCGAGCAGGTACACGCACTTACGTCTTGAAGGGTATACAGGTATACCTTGCGAGCGAAGCGAGAGCCATATCAACAGAATAAATTCGGATTTTTTCCTACAAATATACAGCAATACCTTGCGAGCGAAGCGAGCAACATCCCCGAATAAACTTTTTGTGGTTCCACGTAGTTTCATAAGATTTAATTTGTTTGTAAGAATTTCCAACAGAAAAAAACGTCTGCCAAGTTGGGTGGGCAGTATAACTTCCTCAAGCGAGCGAAGCGAACAGCATCCCTTACAGAAGTTAAACCTACCCTTAGGGATCTATCGTTTGCGAGCAAAGCGAGCAACATTCCCTACATGCCACACTTTGCGAGCGAAGCGAGCAATATTCCCTACATGCCACACTTTGCGAGCGAAGCGAGCAATTGAATGGGGGGTCCTGGGGGCTTGCCCCCCGGCTGGACGTGGAGGCGAGCGTAGCGAGCCGGAGCGGCTAGTATACTATAAGTGAGGCTAAATAATTACGGTCAGTTTTCTACGTAGAAGGTCTGTATGATACAGGGCTGTATAATAAATACGGACTTTGTCCTACACATATACAGGTATACCTTGCGAGCGAAGCGAGCAACATCCCCGAATAAACTTTTCGTGGTTCCACGTAGTTTCTAAGATTTAATTTGTTTGTAAGAATTCCCAACTGAAAAAAACGTCTGCCAAGTTGGGTGGGTAGTACAACATTCCCTAATAAACTTTTCGTGGTTCCACGTAGTTTTATAAGAATTAATTTGTTTGTAAGAATTTCCAACAGAAAAAAACGTCTGCCAAGTTGGGTGGGCAGTATAACTTCTTCAAGCGAGCGAAGCGAGCAGCATCTCCTACAGAATAAATACGGACTTGCGAGCGAAGCGAGCAACATCCCCTAATAAACTTTTCGTGGTTCCACGTAGTTTTATTAGATTCAATTTGTAAGTAAGAATTCCCCAACAGAAAAAAACGTCTGCCATGTTGGGTGGGCAGTATAACTTCCTCAAGCGAGCGTAGTGAGCAGCATCCCCTACAGAAGTTAAACCTACCCTTAGAGATCTACCGTTTGCGAGCAAAGCGAGTAAAATTCCCTACATGCCACATTTTGCGAGCGAAGCGAGCAATTTAATGGGGGGTCCGGGGGCAGTATAACTTCCTCAAGTGAGCGAAGCGAGCAGCATCCCCTACAGAAGTTAAACCTACCCATAGAGACCTACCGTTTACGAGCCAACCGAGCAACATCCCCTAAATGCCATACTTTGCGAGCGAAGCGAGCAACATTTTCTACATGCCAGACTTTGCGAGCGAAGCGAGCAACATATCCTACATGCCAGACTTTGCGAGCGAAGCGAGCAATATTCCCTACACGCCACACGTTGCGAGCGAAGCGAGCAACTAAATGGGGGGTCCGGGGGGCTTGCCCCCCGGCTGGACGTGGAGGCGAGCGTAGCGAGCCGGAGCGGCTAGTTATTAATAAGAATGAAACTCCGTCTGTCTGTCTGTCTATCTGTCGCTCTGTCGTGTCTATGCACGGCCAAACGGCTGAGTGGGCCAGATCTACGAGTGGGGGGATCTTTTTGGGATTTTCCGATAGGGTGTATAAGCGAATTTAAAATTTTCTAATCCCACCCGAACCATGGGCCGTAGGGCGGGAGGGGGGTCGAAGTAATAATTAATGTGCGCTTTTTCCACTTCCCCGCTTCCCCTACCCCTCTAAACGGCCGTTGACAATTCCGGAAAAATACGGGTTTCGTAGGTTTTCCTACGAGGAAGACGACGGCGCGATCGGATCGCGAAAAAAGTATCGGGAAATGCGTTAAAAAAATGCGAGAGTACGGACCCGTTTTCTCGAAAAGTCCGCCGAAAAACTTGGTTTTTTCCGATTAAAATATACCCCATAAAGGTACGTTTTTCGGAACGGTTTTCGCGGGCGAAATACAGCTTTGATCCCGCCGAATCTGAATCCGAAGTCGGATATCGAAAAAAGTGACGGAAAGTAGGTCAAATTGGGAGGGGAATTGCGAGGGAAGCGTTTAACATCAGAAATTAATCGACCACGGGCCGCCGTTACACAACGTTGCTTACCTGAAGGGACCCTCACAGCTGGGGTTCCCATTTGCACTTCTACGCAATACCTTGCGAGCGAAGCGAGAGCCATTTCAAATAATAAATACGGACTTTGTCCTACACATATACAGGTATACCTTGCGAGCGAAGCGAGCAACATCCCCGAATAAACTTTTCGTGGTTCCACGTAGTTTCTAAGATTTAATTTGTTTGTAAGAATTCCCAACTGAAAAAAACGTCTGCCAAGTTGGGTGGGCAGTACAACATTCCCTAATAAACCTTTCGTGGTTCCACGTAGTTTTATAAGAATTAATTTGTTTGTAAGAATTTCCAACAGAAAAAAACGTCTGCCAAGTTGGGTGGGCAGTATAACTTCTTCAAGCGAGCGAAGCGAGCAGCATCTCCTACAGAATAAATACGGACTTGCGAGCGAAGCGAGCAACATCCCCTAATAAACTTTTCGTGGTTCCACGTAGTTTTATAAGATTTAATTTGTAAGTAAGAATTCCCCAACAGAAAAAAACGTCTGCCAAGTTGGGTGGGCAGTATAACTTCCTCAAGCGAGCGTAGCGAGCAGCATCCCCTACAGAAGTTAAACCTACCCTTAGAGATCTACCGTTTGCGAGCAAAGCGAGTAAAATTCCCTACATGCCACATTTTGCGAGCGAAGCGAGCAATTTAATGGGGGGTCCGGGGGCAGTATAACTTCCTCAAGTGAGCGAAGCGAGCAGCATCCCCTACAGAAGTTAAACCTACCCATAGAGACCTACCGTTTACGAGCCAACCGAGCAACATCCCCTAAATGCCATACTTTGCGAGCGAAGCGAGCAACATTTTCTACATGCCAGACTTTGCGAGCGAAGCGAGCAACATATCCTACATGCCAGACTTTGCGAGCGAAGCGAGCAATATTCCCTACACGCCACACGTTGCGAGCGAAGCAAGCATTTTAATGGGGGGTCCAGGGGGCTTGCCCCCCGGCTGGACGTGGAGGCGAGCGTAGCGAGCCGGAGCGGCTAGTTATTAATAAGAATGAAACTCCGTCTGTCTGTCTGTCGTGTCTATGCACGGCCAAACGGCTGAGTGGGGGGAGTATACGAGTGGGGGGATCTTCTTGGGATTTTCCGAAAGGTGGAACGAGCGAATTTAAAATTTTCTAATCCCACCCGAACCATGGGCCGTAGGGCGGGAGGGGGGTCGAAGTAAGAATTAATGTGCGCTTTTTCCACTTCCCCGCTTCCCCTACCCCTCTAAACGGCCGTTGACAATTCCGGAAAAATACGGGTTTCGTAGGTTTTCCTACGAGGAAGACGACGGCGCGATCGGATCGCGAAAAAAGTATCGGGAAATGCGTCAAAAAATCCAAGAGTACGGACCCGTTTTTTCGAAAAGTCTGACGAAAAACTACGTTTTTTCCGATTAAAATATACCTCATAAAGGTACGTTTTTCGGAACGGTTTTTGCGGGCGAAATATAGCTTTGGGTCCGCCGAATCTGAATCCGAAATCGGATATCGAAAAAAGTGACGGGCAGTCGGTCAAATCGCGAGCGGAAGCGAGAAGAAGCGTTTAACATCAGAAATTAATTTTGCCGTGTTCGCGAGAAGGCTCTACGAAGTCAGGGGTTCGATGAGGCGGGGCTTGCACCTGACGAAAACGGGTTGCGAGCAGGTACACGCACTTACGTCTTGAAGGGTATACAGGTATACCTTGCGAGCAAGCGAGAGCCATGTCAACAGAATAAATTCGGATTTTTTCCTACAAATATACAGCAATACCTTGCGAGCGAAGCGAGCAACATCCCCGAATAAACTTTTTGTGGTTCCACGTAGTTTCATAAGATTTAATTTGTTTGTAAGAATTTCCAACAGAAAAAAACGTCTGCCAAGTTGGGTGGGCAGTATAACTTCTTCAAGCGAGCGAAGCGAGCAGCATCCCCTACAGAATAAATACGGACTTGCGAGCGAAGCGAGCAACATCCCCTAATAAACTTTTCGTGGTTCCACGTAGTTTTATAAGATTCAATTTGTAAGTAAGAATTCCCCAACAGAAAAAAACGTCTGCCAAGTTGGGTGGGCAGTATAACTTCCTCAAGCGAGCGTAGCGAGCAGCATCCCCTACAGAAGTTAAACCTACCCTTAGGGATCTACCGTTTGCGAGCAAAGCGAGTAAAATTCCCTACATGCCACATTTTGCGAGCGAAGCGAGCAATTTAATGGGGGGTCCGGGGGCAGTATAACTTCCTCAAGTGAGCGAAGCGAGCAGCATCCCCTACAGAAGTTAAACCTACCCATAGAGACCTACCGTTTACGAGCGAACCGAGCAACATCCCCCAAATGCCATACTTTGCGAGCGAAGCGAGCAACATTTTCTACATGCCAGACTTTGCGAGCGAAGCGAGCAACATATCCTACATGCCAGACTTTGCGAGCGAAGCGAGCAATATTCCCTACACGCCACACGTTGCGAGCGAAGCAAGCATCCGGGGGGCTTGCCCCCCGGCTGGACGTGGAGGCGAGCGTAGCGAGCCGGAGCGGCTAGTTATTAATAAGAATGAAACTCCGTCTGTCTGTCTGTCGTGTCTATGCACGGCCAAACGGCTGAGTGGGGGGAGTATACGAGTGGGGGGATCTTCTTGGGATTTTCCGAAAGGTGGAACGAGCGAATTTAAAATTTTCTAATCCCACCCGAACCATGGGCCGTAGGGCGGGAGGGGGGTCGAAGTAAGAATTAATGTGCGCTTTTTCCACTTCCCCGCTTCCCCTACCCCTCTAAACGGCCGTTGACAATTCCGGAAAAATACGGGTTTCGTAGGTTTTCCTACGAGGAAGACGACGGCGCAATCGGATCGCGAAAAAAGTATCGGGAAATGCGTCAAAAAATCCAAGAGTACGGACCCGTTTTTTCGAAAAGTCTGACGAAAAACTACGTTTTTTCCGATTAAAATATACCTCATAAAGGTACGTTTTTCGGAACGGTTTTCGCGGGCGAAATATAGCTTTGGGTCCGCCGAATCTGAATCCGAAATCGGATATCGAAAAAAGTGACGGGCAGTCGGTCAAATCGCGAGCGGAAGCGAGAAGAAGCGTTTAACATCAGAAATTAATTTTGCCGTGTTCGCGAGAAGGCTCTACGAAGTCAGGGGTTCGATGAGGCGGGGCTTGCACCTGACGAAAACGGGTTGCGAGCAGGTACACGCACTTACGTCTTGAAGGGTATACAGGTATACCTTGCGAGGAAGCGAGAGCCATATCAACAGAATAAATTCGGATTTTTTCCTACAAATATACAGCAATACCTTGCGAGCGAAGCGAGCAACATCCCCGAATAAACTTTTTGTGGTTCCACGTAGTTTCATAAGATTTAATTTGTTTGTAAGAATTTCCAACAGAAAAAAACGTCTGCCAAGTTGGGTGGGCAGTATAACTTCCTCAAGCGAGCGAAGCGAGCAGCATCCCTTACAGAAGTTAAACCTACCCTTAGGGATCTATCGTTTGCGAGCGAAGCGAGCAACATTCCCTACATGCCACACTTTGCGAGCGAAGCGAGCAATATTCCCTACATGCCACACTTTGCGAGCGAAGCGAGCAATTGAATGGGGGGTCCGGGGGGCTTGCCCCCCGGCTGGACGTGGAGGCGAGCGTAGCGAGCCGGAGCGGCTAGTATACTATAAGTGAGGCTAAATAATTAAGGTCAGTTTTCTACGTAGAAGGTCTGTATGATATAGGGCTGTATAATAAATACGGACTTTGTCCTACACATATACAGGTATACCTTGCGAGCGAAGCGAGCAACATCCCCGAATAAACTTTTCGTGGTTCCACGTAGTTTCTAAGATTTAATTTGTTTGTAAGAATTCCCAACTGAAAAAAACGTCTGCCAAGTTGGGTGGGTAGTACAACATTCCCTAATAAACTTTTCGTGGTTCCACGTAGTTTTATAAGAATTAATTTGTTTGTAAGAATTTCCAACAGAAAAAAACGTCTGCCAAGTTGGGTGGGCAGTATAACTTCTTCAAGCGAGCGAAGCGAGCAGCATCCCCTACAGAATAAATACGGACTTGCGAGCGAAGCGAGCAACATCCCCTAATAAACTTTTCGTGGTTCCACGTAGTTTTATAAGATTCAATTTGTAAGTAAGAATTCCCCAACAGAAAAAAACGTCTGCCAAGTTGGGTGGGCAGTATAACTTCCTCAAGTGAGCGTAGCGAGCAGCATCCCCTACAGAAGTTAAACCTACCCTTAGGGATCCACCGTTTGCGAGCAAAGCGAGTAAAATTCCCTACATGCCACATTTTGCGAGCGAAGCGAGCAATTTAATGGGGGGTCCGGGGGCAGTATAACTTCCTCAAGTGAGCGAAGCGAGCAGCATCCCCTACAGAAGTTAAACCTACCCATAGAGACCTACCGTTTACGAGCGAACCGAGCAACATCCCCTAAATGCCATACTTTGCGAGCGAAGCGAGCAACATTTTCCACATGCCAGACTTTGCGAGCGAAGCGAGCAACATATCCTACATGCCAGACTTTGCGAGCGAAGCGAGCAATATTCCCTACACGCCACACGTTGCGAGCGAAGCGAGCAACTTAATGGGGGGTCCGGGGGGCTTGCCCCCCGGCTGGACGTGGAGGCGAGCGTAGCGAGCCGGAGCGGCTAGTTATTAATAAGAATGAAACTCCGTCTGTCTGTCTGTCGTGTCTATGCACGGCCAAACGGCTGAGTGGGGGGAGTATACGAGTGGGGGGATCTTCTTGGGATTTTCCGAAAGGTGGAACGAGCGAATTTAAAATTTTCTAATCCCACCCGAACCATGGGCCGTAGGGCGGGAGGGGGGTCGAAGTAAGAATTAATGTGCGCTTTTTCCACTACCCCGCTTCCCCTACCCCTCTAAACGGCCGTTGACAATTCCGGAAAAATACGGGTTTCGTAGGTTTTCCTACGAGGAAGACGACGGCGCGATCGGATCGCGAAAAAAGTATCGGGAAATGCGTCAAAAAAATGCGAGAGTACGGACCCGTTTTCTCGAAAAGTCCGACGAAAAACTACGTTTTTTTCCCATTAAAATATACCCCGTAAAGGTACGTTTTTCGGAACGGTTTTTGAGGGCGAAATACAGCTTTGGGTCCGCCGAATCTGAATCCGAAATCGGATATCGAAAAAAGTGACGGGCAGTCGGTCAAATCGCGAGCAGAAGCGAGAAGAAGCGTTTAACATCAGAAATTAATTTTGCCGTGTTCGCGAGAAGGCTCTACGAAGTCAGGGGTTCGATGAGGCGGGGCTTGCACCTGACGAAAACGGGTTGCGAGCAGGTACACGCACTTACGTCTTGAAGGGTATACAGGTATACCTTGCGAGGAAGCGAGAGCCATATCAACAGAATAAATTCGGATTTTTTCCTACAAATATACAGCAATACCTTGCGAGCGAAGCGAGCAACATCCCCGAATAAACTTTTTGTGGTTCCACGTAGTTTCATAAGATTTAATTTGTTTGTAAGAATTTCCAACAGAAAAAAACGTCTGCCAAGTTGGGTGGGCAGTATAACTTCCTCAAGCGAGCGAAGCGAGCAGCATCCCTTACAGAAGTTAAACCTACCCTTAGGGATCTATCGTTTGCGAGCGAAGCGAGCAACATTCCCTACATGCCACACTTTGCGAGCGAAGCGAGCAATATTCCCTACATGGCACACTTTGCGAGCGAAGCGAGCAATTGAATGGGGGGTCCGGGGGGCTTGCCCCCCGGCTGGACGTGGAGGCGAGCGTAGCGAGCCGGAGCGGCTAGTATACTATAAGTGAGGCTAAATAATTACAGTCAGTTTTCTACGTAGAAGGTCTGTATGATAAAGGGCTGTATAATAAATACGGACTTTGTCCTACACATATACAGGTATACCTTGCGAGCGAAGCGAGCAACATCCCCGAATAAACTTTTCGTGGTTCCACGTAGTTTCTAAGATTTAATTTGTTTGTAAGAATTCCCAACTGAAAAAAACGTCTGCCAAGTTGGGTGGGTAGTACAACATTCCCTAATAAACTTTTCGTGGTTCCACGTAGTTTTATAAGAATTAATTTGTTTGTAAGAATTTCCAACAGAAAAAAACGTCTGCCAAGTTGGGTGGGCAGTATAACTTCTTCAAGCGAGCGAAGCGAGCAGCATCCCCTACAGAATAAATACGGACTTGCGAGCGAAGCGAGCAACATCCCCTAATAAACTTTTCGTGGTTCCACGTAGTTTTATAAGATTCAATTTGTAAGTAAGAATTCCCCAACAGAAAAAAACGTCTGCCAAGTTGGGTGGGCAGTATAACTTCCTCAAGTGAGCGTAGCGAGCAGCATCCCCTACAGAAGTTAAACCTACCCTTAGGGATCTACCGTTTGCGAGCAAAGCGAGTAAAATTCCCTACATGCCACATTTTGCGAGCGAAGCGAGCAATTTAATGGGGGGTCCGGGGGCAGTATAACTTCCTCAAGTGAGCGAAGCGAGCAGCATCCCCTACAGAAGTTAAACCTACCCATAGAGACCTACCGTTTACGAGCGAACCGAGCAACATCCCCTAAATGCCATACTTTGCGAGCGAAGCGAGCAACATTTTCCACATGCCAGACTTTGCGAGCTAAGCGAGCAACATATCCTACATGCCAGACTTTGCGAGCGAAGCGAGCAATATTCCCTACACGCCACACGTTGCGAGCGAAGCGGACGTGGAGGCGAGCGTAGCGAGCCGGAGCGGCTAGTTATTAATAAGAATGAAACTCCGTCTGTCTGTCTGTCGTGTCTATGCACGGCCAAACGGCTGAGTGGGGGGAGTATACGAGTGGGGGGATCTTCTTGGGATTTTCCGAAAGGTGGAACGAGCGAATTTAAAATTTTCTAATCCCACCCGAACCATGGGCCGTAGGGCGGGAGGGGGGTCGAAGTAAGAATTAATGTGCGCTTTTTCCACTTCCCCGCTTCCCCTACCCCTCTAAACGGCCGTTGACAATTCCGGAAAAATACGGGTTTCGTAGGTTTTCCTACGAGGAAGACGACGGCGCGATCGGATCGCGAAAAAAGTATCGGGAAATGCGTCAAAAAATCCGAGAGTACGGACCCGTTTTCTCGAAAAGTCCGACGAAAAACTACGTTTTTTCCCAATAAAATATACCCCGTAAAGGTACGTTTTTCGGAACGGTTTTTGCAGGCGAAATACAGCTTTGGGTCCGCCGAATCTGAATCCGAAATCGGATATCGAAAAAAGTGACGGGCAGTCGGTCAAATCGCGAGCGGAAGCGAGAAGAAGCGTTTAACATCAGAAATTAATTTTGCCGTGTTCGCGAGAAGGCTCTACGAAGTCAGGGGTTCGATGAGGCGGGGCTTGCACCTGACGAAAACGGGTTGCGAGCAGGTACACGCACTTACGTCTTGAAGGGTATACAGGTATACCTTGCGAGGATGCGAGAGCCATATCAACAGAATAAATTCGGATTTTTTCCTACAAATATACAGCAATACCTTGCGAGCGAAGCGAGCAACATCCCCGAATAAACTTTTTGTGGTTCCACGTAGTTTCATAAGATTTAATTTGTTTGTAAGAATTTCCAACAGAAAAAAAAAACGTCTGCCAAGTTGGGTGGGCAGTATAACTTCCTCAAGCGAGCGAAGCGAGCAGCATCCCTTACAGAAGTTAAACCTACCCTTAGGGATCTATCGTTTGCGAGCGAAGCTAGCTACATTCCCTACATGCCACACTTTGCGAGCGAAGCGAGCAATATTCCCTACATGCCACACTTTGCGAGCGAAGCGAGCAATCGAATGGGGGGTCCGGGGGGCTTGCCCCCCGGCTGGACGTGGAGGCGAGTGTAGCGAGCCGGAGCGGCTAGTATACTAGAAGTGAGGCTAAATAATTACGGTCAGTTTTCTACTTAGAAGGTCTGTATGATACAGAAATAATAAACCTTTGTGTAATAATTTGCAGCGTTTTATCTAAGTAATAGGTACTGCTAAATGCGTACCAGTTTCTTCAACCCCAATATCACTCTAGCTACGTTAAAACTCTCCCGACCAACATTGTAACAGTTAATAAGGCGATTTTAATATCAATTTTTGATGATCCATCTTTACGAATAGAAATTGCTCGGCTCAAGCCACCAAAATCGCTTGCTATCGAAAGTTCTTTACTCCTAAACCCACCACATCAACATTTGACGTGAAAAAGTCGACGCATGTTTGATTTTTCCTAAATTACGAAGTTATTTACCCGGGCGACGTCGGTAGGGAAGTCCAAGTTTTCAACAAAGGGGTAAATCTAGAGGATTGTTATATAGCCTAAAACCATCCCTGAAACTTTCTTGTCAATTTGTACCCACCCGAATGGAAATCGGTGAGGAACTTTTTACTTTCCTTATTAAGCTCGAAGGGGGAAGGGAAAGTCTTGCAATCTCCCTAAAAATCAATTTCTGAAACTCATGCTAGGGTGGATATTTTTTCAACTGAACCCATATCTATACGTTTCATGAAAATTGTATATATATGTGTATGTGTGTGTGTATTTATGTATAAAACTCGTGTTCACGATTGCGACCTTACGGTACGACATAAAAATTTTTAATTTCGGGGTTGGGTTTCTATACCCCAGAGCTTAGGTACTGTAGGAAAACTAGCTTAAAATAATCATTTTCAGAGGGTTGAAAAATCAGAATATGTGAAAAAACTTTTTTGCCTTTTCTCCTAAATCGCTTGAGGAATTTTGATGAAATTTACAAGATTTACTATATTCTTCTAATTAGGAATGATATCCCATACCACTCATACCTGGGAAAACACTCTAAGGGTGGCAATTAGCAAATAACCTTCAAAAATAGTTTAAAATGCCGTTTTTTTTTTTTTTTTGCACCTTTTTGGCCTTTCCTTCGAAAATTTTCTCAAGGATTTCGATGAAATTTACAGGAGCTCTTAGGAATAATAATCATAATCCAATACCTCTCATGCGCAGACAATTTTTCTAGGAACAGTAATGGTCCGAAAAATTGACTGTAAAACGTTGTTTTTAGTAATTTTTCCAAGATACGACCCGTCATCGCAATAGCATCCATCTATAATGAATACAAGTAAGGAAAGTTGTGTTAAGCCTCGCACCAGATGGTTGAGATCTTGATCCATACACAAACCAACATAACATTCTTATAGATATAGATAGTGCGTTGCTAAGTTGAGAAACAAGATCAAATTTCAAATCTGTCTCAATTCTTTTTCTATTGATCTTCTCTCGCCCTCTCTTTTGACTTCCTAAGTACTAATAATCGACCACACCGGGTTGTTCAATATACGTAGTCGTCAGAGGGAAAAGGTCGGCGGCGAGGGATTTCGCTGGGGGGACGGGACTAATGAACCGGCAAGGGTTGATGTAGCAGCTTGAAAATAGGCACAGGGGGTGTGAGAGCGCTCTGGCACTTCACTTCACGGGCGCAAATAATCGGAATCCCGCCCTTTCAAACGAGAGTTTATGAGCAGTATAAAGTTTTTCACAATTTTAACAAAACTCCAATCATTCTTAAAAGCAACAAAAACCTCTGTAGTGACGACGTTCACTATAAACTCGTTGAAACTGAAATGTAAAATGTAACTGAATTGTGGCTTAGAGAATGTATCAAAACACAAACGGTGGGTACAGCTTTCGTACAAGTACGCAACCACGAGGGACATTTTATGTCTTTGCGCCCCCTCCCGCACCCACACCACGTACCTCGTACTTTATTTTTATTTTTATTTTTTTAATAAATGATAACTTTATTATTCATTGAATACTACAGTTTTGCTCAAAGTATATAGTAGGCTTTGCCTAATTACCATGAACCGTGTTTAACAATACAACCCAGCTACAGAAACATTGTGTTTAAACATAAACACAGTCCGAGCTTCATTTCCAAGACTCGTACATCTCCAAGAGATAATTCGTTTATCGGTTGTTTGGTCTTAAAATTATGTCTTTACTTATACAAAGCTTTTAATCGTGTTCACAATATAAATTATTGAGAATGATCACCTGTGTGTAAACAATTATTTAAACAATCCGCAGCTTGTCGGCCACGCACTCCGCAGTGGTTAACGTAATTTGGTTAGGTAAATCGAGAGCTATCCAACGAGTGGTGAACGATTTTTGTACGATGATAACTGGCGAAGTTAAAGTTCCGTAGCAACGAATCGGTTGTACGTGGAAGTCATTAGAGATTGTGACAGAGTTCCCGTCATCGAGGTCCCGTCAGGGTCTCAGAGATTGCGCTGTCGTCGCCCCGTTGGTGAACAACGGGCGTCGCCGCTGATACCCGTGTTTTCGAGAAGCTGAGTTTGGCGTTGGATGGGCGATCCAGATCCCTGGAAAACCAATCTACTCCGAACATGGCTCATTAAAAGCTATTAGTAGGAGTGGTATCTCTCTGACGGGATACTGTCAACCTCCTCTACCTTTTTATCGAGGATTTAGGCCCCCATTGCACCTCTTGGCAGGTACCTAGATCCCTGATAAAATATATAAGTGATATGTAAAAGAAACAAATTAAGGAGCTTTTCTTAAGTAGGTACCTATAAATAATATGTATTTTTAAGGTATTATTCTACTGAACTGGCCAGTAACCTAATGCACTATAATACATTATCGACGAGGAATCATTAGAGAGTTTGCTTTCCACGGTATCCCCGCGCGGCCACGCTCCTGAACAAACCAATTTTATGTACAAGTTGTAAAAAATGAGTGTGCAAGCGTTTCATAAAGGTACAAGTGTAGACTTGTAATGCACTGTGAAAATTAACAAGTGTACAGGCGAATTCGGACAAGTTACAAATGTTTCCCCATCATTTTGAACCAGTGACTGTTTTACAGTTGTAAAAAATGGCCGATTTTCAACCTATATCCGTTTATCTGAAAACTTGTGATTTTCCATCATTGCTGAGTTGACAAAAGTTGTTTAATATGTAGGAATCATCTTCTGCTGAAGAATACAGACAAGAAAGAAGCATTCAGAGTAGAAGACGCCAACGATTTTTTCGGCCACGAATAAACGCTCATTTCGTAAGTATTTTTGAGTTTAACGAGAGATTTAGGTTGTCTTCCGAGACCCTTGAAAGATTCAAATGGTGCGTGACCCTGTGCAATTTTTTCCTGATCGGGTATTAAGGATCTCTCCGTCATTGAAGAACAAAGTGAAGTGTGAAGATTATCTCGAAGTTACAGATGACATTCCTAACCCAGCAGCATTAAGACCTGATGAACTGATTAATCATTTCCGCTGAATGAAGGAGAAAAATCCGATTATGCCAGCCATCAGAATAAGTTGAAATCAAATATACACTTTCTCCACTTTTTAGTTTATAATTTTCTGTCTTCCGATCATTCTACCTTGTCATGTACGATAAACATCCTATCATGTACTTAACACCGTTTTTATTATCATGGTTCGCTGTCCATTTTATTAGTTTATATAACTCTAACCATTGAACACTGTATTGAAACTAAATAACTATGAATATATTCCTCATTCTTAATGTACATGACACGATAAAGACATTTGACAGGAAAAACAGAATTAGGAGTAAACGTGTCGTTGCCATGGATACAAATACATATGTTAATAATAATTTGTTCAAGTCTGTGTGGAGTGACGGCTGATATCACTACCTATATAATTAGAATGACACATTTCCCTTTTCTGCTACACTTGTGAACTTAGCTTCTACAAGTGTTACTTATCTACACTTGTTCTCTTTGTTTTGGTAAAACACTAGTTCTAGTTTACCGTGCTTTACAAGTACCTGTACTTGGTAACTTGTACACTTGAAACTTGTTGTTTTATGAAATAGGTGGGTGCTAAACTTTACGGTCACGAGAACTATCTGCTCGGCGTCTTATCATAACCTGACACATTCATCCCGCTCCCAATAAAACAAATATAACAAAAATGAGGACTAAGGCTATCACTAAGGTTTCAAGTCCGCCTTTATTTGTTTTCGGAACGGGAGCCAATTCGTGTTAGTTCGTTAGGTTTTTGGTTGTCATCGTATCAGGTAACTACGCCTTACGGCCACGTATGGTCAGCTTCCGTAAAATGCAAAAACTCTGCTAACTTTACAATATTGTATGAAAAACCGTGAATTCGTAGAATGTAATTAATTTTCACTCTGTTCATTGTTCGGTAATCGTCAGCATTAGTAGCTATTCTATAATGGCGACGAATACGGGACGAAAGAAGAAGCAGGAATTAGTTTTTTGTAGGCGAAGCAATTCAAGCTTTTCGATGGAAAACGAGGAAGAAGTGTTGAATAAGTGCGTAGAAAAATTTAGTTTTTCGTAGTTTGATAGTTCAGAAAGATGGTCCAAATATGTGAATAGGTTCGAGCGAATGTGTCGAGTGAAAGGTTCAGAGTCAAACTCTGTAATTGGACATGAAATGAAACGTCATTTGCTCTTGGCATAGGTAGGTTCTGGACCACTAAGAAAAATCACAAATTATTTTCTTCCAGAACATATTGATAAGGTTTCTCATGAAAACATTAGACAAAGGTTTAATGGAATATTTCAACCTTCAACAACAATCTTTGAAGCAAGAATCGATTTTAAAAGGGCTGAGAGAAATTCCATAGAGACTATGTCAGAGTTCGGAGCTAGACTTCGGAAACTGAGCTCAAGTTGTGATTACGCACCAGCTATGATAGATGAGAGATTGCATGACCGATTTGTAGCAGGAATTCATAACAAAAGATCAGAAATGGAGGTTAGAGTTCATTGGCCAAATGAAAAATCTTGATAAACATGCCAGTAACGTTCAAGGATGTTTTCCAGATGGCACTCGCCTTAGAAAAGGCTGAGAAAGAAGTTGGATATAGAGAGGTAAAAACGTGAAGGCTTATAGCCATAATAGAAAAAATGTCTGAAATGTGGACAATGTCACTCGCAAAATTCCTGCCCAGCCCTCAAATTCCCTAGTAATTTATGCAACCGTTTAGGCCATTTCGCTAAGTTTTGTCCACAGAAAGGGGTAATGAAACTATCAGAAGTGGATAGATCCAGCTGTGAAGAACAGGTGATACAATCCCTAAAGACAACAGAACCAATTGGAATATCTAGAGTGAAAGCTAGTTTGAAAGAAGGTAATTCTATGAATGACGCATTGCACGATTTCTTGTTTACTTACCGAAATACCTCATGGGGACACAGGGCGAACTCCAGCCCAACTATTTATGGGACGACGACTGTCATCAATATTGGACAACCTGAAACCTGATTCAAGGGAAATGGTTTCTAAAAGAACATCACGATCGAGGCTCTCAGGAGCGGCAATTCGGTTAGGCAGATGAAGTGTGGAGCATGGATAAATGCAAGAAGATCTGGGTACCAGGAATCATATCAAGACGATTGGGTTCTGTGCTTTAAGAAGTTATGATAAATGGGGGAAACATCAAAAAGCATGCGGATCACCTGAGGAAACGGACTGGTGCGTTGGACAGAGAAGAGAGGTTACAAACTGTCTTGGACGAGGTGGAGCCCGACCGAAACCAAATTAATTATGGCGGTTAGATGTCTCAAGAAGAGTGGGAATAGTATAGTGTGAACTAAAAGATAGACGTGCATACATATTACGATGCATAACAACGTAGTTGTGAAGTTGTTTCCAACAAATATTGTAAAGTTGGTATTAAATGAAAAACAGTGAATTATTAGAAAACAATTAATTTGTGCTCCGTTCATTGTTTGTAAACCGTCAGCATAAGCTATTTTATAATAATAATTTACCATAGGTAGGTACATATTTATTTGTATTTATAGTAGCGTAATTCAATACGCTTTTGGCTTCATAGGACGGAAGTGAAACCCCGTAATATCAATTCTTGCTACAATATTGGGGTCACCGTTAATCGTGGCTCTTCAATTACGTTCCCCAGAGGAGGGTTGGAAGAACTAATAAATCCGACGAGGGCAGTTTGTGCGAGACATATATTGCTTTCCGACCTTCTTTCTGTGTAAACAATGTATTACACCTAGGTACCTCGTTCAACAAATGGGGTTAGTTTGGTTAATTATTAACATATTGTTGGAAGGGGCCCAGGGCCTAAGTAAAACTACCATAGATATATGCTATGCAGAACTCTACTGATAAGACTCCGAAACAAATGGCTAGAGTGGTGTTTGATTTTATCAAAATTTATTGAGGATATAATATTACCATAATGATTGCCAGATAATACTCCAGGATTTCATACAGGGTTATCAGGTGCCTGCACAGCCAAACCAATCTCTTCAACTCTGAAGTGAATAGCAGGATATCCGTCTCACCCCACCACTCCTCTGGAAAAAACTATTTTCCATCATTCATCAATATTGTTCTCCAATGGGATTCAAATTTTTGTACAGATGAAGCGTTTAAGCTTCCTTTCTCAGTCATCTGAACATTCCCGGTGATCCGAACCTTCAGAAAAAAGTTTAAATAAAATCGCACTGCTCCTTTCTGTTTGATGCGTGGTTAATTATAATTACAATAAAAACTATAATGGCCAGTACCCATTTAAGTTGAGAGCTCAGCGTTTCATTTAAAATAAAATTGGTATAGGTAGCAGACGCAGAATAAGTATTTGAGTTTGGGTGTGCAATAGCACTAGCATTGGACGTATAAAGACTTCTTTGTCAGCTATCTCGAAATAAGTCTAATACAAAATGGCGGCCGCTTGACGATGGCTTAATTTACCCTGTTTGAATTTTTTCTCCAATAATTCCTAAACCATTCATCCTTCAGAAATTTGTATACGTAGCAAAGTTGAAGAACATAAAAATACAAAGCGATCCAATCCAAAAACTATGAATTATCTCCCAAAATAAGTGAAATACAAACAATAGAAAACCGGCTAATTTTGGGTCAGTTCTCCCCTCCTCCTGTCTAAACGTTTGCCCTTCAAAATTACCTTGTGCGGCATTAATATTGGTCTGATTTAGGTCTGCCAAACTCCATTAGATTCAGGGTTAAATATTTTCCAAAGTTCATACCGGGCAAATTTCAGCCGAGACCTTTCCCCATGAGTCCCTGCAGAACTCATGAATTTTACGTCAATTTACACATATAAAGTTTGCAGAAACGGCGTTTTACTTTGTACTTTAATGGGAAAGGGTTTCATCTGAAGCTGGCTCAAAATTGGATCCTGCCTTGAGTAAATACGAAATCCAAAACGGCAATTTATCACCATACCACCTTGTTCGTGCAAAGGAATATGTGGAACGGTCTCTTGCTTTTGTCGAAAAAGTTACGTTTCATGCGTTTTTCTGTGTTAGTGCTCCAAAAAATGTTTCATTTCTTAAATTTTATGGAAAATAGTCACTTAAATAAAATTTGAAATGTCATCAAAATGTATAACAATGCTTTGCTACGTAGTGGCATGTAGGTACCTATGCAGTGCCTACTTGAATGTTAACAGGCTTATACATGTTCTTATTATTTGATCAATTATATTATGTTGATACCTACTGATGCATGTGGTCGAACTTTCCTATATATGTACTCAATGAATCCGCATTTCCTGCTGATTGTTCGTCTTGTGAATTTGGATCGGAAAGCAGGGGTCAAACCTTCTTCCATCCTCAATAACTATTTCTTAGCAATTTTGGAAAGTATGGATCTTATGAAGTTTGACAGACCTAAATGAGACCATTTTTAAAGCCGGTACCTAGGAGATTTTGGAGGGCAAAAGTCTAGACGGGGAGACAAGAGGACTTACCCAAAATTAGCCCGATTTTCAATTATTTGTAATTCGCTTATTTTTGAAGATAATTCATAGCTTTTGGATTGGGTCGCTTTATATTTTATGCTCTACAACTTTGGTACGTAGGTATAAAAATTTCTGTCGGACGAATGGTTTAGAAATTATTAGAGAAAAACTTTAAGTAATGGGGCCGCCCTTTCGTATTCCACTACATTCGAGGTGGTAGTCAACGATTTTTTAAAACTAGGAACGGACTATATTTTCAAAATCTAATCTTAAACTTATCCTTAAACTACTATCTATTTTCGGCCTTGGCTCCTGGACTAAACCTATGGAGCTAAAAGTTGAAATGAATAACCCTTGAGAAGTCTAGGAACGAATCGTTAAGTCCAGGACCCCCAAATCAGCCGAGTGAGATCCGGAGCAAATTTTTTAGCTATTTCACCTGAGAAGCTGAAATTTGAAACAGAGGCCTTTTGAAATCTAGAAATGAATTATAAATTCTGAAGCCCCCTAGATTAGCTGTATGAGCTTCGGAGCTAATTTCAACTACTATTTTTGCTAATTTCTGTACTGCCCCTTAGAGCAGCAGAGTGAGCTATAGAGCTTATCCTTTTGCTATTCAACCTATCAATAGCAAATTTTTACTTAGAAAACATAAAGAAGTGTTCTACGCTCATCAAACTCCAACCTTTAGTAGAAAATTGTTTTTTTATTCCTGATCAACGATTTACTTGTTTTCTTGACATTTCCTTCCACTGGATAGTAGGCAATTAGCTCACTTTCAAATACAAGGTAAGAGAATAGCTTCCTCTCATTACATCCTTGGACCCTCTCTTACCACGTACATGACCTAAGCTAAAGTCTGGGCCAAACCTTCTCCCAAAAACTTTCTATTGAGAAAAGCGCATTGACGCTCTAGTGCACTCCAACTGAACGACCAGATTTTCCTTTAAGAATCCTTCGCACCTCAAACTGCTAAATCGTTTCAACCTGTTTCCACTCCCCTTTTTCAGCCCTAACGCAGTTAACCTCACTTAGCCCGGCACTCTACCTCGGCTCTTAGCGAATAATCTTATTTCTTAATTGGTTCCCGCCCCAGCCCGGAGGGTCGTTTCGGTGTTACAGCAGACTGGATCTGAGGTTGGCCGCATTAAAATATCGTTATAAGTAAATTGAATCGGATATTCAATAACCGCGGAGTTCACCGAACGACTCCTCTCGATAGTTCTGGTACATCCATGCAGTACATTATTGACGGAAATGAGGTTCCACCATCTGGTGAATCACATTCAGAGATTACGGTAAAATATCTGGGATTGGTATCCACAGAATTGTCTCCAGACACTCTAATTACAATTACTTATCATAACCAGTCTATGATTTAGAAATTCCGATACTATTCTCATAAACACATTCTTAAAAAAAAAAGTTATTGGAAAACGTTATTTATTTCCACGAAAAATAAAAATTGGCAAAGTTAAATCGATTTCGACGGTTAGGTCATCATCAGTAATACAAAATAACCAATAATACCACAATAAACAATGAGTTATAGTGTGTTAGTAATGGTAACCTAACCGTCGAAATCGATTTAACTCTTTATTTTTCGTGGAAATAGACAAAGTTTTTCACTAACTTCCATTTTGGAATGGGTTTTTACAACTTTGTCACGATCGATGTAGTTCGTAAGATATTCTTAATTTAGATTAGTTTAATTCCACTAAAATTGTTGTTATACATATGTCGCAGCCCTATTGTAAAACCAGCCTTTTTGTAAAAAGCCTAGAATTTTTACAATACGCCGCCTTTTTGTAATAAAAACGTTGGAATGACAATCAGCCAGGTATTTTTTAGCATTTTTGTAAAGAAGCTGGAACTGACAAAGCAAATTTGACAAAAAGGCTGAGCGTGATCCGCCTTAGTTTGGTGGTCTGGATGCTCGCAAACTCGCATTTCAAGAATACATTACATCAAGTAGTCAATCCCTTAGAATACCGAGACGTTTCAACGACGCTCTGTTTGCGCGCAAATCGAAAAGAACCAGAACTTTTTGATCAAACGCTACATGCACTCTACACTCTACATACATGACTGTGATTTGGGCGGGGGGGGGGGGGGGCATTTGCCAGGGAAAGATTGCAAGATGTGGATCAGGATGGTTTCGGAGAGGGACTGAACATGAAAGGTAAACTCGAAAATGATTGCTGTATGTAGATATCGTCTCTGGCTAAGTCTAGATTTTTTTTTCACTCACTAAATTCTATGACAACTTAAGAAGGGCAATTATGCCGCAATGATTTTTTTTTTTTTTTTTTTTTTTTTTCAGGGGATCGATAGGGGTACTAGCACTGGTCACCCAGTTGAGAATGAGGTCAATGAATTCTACAAGATTTTCGGGAGGGTGATTGAGTAGTTTGTTCGTAAAGCTGCTAATTTGAATCTTTCGTTTCCGAAATGGTTTGACACTGAACTGATTTCATTGACTGAAGAATGGTTCGTGCTCACTTTAAGGCGTATAGGTTGGATGTTGACTACAATTTTTTTTCGTCATTACAGCCTACTGTGGTGATATATGTTAGATGCTCTCCACGGGAGATACCTGGGGAACGTGCAAGATTTGATTTCTGACGACATCAAGATATTTTGGAATTATTTCAACGACAAAAATGGTGGCAACAGCTCCCCAAGTGAAATAGAAAGGGGGGAGATGAAGAAAGCGCTTCATCTCCGCAGGTGGTGGAGCTTTTTGCTCGACACTTTTCTTCCGTATTTAATGTTCCAGTGTGCAGTCCTCCAACTTATCCTACCATCAATGCTGTTTCACAAGACTTTATGAGAGTTACAGAGGAGGTTCTGCGTGGGCTTTGGGGTCTTGATGTAAACGAGGAAATGAGGCCTGATGGTGTTCCTGCGATTCTTCGTAAACATTTTGCGCTTGTCTCTTCGTCCTCCTGACTGCTCTTTTCAATAGTTCTATTACGACAGGGATTTTTCCCCAGTGGAAGTCGACGTATGTGATACCTTTTCATAAGTGTGGCGATGAAAGCTCCATTAAGCAGTATTGCCCAGTCTGTTCACAGTCTACTATCCAAAGCTCTTAGAGAAGCTCGTGGTTTTCAAGTTGTTTATCGATTTTTCTTCCTCCATCAGCTATGAACAGCATCGCTTTGTAAGGGAAGATCCACGGGAACGAGTTTATTGGAACTGCAGGAGTATGTGATGCGGGGTTTTTGAGAGGGTCTTCAAACTGATGTAATAACTACAGATTTTGTAAAAGCTTTCGACAAGCTCTCACACAACCATTTTTTGTCGCTCTTTTGCTTGCTCGGAGTTTCCGATCCGTTTCTCGATTGGATCACCAGCTATCTGCATAGGCGGCGGCTTATGGTCAGAATGAAAGATGTTCTCTCTTGCCAGCTTAATGCTTCTTCTGGAATACCTCAGGGGACCATTATGTTTTCTGATCGATGTGTTAGCCCTCACATACGTTGTTCACTTTTTGTTGGCGATTTGAAGCTTTTCTGCCACGTTGGCTGGGAGTTGGATTGTGACTTCTTACAGTTCGACATCAAAGAATTGGAGGGTTGGTGTACACAATAATCCGTTCTTAAACCCTTAGAAATGCATAGTAATCACCTTTCGAAGGTCTGATACACGGATACCTTATGAGTGCAGGCTATGTGGTGTACCTCTGGTTCTTGTACATAAGTTGGTTGACTTGAGCCCATTATGCGATGAGCGGAAGTGTTTTTCCGGGCATATACAGCTTTTGACGGAAGGGCTATGAAAATGTTAGTATTCATCAAGATGACAACAAGAGAATTTACGAATACGCTACGATAGCATTGCTCTACAAATCCTTGTTGCTTCCAACCTTAGAGTGCGTCTCAGTGGTTTGGGCGCCTGGTTACGCTGTACACAAGTACCGTTTAGAGAGAGTACAGCACAAATTTCTTCGCTACGTATCCTTCAAGATGGAAATGAGAGCGAAGTAGTGGATTATGAAGATTTTATGAAGGTTTTGTAATATCTCGTCATAGCATACAAGACGGATAGTGGTTGATTTGTCACTTGTGTACAAATTGTTAAACGGATATATCGATTGCCCGGCCCTTCTCGCTAAGATTGAGTTGCATGTTCCTCGTTTATCATCACGCTCGTCAACACTTTTTCATGTCCCTTTCTCAACAACAAATTACCTCCTGTAGCCCCCACTCAATATAGACTCCCTCGTTCAGCAAACCTATTCCTCGAAATAAATCCACATTTTGATCATTAAACTGTAACTATGACACTAATTCGAAATCATATCCGTTAGAAGTAAGGGATCTCCTGTGCGCCAAACGTAAAGCCAAAAGGAAATGGAAGAATAACAGAACCCCTGAAAACAAAACTATTCTTAATAGACTCGGTAACAAACTTAAATATCTTATTAGATCAATAGATAACCAATCAGTTGAACATTTTTTGAGTAACCTAACTGCAGAGAAAGACACCGAATACTCCCTCTACAAGGTAACCAAAAATATAAATAGACCTAAAGTTCATTCTCCTCCAATCAAAAAGGATGACGGGACATGGGCCAGAAGTAACCGAGAGAAAGCTCAACTTTTTGCAGATCATCTCTATGAAACTTTTCAACCTCTTCCAGTGCAGACACCTGAAGAAAACGCAACACTGATAGAAAAAACGGATGAGCTTGATATTCGGCCCGTTACGTTAAAAGAACTCAAAGATGAAATTAAGGGCAACATTAATCCTAAAAAGACCCCAGGCTATGACCTGATAACCGGTCGAATTGTGAAAGAGCTCCCTGAAAAGGCTATAACAAAACTACTTCATATCATCAACGCCACGTTCAGGTTACGACATGTACCTTCCCAGTGGAAAGTAGCGGAAGTCATAATGATCTCCAAACCAGGAAAATCACCAAATGAGAAGACGGGGTACCGACCCATATCCCTCCTCCCTGTCTTATCAAAACTGTTCGAAAAATTGTTGCTCAAACGGCTTAAACCAATTATTGAAGACAGAAAATTGATACCAGACCACCAATTCGGTTTCAGGCAACGCCACTCTACGCTAGATCAAGTTCATAGAATCACTAACATAATAGAAAAGGCTCTAGAAGGTAAAAAAATATGTGCCAGTATCTTCCTGGACGTGGCCCAGGCATTTGACAAGGTCTGGCACAAGGGACTTGAGTATAAACTGCACAGGGATCTCCCAAAACAGTTTTACTTACTCCTAAAATCCTACCTAGCGAACAGACACTTCAGGGTAAAGCAGGGTGACCAGTACTCTGTCTTGAAGCCTATAAAAGCAGGGGTACCGCAAGGCAGTGTCCTGGGCCCAGTACTTTACCTGCTGTACACACGAGATCTTCCACAACAGGAAAACACAACTGTAGCTACTTTTGCAGATGATACTGCCATCCTCTCTGTTGGAGATGACGCTGAAACTGCAACTCGCAATCTACAGACGTCCACTAACAAGGTTGTCAATTGGACCAAGATGTGGAGAATGAAACTAAATGAAACAAAGTCAGTGCATATCAACTTTACTAATAGAAAAATCATAGCCCCAGAAGTTGAGATCAACTCAAATAAAATTCCATACTCTGACACTGTAAAATACTTAGGGATGCACCTTGATTCCAAACTTAACTGGAAATATCACATTGAAAAAAAGAATCAGGAACTAAAAATCAAGTTCAGAAAGATGTACTGGTTGATGGGAAGGAACTCCCATCTCTCACTACACAATAAATTACTCATATACAAACAGATACTGCGCCCTATCTGGACCTATGGGATTCAGCTTTGGGGTTGTGCGAAAAAATCAAATATTAAAACAATCCAAACCCGACAAAATATAATACTGAGAAGTATAGTTCAGGCCCCCTGGTTCATGCGGAATGATGATATTCATCGAGACTTGAGGGTAGAAACGGTCACCGAAATTATCGCCAAATATGCAAGGAAGCACGAACATCGCCTCCACAAACACGAGAACCTGGAGATGCTCAACGTTTTAAACAACGAAGGAGAACTTCGGCGACTCAAGAGAAATAAACCTCTGGACCTAACTGTGCTGTTGTGCAAATAGTGCAAGTGTAATCCAGTGTTCTTTTAACTGTACTTGATACAAGTATGGGCCAGGTTTTTGCTGTAAACCTCCCCCCTTAGTGAGCCTAACATGAAATGTAATATTGCTAGATGAGATGTATATGTTTCAGTTGCAATAAATAAATCACGAAAAAAAAAAAAAAAAAAAAAAAAAAATTTTGATCATTGTATTAACTTTTCATTACTTTTCAATTCCATTATTATTTTATTACCATATATATATATATATATATATATATATATATATATATATATATATATATATTTATATATATATATATATATATATATATATACATATATATATATATATATATATTGCTTGGTGTGTAATCTTGTGTAATGTGTTAAATGGGCTTGCCCGTAATAAATATAAATAAATAAATACTTTTCCTCTGCCAGCCTCTGCAATTGAAATTAATTTTCTAGTGAACTATAATACATTCTGAACGCAATTATGATGTAATTTAGGTGTACGGAAATGTGCGAAAGACTCATTGTAGTAAATTGGTGGAAGATAGGAGTTTGCTCAAATTTTGAAACTCCATAACTCACTCCCTTTTTGCAGAAAATCGAAAAAATTGGTACCCATTCGAATTTTTCTACATATTTTCTTTAATAAGGAACTCGATTCAATTGTTACCCTTATTCTGCAAATGAGTACCGAATACTACGGTACTTTCCGAGTTCTACAAAGTTTGAAATTCATGTACTTTATCATGAATCAATAAATTTATTTAAGACTTTCCAGTGGTAAATTGATGCAGAATTTATTCCATCTTAACTTTTCTGCAGAACAAAAGTTGTTTTGATTTTTTTCTATAAGAGAAAAATCGAAAATATGTTGAGAAACGTGTTTTCCAAGAAAAACGCTTCAAGTACCCGTTTTTGGTAAAGAAATAAGGGATACTTGAATGAGCGCAAAATTTCCTATAAAAATAGCTCATGAAATATTTTATCTACCTAGAATCGCATTTTGGTCCACTGTACGGCTGCATAATTTTCAGTCTCAGTCCATTTGGAAAATGATTAATTCAAGACAGTCAACCCGAGGTGTTTCTCTCAATTGGTAATTCGTATGTGCTATAACTATGAATATCTTGGGATTCGTGCCGACAGCAGCATGAATAATAAAGAGTTTTTGCAACGCTGAGTTGTAGCCGAGTGGAAGGAGCTACGAATAGAAATGAAGGATTGCGCATGCGCGCAAAATTCTAACGGTTAGCGGTCTATTCGTTTTACGAATAGAACAATCCTACTCGTAGCTCAAGGGAAGCTGAATAAGTATGCAACCTTCCATGACGATAACCTAAAATAAGTTTTTCAAATGCAAATTTTACATGCAAAAAATACTCAAATTGAATCCGGTGTTATGCAGATTAGGCCGAGTTCAGTTAACGATACCTAGGTATCGGTAGGTACCGATTTTGTGATGTTACAAACACCCTACATTCCTAACATGATCCTATTCCATTTTTGTTTTGTGGCATTTTTGGATTATAGGTAGGCAATTTTCGGAATTTCGAATAAGTAAATAGATAGGTATTTGAGAAGAGATAACACTTTTACAAAACAAAGAGGAATTATAGAAATACGCCTACCTGTCCTCACGAAATGGACAACTTACCTACGTTAAGTAAGTACTTCTTCTTATGGTGCATCAATGCATAAATAATTTGTAATGCTCCAACCCTCACAGATATTCGGGTAGAAATATAATGTTATCTTAGGATTAGCAGATGATGAAAGGACAGAATAATTACCCAACAGTCTTATTTCAAAAGAACGTTGCCTTTGCAGTTTTAGTGTACATAACAAAATCCCCACTTCATTTGACCTCACGATTTATGCGTTTATTACTCTACATCGTCATCGTTCATGGAGCTTTGATGGCCGTGAAATATGTGATAGGTAGGGAAACAATTCGAGGGAAGGAAATAGGTCTATTTAGGAAATGCAATGGTAATAGAAGAAACAATGATAACGCCACCCTTCCTTACCACTTTCTCACCCAAAAGTAGGGCAGTACAGATAGGAAGGTCTAAATAACAAAATTCACGCACTGCTGGTTGAACCTTGACACCTCTGGTTCAATCCAAAACGTCCATTTCTTTTTTATCTACAATACATATATTTATATTCATTGAGGTTAAGGGTTAATAAATGAGAAACGAGATTTAACTACATTTAAATTTTAATACCAATATCTTTAAACGGCGCTCCAAGGAAAAGATAAAGAGGGAGGATTCTCTGACTAATCTGATGTCGAGATATACTGCACATAATTCAATAAAGGATAAGGATATCCCTAAGGTAAGGGTAGGTGAGGATAGCCACTGGGTTACATATACACATAGTTGTAATTTCTATTTTTAAGGCTGGTGTCAAAACCGAAGCGAATCGAATTTTTAGGTACCCTATCACCCACATCTAACATAATACCTACTGTGAAACCACACCGCTTACAAACCACACTATGTAGTGGAACCCTCTTCGTGATGAACTTAATCTGCGGTCTGGAATTTCAGGAGCATGTCAATATTGTTGGTGTTTCTTAGGGCTAACTGTGTGGAGGTTGCAGGCTCATTTAACTGTTACCACAAACGTTGAAAGTATTTGCGGAAGTTGAGCGAGTTTTGCTACATATGCAATGGAAAGAAACCGAATCGCTCCATTTCTTGTTCCACTGCCCACAGTAGGTACTAACCTTACAGAGACTATGTCCTGACCAAATTTCTTCCCCGTTCTCTTCCGATTTCGACTAACAAGACAACGCTCTAGTGACTGCCGTGCTAGGTTCGGGAAATCTTGGAGCTGAGGTTTAAAATTGTGGGGACCCTTTTGGGCGGCACGAGAGCCAAGTTTTAATCATTTATTATACACGGGGTTTAATATAATTATAGACCAATGATCGGCGAGGGATGGCTACCTAATACAGAAATAACAAACTTTTTCGTGATAATTTTCCGTGATTATGGTTTGGTTTCAATAAACCAAATTACTTCTCTATTATACCTATATAGCGGAAACCTATATTTATGTCTATTGACCGGGACATTCTGAAAATTTGTCCCTCCATTCAACTCATCATCCTCAACTCCCCGCAACTTTCTTACCATTAAACAAGGCCACCGCTACTTTTCAAACAGCAGTGCAAATTACTCTCCAGTCATGCTACGAAACTAAATAAATGTTGAAAGTAGCCTCCCATGGCTGCTCAGCTGAGTGTACCTGCGTATATATATTCATTAATAATGGTTCTGCTGAACTATATATAATTGTTTATGAGAAAGAAATTTAGACAGATATAAAGAATGAAAGAATTGTTATTAATAATTCGGTATTTTAATATTTATTTTAATGTTTCTTTTAATATTTCTTTTATTATTTTAATATTTCTTGATCACAGAAAACGAGAATAGAAATGATTTCATAAGTCCAGGTTGCGTCGTTCCAATTTTAGTATCCATGGCAAAACAGAATAATTTGTGGTGCCATTTTTCGCAATTAGGTTATTAGTCATTTAAATTGAGGCCAGGGGGTCTGTTAGCTCCCTCTCTGATTGTTGCAAAAGACGATCATTAGCGGTATCTGGCATTTTGCGCAACACTTACTCCAAAGCATTCATCAAAAGATGCATCATGAGATCATGCATGGACTCCAACTGGTAGTATTCTGGGTTGATGAACTGAGGCCCTGTGATTGTTCATCCGCAGATTCAGGGTTGTGGCTTTTCCTACGTAAAAACAGTTGGAGTCCACGCACGATCTCATGATGCATCTTTTGATGAATGCTTTGGAGTAAAAGTGTAGCGCAAAATGCCTGATGATACGGCTAATGATCATGATCGTCTATTGCAACAATCAGAAAGGGCTCACCGATGGGTTTTAGGAGCTAACAGACGTAATTATATATGTCTACAGATATATATACATATATATATACAATTTGTAGTGTTTTTCATGATTTGTTATCTTCTGTTATTCTATCAATTTTTAAATGTTTTTGTTCAATTTTTACTTGCTTGCTTTTATTGGCAGTTTTAAAGCTACTTTTTTGTTTGAAACCTTTCCTGTTAAGGTGACCGATGACGATATTCAAGTACGATGACCATTGTATAAATAAAGAAAATCAAAAAAACACATATTAGTTGATTGATAATGCATACTAGTCACTTTGCTACATATTAGGTATTTAGTGTGAAGTGCCGCATCGGTTGTCGAAACTTTCCGTTGATCTAGAGTTGTGGAGGAAAGTATAGGGAAAAAGTTTATAACTAGATTTGTGCGTAACTCACCGGGTGTCGGTGGTCCGAAGGGGGTCAGCTGGCCGAGGGGGAGGCGCCCGGCTGCTCTGAACGCGGGGGATCAATCCGCTCGTCTGTTCCGCTCCCGAGTGTCCTCGCGAGGGGGCGGCGGCGGCCGGGGGCGGCACATGCGCGCCCGGTGCATGTCCGGGGGCGGCTACGTACGGGGGTCCGTCTTGGGGAAGGTTCGGGGTCTCCCGGGGGCCCCAGGGGGGCGGGCGTGTCTTCCACTACTTCTCTAAACCCAACTTGTTAACCAGTACAGGAAATGTGCATACACTTAAGACCACTTATTAGAGAGTTTCAACATCCAGGTGCAAAAAATTTGGCCCACTATCCGAAATGGAAGATTTTATGAAATTGCGGCTTATATTCTCTTGTTTTCGACTGGGTTACTGTCTGAACTCATTCAGAGGCATTGTTTGTTATTTTCTAGCTAGACGGATGAAATTGCTTTGATTTCTCAACGGTAGGGAATCGTGCCGAGGCGTGATCATGTTTCATTGCCTAATACGTTATCTTCCAAACTGCGATTATGTTGTTCATCTCTTCCACAGTAGTCCTCAGCTGAGGACCGAGTGTTTTCCTGTACGTTGAGTACATTCCAACCAAAAAATAAAATAAAAATAAACAGGAATAACACGTGTTGTGTTATTGGGAACATTAATCTCAACATTTCTATTACCTATGTTGACATTGAAGCCAACAACTATATAAATTGCTGCTTATTTAGTGTATAAAGAAACGCTTGTATACGAGTCTGCAACAAATTGGGACATTTTATGTCTTTAGTGGCAGACTCGTATGTGTGCAGACTCGTATGCTCTAAGAGCCACTCAGCTGATCCGGACCCTGGGCATCGTCAAGTAAATGTCCTAAAGAGGCTACATACGAAATTACAGCTTCCTAGAGTGTAAAGCATAGAAATTAGCTTTAAGAGCCACTCATCTGATCCGGACCCTGAGAATCGTTAAGTTATTGGAGAACGAGCTAGTCCACGAGGTAAGAAGTTAACAGGTGTGAACCTGTCAACAGGTGATCTCGTGGACGCCAGAGATTTTAGTTTGATGTTGAAATTTATTCGGGAAAATATATTTTATTATTATCAATTATCTAAGGACTTGTCTATTCCGCTAAATTATAATATAAGTGAATATCCTAAAGAGGCTACATACGAAATTACAGCTTCCTAGAGTGTAATGCATAGAAATCAGCTTTAAGAGCCACTCATCTGACCCGGACCCTGGGCATCGTCAAGTAAATGTCCTAAAGAGGCTACATATGAAATTACAGCTTCCTAGAGTGTAAAGCATAGAAATTAGCTTAAAGAGCCACTCATCTGATCCGGACCCTGGGTATGCTGAAGTAAATGTCCTAAAGAGGCTACATACGAAATTACAGCTTCCTATAGTGTAAAGTATAGAAATTACAAATTAAAATTATTTAACCACCGCTTCACAAATCAAACCGTTCTCGCAATATTCGGATCACCTGCTATGAATCACATCATCGAAACACCAGCAATTAATCATCAGAAATTAACAATTAATGTTCACAATATCAATTATTGAAAATGATCACCTGTGTGTAAACAATTATTCATATAACCATGCTCATAACTCAGCTTGTTGGCCACGCACTTCGCAGTAGTTAACATAATATGGTTATATAAATCGAGAGCTTTCGAACGAATGGTCAACGAATTTTGTGGGATGAAAAACGACGAAGTACTATTTCACTAGCAACAATTCGGTTGTAAGCGGAAATCATCAGAATATTTGGTAACGAATTTGGGAACGGTTTTCGAGTTATGTGCCAGAGCAAAGACATAAAATGTCAATAAATAAAAAATAAAAATAAATGTAAGAAAAAAATTTTCTTTCCCACCGGAAATGGTCGCGGAAGCTGTAGCTCTCATTAATTATAGAAGGTCACTGAGATATGCCGCTCAAATGCCAGGACGGCCTTATGAAACCGTCGGTGCCACTTTTAGACGTTTTCGAGAGACGGGATCGTACTCTAGAAGGCAGGGTCCTAGCCGCCCATGAAAAACAAGATCCGCTCAAGACAGGTACTTGTATACCTTAGCTTTAAGAAATCGACGACGATTAACTGCTTCACAAGGTCGTAACTCACTTGAAAATGCAACGGGAGTGGATTTAGGTGTTTGGACAGTTCGGAGACGATGGTTGGATCGGCATTAGTCTGCCAGAAGACCTGCTCGCGTTCCAAATTTAACCCGTCAGCACAGGATGTTACGCCTTCAGTTTGCTCGAAATCACAGTGCTTGGGAACTTGAAGAGCGGAGGGATGTCATTTTCGGCGATGAGTCGGGGATCAGCCTGCAGGGCCTAGATGGTCGTGAAAGAGAGTGGAGAAGACTTGGAGAAAGGTTTGTTTCTGCCACAACGACTGGAAGACAGCCCGCCGTCCAAGCATTTGAGCTGCATATCTCAGTTACCTTCCATCATTAATGAGAGCTACAGTTTGCGCGACCATTTCTTGTGGGAAAGACTTTTTGTTTTCTTTTAAAGCGATTATTTTGGGAGGAATGCACTAAATGTACAGGAAAACATTCTCCCCTCGGCTGAGGACTACTGTGGAAGATATGAACAACATAATCGCAGTTTGGAAGATAACGTGAAAGTGGGAGGCAATGAAAAATGATCACGCCTCTACACGATTCCCTATCGTTGAGAGATCAAAAAAATTTCATCCGCCTGGCTGAAAAACAACAAAAAATGCCTCTGAATGAGTTCAGACAGTAACCCAGTCGAAAACAAGAGAATATTAGTCGCAACTTCATAAAATCTTCCATTTCGGATAGTGGGCTAAAGTTTTTGCACCTGTGTGTAGTAGATCCGTAAAACCCAATACGCCGTGCGGTATTGACAATCCGGCGCCGTAACGCTGACGCAATGAGTTACGGTGACGCATCTTTCCGTTTAGTTACGATAACGGATCGCAATCCGGAAAAAACGTAACCGTTTAAAATAACCTCCTCCCATGGACTCAAATAACCTCCTAGGGATAATTTCCTCCTTCCATGGATTTAGTATTACAACTAGATTCGTTAAGGACTTGTCGTGACTTTAAGGTGCGGTAAAATCTCTCGTTACCGTACGCCGTATTGTGACCGACGGATCTCTAGGAACTCTCTATTCAATCACGTTATTATTTATCCCATTATTTAACCACACTTTCACAATTTGAGCTAACCATCAACTAGCGTTAACGGGACATTATGTCTGATTTTAAGCGATTTAACTTATTTTTCAGTCACCAACATCCATACTATGTTTTTTTTCGTAAAAAAGGTTACGTTATCCTATGAAGTGGAAAACACGTCAGCCCGCGAGGGTGTGGTGGATAGCTTCCTCGTATCTGTAAAATGAACGAACAGGTCATTGAAATATTTTAAATGATCTTAATGAATTCCAAAGCGGAAAATATTAAATCAAGATGCAGGTAGTGTAAAACGTCCAAATTGGTTATTTAGGAAACAAAAAAAGGATTCTTGAAGTAATTTACGTATTTGCATGCGCAAAATGAAGAAATCCGCACATTCTCTGAATCTGCACCTATTTTCTAGTTCCTATCTCAAAAATATATTTAATTTTCGTAATTTCTCAAAATATTCCTAAACGTATGAACTAGACATAAGATCTGACAGTTCCCACCTCTCATCCAAGAGAGCGTGCATATCCTACACCGTTGCGATGGGTCGAATGGCTCATTCTCGTGTTTCTGATGCGGCGATTCGATCCCCTAACTCGTTCAATTGTTGTGGGTTATTTCCTGAGAACTTCAAATATATGCGCTTTTTAGGGTAAAAGGGACTGTCCCATTCCTCTCTATTCATTTAATGTGCAGATTGATGTCCAGCCCAACGCCCTAAAATAGTGGAACGGCCCGCCTAAAATAGTGGGTAGAACTACTAACGAATAAATCCAGTACCTACGCAATTCAACGGCGTGCTACCTATGGGTTTAGGATAAACCCGTGTTAAGGTAGCAGAACACGGTTGAATTACGTACTGGATTTATTCGTTGGTAGTTCAATCCACTATTTTAGGCGGGTCGTTCCTGAAAGAACATGTGGCCAAGAGTCTCCAGAAAGAATTTAATTATCCCTTATTATTTTATCTATCCCCCCTATAAATCAAGCACCCTTTTATTTTACACGAGATATCGAATTTTTAATATTTCAACCCTTAAATACGACTCTTGTTCCGATGTGCGCGCCCCTGGCGAGCTGAATTCGAACTAGGGTCAACTGGCAATGGAAATAAGCTCCCGAATGAGCAGCGAAGTTCAGTGATTATTCAACAGTTTCCATGTTCTTCCATGGTGAAGTAAATAGCGTTACAAACAATTAAGTTGACCCGACATCGATCCCAGGCTAGGTACCCCATGGAATTTTTTTTCGTATTCAAACTCAACCTCCGGAACATATTTTCAAACGTTTTTACTTTTACTATTTTAAATGTTTTAAGTCATAGGTACTTTAAAACGTCATTTTAATCAATTCGTTTAACTAATCTGTATTTTATTTAAGGATTGACTACTTGATGTCATGCATTTTTGAGATGCGAGCTTGCGACTATGCAGATCACGAAACTATGAAAATCAATCTGATCTATTTGTACAACTAATCTATATTTTAGCAGCTGACATATATTAACAAAAATTGAGGAGCCAATTCTTTCAATGGAATTGGGGTTCATTGCACCAGTTTCCGACTCTCCTCCATTCGCATACCTCTTCGTGCGGAAAGACTATGGGGAACGTAGTTACGATTCAGCTCCGTAGGGGCGCTCACAGCGGGACATGTTGTGTACACAACGTCAAGTGACGTAATTGCCAATTTCCAGGCTGATTTACGATTTTTGAGCCGAATTTCATAAAGTTCGGTCCAGTAGTTTCGGAGAAAAACTTCTGATGGCTTATGATGTACTGCGGGGGAAACGATTTTTTGAATATACGTATCTTGAAACGTAAACCAACTAATTTTGAGGGGGGGGGGGGGGTAAATTGTTTTCCTTGGTCGATCACAAAGTTTCATTATTGAAAATAATAAACGATAATGCAATCCGCTGCAACCTTGGGAAGGGTGACCCCACTTGAAACATGTACCTGGATTTTGTTAAAAAAAAAAAAAAAATAAATAAATAAATAAAAAATAACGACAAGTTTGATTCGCAAATATAAGTACAACAGGAAAAGTTAATTTGACCTGTTGATCGATAACTACTAAGAAATAAAATAACTGCTTGTACCCGTTTCTTATTAATGGATGATTGTTATAAGTGTCTCTTGAAATGTGACAGATAAGGATCATGAGATCGACTATATTATCGGCAACGTGCTGAAATCGATTCATTGCTTGTCAATAGTGGTAAAACCTAACTTCAGAATGATGTCTCCGAGGATATTACTGTTATGCCTTCTATCGGTAAGAAATTTATTTGACAAATAAATTCATTTCATTGATTGTAGGGAAATTGTTGGAAAATTTTTAAGTGACATCACAACAACGGCTACATTTCAATGGCTCCAAAATTCTAGAAAATGAAATGTTCCAGGATTTTAAAAGTTTTCGGACCGAATTCTAGGTGAAATATTTCTTTAGAATTGAGATAATTTCTCGTCATGATGCATGATAATATGATCGAATTTCTGTCAATTATCTTATAGTATTCAAGTTAAATTGTCTTGAAATTGAAGAACTTTGAGTGCAAATTTATAGTTTTCTACCAATTTCATGGAAGACAACATATTCTAAATAATAATCTGTAATTCAAAAACAGATTTTGGATTTTCAGCTTTCTTATAGTTATTATCGATTTGTGTAGCGCATATTAATGATGTTTAAGTACGTTTTTCAGCACAATTTCGTGTGTATATTGCTTCCAAGTTTACCTATGGGTTGCAGAAGCACTGTTTTCTACTTTCGGGAGAAAAAAAATGTTGGTCCCCAAGATCAAAATTTCCTCTCTTATTTTACGTTTTAGACCATTTGAACTACTTTAGCTCCGTGTCTGTGTGTCTGTGTGTGCCTGTGTGGCCGATTCGGCTGACATCTTCAAGGAATATGCGGACTAGGGTGTAGACGGTCCCCTATCAGTTTCATCGCTCCTGACTCAATTTTCACAGTGCGCACGCGCAAACGTAAATAATATGAAGTATCATTTTCTCAAGCCCTAGTCGTCCGATCTCGCTCAAATTTGGAAGATGGTTGAGGGATGACGTATTTATAATCCCATATCAATTTCAAAATCATTTTAGGTATCATTAATAGGTTATGCGCCTGCGCCAATGTTAAATCCATGTAACGATCTTAATTTCCATGGATTTCATCCGATTTTGATGAAATTGTCAGTGAATGCGCGGGTTAGATTGTAGGTGGTTCCGAACCTATTTCATTGTAACTCATCAGTTCATTTTGCGCATGCGCAAACGTAAATTACACCGAGTATTATTTTTCGTTTCCTAATTGATCAATCATAATGTTTAACGTTACTTCTTGATTTACTCTTTTCCGCTATGGAATTTTTCAAGATCATTCAAAACTTTGCAATGATCTATACATTCACGTTACATGGATGAGGAAGCTATCTGCCACACCCAACATGGCAATATGTCTTTGAATGTTTTAGTTTATAGATGAAAAACTTTAATTAAATATAATACTTTGGTAAAAATATAAATTTAGGACGTTCTTACTATTTTTATTGATTTTATTCTGCACGATCTTCAAAATTTTGTCAACTTTTGTGCTAAAAACTACTGTACAACGAACTCATCCTTTCTTTTGGAATGTTTGATTTCATAGCGTAAATAAACGGTAATTTCATCTCAATTCTAAGGAGAAATATTGTCTGGAATGACATATAAATATATATTCATGCACATACGAGAAAGCGTTAAACTCTACAAATCGTTTCACAATGCCTCAAAATGGATTTATGTAGAAACAAATTTTGGAAAAAAATCATTTAAAATTTTTGAAGCCATTGCAATAGTTTCCATTTCTACAAAGACTTGCTAAAATAAAAGTTCCAGTCATATGAGCGAATTTTGGTAAAATGTCGTATTAATATTATGTTTCGTAGTCTTATGAAAAAAAAAAAAAAAAAAAAAAAAAAAAAACTTGCTCTAAATAATACTCTGCAATTCACAAAAGATTTTGGATTTTTAGCTTTTCTGCAGTTGTTACCGATTTTTCAATTAATATTATTGAAATTTAAGTATATTTTTTCGGCATAAATTTGTGCGTACAGTTTTTCCTGTTCTTGTTCGTCGTTGTTAAACTTCCCTTCACTAAACTTCCGCTAAGAAAACCTGGTTTAGTTAACCTTACTATTTTTTAGCAGTTTTTAGCAATTTTTAGTGATTTTTTTTAAAGCACTTTTTTGGAATTTCATTGCCCAAAAAGTGCTGGCCAACAAACTCATCCATTCATTTGAAAAGCTTGATTTTTTGGCGTAAGATTGGAATTTTTATCCCAATCCCAAGAAGAGTTATATATAACTCAAGTTAATATAAGAAAGTTATATATTTATACTCTAGTATTCATTTCAAAAAACCTCTCAACAGATTTCAATAAAGAATAATTTCGAAACAATTTATTTAAAATTTTTGGAGCCTTTGCGATTCATTTTCTACACTTATTTGCTAAATGGATAAATTAAATAATAATACGTTAGGTATAATAATCCGTTCGTATCCCAATACGCCACCAATTATTACACTCACGCTTATTGTTTTTGTCTCAACCTTTCTGTGCAGTTCACTGTTTAGTACGTTAACATCTTATAGAAGTAATTTTCTGTTTAGGAACATTAAGCAATCAACCCTGAAGGGTAGCATTTAGAGGAATTTCGCGGTTTTTACTTCAAACTCAAATCTAGAATCCTTGAAGAAACCCATGTAGGTATTATCGTCGCTGGACTAGTTTCGAAACGATAGGACAGCAAAGGACTACCCCTACGAGTTTGTAAAACATACCGAAGTACCGAAAAACGAAAAATGACGAAATACCATTTCCCTAGCAACGACTCGGTTGTAAGCGGAAATCATTAGAAACCGTTGCAACCCATTTTCGTTACGCATAAACGATTGTTTTCGGTTGGAGATGCCAAGGCTATTCTGCGTAAAAATCATGTTATATCTGTATAATGTTGAAATATATATTTATGTTATATCACTGGACTTTTTAATTTTTTTATACAGATTGGATCAGTGGTTATTGGCGTTGCTGAAGGTAAATACATCGCATATTCTGAGGCCGAGTCTGACCCAGAGGTATCCACAACTTACAACGAGCAACATTTATCCACCGACTTCAAAAAGGCTTTTGACCTCGTGTCTCAACTAGACAATCAAGAAGACGACAAAAAAGTTGTCGATAAAGATGACAAAACAACCGTTGATAAAGACGACAAAAAAGACGACGAACCCTCGGACAGTTGGATTTGCCCCAACCTTACCAAAGATTTGGAGCAAAACTGGAATTTGACCGTCAGAGTATCAGAAAGGGCGGTGGTTGTTTTGATGAATGTGGGAAGTGTTCTGTACGATCTCATCAATTGCCAAGGCACTCTCCTCCTCCCCGTTCCTGTGAAGTGCATATTCAACAATCTCGTCCGCGTAAAAGACATCATCGACCCGGCAATAGCCGAAACAGTAGGTTTCATCAAAGAAGGATATCCATTAATCCGCGAAACTATTGCAGACACTAGACAATGTTACAGCTTTTAGTTACGTCGAAATGATCGCGTGAGAAGTGAAAAATCGTGTGGTCAGTACCACGTCACACACTTGGGTAAATCGTCTGTTCTTGCAAAATAAAAACATAATAAAACCTCTTGGAACGGGATTTTTATTTTGAATGGTCAATCAAGTTTTGATTGAAGCGCTTGGGCCGTTCAGCGATCTTAGCAGCTCGCTACTTTATATCTGTTTCTGTTCCATTGTCGCTGTTTTTGGATTCATTGTTACTATTTCCTCATCTTCTCTCCAAAGGAACTGCTCGTAAGGAATTGTTCATTCCACTCACAACTCGCCATAAATTAAATACCAATTAGCAATGAAATTTTGAGTTTTGAATTATTATTATTATTATTATTATTATCAGCCCACTTTGAACAATGTTCGATTTAATAAAAATAATTTATTTTTGAAGAAAAAAATTACAAAAAAAAAACAAAAAAAAAAAACAAGCAATTCATTTTTTTCCCATTTTTTTTTTAGTCTAGATAGCTAGTCAGGCAGTGCCTACCTTGCCTTCCCTGACCAGCCGCCACTGGTCACGCTGTTCTCGTACTATTAAATTGCGGTAACTCTAGGGTTGAGACTGAATGAAAATAATCAGCGGAAATTTCCATGAATTTAGAGAGTACTTATTATTACTCCCCATGCTGTTTGTGATATAATGAAAAATAAATTGATGTACATAACATATTTATTGCGTTGTCTATTATTATTTATTTTACTTGTTTACTTGATATTTTAGCAAATAAGTTGGCGACCTGAGAATTAAATATATATTATTGTGTAACGTTTATACCTACTGAATGTTCATATGCTTTGTAAGCTCATGTTGTTTGATATTATAATTATATTTTCGTTATCAAAAATGCTTCCTATCAATTTATTTTTAATTATTTTAATGTTGACGCTTTCCATAGAAATAAAATCGCTTTGAGTATAGGTCTCTGTTATTAGATCTATAGAAGGATAGAAATAAATATAAATAATTAAATGGTTTGAAAATTTATTATATTATTTTGTATTCATAACAAATTTTTATAATTCCAAAGGTAGTAAGAAAATTTCCCAATTCCAAAAAACAAATGAAATCCATTTCGATCGCCTCTGAAATTGATGATTTAAAAACCCCGGGACTCATTTCAGTCTTTGCCAATATTCCGTTAGATGAAAAAAAAACTCGAATGAAAAAGAAACTTTTAAAAATACAGAAATACAGTATCGTTTATTTACATCTGGCAGTAATTCTAAGCAGTGGTTTATGATAAGAAAAATATGATATACAATTCATAGTATTTACATTTTCAATACGGCGGGTGAATATAGCGTCGTATTTCACCCTACCTCTACCCTTAATAGTATTCCGATCTTGAAGGCGAGTATCTGTAGCCAACTAGAGTCCAAACGAAGCCTTCATGCAAAAATTTAAGACTCCAGTACCCCGAGAAGACTTCCAAAACACGAAGTCAATACGGCAACTAAGTTATCTGTTCAGGGCAATCAGCTGATCTGACGAGCACCTTAGTTTAAAATTCGTAAAAGAACATCCTAAGGAAGCCGTAGTTCAAATTTCCATTTGATAGGTCGAAAAGCAACAAAATTATAACTTTTTCTCATTTCACCCTCCCTCTAAACTACCCTTAATAGAATTCCGATCTTGAAGGCGAGGATCTTCAACCAAATAGTTTCCAAACGGAGCCTTCATACAAAATTTCAAGACTCCAGTACCCCGGGAAGTCTTCCAAAATACGAAGTCTATACCGCAACTACGTTATATTTTCAGAGCAATCCGCTGATCTGACGAGTAAATTAGTTTAAAAAATGGTATGAGAACATTCTAAGGAAGCCGTGGTTCAAATTTCAATTTGATAGGTCGAAAAGCAACCAAATTATAACTTTTTCTCATTTCACCCTCCCTCTACAATGCCCTTAATAGAATTCCGATGTTGAAGGCGAGGATCTTCAACCAATCAGTTTCCAAACGGAGCCTTCATACAAAATTTCAAGACTCCACTACCCCGGGAAGTCTTCCAAAACACGAAGTCGATACCGCAACTAAGCTATCTTTTCACAGCAATCAGCTGATCTGACGAGCAGCTTAGTTTAAAATTCGTATGACCAACCGAAGGAAGACGTGGTTCAAATTTCAAGTCGATAGGTCGAACAACTACAAAATTTTAACTTTTTTTCATTTCACCCTCCCTTCAAACTAGGTACCCTTAATAGTGGTCCGATCTTGAAGGCAAGGATATTCAACCAATTAGTTTCCAGACGGAGACTTCATACGAAATTTCAGGACTATGTTGCATTGGTTTCGTCACACAGATTTTAGAATGAACCCCTGCCCTGAAGACAAATCTATGTCAAAACCCAGGAATCATTCCGGCCGTCCATGTGAGTGTTGGGGCCCATTTCGGAAGAACCATTTCTAGAGGTGTCTAGAGAGGGTTAAAACCTGTCGTAAGTGCCCGAAGAAGTAGATCACTTCTCAACTTCGTTCACGTAGGAGAAGGGGTGCTTGTGGGAGTTTTTAAATTTATTTATATATATAATTTTTAATTTGAATAAAAAATACCAACATGCTTTACTTCACACAACAAAACGACACTGCTAAAATAAAACACGTAAAAATACTATTTTTATAGAATAAAAAATATATCAGTACTACATATTAAGCGCATATTCTACTAAAAGGGAAAGGCTCCTACTGTTAGCTTTTGGAATGCTGAATTTCATTGATTCTAGTAGCTCTATTGAGCCTGACATCGCTGGACAACAAAAACTTGAGCACGCTGAACAAAAACAAAAGGTCTGCACGTCCTCTCCTCAAATGAAGAAGCACAAAGCCGAGCCCAAAGATCAGTGTGATGAGCCATTTAGTTCTAAACTCTAGTCTTTCTATTTATTTGCAAGAAGGAAACATAATTTTAAATCAATATACAATCCATGCATCCCTTCTACATGGCGAAAGATGATTTTGTCATAAAAGTTTGTTAACATTTACTGTGGCCCACTTTCACCAACATCTTGAACCAGTTTAATTTCGAAAACAATGAAAATTAACGAAGATCGTAGCTGAACATATTTCACCAGAGCGCTGTACGAGGTACGAGGAGTTCCCGTCAGACAGGTAAGTTTGTTAGGGTTTTTAAAATCAAATGGATAAATTTTAATACAAAAGTTAAATAGAATGATGGGGAAATAACATACATTAGATGGAGAAAGACGTTATATTAGGAAGATTAATAGCAATCCCTTGCAGAGTAGACATCAGATTGCCCGGTGTTCAAATCGTCCAACTTTTTAGCGAATTTTATTGGACAATTTCCCTAAACTCCGTTGGGGAATCTCCATTATTCTAAACTCGATATAAACGAGTTTTGGGTTGGTGAAAGACGCCAAGGTTTGATCCTCGAGAGTATTTTTATTTGAGTTTGGCCAACCTCCGTTAAATAACTTTTTGGTGAAATAGAGCCTAAGAAGCGTCAAATTGAGGCGTCCTGGCGCTAATGAATGTGGGGTGAGGGGGTTGCTTTGCGAGGCGCAGTGAGTCGAGTTTAGGTAATGCATCTACCTACTATATAGTCTAGCTTTAATACCTACTTAATCAGAAAACATTAATCTGCGTAGAATGGATATGTAATACTGAAATAACTAATACTAACCTTCATTTCCAAGGGCAGGAAGGCTCAGTTTTGGTATTATGTTCAGAAGCAAATCGATTTGGTATGCCTCCTACTCGAACTTTATTATCACAGTTTATCGGTTGAGAAGTGAATACATATGACTGTTCAAAATATCCTACCAAAATCGTAGCAATATTTCTTGTAGTTTGGTTTACTTTGATGACTCCAAAATTCGAAATTTCCTCAAAATTATACGTTTTTGGAAGCTAAATTCTAAATTGAGAGGGCAAGAATGCATAAGAAGTTGGTCGCGCTCTGGCGGCATCCAAAATATTTTTATTTACAGTTCAGATTCGCAGGAGAATGTGTATCATCGAGCTCCAGAGTGAGTAAATATATTATTATAAAGTAAAGGCACTTCATTACAAATTTAAAATTACTGGTCTTGAAAACGGACATAGGTTTTGTGCTGTTTGACAACGCTGAACATGATTTAATTTGAGGAAATGCAGCAGTGGTCGGTATGTATACAGGTGGACCATCAGCCAAAAAACTATCCCTGGTTTCCGAAGCAAACACTTACCTGACAAAAATAATTGTATCTTCTACTCTGAAGTTGGGAAGATGAAGAGGATTTTCAATCATTACTGAATTATAATGAATATTCGTAAACATTAATTACAATTTTTTAAATATATTCCTCAATGTGGCGTCAATATGAGCAGCCCAAGGAGAATTTATTAGGTACCCCCCCTCAACAAATACTCGTATACAGAGTGTTCGGTTTAACCTTCCTAAAATACCAAGTGAAAATATTAGCGTGTAATACCAGGTGCTGAGTTTCTTAAACAATTTTTCAGCTATTGGCTTAGTTTAATGCTTGTGTTCACAAATTCGCCACTATGAGTGGTTTAAATCGCGAAATGTTATTTTAGGAATTATAAGAATTAATGTAAAAATCGTGGTGAACGTTTCATTCCTCCCTAATGGGGTGATCTCTCCAGTCCTTGAACGACACCCGTTCTGTGGACGGCGCACAGTGTTCCGAGCATGTGTAGGAAGTCGAAAACTCAAAAATTAAATTTTCTTGAAATGTGTGCACTAATATATCGCCAGATAGTGCTTGGGTACAATTCAATAGGTTCCTTACCCCAAAAAGTTGCGTACGGATGCCTAAAGAACAAAGTTTGAGTCTCCAACAGCTCTTAGCCACAGATAGCAGCCTGAAGATTACCTTTTCAGTTCGTGTGTGTTCATCGGCTAAGAAACATGAATCGGGGATAGATATTTTAAGGAAATTCGCTCACACGATTATGCTATACAACTAAAACTTTTTTATTTCATTTTAAATAATTTTTTTTTAATTTTAAAATTTTGATTGGAGTATGTGGTCTCCCGTTTTCAGTAAATTCGAATTTTATAGTAAGGAGAGGGCAATATTGATTAATCACAATATTTTCAACCTATCTCAGTGTAGGTATATTTCTTTACTGCAAGATTTTGCGATGTAACGATAATAAATATTGGGTGATTCGGGTATATGTTACAATGACCAATATTTATCGTTATTTACTTGAGCACGAGTATACACAGATGTACCACCACGAACTTGGCAGACGTGAGTGAGCAGGGGGAGTAAACGTTCGCTGTAGGAACTTGGACTCGACTGACTTGGTAGGTATTGCTCGTAAATTAATATTTTTCCGAACGGAAGGGGACCGGAATAGCAGGTCGCGCTGTGTCATCACATTGTGACGCTCCTGGTCAATGCCCGTAACATCACTACATCTTCCAGGAAGTTTCGTGTGTGGTATGATTTCCCTACTCCACTAGAAAAATTAATTTTACAATTTTGAACAAATTTCCAAGTATATATCCAGCTATAGAAAAGTTTGTGGTGGGCCGTTTAAAAATATGCAATAAAATGTTGAAAGGTTATCATAATGGCCATGTAATTTGATTTTCCCTCAAAGGCTTTGGAGGCTTTTTAGATCCTGTCAGAAATTTATCGATTCCAATTACGTCGTCTTATAGCATAGCTTGCATCTCGTGCAAGAAATCTTTCGCTAAGGTTGTTAACGTACGAAACCCTTCTCTCCAAAGACTATTGGGATGTGTACTGCCTAGTATAATAAGTATAATTGTAGATCAAAATTGAATGGGAATGCTGGAGACATTGATGTACTATATCCATACATAATTAATATCCACCTATTCTCGAGAGGAGCTCTTACATTGTTTATGACTTCCTCGAGTTGGTCGATTAACTGAGCTGAAGGTATGAATTTAGTTGTTGGTATTCGATTACTTTGGGCTGGCAAATTTAGATAAGCATCAATGCATGAACACTGTGGCCAGTACTCCCCTTCCCTCATTCAGTGCGCTTCTAATCTCAGGTGCAAGCTCGTGCTTTCCATCACTTTCCGCTTCAAGGTCCCTTCGATCCCGATTGTCCCATCCAGAACCAATACACATTAGTCACACTGTTTTCTGAGTGCAGCTTCACCACCTCTGTGCCCACTTCTCTCTCACGGTAATCACTGTCATGGAGCAGCGTGTGATGACGCTTTTTACATTAGGTGCATAATTTCGTGATGGACAATTTTTTGCAGAGTGTGATGCCAGGCGGTTGATGCAGGCTGACTGCAGTGTTAACGTTGCACTGTACCCATCTGGAGGAAACACCTACACTTTCAGGCTCCATGGCGTCCTCCACAGATCAGGCAACGACTGTAAATTTGTACTTGGAATACTTGGTAACGATCGGACATTGTTGTATCCTGATTTGAAATTACGATGGTCGTACGTGTTGACAGTTTTCAGGCTGATCGGAGGTGAGGGTGTAGAAGTGAATTCTAAATTGGCCAGTGTTGCTTTCCTTGGTTTTGTATTCGGCACATCGTCATTTTTATTAATCTGTGAATGAGCTTAGACTGTGATATGAGTACACTGTCCACCCATGCTGTAACTTTATCTTCATCATCCAGCACGACACAACAAATATTTATAAATTTATCTTCCAAATATCTTGATGTTGTACGGTAATACAAGGCAAGTTCACATGGGCTGGAGGCTGGTCAAATGTCCGATCCTCTCAGCTTAATGACCCCATCGATGTTGATAAACAGCAAGTCTAATGTCGACTGACTTTTGATGTAGCCATCTCTTACAGGCGTAATCACGGTTGAGATCAACATTTCACGAAGTCTCATAAAACCGTTTTATGGAGTCTAAATACTCACAAAAGAGGTCATAGTGGGTTCATCCCACTTCTGACACCAATGTAACGTTAATAAAATAGTGAGTTATTTGGGTATCATATGTTGTTATGACGTAAACAAACACGTATATGACCAATATTTATCATTGTTTATTTGAGTACGAGTATGTATAGATGTACCACCACAAACTTGGAAGAATTAGAGAAGCTGGAGGAGTAAACGGTTGCGGTGGGAACTTAGATTCGACTGACTAGCCATTGCTCCTAAATAAATATTTTCCCGAATTGACAGGGACTGAAAAATCAGGTCGCACTTTGTCATCCCATCTCGACGCTCCTAGTCAACGCCTATAACAACGATGTAAAACCAGTTCATATTTTATTATAGTTTAAAGGATGGTGGGAGGGGAGGGGCGTTTTCTCGTAGCACATTCTTACCAGGTTATAATTGGGGAAAGGAAGGTACATCCAGTAAAATCATGATCTAATCCCTATTCTCACCAAAATCGGTAGATATCTATCGAAGGTAGGTATACAACCAGACATTGGGACGTACCCATACGAGTAATGCATGCAAAACACACCAATATATTTACAGAGAGGGATTGTTCTGGGAGCTTACGACGGATGCGCTGGAGGAGAAATCAAGTTAACGCCCACTGCGATGAGGCTCGATGAAGAAACTGGCGGCAAGTTGAAGATGGTCACAAAAGAGTAAGCGCTCTTTCATCAAAATTTGTGCACAGAAATTAGGGGTGTGGTTCTGTTTGTGTCCCCACTTTCTAACCAATGTAAATCTGTGGTTAGGTATCCTATTGAAAAATGAATTTGATGACTGTTTCGGAAACCTCGAAATATAGACTTTCCCATGTTTTCATGATAGATTAACTTTCTCCTTTGCGTACATAAGAAATATGGGATTGAAAAAAGTGGGGGCACATACGGAACTATTTACCTAGCCAAAAAGTCATTTATGCGCCCCCACGCTATATTCAAATCCATCTAGCGTGTAAAATACATTAGAAGGAAGTTTAGTGGTCTGGATGCTCGCAAACTCGCATCTCAAAAATGCATAACATCAAGTTGTCAATCCCGTAGTAAAATTTCAGATTAGTTGGGCATATAGGTTAGAATGATGTGAATAGTTTGGTGATGCGGATGCTTGCAAGCTCGCTTCTCATAAATACATAACAAGTAGGCAGTTAATCCCTTAGTAAAAATTCAGATTAGTTGGACATATAGGTCAGAATGATGTTTATAGTTTGGTGGTCTGGACGCTCGCATCTCAAAAATACAGAACATCAAGTAAATAGTCTGTAAGCATTCTGGAGCAGACCCTGCCTACCTAAAATTAGGAAAGTGTCTAGTTCAGGTGGTTTATTTGCCGAAGGTGCCCAGTTCAGGTTATAAGATGCATGTTTATTCAACAGACTGTATCATCCTACACAATAAAAACATCAACTTTTAGTCAGAGATCTACAATAAAAGGGTTTTAGGGTTCATTGCTCAACTTACTGACTCACAAATACTGTGAGGTCACATAAAGAACTTTTTGCCTAGTCAAAAAGTCCACCCGAAATTAGGAACTATCAGATATATTTTTAAATATAAGTATATTATTCCTAAATGACGTTTCGCTATAAAAACAGATTTCAGGATTTTTGAACGTTTAATCAAAAAGTTTGAAATCCAGCATTAGTTTCAGAATGTCTCAATACATATTTATGGCAGTAGTTTTAATAGTTTGTGGAAATTGGCTGAAATTAGAAGAGAGTGAGCGTTGGATAAATGCTAGTAAAAGGCTCGATTAAAGCGTAAATTTGAGAAATTTCTTCCGATTTTTATGGTTTTCCTATAGATAGTGCAGACTGGGATTGAGATGGCTTTATGGATTTCACAGTTTGTTGAAACTTCTGAATAATTTTTAATAATATTCCACGTCTTCTGTAAGTGGATTCATTGATGAATACAAACATAGATACTAGGAAGATGGTGCCACGCGCAACTTAGCATTTATTGTTTTGCAAAGCAAATAATCAACAAATAAAATGTGCGTGAATAATTCCCGTCCTCGTGTAGATAAGGGGTCATATCAACAGGCACTGATAATTCAAAACAATAACTAACTCAATTGTTATTTTGAAGTGTATTTTCTATTACCACTTTACTGTATCTCTCACTTTCTGACTACGTAATACAGCTAAAAGTTTTTTACATTAAAACGTCGCAAACAATTTATACCTCATATTTGCAATAGTTCTGAATCGTATCTGAAAATCCTTGTTTTTCGGCTTGAAAACACTCAATAAGTTATGATTGGTTGTTGTTCAACCTATTGAGAATGTTCAATTATCAGAATCAGTTGGGTTATTCGGTTCGTTATTTATAATAGTTGCGAATTGATATTGGTATTCCCGTCATGAACTTAAATTTATTATTATGCTATTACTTCCGTGTCAACGAAGTTACGGAAGTGAAGTTTTCCTATAGCAGTATAATACTTCTACTTTCAAAATAATAGGTTACTAATATTTTCAAATTAGGTAGGTACGAGTATATTGAAGATATTTTTCATTGAAATTCAATTTCATCAGAATCTAAATTGGCATGGAAGTTGGAACCCACCAACTGAAAATTGATGAGATGAAATAAAAACACCTTCCAACGTTACAGTAGAAGGACAAGACAAGGACTAGGAAGACAAGATTTATAATAAACTTGATTTATTGACATACCAGCTGATAAAATCACCGTATTTATAAGGCGATTGCTATTATGTCCACACAATATTTGATTCCATACTTTGGGAGCGTATCTACCGATGAAAACTCAAAACACATTTTTTTATTATTTTAATCCGAATGTTTCGCCCGTAAGGTTAGATCGCAATTGACGCCGAGGTGACGCCAATTACACCCCACGTGTGATTTTCGCCCCAAGTTTCATAAATTCTGGTGTAGTAGTTTTGGAGAAAAGCTGTGAACAGCTGATTTCTTAATCTTTTTTCCCTTTATTTTTTTATTTCTACTCATATTGAAACTTGAAACAACAAATTTTAAGGAAGTATAATTTTTTTTTCCTGGTGAATTCCAAAGGTTCATTACTGGAAATACCTAGTCACTGTTTCAATTAAAGAATATGCTCCACTTCCACAAACTTTATCATTTAATAATGATTAACAGGACGTTTCCATTTGTTTTCGTCCCGTGATGAGCGTCACGTCACGGTGGGGTTTTCTATTGATTTTCACGTACAACCAATGCGTTACTAGGGAAGTGTAACTCCCTCAGTTTTCATAGCAGGGAAATCATTAGCCACTTTTTGGAATGCTCTCATTTTATCTCAGCATCTCATAATCCCTAAGCCTCTTAGTGTCAAGGAAAGCTGATTTATTACGCTCAGTTATAAACTAATATTGCTAAGTAACCATAATGAACTAATAATGAGTAAAATTAATCATTATTAAATGATTTGACTGTAGAACCGTAGGTCTACCGTCTGTTTTTATAGAGGGATTTCGTGTCTCCTCATGTAACGGGACTGTTTGTTTCAAACATTAAGAAAAGTTTCTACTGATACGAACGTAAAATTCATAAGCGGTTGCATTTCAGTGGAGCAGGGATCAGAAAAGGGACTGCGCAGGTTTTCACGAATTTGCACCCAGAATACTTTTCTATAGCCATCGCTGGCTTGGGACCCGAAGGGGTTGGAGTCAATGAAACTGAGGAATTGGATGAATGTAAAGAGAACATCAGGTAAGAAATATTCATAATAGATTAATATAGGGTGGCCCCTTCCGGTCAAGCCAAATTGATTGAAAAATCGGGTTCGCAAACAGTTGTATTGAGCTTGTCTCAAAACACAGTGAAAAATCATTTTCTCGCTACCTGGCTACGATTTTTTCGTCTTCTCAAGGAATATCAGTAAGGTGTGCGGTGTTATGTAGCCAATGAAATACATACAGAGAATATATCACAAATTTTCATCATTTGGGCTCCATATTTCTACTGGACCTAACTTGCGAAACGCTAAAAATTGTTGCACATAGGATTATTATTATTCTTGTATTAAGAATTATTAGATAGTCCTACTACTTAGATTACTGGTCTGTAATTATTAAGCCCAGTAAGTATGACTTTTTTTCATGTTCATGTTACAGTTGCCGACAGTATACGCTCTAGCGGCAGTCCTACTAAATATAGAGGTGGATTCAATTCATATCACTTTTAAATTTGAGGGATTTGAGTCTAGCCGATCCGCCTATATACTGTTCTTGAATGATTTTGCAACCTCACTACCGAAGTAGGGAAGCTTTGGGTTTGCGCAAGAAGTCAATAAAAATTTTCCGGCCCAAACTCAGAGCTTGCTGATTGATTTCATCTCCGAGTCTGTCTGTTTTGGCCAATTCCTTGTCACTAACTTTTAGTCCAATTTAGAATAAATTTATGGGATGTGCGGATCGAAAAGTTGATTGCCATCAGATCAGCAGTAGCGTGTGTCTATGCGCAAACCTAAATTTCTTACAACGCCGACTGGGTATGATCTATTCATCCGATTTCATTCAAACTTGGAGTAGTTTGAAATATGTTCCCAATAAATGTTACAGGGATTGTTGGACTTTTGTGCATGAGCTGATCTAAAAGTAGTTGGCATAGTAAAAACTTCGAGACTAATGGCATTGGACATTTCGTAAAAATTTCTGGCATTGTTTGAGTTAACCTCTAGACAATCATTTATCAATTCCGTTGCCGTCGGTTGAATAATTGAGTGTGCACATTCGCCAACGTGTGTTTCATCAAAACATTGATTTCACACGATTTATTGGTCGGATTTCGTTCAAATTTTGGGGCAAAAAGACTTGGTACATGTAGTAACCATTGCACATGCGCAAACTTGAGTTCGGTTGTTACAGACGAGATTTCGAGACTAAAATACCGAATTTAATTAAAATAGCCTATTTTAATCAAGTTTTATCATAATTGTAAATTGGTTCCCCTATAATTCGTGGCTTATTCATCCGATCTGTTAAAACGACGATTTGATTACCCCATTTGATGCTCATCAAGATCGTATCATTAGTATATGGTGCGCGAATCTCAAATCCTTGTAACCACCGTGACATCTACAGTTTTCATCCGATATAGAAGACATTATCAGGGATTTTGGCTGCGGTCCTCAATGAATAACATCGCTTCTGACCCACTCAGGTTTTGCGCATGTGCAGATTAATGTATGTACTTAGAATGTATCATCCGTCATTTTTTTTTTCATAGCCTATTTGATTGTCTTCGACATTTCACACAGATTTTTTCAAACTCTTTTCTTGTTAGAACTGTAGATTAGGTGTCACGTTTTTAATAAGCATACGAATCTTGTTTCAATGTTTTAATCATGTGGAAAACACAGAAGTAGAGACTGCTTATGGGATGAAGAAAATTCAGTTACTTTGATCGCAGCTCTGTATTCTTTAACAAGGTAGGAACGTAATGAAATGAGAGACAACGAAACCTTTCTTAACAAAAAAATGCTGGCAATTCAAAGACGTTGGTCAAAGATCTACCAAGATCTATTGAGGCAACTTCACCACAACACTTCTTCACATTCATTACCCGCAAGATTGATAATACAAAGACTGATTGCATGTTGAGTTAGTCGGGCTACCGATACAGCCGTCAGTCCGATTGTGTCGGCAACTGGGGCTTGAACATCAATTCCCAGCATGTAGTTCATTAGTAAGAGAAATTTGCTTCAGTTTATCAGCTGATCAGCGAGTCTACGAGCCTCGCTTGTTTTTGAGATGTTTCATCTTAAATTTTAGCACCATGGGTCGACTATGAAAGAAACTAGCTTCAGAGGTCCCTCGTCTGATCAGAGCTCCTCCTTAATCCGTAATTGTACCTATTCAAGATATATCACAAAGGAGCTCCATTTCAGGGTTTAGCACCATAGGTCGATTGAGAAACAAATTAGAGCCAGAGGTCCCTCTGAGATTTCGTAAAGTCAAAATTTTCGTCGAAGGTTAAAGGCGATTTTTATTATGTTTCCACCGATTCTGTCTGCGAGCGTGTTGATGATATTTTTTGACCCGGTTGGTTTCGTTCGATTCTCTGTGACAGAATGTATCAACGACAACAAACAAAATTTACTCTTACCTTGAATGTGTTCGAGATTTTGATTATTTAAAAATAATTCAGCCCTTAAATTATGCCCTTTAGGGTTGATCTAAAGTGACTCCCGAGGTTACTGGCACATCCCCAACCGATATATGATTTTTGAGCCATATTTCATAAGGTTCGGTCCAGTAGTATCGGAGAAAAACTTCTGACAACGAATGGAGCAAGAATGGTTTTTGTTTCGGTCGATTACAAACGTTCATTTTTTAAAGTTTTCCAAACGTATTGGTGAAAGTAATAAGTAAAACGTTATTATCGTTAAAAAAAAAAGTCAAAATCCTGTTCACAGAAGTATTTTAAGCGTTGAAAGAGATTAAAACCATACCGATCGATTATGAACTCTATTTTAGCAGTTTTCTAAATCTTTGAAGAGGGAGGGCTACAAATAATTCATTATATCTTACATTTTCATCGAAAACTCTCCATTATTCAGTTATACTTATGTCCCGGCTTCAAAAAATGTAGTTCATTAAAAGGATCGAACATTTGCGAAAAATGTGAGTTTTTGATAAGCGATTCGGGAACTATAAGTTTTTTGCTATACGGGAATTTTTACTGCATTCAACCTAGTTGACATTAATACTAATACTTAAAGATATTCTTTCTGCAGAGCGATCAGATGAACGTACAGTGATCTACGTAATCTCTTTCGATTATTTGAAATAAAATTTAATAACACCCAGAACGACGAAAAACGGTATCCTTACGTTGAGTTTGTCTATTATTAAAAGACTTCATTCAGTTTCATCCTCTGGTTCTCATAAATGCGCGTAGCATACGTATGTCGGACAAACATATTTGGCCTTCCCTCGTAACTTATTTTTGAACAAATTTTGAAGGTGTTTAACATGTTTTCCCCTAGGTTTATTTTAAGGTAAATATTAAAATAATATTGTACCTATAATTGATATTATTATATTGTAGTAGGTATACATAAAAATATGTGAACGTCCATAAGCAGCGCTATACGTATTGAAATCTAGACTGTTTGAAAAGGTGGGCAGCGGGTACTGGAGCTCGAGCTCTCCAGGAATCCGGAGTGAGCACGATATACGTTGAAAGCTTCACAAACTCCGAAGCTGCTGCTGAAGGAAGCATTTTGTCGGTGTGGAGGTACCAGGAGCTCAAGAACAAATACGATAGGGAACCAGTTTCAAAAGTGGAACTCTTCGAAGACAATGACCGGTATGTAACACATATAAATATGTAGGTACTGACTTATATATTTTAACTTTTGACATTTTCATGGATTTACTTTCCAAACCAAAAATTAAACAATTTTCTGAAACATACGCTATTATGAAGTGAGACAATCATGTGAAACAGTATTACCCAAAGCGAAAGGACCGTTTCTAAGCTAAGCGTGTTACGTCATGTACAGAGACTAGTAAATGACACAAATGACATGACCTACTAACATGACGTATGAGTGGTACAAATATGATATTTTCAAGTATTTTCCCTACCATGTTAGTTTACCAACCTCAAAGATTGATCCCCTTGACGTTTTTTACTGATTTTCGCTCTCGATAGTTCATCTTTCCCAGCAGTTCTCTATATAGTTGAAAATTGTCCCCCTTAAGTTCACCTTCACAAAACTACCCCATCTGGGCCAAGCTATACTTGCGTGTTACGTAGTAGCGGTGGCTTCACTCCATTTTGGAAAGCTCCAGAGGTCCGGATTACAAAGTCATCGGACAGATGGAGACATTGAGAGGTCTTCTATTAAAGATAAGATGTATTGGTTTATGATTTTCAATATGTACCTTTGTAATCAACCAAGAAAAAAAAATTTTTAACACCTCCTGAAAATTTTTTGGTTTAGGTACATTCCAAGATGCGTAGAATCCAAAAATCGAATTTAAAAAAAGAAAAAAAAAAAATCCGACCGACTACCGTCCGTGGCTTTTTTTCCGAAAATACTAGACCAAACTATATGAAACTTATAAGTCACATTTGTAGTCTAGATGGTCCTAGAAACTCGGCATCAATTTTTATCGACCCTAAAGGGTTGGATTAAAGGGCTAAACATTAAAAAAATCGAGATCTCGAAACTTTCTAAGTAACAGTAATCATTTTTTGCTTGTCAATGATAAATTCGATCTCAAAGAATATATTAAAACCACCCACAACACTCTACCTTGAATAGTTCGCTTTCCCTTAGGGCTTGAACATGGAGAGAAAGAACCTTTGAATTTCTAAGCGAGGGAAGATAGAAAAATCACGTTCTCCTAGCAGATCTATTGATTGGACGATCAACCTTTAAGATCCATCCATAATCTAGATAGTGATACTGGAATTGCCTTGTGCATATCAGCTGATATAATGCCAATATTGGAATTATCAGTTGATATAGTTCCAATGGATTTATTTTAACGTTGCGAAATCGAGTTTATCAACTATTGTCCGGGCGATGTACCTACTAGTGAAGTATTGGTAGCTAAATGCGAAATTTCATCTCTTAAATAGCTCCCAGTCTACCTATAGGTAGCGGAAGCATTGTTTTCACTTTCGAGAGATTTGAAAGTTGTGGTCTCCACTAAAATCAAACGGATGTTGCTTTTTTACAGTGGTAAAATTCCCAAGTATTTTAAGTTTTAGACTATTCTGAACCACTTTCGTTCCGTGTCTTTCACTCTCTATCTCTGTCTGCAAATCCTTGTAACAAGCTTAATTTCCACAATATTTAGCCGGTTCGTATGACATTTTCATGGTATGTGCGGCTTAGGGTGAAGATGGTCCCCTATGAGTTTCGTTGTTCCCAAATCAATACTTCACTCGGCGCATGCGCAAACGTAAATTCCATCAACCATCATTTTCTCACGCCCCCGTTGTCTGATCTCACTCAAATTTGGAGGATAGGTGGAAGAGGTTAATATAAGCATCCCATAGCAATGTCAGTATGCTATCATTAATGTCAGTAGCTACTGCTCTTCGCGAATATGTATTCATTTTTAAACGAGCCTAATTTCAACAGTTTTCGTCCGATTTTGATGAAATTTTCAGGGAATGTGCGAGTTAGGCTGCAAATGGTCCACTATCAATTCCATACTTCTCAAATCATTACTTCATTTTGCGCATGCGCAAATGTAAATTCCTTTAAGCATTATTTTTTTGCGCCGTTATTGGGTGCATAGTTGGGGGACAACGGTTTGATTAGTCCATGTTAATTTCAACATGATTGCATCATTATTAGCCCATGCAACGTTTTAAAATCTACAAAAATTTGCTACTGTTTTTAGCACATTTCTTTGATTTCAGGGATGGTTGGTCAAGAGGACAATTGAAAGCCGAGTCGCAAAATTTAGCTAGGAAAATAGAAGAAACTCCAGCGAATTTGATGACTCCACTTGCAGTAGCTCAGGTGTGAAAAAATTATTTTTCAAATGTCATGAGCATGTTAATCATAGAACGAATAGGTATTTCTACTACTCATGAGGTATTTTATAATGCTGTAGGTGGAGAGAAGGCCCAGCCATGAGCCCGAGTATGAGACTGTAAAGCCTTTGTTTACATTTATTGGTACATATGAAAAACATGTAATATATATATGAAATACCATTTACCTGTTCGTAATATTAGTTTATGAAAAGACTACCTTGGTATAAACATGATAGATTGATAGGTACTGTACCAAAAGTTTATAGAATGAAGCGGATCTGATGGAACTACAAGCCATTGAAGGATGGCAATGATTATATTATCTGCACATCCCTGCACAAGCACATAATGTTTCTAAATGTTATCTGGTGCTATACCTTTTTTTTATTGGGTACCTTCATTAGAGTTGCAGACATTTAGGTTACGTTACCTTCCTTATAGCATTCTTGCGAATTTCACGAGTTGGTATTCTTGTAGAATAATGACTCTCATGTCCTTGTCTTTCTGATTTCTTATAGTATACTAGTCGCCTACGCTCCACATTTTTGTACAGATCTATCCATTCGGTTTTTTTCTATGTCCTGCTGGAAAGGTGAACAAACACTCTCTATTGCTGTCAGCTGCTGACTTATCCTACCTCCCTCAAAACGGTGATATTATGCTTCCTCCCCAGTTTGGCTTCTCTTCACTATTACCACCCATCTTGAGAGAATGATGGCCCATAGTTGGGTAGCAATGTTGCGTATGCTAATGATGCAGGAGCAGGAGAAGAAGAAATACTCCTCGTTTAGGGAAACATACGTGGAATTACTTCTGGAGCAGTAAAGTTGTTGCGGTTAGTTGCTGGAGTTGGCTTGCAGTATTGAGGTAGATGATGGAAGGTGTAAAGAGGCAGAAAGGGGTAGCTTGTTGATTGTTAGCCTGAGGAAGGGGGCATCATATCTCCCGAAAGCTCTCGCAAAAAACTGAAAGCAGTCTATGTTTCCTCTTCCAAATTCCAGAGTATGATGATCCACACAGAAAATCTAGACAATTGAATGATCTTGTAGACAATCCACTTTACCCCAGAGTTCTTCTTTTACCGTGGGTTCCCATTGCCTCACCACTCTGGATTAGGGCAAGGATTGCAGAGCTTCTCAGAAGAACCGTGTTAACTATTAATTGTATCTGCCTGCCTTGGATGCACTCGGCTACCCAGATCCTCTCCAAGCTACAGGAAGATCTCGTTTCTTTTTCTACATAGTCGTATGCCACTTCGAAGCCTTTCCTCAGGCTTCAAAATCTTTTTGTGTCCAGTTACAACATTGTTCGTTTCTAGAGCATCATACTCAGGATTACGAGGTGGTATGAAAAAAAAAAAAAAACCGGACACTATGTGTCAAGAACATTCAAAAGAGAAATTAAACAACACTATTAAGAAATAATACAACAATAAATACGATGCAGGCAGCTCAATAAGTGGTATGCATTTTCTTGATAGTTGATATGAATTATCTGTCTGATTTGTATTTTCCATTATATATAATAACATTTCCTATAACTGATTCATTTAAGATTAAAATTGTATGCGGTGATTTAAATAAATGTTTATGCACCGATAATTTTATTGAGTTAGAAGAACATACAGAGGTTGACAGGTATGCTTGTATATGCACCTAATTAAACGATAAACAGCTGGTTAAACGATAATTTTTGGTTTTATTGGTTCATTGAGACTCACAGTCATGAAGAATAGAGTGAGAGTAAACACGGCGATAAATGAGGTAAAACAAATAATACTAATTAATGTAGACAACCACACATGGTTATTGTTATTTTGGTATCGTTACACACATGAAATCCAAAAATTAATAGATATTTCAAGAACTTTTATAAAACACTATTTATGTAGGTTACATACTAGATAGGCAGACAACATTAGAATCAATAAATAGTCAATAACTGGGAACTTACGATTTAAACTTATGATTACCTCCGTAATTTCAAGATTATGCCTCTCCATCTAAAATGGAGAGAGCGAACGCATAAGTAATGGCTAACTGACGAGATTAAGAGTTCCTTCTTATGAACTAATGTGACAAAGAGTTCAAAAGTTTATAACTGTGTACGGTTAGATAGCTTCCTAGCGTCGAATGCCAAAAGATAACCTTGATGTAGGTAGTAGCTCCCCTAGAGGTCTCGGCTGAGTCCGTTGGATAGCAACACAAAACTGAAAATATACTGTTCCTGTGAAACCAGGACATTTGGCTATCAGAAGGATTTTCGACCGGACAGCTTGTTAAAATACCGGACTGTCCGGGCCAAAACCGGATACCTGATCATACTACAGAACTAATAGTACCCACTGGATCATGACATCGCCACGCAATGGCGGAGTGAATATTGGGAATATCTTGTTGCATATATTATACTGAACTATCATGCCTTGGGATTAGCACCGAATATATAGGTGTATTTGCAGATAGCCATTGACGTCCTGTGCCCTTGTGGAGTTCAAGTTGAAGTGAGGGATAAGGACTGGTTGGAAACAAAAAAGTTCAACGCGTTTCTCACCGTGGCAAAAGGATCCTGTGAGGACCCCGCTCTCATCGAACTCGCGTACTGCGGTGGTGAGGCGGCCGAGAAGCCGGTCGTATTCGTAGGTTCGCTATAGTCATTTTTAGGATTACACGAAGTATTTACATTAACAAAAATGACATAAACCACATAAAACCTTCAAAAACCATATACCATTGAGCAAAACAAATAAACTAAAAACTCGTTAGTTAAAGAGTAAAACTCGGTTATAACGGAGTTGGTGAGATCTGCAAGTGTTTCCATTAGATTCAGCGAGAAAAAATACGTAGAAACCGGCCCCAAACTCGTATTTTCTTAGGAGCAATTTTCACGAAAACCCTCGATTTCCTAGAAAAAACATTAGCAAAGTAAAATAAAAATGAATTATACCGTTGGAAACACCCACTAATACTGATTTTATCATGAAAAGTTCCAGTCATGCAGCATGACCGTATGAACGAATTTTCTTAAATTATCTATCGTATAATAACATGTTAAATTGTACTGAGATTTTAGCAATTTAAGTAGAAAGAAATTGTTGAAAACAATAAAATTTGGTGATTCAAAAAAGATTTTTGATTTTTAGGTTCTTTTTGCAGTTTTAATAGATTTTTCAGCGAATAATAATGAAATTTAATTAATTAATTAATAATAATTAATTTGAATCCTATATATTATGTATATCATTCCAAAAGATAGCTCTTTTCAGATTCGAGATAAAAATTCCGTTCTTCTACAAAAACTCGAGTTTTCCTGGGGGGACGAGTTCGTTGGCCAACACTTTTAGAGCACAATAAATTGGTGACAAAAGAATCACTAAAATAATTCATTTTAGTCGAAAGAAATTTATCAACGAAAACTAGAATATTGTATGGCCCAAAATTATGCTGAAAAATGTACCTATTTAAATTTAATTAATAAATGCTAAAAAATAAATTTAAAAAATGCTTAAAATTCAAAATCGTTTTTGAATCACAGATTAGTATTTTGAGCGAGTTTTTTGGTCACGCTATAAGTGCTCAAATTTCAAAACAATACAATTCAATATGAAACTTACTAAAATTCGCTCACACTATTATGTTTCTTATGACTGTAACTGTTTATTGATTAACTCATTATTTTGAGTTAGTTAAGGACGGAATTATTAGGATTTCCCTAGTCCCAGGGAAATTACTATTAATTCAATAATATTCATTTATTTATGTAGGTAATTTACACATTCCAAAACATTCTAAACCTTGGAATCATTTTAATGTTCCTAAACGGGTTCTCATGGAGAAAATGTTTGATATAATGTTATTTTGTTTTAATATTTCCAATAATAAGCCTTTTTATTCGTATTGAGGAAAACAAATTTATTTCCTCTCAAACTTTGTCACTTTTACGTTTCAAGGCGCGTAGATTCCAAAAGTGCAAGGTCTGTCTACCGTCCGGGTCATAAAAGGTCTTTAACTTGATGAAAAAAAAAAATCCGTTCATTCGGACATGGACTCTACGTGGGGTCTAGTTGGTCCATAAGTCTAGCTCTAGCCTGCCCGATCGCTTCACACGCATCAATGATAAGAGCCAAAAATGGGCTAAAAATGGGGTTTTTTTTAAAGACATTTTCTGTGAAGCGTAAAATTGCGGGGCCTTGGAACTGTAAAAGTGTGAAACCTTTTCGAAGGCACGATGCGCCATGTTCTGATCATATATTACGTACGGGATTTAATAATTATAGACCGATGATCTGCGTAGATGGGCTGTCTAACATAGGAATAATAAACCTTTGAGTAATAATTTGCAGCGTTTTTTGTATTGTGTTTAGTATATAGGTATTGTATGTAGTGTATATATATTATTGTATCACAACAATAGAATTTGAAATGTGCATCTTTGCAATAGTTCCAGTAAAACAGTTGTACGATTTCATCTCATTTGAACTTGGCAGGAAAAGGAGTAACATTCGATTCCGGAGGCTTGTGCTTGGGAAAGTGCGAAGGCATGTCGACCTACAGAGGCGATTTGGCTGGCGCGGCTGTGATAATTGCGTTGTTCAAGGCCGTAGCTACAATGGCACTCCCTATAAACATAAGAGGTAAAACAAACTTGTAATTGTGGATATTATACAAATCAGTACCTACATAATGCACTTTTAAGTTTGTGTTTGGGTGATGTTGATGTTCGGTTATCGGATGAATATTGCTTCCGAGTTAACCTATAGTTAGCGGAAGCATTGTTGTCACTTTGAATTTTACGTTTTAGACCATTCTGAACAACTTTCGTTTCATATTTCTCTCTCTCTCTCTCTCTCTCTCTCTCTCTCTCTCTCTCTCTCTCTCTCTCTCTCTCTCTCTCTCTCTCTCTCTCTCTCTCTCTCTCTCTCTCTCTCTCTCTCTCTCTCTCTCTCTCTCTCTCTCTCTCTCTCTATTTCTCTCTGTCATGTCTGTCGTGCTTCGTTGCTCCCTAATTAATACATCAAGTTGCGCATGCCCAAAAGTAAATTCCATCAAGCATTATTTTCTCACGGCCTAGCTGTCCAAACTCGCTCAAATGTGGAGGATAGTTGGAAGAAGATGATTAGACCATCCTATATTTATTTCAAAATCATGTATCATTAGTAGCCTCTGTGCATGCGCGAACATGAAATCATTGTAACAAGGCTCATTTCTACATTCTTCTTCCTTCCTCTTGGCATTAATTTTTAACTTAGTATTTTCTTCTGGAATTTGTTCAACATTAATGAAATATTGAAATCGACTGTAATAGTGCTACTGTACAGAAATACCAAAAAAAGTTTATCTATGCTTGAATCTAGGCCTATTGCTCTGACGATATCATTTGCGCAACTATTGGAAAAGTGTTTAAATTCGCTCAGTTTTTCTTCTTATTTTTGTTTATTTTTTTATTTATTTATTTTTATGGGATAATTTCGGTAAATCTTTATGGATTTCACAAGGGACTAGGAACTGATAACGCTTTATTACAAAGTATACATTTTTTAAACTATTGCTATTCTGTCACTTTCAGCTTTCATACCTCTGTGCGAGAGCATGCTCGGTGGGATGTCCGTCAAACCTGGTGACGCGGTGCAGGGGCTCAACGGGAAGACAGTAGTGATCGAAGATACTCATCTGGAAGGCCGCGTTATTATGATGGATCCCCTGGCCTATTCCGCCATAGTCCATCCATGTTTAGTGACGACAGTCGGAACCATGACAGGTGAACTTGTTACCAGTTATATATCTCAGAGTGGAGAGGGTGTGTAGGTATCGTGATTTGGTTTGTAATTTAGTGGTACAGTGACCTGATTTGCGTCTATGCGAAACTCAACTATACACCTGGTACACTCATTACCAACTCCCGCCCATTCAGGCGAGTGTGGCGCTATTTGTGATGAGGAGCGTCTGGAAACCCAGACTGAGAGACGCCGCCAGCGCATTCTCCTGAGAGTGTTGTGACTTACTTGCCGGGACTTGTCAGCCTCTTTTCCTTCCGTTTTCAACTGACAACGGAAGGCTACGGTATTTCCCTCACCAATTTTATTCCAAATTTGACTGTTTATTCTAGAATCAAATTAAGTCGATACGCATTTGGTTGTTCCGTTAAATAGGCCTCAGGAATCAATTCTTCATTTAAAATATGGAGGACGTTTTTCCTTTAACGTGCCACCTGTCCCCCAGCTACCCACCGTTATTGTGGCCAAAGAGAGGTACCTATGTTGAATTTACTTGAAAAATTCGAAATTATAAAAAGTAATTATCAAAAGTAACAGATCTGGTAAATGTTTAAATGATCCCTCAATATATTTCACCACTGATAAGTCCATCCCTATAAAGCTTGGAATTATCCCTTCAAACTGTTGAAACCAGTACCTAATTCTTCCCCTCCTTTCACTTCATCTGATTAGCTATAATCCCCCCTTCACTTTGATTGCGCTTAATTGGTTGTACCTCCAGCCCCCTTTCCTTTCTCTCGACCAATGGGATTCAATCTCTCTTCACCTGTGGCTATATAAGCTGTGCCCTTTGTAATGTGTGTTCAGTTATTGTTTGTTACTGATGATGGCCTAACCGTCGAAATCGATTTAACATTGTAACTCTTTATTTTTCGTGGAAATAGACAACGTTCTTTCACTAACTTCCGTTTTCACAACGCCAGGGATGAACACTAATAAAATTAAGGATAAATGTTGCAATTATTGCAAATGTTGCAATTTTCAGGGGGCGTTAAATGGAGCATTGGATCAGGTCCATCGGGCGTTTTCACGAACTCTCATCCTGTCTGGAGGGAAATCAACAGAGCCGGCATGGAATCGGGAGACAGGGTATGGCGGCTTCCTTTGTGGAAATACTACACGAGGAAGGTCACATGTATGTATATTTAAATGTACATATTACACATACCTGATCACTTCCCCAACACCTGCCAAGTAGAATATTGTTACGTAGACATTGATAAGACTTTCATTGGTACAGATTTGTGGCGTCTGGTAGGAAAATTCATCGGGAAAACAGTCGGATAATTAAGAATTGGAGAAGAAAGCTACTGGTTGTGTATCTGATGTTGATAATTGCAAGGGCTATTGAGCTGTACTAGTATCTAATTAGTAACTGCTTATGCACTCATGACAAAAATATTTAGTAAAATTCTATTAGAGAACAGTATATCAAATGACTCACTCCTATCATGCTTGTTTGCTGCATTTGTAAATCCTTAATTTGGCCCATGATTACCCCGAGTGGCTGTTCTCTAACGTGAGACAAGTCCAACAAAAAATACATAGTTTTAAAGGACATCACATCCAACCAGTCACAAAAATTTGTCATAATAGGTAAGTATAAAGTGTCTCGTTACTTCGGGCTTATTGGCAGTAACTTTTTTACAACTGAGTATGGTCCGGAACTCGTCTTACTGAAGAAACGTTGTCCTTCTTCTCCTCAAAACTTCTGGTGTGAAACAGTACCTATATATTTAGTAGTGAATGCACTGGGCACACTCCGACATTTCTAAACCGCGTATAAATACGAAAAGAAAATGTAAAGCAAACGAACTAACTCAAACACTGTCGAAAATTTCCAAAAAATTGATTCAATGGTATTTGGCTTGGACGGATGATAACTACCTACCTATGACGTTTCGAAACATGGTACAACGATTAAATACACAGTACTTATTCGATATTTCGATCCACAGTGCTCGATATCAATATACCTAGTGTAGAATCGACATTCCGCCGGTCTTTTCGATACCTTTAGGGGTGATAGGTGCTGCAACGAGTAGATCTTTGAAACTGTTTGCCATCGATGCCTCATTCCAAATTGTAGCACTCTTTACGACTTCTCGATACTACTTAAGAGAAGATTGTGGAATCATGCTGTAATTTTACATTTTTCTGCATTCACCTCACCAAACCCTGGTGGTACCCTGGTAACTGGCCTTGTAAATTTTTGAAGTCGTCGTCTGCGTGCGTTTCACAACGCGATTCTTTGATACATTCGTTTTATTAAATCCGAAGAGGTCATAACCAGCAATTCCAAACAGTTTTGAATGAATTTTTTTACCGCCACAGTCGACTCTAGTTATAATTACCAATAGGGATGATCATAAAAAAGTACAATATCTAACCTCGAATGAGAACTTAGCTTTCTATTTCGCTTCCTATGTTGCAAACCGTGCACATATAAAGCTCAAACAAGTCCGTCCAAACTTTATCATCATAAATGCAATAAAAATTTCCATTTCAAAAAACTAATAGGTATACAAAATATGTATTAAACAATATAGGTAATAATGATAATTTGGAGAAAATACATTTAAAATTGAACTTTGAAACACGGAAGAAAACTTGTTCTCTTTCTTCTATTAGGCCAAAAACTGTATGTCACTGGTACGGATGCAACTAATGAAGTTGCCAAGTATTCAAGAGCAGTGGAAGCACAATCGTAACGATACTGATCCCAGGTTGGGCAGGAAAGAAATTGGCAAAATAACTCTCACTGCTAAGTAGGACGTCAAGGCCATGGTCATTATAACCCAGATGGGCTGAGAGGTTGAAGATATAAGCTCAGCTTCGTAAATTGAACAGGAAATAAATCTTAAAAACAAAACCTTCTCAGTCCGCTGAACTCACGGTTAGTAGAAAAGCCTCGGTGGCTGAACTGATCAGGGTGTCAAGCCATGCCACCTTGTCACTGTAATATAGCAGTAACTTGTAAGTAACCATTCAAAAATATCAGCATTATTGATTGATGTACAAGGAAGAAATCACCTTAGTGCTTAGGAGCCCGCTCAATTGATCAGGGTACTCCTTATCATTATAACACAGAAGTTGTTGAGATGGTGCATTGCAGGTTTTACTATCCAAGGTCAAATATGAAATAAATTAGCCTCAAAGCCTTTCCAACTAATCCGGGCGTTAAGGGTATCTGGTTGCTGAAACCCTGCAATTCCTGGAACATTTCGGATTTATTCATTGCTGGTTGAACTAGAAATACATTAGCCAAAGCCCATTCAGCTGATCTCGAAGTTTGAGTTGTAGCCAAGCGGTCTCTGAGCGTATGGTTTCTTATGAAGTTTTCTACATACGAATCATTACTGTTCTCTGTGCGACAAAACAAAATTAGCCTTCTCCATTTACTGCCAATTTCACTGAAAATGTCAGAGTATGTGCGAGTATGGCTCTTATAACATGGTCTATACCTTTTCCTGCAGACTGAGAAAGGTTTTGCTGACGTAAGGAGGAAGGCATATTATGAGATATGGGGAATTATATATGCTGCCATGGGATCCCCATAAGGTATGGGATCCCCATCCATATAGAGTTTTAAACCGTCATGCCAATGATGGTTTATAAGGAGGCTCGTCTCTATCTATCCTTTCCCTGCCTCCCCCTCGTATTCGTTGTAGTGTGAACTGACCGAAGTTTCATCATACAAGCGAAGCGTAATGTTTTCATTGTTCTTCCTATTTTCAGCTTTTACAAACATTGATGTTCACAATACGGGGAAGAAGGTCGGTGCTGCTACTTGCCTAGGAGCTGCGTTTCTTCAGGTATTTGTCACTCAATTATATCTAACTTACCTATCAATACATTTCAAGGAGTTGACGTTTAAATGAATTTTGGAGAGTATTCTGGTTCACGAACAGTAGCTAACTATACAACATATTATAATAAGGTGGGTTTCATTTACGTATCCTGGTATATAAACTAGAAATTCGTTCATGTTAACTTGATCTTGGTATCCCTAAATTATGGCAGGAAGTTGAGCAGTTTTTGTTCTTAGAAATCTAAATGTTCCAACTTGTGTGTTTCAAAGCTTCCTAAATAACGTTGATCCAGCCTGTCAATTGTTCTGTGGTTCCTTGTCACACGAAAAAAGCATTTCCTTTCCTTTAATAGTAATATTTTTGTAGGATGTCCCTCTGATGTTAAAATCATATAGACAAGACTTTGCATATAAAAGGGACGCGAGCAACCAACCTTGAGGAATAAAATAGATTATCAAAAATAAATCCATTTCAAACCATTCGTAAAAAACAAAAATTGCAATAGAAAGAATAATAATATTAAATGAAAAAACAGGTGAATGTCTGTGTGACAAATTATGTCGACGCTGTCCGGGCCACAACTTTCAACCGATTTTCGAGATTCTTCGTTTGTGCAACAATGTGTTGGTTTTAATTGTGTGGTTGTGTATTAGTCTTAATTGTGCAAAAAATCTTGGAAAAATTGAATTTCATGGAGGAAGAATGAAAATGGAGGGGAGACGTAATGTAGGAAAACACTATATTTTTTTGACAAATTTTATCAACGCTACCCGGGCTAACAATATTCTCATCTATTTTCATAGTTATTATTTTGTTCGTTCTCAATTTCAGTAAGATGTGAAACAGAATTTAGGAATTATGGATTCACAAAGGGGATGAAGAGTGCGGGGAGGGGTGTGTTATTACTGATTCATTCAAGTGCTGCCCAAGCTAAACTTTTCACAACACATTTTTACAATGGAATCCCGTTGAGCAAATTCAGTGAGTCCGATCCGGAACTTTTATCCCATTGGAAGGAGAATGGAAAGTCCCGAATAAACTCGGAGTCGTGTTGGGTACGTGTTGTGATATAAAAAGTAGTCTTTGCGCATGCGAAAACGTTAATTTACTATAACGTCGATATCTTAGTGTCGTCTATTAGTCCGATTTTGTTCAAACCGGGGAATAGGTAGATAGATAAATGTTGTAGAAAAATTCCCTATAAATTATAACGCGATTGGTGGAGAAATAACTATAGTGCACGCGCGAAACTAAAATTGATCGACATAGACAAAAATCCGAGACAAATGGACCGATTTTTATGAAATTTTCAAGGATTGTGCGGTTCAGCTCTTAGACGTTCCTCTTTAAATTTTACTGCCTTGTATTTCATTTACCTTGTGTAGATATGATCTTCACACATAAGTGCACTATACTTAACCTATTATTTTCCCATGGCAATATGATTCGTGACGACTTCCAGGAGTTCAAGCCTCCGAAAGTTGATCTACTCCACTTTGACATTTCCGGGACTGGGATGCTGTCTACTGGAATCGGAGCGCCATATCTGAGGAAAGGGCTCATGACCGGACGGCCCGTCCGTACCCTCATTCAGTTCCTGTACCAGATCGCTTGCCCTCACAGCAAAGGTGAAGAATGTTGACGATGCTGCTGTATTGAGCGACCTGAGCTAGAAACTTCGATGTTACGGTGGATACCTACCGTTGAACCTCCAAGCTGAAGTTGGTTCTGGACAAGAAAGGGAGAGTGGAAGATCTTATAAATGATCTACACTTCAAGGAGCTCCTTCAATTAAAAAAAAATATATATAGTCTAAATCTTGGTTGTTAGTCTAGATTGTGAGGCTTAGTTGAAGGACAATGTTGCACGATTTATTGAAAGAAAGTGAAAATTACTACAAAACGTTTTATAATTTCATTGGGAAATATCTCGTCTGTGCAGATCACTGGGGTCCCCTTAACAGGGACAAAACCAATTCCCTAGCAACGGAGTGGTTGTGCGTAAGTTTGCTAACGTGAGTTAGCTTACCGTTACATGAATAGCATATATGTATGACGGCAAATTAGGCTAATCCCCAGCTCACCTACAAACAAAAAATGAAAAATAAAATAAACAAAACAAAATAATAATAGGTAAATAAAAATAATAATAAATAAATAAATAAGATTAAAAAATATAAACTACCTATTAATAATTTATATCTCGAAGCTGGATTAAAAATCATTTTAATTAGTTTATGAAAAACAATATTATTGTGCTTGACGGTGTTTCATATAATTTTCAGCATAGTTTCATAAAAAAAAGTATATATTAATACTGAACTTACTAAAAAAGGCTGATCATTTTGATTGTTGTGGGTTGGCATAGTTTTTCATGGACCCTCAAGATTTCCGTCGGTTCCAGATTAGTGACAGCCAGGATTACCTGGGTTGTTCTGTAACTAAACTTTGGTTCTCGTATTTTACTTATTCTAGGAATATGAACATGTATGTTTCAATATTTTCCCAAAAAGTAGAGAAAATCTGATAGATGTAGATTCACTTCCCAAAGTACGTTCGATAATATGATTTTGTTCGCGTTAACGGATTGAGGGAAATATTCGGATCGAGCATTCGGAGAATCTCCAGAGTATGCAAGACCCGCACCACCGCTCAGTCATGAGTAGTATACCTAGCGCCTTGCTAACGCTAATCGTCCCGTTGGAGGATGTCTATAAAATCTCTCAACATTGAAATATTAGTTTTAGGAGTTGTACCAATTGATTCAAAACAATATAACCCCATATTTTTAGTTACTCACTCACACAGGGCCAACAATTAGAGAAGGCATTCTACATAAAACTCGGTCAAGAGTTATTTCGATATCTTCGCTCGAATAAATTGACTAGAATGTAATGTATTGAATAGTGGAATATCGAATGAATTTTTAATAATCATAATATGAGCAAATGAGCAATCCTTGTAACTATTTGCTTACCAGGTATCTCAAAAAAGACCATAAGTTAGAGAAGACATTCTGTACAAAACACGGTCATTAGATTTTTTTGTTTTTTAATTACTTTTTTTAGTTTAGTGGTTTAAGCTGCAGAATAAATAAAAACTTATTCGGTCATTACTTTTTTCGATATCTGTCGTACTAATATATTGACTAAAATTTATCGGTAAAGTGTGTTAAAAAGCATCGGTTTGAAATAATGCAGTATAGGATTCATTATTTAACGCATCACTATACTTAATATGGGCAAATGAGCAATCCTTGTATCAATGTCCTTGTCATATATCCCAAAAACGGTTCTGATGGTTTGGCGGAAGTTACTCAACTTACCCCTCCCTATTTCACCTCAAAAATACGATCTCCGCTGGCGATATCTTGCGGAAGCACTCCGGGGTGCTTTAAGCTATAATTAAGGGCGAACGTTGTTTCTATCTTATTATAAATAATTGAATAAAAACCAGTTCAACTTTCTGTAGCTGTCCCTAACGGGATGTAGTTTTACGGAAAGAGTCGTCAGCGAAATTAATACGATTTCTGCGGAATCTCCTTTCTGATTTTGTTGAGGAGATTTTAGAACGAAGATGAAAGCTTTTCCAAAACCTATTAGAACTTTTATGTTTATTGGTTACAGGAGTAAAAGTTCACTGAAGTGAGGAATTATATATTTACTTTAACGATTTCAGGGCTTCCTAAACTATGTCCGCGAACCTATTAGACAATTGACTACGTAAACTTGCTTATTGGGATATTTTCCCAAATGAACGAAGTGAGTATATCACGAATAGCAGCGGCAGAGTATAACGATCACTGTCAAATTTTGAGACAAAGCGGGTCATAAAGGGGGTGGTCGAGTTTGGTTTGGTCAAGACATGGGAGCTTAACACTTCCAGTGCTTGCCGTTTTCATACCTGCAGGAATACCATTGAGTAAACCCATATGCTGTGGCCTAAAATCCAAAAAATCTATCCTCGAAAGTGAAATAAACTTTCGATAGGGACGGCTATTTACGATTTTCAATCCTCTGAAAACAGATAATTCTACCTCCTTGCCGAAAAAGTAAGTTATAAGTACTTTTCCCATTTGCCGTACATATTCGAATCCCAGATTCTCTATTTATGCCGTCACAAAACAAAGTCCTGAACCAGACATCTATCTCCAGTTGTCAAATATTGAACCTGACTTATAAAAATTTTGTCAGCAGAGAACCTCATCCTTCGCCTTCACGTTGAGATGTAGTCAAGACGACCGCATTTCTCTATGTGGACCAGCAGTGAATGTTCTGGGAATATAACTTTTGTTTTAGTTTCTATAATTAATTAAAAAAATAATTAAATTCTGTTGAAATAGAGATTTTTCATCAAAAACAATGTTGGGAGTTGAACTACTTCAGTTATGATCTATCATATAATGTTTAATAATCTGGCAAGTTGGAATAAAAAACAACTTTATGAAACTATATTTCGTTTCGTATCCAAACCTTAAATTAGAGCTCACTCAGGTGTAGAAGGAAACGAGAAGGTAGGCGCGATTGCTCGAAATGCAGTGAATGAAGGACAAGAATTGATTACACCTGTTTCATGCTCAGATTTAAGGAGATATGCGAAAGTCCAAGCCCGTCTGGATTGGGCAAATATGTATAGACAAAAAGTAATGGAGACAAACGCAAGATATTCCAAAAATGTGACGGCTTTGACAAAAGCCTTTTTGGTCAATCCATCATGATGTGCTAACGTTTGAACTGAAAATGATTCAGAGGCTCCGTTTGTATATGGGTGTGACTCGATCATACCTCTATTTTGTAAGAACATGTCAGAGGTCTCGGTCGGCCCGGAGGCGGCCCCCATGATGTTTCTCGTGTAGATATTTCTACTTCAACTAAAGACCCACCAGTCTATCAAAAGACAGGTGGCTTCGGGACCCATAATGGTGGGTGGGTCCGGGCCGATCGGGGAGAACTGACCCTGACCGGCCATGAATGGAGGCTACGAGGCTACATATGTGAACGTCCCAACACACTCGGACACTCTCCAGCACCCCGAACATTCACAAAAACAACAACATTTCTACAGAAGACACACGGAAGATAAATATCCACTAATTTCGAGGATACAAGATGCTGGAAACACAACTACAATCAACTCACCATACAATATTACCATCATACAATATGTACTTCACGTACTTTGTTCTGGTACATGTACATAATGTAGAATCCAATAGATGAAATTAAAAAAACCTTACATTCTTGTACCATACATTATAAATTTTAAGAGGGTTTTTTGTAGGAGTGAGGAGCCTCCGCGTCACTAACTGCTACAAATAGGTATGAAGCGAGGTGTAGGGAAGCATCTATCAAATCCAAGAAGGTATAATAATAATAATAATATTAATAATAATAATAATAATAATAATAATAATAATAATATTAATAATAATAATAATAATAATAATAATAATAATAATAATAATAATAATAATAATAATAATAATAATAATAATAATAATAATATTAATAATAATAGGATTCTGGAAAAATGTTGTAGAACTTCATTAAAATGTGCTGAATAATAGAAGAGATTTAAAAATTGTTGGTATCCTAATATTGGAGTGTATAGCAGAATAATATAAGGCTGATGTTTTGTTATGAATTTGAAAATTAACAATTTCTGTACACGCTATGTGCTCACATTTAATATTTTTAAAATTTGTACCTATGATTAAAAAAAAAGGTTTATACAGTCTTGCTGCATAATAGAAACTTTTTTATGTTTCTTTCGTGAATTATTATTTGAAATCTAGGCACAGTTTTTCCAAAAACTAAGCATTTTTTCTTATATTATAACAAAAGATTCTAGTCCTTGGTATAATTAAAAGGAATGCTATTTTCTATATCTGGAAAACATAACACTATTTATAGTTTTTTAAATGTATTTATTTATTTATTATTATTTCCTCTTGATACTCATTTTAATATTTGTATGACGTCGATTTTATTAAAATTTGAACACTCCAAGACTATTTGTTTACGTTCTTTCTTCCATGGAATTTTACACCAACGACCCTGAAGATGTTAGGCACTTCTGTGTAAATACAAACTATAGTATCTAGTTGGAAGAAGAAACATTTTGTTCCAACGTGGCATACGGAAGAGCTGTATATTTAGTGAGGACCCTATACCTCAAAAATATACTATATTTTGTACATATTATTGTATTTGTAGAACTTCTACAAACACTTGTCCTAGGTACTATATATTCTCTAAAGAAACCTAGCGGTTATAAACCATTAGCCCTCTCAAAATAGTACTTTGTATTTAGAATTCGATCTTCCGAATAAACACAATTCCACGAACACCATTTGTTTCCTAATATTATCTATTTCGTAATATACAGGGTGAAAATTACAGTAGTTGCTTAATTTTATACAATACTGCCTCAATATTTTTATTGCGATAGTAGTAGGATACATAGTACTTCGTTCAGGCAGAATTGGTCGAGTATGCAATACCTGCACGACCGCTCGGTCTTGCAAATGAGTATACCTGAACGCCTGACTACTTAGGTCCCTTGAACTGCTGTACTGTTGAACTGTGTTGCCATATGCCGATGATCGTTCGGTGAATTTCGGGAGAAAAATAAGGGGGGAATGGGGAATTTGGGAAACTTTGCTTGCCCAAGAAGGACTTTTGTTTTGTGGGACATACTTTTTGGTTCACTAGTAAAACTTATCCTTTGAAATGGACCTTTGACGAGATAAACGTACACGATAATTAATTGAACTCAAATTTATATTTTTAATGCATCCAGCTTTTGAAATTTTGGAGTAAGTCCCTCTCAAAACGTCACAAAACTCTTCATCATCAAAATACCAATCCATTTAAACATAAATTATAAAGCTAAAGACAATTAATAGATATTGAAGTTAATTAGGCTACAAAAAGGACTACAAAAACCAGCTGTTAGAGAGATTAAATGGGAAGGGGGGAGAGCTCACTGAATAGTTATCTCTCATTTTAACAATGTAATCAAGATTTTATTGGAATCAGGTACGTATTGACAAAGGAAAATCAGTATAACTTGATCAAGCTAAAAAATATTAATTAATTTATTGCAAAAATAGGTACCTACACATGAAATTTTAACAGTTTAAACACAGATACTTAGTTTGATTTTTCTCAGTTGCAAGATTGAGCAGCCTCATGAATTTAGGAACGACGACGGGAAATCAACTTGACTTATGGGTTAACAACTCATGGTCATCCATTACCGTACCAATCTTTTCAAAATTACCGTACATTCTCGTACATCAATCCTAAAACCTACCGTATTTTCACCGCACGCATATCTAAACAAAAAAGAAATGTTCTTTATATGATTTAGTCAATAATGACGGAATTTTGATGGTATCTTTTCGAATCAACTGTTAAAATGACATTTTTTCAACAAAACTTCACACGAAAAACGAAAAATGTTATAAGAAAAATTCAACTTCGTTGATTTCTCGGGCTCGGGGGTTCCTTGTGGTTCTATCGGTGAAAGTGGAAGAATATACAAATGGTAGACATAGTCATCATTTATCGCATGCCATTGGTCAAAATTAAGTTCAAATGACTCCAGCAACGGGCTTGCACTTATTTATTTCATGGGTTGGTTTTTATAAGATTAACTTTGCTAAAAATCTTCTCGCATTGTGCATTTGAGTGAGGGAGGGCAAACAAGTTCAATACAAATTATGGAAGGAGTTTCATTCATTTTCCACTCTACCTGGTAGGTACCTACGAACCAAGAACAAAAGGGATGCATTTCTCTTTCTTCAAAACCTGTTGAAGGTAAACTTTAGCTATGAAATCATGCTAAAATGATATAATAGATTAATAGTAATATATTTACCTAGGTTTTCCATTTTACCGTATATTCGCGTATACACCGTATGTGCATCAAAATTACAGTATGTTTACGGTAATTATCCTGCTTAACTTACAAATCTATTCGTTTTGTCACTATCACGCATCACCTGCTTTTAGAGCGGAAACAAGGCTGGTTCGTGATCTTGGGACGGTACACACATGGAGAGGCTGCGTCAGTACAGAAAGTGTCGCCACGACAGCCGCTCTCAGTTGCTTGCAACTAATGCCTAATTCATTCTCTCCCAAGATTCATGGTTGTTGACATCCCATTGTATACACGGACCATTCAAATACAAGGATAGACCAGAGGGGATTTTTCAATGTAATCTATTTTTAACAAAAAAGGGAAAATGGGGTGGGGAGGGGATTTTCGTGGTTACCCTGAAGGTCTTCGGGGATTTGAGGACTGGCGACCGAAAATGGGTACAATTCCCCATTCAGGGGACGAATAGCAGCACTGCCGCTGAAGAATAGCTACAAGTTGTTGTAATGTATTTGATAATTTCATAATATATATAGAGAGAAAATGACGGTAGTTGCTTCATTGTATACGATACACTCTCAATATTTTGAGTACTAAGATAAAAAAGGAAAGTTCTATCCCTTCTATCTATCGTCCCTTCTATCTATCACTTCTATCTATTTTCTAGTTCTATCCCTCTAGTTCTGTTTGGTGGTTCGGTTATCCCTTTCTCTAACTCTGTGGTTAGTCTGGGTTTGGTGATTGACAGCACCTTGACTTAGGACCTCCATGTCAGTCAAATTTGCAGGAGGGTATACACCTCTCTCCACCCTCTTAAGAGGCTTAACAAATTTATTCAGCTTAATCTCAAGTGGAAATTGGTGATGGCTTTGGTTGCTCCACACTTCTTATACTGTGACTCCATTTTCTCCTACTCACTCTCCTCCACTTGCTTGCGTAAACTCAATGTCGCCCACAATGCCTGCCTCCGTTTTGTCCACAATATTAAGCCCCATAAGTCAGTTTCCCACTTTAAATTATTTTCTTTGCCTCTCAAAAGTTATCTTAACCTTCGCCACCTCTTACTTATTTTCAAAATACTTCATTCCTTGGTCCCGTTCTATCTCAACTCTGTCATTTCTAAAGCCATTTCTTCTCGATCAAACGCCCTGAGGATTGTTCGCCACAATACTCGCGCTATGGCTAATTCTTTTGGGGTAGTTGGGGCGAGGCTGTGGAATGCACTTCCTCTCCATCTTAGGTCTGTCCCCGCGATCAGCCAGTTCAAGAATGGCGTAATTAAATTTTAAGCAAACACTGAATAGTGTATCCTTCCTACCTCTTCTTCTTTCTTCCATATTGATCCACTTTTATTTTATTTTACTATTTTTTCTATCTTTTATTAGAGCCTCCCATTAAATTGTAAAACACTTTATGGCCGCAACATGCATCATATATGTGATTTGTATTTGTTAATATTTGTATACTTTTTTATTTTTTGTATTAATTACCTTTGTAATTCTCGTGTGTACAATGGGCCACCAGGCCTTTCCACAATAAATGATTATAAATAAATAAATAAGTAGGTACTTCGCTTAAGCGCATTGGGCACTTGGTGGAGTATACAATACCCGCTCGACCGCTCGGTCTTGGAGGAGGTGTATACTTGAGCGCCTGGCAACTTAAATTCCGTGAACTGCTGTTACCGTTGGGGGATAGCTACAAACCCACCAAAAATAGTCCAATAGGTACTAACTGAATTTAGAACTCGACCCTCCATATTAATGTGATTGTTTATTTGATAATTTTGTAATACCTACCTATGTAGAGCGAAAAAGAGAGTATTGACACTTCACAGAACTTGCTCAATATTCTATGATCTACCGTATGAAATAGAGTGAGGATTCCTAGTACTCGGATTAATATAATTACATTGAGGAACTGGAAATTTACGAAACTTCGGTCACAAGATCATGATTACATGACTGATATACAGGGTGTCCCACCAAAAGGTTACACCCTCCTTCATTTCACCTGAATTCAGCGTAAAAGATTGGGGCCAATGCCATTCTTCCGAATTTTTTACATAGATCTCAGGAAAAATACTTTTGCGCGCCACTTGCACCAATGTGGCGCTAATGATATAAAATTCAATTTTTTAGACAGGGACCCCCATTTTTTACTGCAGATTCGAATTCTAGGTAAATTTCATGAAGACATGACCCATCACTCGATTTTTTCAGTGCGCACAATCCAAAAGCAAAAATACAAAAATTGTGATATACAAAGTTTTTGAATATATTCAATTGCCAGATATAATACATGATTTTGGAGTATTGTTTCGTGCTAAACTTCGTAATGATGCTAATTTATTGATATTTGCATTACCAACAAGGGAATACACCGATAAAACTACATTTTAGAACGCTTTGTGCTATGTGGAATTGTTTAATAAAAGTGAAATTTTGGTCGATTTTTCGTAATTTTCCCAAGTTGATGATGCAAATATCAATAAATGAACATCATTACGAGGTTCAGCAGGAAAAAATACCCCAAAAATCATGTGTTACATGTGGCAATTAAATACCTTCAAAAACTCAGTATTTCACAATTCTTGCAGTTTTAGAGCAAAATTGCGCACTTTTGGAGCGGAATCGCGCCACTAAATCAAGTGATGGATCATTTCTTCATGAAATTTCATGTAGAATTTGAATCTGCAATAAAAAAAATGGGGTTTCCTATTTTAAAAAATGAAGCTGATGTCATTAGCGATACACAGGCGCAAGTGGCACAAGCAAAAGTATTTTTTCTGAGAACTATGTGGAAAATTATGAAAAATGGCGTTGAAAATTATGAAATTGTTTTCGCTGAATTGAGGGGAAATGAAGGGGGGTGTTACCTTTCGGTGGGGCACACTGTAAATGTAAAATTTGGAAAGAAAATATTGATTTTCAGACTACAGATTAAAGGAAAAATGGAGTTTCATGCTTCCTCCAAAATTGAAAATTAGGATTTAAAAGTATTTTGTATTGTCGTACATTCTGCTTATGTAAATCAGCGGATAACAACCCACAACACCAATAGTCTTTACAAAAAAACCTTGAAAACTTTGGTTTTTAATGATTAGGCAATATATCACAGTGTGAATTTAACTTAGAATAGACCAACTCAATATTAAGTTATTTGGAATAATCACGTTTTGTGGAGCTTGGTTGACTCAAGATAGCTACCTAGAATTTAACAAAACTCAGCACTCCGCTCCTCGCCGAGGGGTGAACACCCGGGCCACTCTTTGTTTCCACTGTAGCAACCAGCAATTTCATGGGAAATTGATTTAGTGTTGTGAATAAATCGAAACTTACTAGGTATAAATCAAACACTGCTGCACTGTTTAGAGAGTAGGCAGAGTTTATTGAAATACTCTAACATAGGCGGAGGGGATCCTTTCCCATACATCCTAATTACCTACCCATCAAACCACCACGACCCAGGTCCTTACAGAATGAAGAATCAGACTGGAATGATTCAACTTCCACGTCTCATCAAAGTGCTCTCTTCATCCGGTGATCCTATTTCAAATCTCTCAAAACGAATTCCAACACCAAAACCTCCACCGAAACAGTCACAATATAACCTGGCTCATGTAACCAGCTTAGCTCATCAGTCCGGCTGCATCCGTTCTTCTTAGGGCCAAGGGTTTAAGCTGAAACATAGCCAAACGTCGTTTACTTTTGAAACTGGGTTTAAACTACTGACCGCGTTTATGAGAAATACGCTCAAATGCCTCTATAAAATCCGTGGATATTACGTCCCCTTGGCAACTTTTCTCGAACGCACAACAACATGTATTCCAGAGAGGCGCAGCTGTAGTACAATTCTCTCTTGAGAAATAGTAAGGAGTAGGATATTAGGCCCCAGGTAGCTCTGGGATGGGTTTCCACCGAAAAAAGGAAAATGATACTATTCTGAACTCTGCTAGCCACTCAGTATCCCATCTGTATTGGGTGTCTCTCACCTTCTCCAGGACCCGCTGGAAGTCTTTTGACAAATCGGATCTGCTGAGTAAGGCATTCAAATGTGACTACCAATTAAACTTACTTATATTGGTCCTGATGCTATGACGGCTAATAAGTCTGTCGAGACAGATGCAGGGGTAGCGAGTGACCTCCATAGATCCTTTGGATCTACATCAAAGACCTCTCCATAGATCGGAATTGCGTTTGAGTCGCTCTCGTCTCCATATCTACGTAAACGTTGGGAGCTTTTCGTTGGAGACCAAGCAAGCATTTTTAGTACTCAACTTGTACCCTCTCCAGCGTATGAGAATAACGAAGTGCCTCTACGGAGGCTGCGTAGAAGGTTGAATTCATCAATTCAAATCATTCAAATAGTTACTGATGCACTGGCATGTTCCTGTATGCTTTCAGAATCCTCTGTATTCTCCCAGCTTCGACTTTGGTGGTACCTTTACAGTACAACTTGGAGTTACTCTAGCTCACAATAACACTCACAGATCGTGATATACATCAGGATCCCCTTACAAACCTCACCATTTTTGTCATTATTCATTAGTCATATAACTTTCAATTTTCTATTGATTGAATAAAATTCCTACCCAACTGACATTGTCTACCTTGATATTTCCAAAAGTAGTAACCCTTTCAGAAACTTTTATATAACAAGCAGAATATAGCTACTAGTTAAAGGCGGCTCATTTCACTCAATTTTAGCGAATTTCTATTAAAAAATGGAAGTATTGCTACGGTGTTAAAATTTTTGGAATTAAAATTTCCAAAAAAAATTCCACATGGCCGTTCAAAGATTTCAGGTGGTTTTATGAAGGGGTATGATACGTATGATATGACGTCAATACGGGCTCCATTCTTCAAACGGCTAAACCTAACGGTCATATTGGGTACAAATACAGTTTTGCAACACCCTAGCCGAAAATTGATCGGGTCTTCGTTCTTCAAATTCGATTTTCAAACTTCAAAAATCTTCGAAATCGTGGGTATGATCACTAGACTTTGTGGTATCATCTTCAATGTATCTTAGCACACTAAATTGAGATATAACGAGTTTTAAACGTTGAAACCTCTTTTTTTGCCAAACATTTTTGTGTTAACAATGTTTTGGTTAGAAATAAAAAGGTGAAGAAGAATTAGGAACATTCATTCATAAGATTAAGGGCGGAACTCGTGAACAAAGCTTGAGTGTGTGCATTCACTCTCACCCACCTAAATGGAGGGTCACTCTCAACTCACTGGTTTGAATTAGTAGATGAGTGTGGAGGTTCACTCAGGACTTAGGGCCACACTCAGATTAAACGAGTTTGACAGTGCACTCACGAGACACTCAACGCTTTTTCAACTTAAGTTGGCAGCTATGACAGTATGTTGTAGGGGAAGGGGAAGGTTTGAGGGAAAAGGGACGGGAAAATTCCCTCTCGCATTCACCACTGATCAATAACAGTTCTCAAAGGTTACTCTTTTCTTTATGTTTTTGCTTTTAGTGATGTCATCCTTTTTCCTTGGGCAGACAGGACAGAGGCCTTATCAGAGAAAGACGAAAGTCATAGGCCTGGATCGAGCTTCCACAGTTGAATTGAATCCTTGTTGCTTATTTGTTGAAGTGCTGATAATTTGTGTAATTTGTACCTATAGAGTTTTAACGGTGTGACGGAAAAGAAGTGAGAAAATGAGAAAACAATGATTCGCCAGTTAGTTTTGAAGAACAGGGTTGTTGGTATAATGAGACTGTTGGACAAAATGAAGATATGAGGATTTAGGAAAGCTTCAAGCAATCACATTTTCATGGAATTCTCATTGGTTGTACAATCCTGATGAATTGAAGGTAGGTACCTACCACCAACTCATTCCACAAACCAAGATGAATCGGAAAATCATGTACTACAAACTTGGTATGTAGAGATAGCATAAAATCAAAGAAAATAAAGAAATTGTAAACTAGTTGAGCGTGTGAATAAACAGTTTTGCTCAACTGCAGGGATACTAATCGGTTCATACTCACCATTACTACTTAAAATTTCTTCCAGAATCCCACTTCCAGTACGTCTTGGGGTGTAGTGCTAGGCTCTCGGAAATATAGGTTTATTGTAACACATTGTTTTTCGAATAATTTTATTGTAAACACATTAGTTAAATTGTATTCCATCAATATTTTTTAATAACTATGTAATTACTTCATGGTCATTCTGTTCAGTCCAAGTCAAGGGACCCTCCCTCTTCGTTACAAACTACAACAGCTATAATATTAACGGTAATTTTATCAAAAACCAGGAACTGCAATTATAGTTGATGAAATTAATAGTAATTAAATTCCTAATAAAGAACAATATAAATAATGCAATAATGCCTCATATGGTCATACAAAAAATTCTGTTTCAATATCAAGACATTCCCCCGATTGATACATATTTTAGTTAGTTGAAGTGCAATATAAGTATACTGCCAGCCAATCACGAAATTATAAAAATCATAGACCTAAATTAAAATAATTGGCACATAAATAAGTTCAAATGGCACATAATAGTTTACAATAACTTACATTGGTAAAGAATGTAACATTGTACAGTCCTTGTATCTCAGTAATGTAGAGAGTGGCTTAATATTCCAGAAGTATGGTAGCTGCTTTAAATTATAACGGTAATTCACTGGTGATACAGGTGAGACCAACTTTTCAAACGCCCCTGAATACGATTTCAAACGAAAATTTTCAATCTGAATCCATATGTGGGATTATCTGAAATCCGTAAGAAAGCAAATCATGCCGAATTTTCAGAAAGAATGAACGGATACCGTGCGTAATTTTTCAATTTTACTTTTTTTTAAGCAGTTAGTTTTAGTGAAGTTTTTTAGCACGTCTGTATATGGATACTTGGTTTTATTTATAGTCTTACACCCGCATACACTTGAATCTGATTGCGGTCCTTTGTACGCACGTGGTGTTTTATCCTTATGAGGATACTTGCACGTACTTGCATTTACTTGTGGTCTTTTAGCCGTATAAAGTTGCATTTACTTGTGACCCTCGGCACGTTCTTGGCCTTATGTCTTTATGGGAATACTTGCACGTATTTGCATTTACTTATAGTCTTATATCCGTGTACTTATGGTTGTATTTACTTGTGGCCCTCTGCACGTTCTTGGTCTTATGTCTTTATGAGGAAACTTGAACGTGCTTGCATTTACTCACGATCTCATATCCGTATTTAATAGCATCTACTTTTGGTCTTCTTCGCGTGCTTGGTCTTATGTACTTATGAGGATGCGTGCACGTACTTGCATTTACTTATGGTCTTATATCTGTATATACTTGTATCTACTTGTGGTGATCTTCACGTTCTTGGTCTTATGTCCCTATGAGGATACTAGCACGTACTTGCGTAAGTCTTATATCCGTACGTACTTGTGTTTCCTTGTGGACCTCTGCACATAATTTATTGATCTTATCTCTTCGCAAGGGTGCTTGCACCTTTGCACCATACGGTCGTATGTATCTTCTTTGTGTTACGGCTGTATCTGGACACTTGCATTACGATATTCTACTCCCACTGGGTCTTTTGTACGTATCTGGATACTTCCATTTACATAAGATCTTCTGCGCCTTCCTGGATGGGATACTTGGATTTACTTATGTCATGTTATGCGCATACTTGGACTTCTGTCCTCATTTTCATACTTGCATATACATATGGTCTTCTGTATATACCTGGTTTTACGTCCTTATGTTGATACTCTTGTACTTGTGTCTTCTGTAACTACTTGGTATCATGTTCGGATGCTGACGCTTCCAGTTGCTTACATTCTTCAGTATCTAATATTGATCTTATACTGAATTGGATTCCATTTAATCATTATCATCAGTACCTGCTTGGTATTATGCCTTTGTATGGATACTCATGTATTCACGATTTTTCTTTGATCCCTTCTGTATCTATCTACTTGGTCACATGTTAGAATATGGATACTTTTGATTATTTACGTTTGATGGTATTTTTCGAGAGCGTTAAAATGGAACTTTTGTTGGTTTGAAAGCATAAATATATCTCATGAATAACATGTTTACAATCAATAAAAGGGTGACCCAAACAATTTTAAAATCTACGGTTCAGAATTCGGAAAGTTAAACCGTTTCTGAAAATATATAAGCTCAAATTGAATTGTTATAAAATCCCTAGAAAATATAGTTTATTCAGAAACTGCCTGATTTGAACAAATTTCGAAATTGATTGATAAAAGAAAATTCAAAGCTCTTACGTTGAAATAATCATTTAACCAATCAGTAAAGCATCAAAAAGAGGGTATTTGAATGTCATTGATGAATGAAAACGCATAATTCAAAATGTATCAACTTGGGTAGGTATGTACTAAATAAATAAGCTTACTCGACGAAGGAATTTTCAATGGGCATCGAACGAATGGATGACATTTCTTATTAAAGCCTATTTAATAAGATCCGAATGGGTAAAATGCAATTATATTCTAAGTATCACATAAGTTTCATAGAAATAATATACGTATGTACCTATATATGAAAAATATTATAACTTACTCCAGACCATATTTGAGTCAGTAAAGACTAACCCAATGTTACAGTTTACTTTTCACGAATGTTTTTTCCTCCGTGAAATAAACTGTGAAAACAATGTTGATAAAATTTAGAATTTAGAAAAACTAATGTCAAAATACTCATGTTAACACATAAATTATAATCAGGTCTCACATTTACTTTGAGCCTAACATGAAAATTGAGTTCATAATGACCGATTTGACTACAATGAATTCCTATGCTAGACCATAAAAAGTACCTCACGAATCTAGAAAAGTGCCAGTAAGGATCAAAATTCAGGGAAGGCCCTGTAATACAGAGTTCATATACTAGAAAGAATTATCGGAAAAAGATATAACATAAAAACTCTTAGAGCCATATTGGATTTACATTTTTATCGATCATCTTGAATGAAAATGCAAACATCGGTTTTACACTAGGTTTAAAACTAGTTAGGTATTACGACGAGGAAAAGTAACATAATGCAGAATATTTGTGTTGAAGCATTCTTCCCCAAAATATAATAAAAAATATAGAAAAATCCTGATGAAATGTTATCAAATGAAACTTGGGTTTACGTAGTACATTGCCAGTATGGTACACTAAAATAAAACAATAACTTACAGTTACTTCACCTGCACGAGTTATGGGTTTGATCTAACTATTATTCAATAAGATGGCCCGAAACAGGCTATAACAAACTAAAAAAATAATTGCTTTCAATAGGTGTTCGGTTTTAAAATTTCAGAACAATAATAATAATATAAATAAACAAACTCAAACTTGCGTTCTAAATAAAATACAATTAATGCTACAGAAAACACTACTGTGTCTTGACACATAATAATCATGTCAAATTAGTAATTAGGTTCACTAATAATTATTAATCGCTAGCACTATTCCAATAATACTTGTCTCCCATCAAATGCATGGTCCTCTAATAATGGTGCTTACATGAGAAATTCCAAACGATTCTCAGTTTTAATAATCTCAAAATAACCATGGACGAATCTTTAAGACATCATGAGTACCATAAGACTCACATATATGCTTGAATCAAACATTTTTCTACAACTATCATCAATTTATTTAAATTGCTACCAGTTATTAAAATTTTAAAATGGTATGATGGGAAATTTAATGTTCGAGATTACAACAAAGTTATTAGTGTGAGCTCGCTGAATCCCTTATCCCAGTTTTAAAATATAAAACTTCGAGAATGAGTTTAAAAATTTATTCGAGACTTGAACCTCCTCAAAGAAATGTTTTGTGAATCCCTTGTTTGAGCTCACTACCTTATATCGCTAAAACGGCAATAATTAGTTCAGAAATTGTAGTGACGCTGTAGAACGGTGCGTGAAATTTTCTAACGTACGAATACTCGTATTTTTCAAACACTTTTTTGTGTGAACTTTCCAGAGAAGAAGAATCAGGTTGAGGGTTGAATTTTCTGAAATTTAAATGCATTTCAGTTATTTAAATGGCTTTGGGAACAGATATCATAACAACTCGCCATGAAGAAATCTGAGGAAGCTTTCTAAAGATGTCAGCTTTTTAACGGTGTGGTCAAATTAATTTTCAGTTTTGTGATTTGGAATTAAAGTTACTCTCATGGGTTTACATTAAACACGTTTTAATGAAAAATCATCCTCCATAAACTGAAATCCTTAGGCTTGATCTACAAGGAAATTTTGTTTAATACATATCACCTTGTTAACAAAGAATGGACTAATAAATCAGGGTTTTCAGTTTTATTTTTGAGTGGCCTCGGTAGAACCGGATTTCAAATTACATGCACCGCAAAACATTATTGCAAACTTTCTTCATTGCTTATTTTGTTGGGTTGTTCTAGCTAACTCATTGACAACAATCCTAATTGGAAAGTTAGCTCAAGTTAATTAATTTTCACTACATTCTCGCTCCTTGAAGTAATTCTGATAATTTGGAGAGGGAGAATATTATTACAGAGCGTTTAATTGAATTTATTTAATCAAATCACCGTCTGCAGTTCGTTCAGAGGCAACAGGCGGTCGAATATCTCCACTATAGCTGTTTCTGACTCAGGGAATTATATTTCGGTAGATTCATGAATGGTGAAATACATAAACAATATTGTTCATGTCACAATAACGTGTTGTTTTGCACTCTCAGCTCATGTATCATTCCATCTCATTCTCCTATCACAGATATCTAGCTAGATTCTTCAGATTTAATATAAATTGGACCAAAATCAAGGGACTTTAAATTGTAAGGATTGACAAATAGGTACACGAACCGTGGGAAAAAAATGGAGACGTCACTTTCTATTTTATGAAGTTGTGTAAAATGGCAAATGGAAGAGGGAATGTAATTGATTCCCTCAAGAAATGGCTAATTTGTAAAATAGCAGTATGACGTAATAGTAGTGAAGTAGAATGAGTACATATCCTCTTCCAATTCCAAGTTATGACTGACTCAAGCATCATATTTGAGGTTTAGAGATGAGCTAGAGAGAAAGTTACCAGGAAACTCTCCTACAAAAATTTCTTTGGGATTCCAGGAGAAGCCAGTGAAGTTCCCCCGTGTCCCTATGAATGTCGACTATAATGGAATTCAACAGCAGACCTTCCAAGACGTTCATTGTCATATCAACCACAGCATAATTCTGTCTTATAAGCTGCTCGGCGATCAAGTGCTGAAACCTCGAAACTTCATAATCAGCCAGGTGATGTTTGCTCAGTCGCAAACATTCTAGCATGAATATTTGCACGCAATCAAGCAATTCTCAACCTCTCTGAATATTCTACTGCCTCAAAAGCACATATTATTGGGCCAACTTGGCCATTCCGGATGATATGAAAGTTTGCAATAAATGTGTCTCTTTCCATAACATCAATATAGGCTGCAGAATGAGACCACATAGTCTGAAGCAAGTTAAGATCAACGCTAACTGAGAACCATTCCAGCAGTTCCGGTGTCGCGCATCCACAACCAAATGACTAACCGAGCCAAAGTTGTACCGAATCGGCCAATGAGCAGCAAGCCTCAGCCGAGGTTGTTATAAAGCCACCAATAATCCTTGTGGCTAACCTTCGTCAGGCTTCGAAGATGTTGCAATCCCTTTTTTAGAGCTCAACCCAAAACTACCAATGTTTTGGAAGAAAAACTGTAACAAGACTGTGAGAAGACTGCAGCACCGTACATGGTTCTGAGTGCACCTCTATCCAGGACCCAGAGGACCACAGCTGATAAGAGTAGAGCACAGATCAGCTCCAATCAATGTTGCCCTTCAAATTGGTTGTATATGAACACTAAATATTATCAATATTTATTGCATCAATACTTTATAAGCCTAAAACTTTTTAAATTCTTTCTAAGATGTGCCTAGAATAGAACTAATTTTTAAAGCGGTTTATTATGCGGTATTTTATTTTAACACCCTGACAACCCGGAATGACTATCACCAGACTCTTTCACGAACTAGGTCAAAACAAGGAAATATTGCTTAGAGAAAGAGCTTCTGAAATATGGTTGAAGAAACCCCGTATACAATCTGATATCACCGCCGAGAAATCCGACACCCTGGCTGTCGTCCTTTCCGAGCTGAGAGCAAACACACTGAATTTTATTACACGGAGGAGCTTTTCTTCGCCGCAACGTGCAAACCATCCACTTAGAAAACAAACGGTCGTCCCCTTGAGATACTCGTAGCAGTTTTCCCCCTTAAGAGCTTTATGGAGGCGTCACATTTACAGCGGTTTCAAGCCCGTTCCGGTGTTTACGAAGAATTCTTCCAACATGCTACTCATCCTAGGTAGAGGAAGAGATTTTTAAACCACAGGGCCGAAATGTGTAATGTACCAGCTGGTTTCTGTGGGAACTGCACGACATAAACCTACATTCTCCCCCCTCCCACCATCCCAAACCGTCACAATAATTTCCTAGAGTGCTGTTGTTGATTCCAAACATGTAAAAGCGAAAACAACCTCAACAAGATTTATTATCGGACATAATTTATATCAATCAACGCTCGTAAATTTCATTTTAAGGGGATTTGGGTACCTAAAAAAAAAATTTTTTTTCTCCTTAATTGCTTTTGAGTCTACCTATAGTTAGCGGAAGCGTTGTTTTCACTTCCGGAAGATCGTAATTTTTACGTTTTAGACGGTTTTGAACAACTTTGGTTTCTTGCAACTAGCATAACTTCTACTATTATTTACATTCGATGGTGATGATATTTATGGTGAAGCGGGTTAATTTGAGGTAGATCCCCTATCAGTTTCATCACTCAGAAATTGACAGTTTTCACTAAGCATGCGCAAGCTTAAAAACCCATTAACCGCCATTTTCTCCTGGCCTATTCGTCTGATTTCGCTCAAATTCGAAGGGCGGTTGCTAATTGACGATTTGATTACCAACTCTCGCTAGCGGTTTTTTTTTTTTTTTTTTTTTTTTTTTTTCTTTGATTTATCCTTTTTTTTATTTTTATCTTTTTTGCCACCTCTTTCAACAGAAAAACAACATTAACAACTTCATTTGATTCTCGGACGATAATAATGAATATTGGAGTAGACGAGATAAAAGAGAAGGTCATTCAACTTTACTCACATGTGACGTAAAGGTAATCGTGCGCGTCGGGAAGAGCTCCTTTTGCACTTTTTAAAAATATGTTTCCAAAGTTTTTCAATTTTGACATATCTCGATATTGGTAAAAACTGGAATTGAATTCCTCAACAAATTTTTTTATATTTTTTATTTATTTTTATCTTTTATTGTTTTTTCCCCATTCCTAGGTACTATAGTAGGTCCTGGCAGAAGTGTTCCACGCTGAAATGTTTACTCAGAAAAGAACTTTTTCATTTTCAGTGGTAGTACAAGAGAAAATAACTTGCAATCTATCTAGAAAGGAAAGGGACAAAAATAAAATAAAACGAACCCTAGGAACACGATAAAATACATCACACCACAGCGGATTTGTTGTCGCGCGGTCACATATTGGCTGAACCCCAAACCGCATTCCCTGGCGTTGCCAACATTGTGTATCATCCGACGATGTTAGCGTCAGACTAAGAACCCACGGTCTCGTTTCCGACCCATAAAAACAGGGGAGATTTACTTTACAGAACTGGGGTTCAAGAGGAACTTTAAGGAAACGGCGGATCCGGTCGTTTTCTTCTAATGACTCAGGCTCAACCCGAAATGACCGAGAAACTCTGTACTTGTTTTCTCCGAGAAAAGAAAAATCTTCCCGTTCCCAACGTAACACACAAGTTCATTTCGAAAAGTTGGGGAGGTTTTTCGTGAACTTGTTGCCCTGAAATAGAAGTAAACTTTTTCATTTCTCCGACTTTAGTAGTAGTTCCCAACAATGCGCAATGGCTTGTTGAGCGTGGTTGGAGAAGATTGGACATGAGTAACAAGGTCAACGTAAGTTTCATGTTTTTACATGAGGACAAAATTGGATTGAAAGTGAGAGAGGAGACTGAAACGGGGAGAGAAAAATAGAGGTGGTCTGCAGTCCAGTTGCAGATTACTACCCGCTCTGAACTACTACAAACTGCAATGCAGTCCCTCGAGTCAGTAATGTAAAAGTCTTACTGGTTGTGGAACAACCTTTGGAAATTTCGGATTTGCTGTCGTGGTGGGGGGGATTGAGGGAAAAATTATCGATTCGTTCAAGCGCTGCCCAAGCTACGAATCTCGACCGATTTTCGTGATTCCTATTTTGTCCCATTACGAATTCGATATGGTTTTGGAACGTTTGTCAGGGGATTCAAATTTAATCATGGGAGAGGGTGGCTGGAGGGGGTAATACTGAAATCATGGTGTTTCAACAATTCTCGTCCAATTTTCGTGATTTAAAAAAAATTAATTTGCTTACTATTATTATTGTTTTAGTTTTTTGTTTTTTCCAACTATGAATTCGGTCTAGTTAAGGATCGTATATCAGGAGTTTCAAATTTCTTCATTGAAGGGGGTGAATTGAGGAAGTAATAGTAATAAATCATTATGTTCTCTGTCTTTTTGTAACTGTTCTCCTCAGATTTTCGTGATAATTTTGTTGTTCAATTATGAATTTGATATAAGTTTGGAAGATACGTCAGGAGTTTCGAATTTCATGCTGAAAGTTTTATGGTGGAAATTCACTGTCGGTGGAGGGGGTTGATGGCGAACATTCTCATAACTCAAAGTAAAGAAAAATAAAATTTCCCGGATCGCTGTCAACAAATAAAACCTACCATCATGGGTGGCGGAAGCGGTTTGGAGAATTAAACTGGATGCGTCTCAAGAAGCATGGAAACTTTCTGTAATAAAATGTTGTTACTAAATAAAAGTTGTTAACCGTGAAAAATAAAAATTCGTAAATGAATAAAAATAAAAATTGGTTTAGATAATGACCATGGAGGTGATGGAAATGTAGTAGTTCGTTCTTCAAATGGGAGAGGCGAATAATCTGCTACACCCATTGGATATCCTGAACGCTGATATCCCAGGAAATATCCCCTTAGATGTAACATTTGCAAGAATCGAGAATGAGGATCTACTCCTATCCATCACAAGACTGAATACTCTGTGTACTCTATTAGTTAAATGTTAAATATGTTAAATAGGTACCCATATAGTTATTAATATAACTTTTGTTTAAATTTTATAAATTTTTTTATTTCGTTTAGAAAAATGCCAGCACATAGGATTAACCTGCCAAAAGGACAACCGGCCAGGCTGTGGTCCCGAGGTGGCCGGTAAACAGAGAGTCCACTGTAATTGAATGAAAATGTCGATTTCCGTCAATTGATCCATCACGTGAAAAGTGATTTGACAGTGAGATTAATTTTCAGCCCTGTTGACAAACTTTACGGAAGTCAAGAAGGGTGGAAGAGATATATGTGGTTCCATTGATTTCTGTCGCGTCGCAGGGTACAATGACAAATGAGTGTAATTTTATTTGCACTCCCGCTAAAGGCCATATATCATTGGCAGGACGTATCATTACCTAATTTTTACTAGTCCGATTAAACTTTTTCCAAGGTAAATTTCTAATTACTTCCCATAGATCCATTTGTGAATACTTACTTATGTACTCTTCAGCTTTTTCTTACATTTCATTCATCGGATCCGGACATTACGTGCGAATAGCAGAACGATTTGAAGGTCTACTTTAGGAGTGGAATGCGCTTCTTGGTTCTTTTTGCACCCAAAAATGTAGTGGAAATGTTTATCAGTTTCTATGCCTTGAAATTGTGATGTTTTAGTTACTGTTCGCGGCACTGAATTGTTTATAAGTGGTTAAGAGACGGTGAGGCATAGAAATAGTCTCCGCTTGACCAGCCACAGGACACAGAAAACACAGAACACAGAATCTTTTCTGTTTTTTGTGGGCGCTACCGACTCAGACCCACCCACCATGACGGCTCCCCCCTCCCCCCCTCCGAGTCATCGGTCCTTCTGCGAACAGGTGGCACTTTGGATGAAGTAGAAAATCTCTACTCATCCTGATGGGAATGCTTTTTCGACTTATAATTTCCATTAGTCACTGATTGATTTGACTAGAATTAGTAAACTTTAGTTATAATTTTTATATTTCGATTAAATTTACTTTTCAATGATAAAATGTATATTTTAAAGATTCCGATTATCACGCTTTGTGGTGGTGGTGCTGCGACTTTCGTTTTTAAAATGGGAACCTACATTTGTATCGCATATTCAGAATATTCATGAAAAAACGAACCATAATTTTAATTTTTTAGTGCGTGAAATTGGGCACTGTAACGCGCGAAATTGGCGCAAATTGTGAAATATTTTGATTCTTGAAGATGTTTTACTGATACTTGAGATACCTACTTGATTCTGGCATATGTTTCACGCTGAATCGGATAAAGATGTTCGATTTGATAATCGCAATACCAATCTAAAAACACGGGGAATACAATCAGAATATTTTATTTCCCCATTCATTTTCTCATAGAGAAAAGCGTACAAAAATTTCGTTGTTCCGGTGTTTATCCAAGTTGGTATTGAAAGTATCGATACATGAATATTACTAAGTGATTCAGCGAGGAAAAAAACCTCACGCATAACTTGAGATTGACTAACCTTAGAAACTTGGTATATTAGACAGTTTGTCATTTTACATACTGAAAAATTCGAGTAATAGATTGATTATTTTTTTGTCAATGGGCCACATGTACATTCTGAATCTGCTATAACAACAGTGATTCATATTTCAAAAAACTCGAGTTAGCAACCGCTTGTTAATTTCATGTTTTCATAGAATTTCGAATCAATATCGAGGAGAAAACATATCTGATTTCGCTACTGAATAGTAAATAAAACTACAGGATAGATTATTTATTAGTGAATAGGCCCCTATCAGCATAAATAGTACTTATTTGAAGATAATAATTTGTGATGGATAGGAGTAATTCCTCCTTCTTGATTCTTGTATAGGCTGCGTCTGGGGACATGCCTGACGGTTTTTACAACCAACAAGAGAACCTCTGGGTGTAGCAGGTTAATCGCCTGTCACCTTTGAAGGGGAACTACTCTTGATTCTATCACTTCTCGTTGCTACATGGTAGCAGAGCGTGGGTTCGAGCGACTCCCTCGCCACCACCCAGCCCCTATATTATTGAATGTCCTGGCGCCTCTACCCCCCCCCCTCCCCCCACCGAATATCGAAAATCGGTATTGAGAATTGTGGGCTTGGGGGGAATTGGTCACACACACAAAAACACACATACTTACACTCACAAATAAACCTCGGTTTCGGTGCGGCGGAGGGGGAAATTGACCCCTCCCACGGACCCTGAATTTAATAATAATAATATACTCACAAACACACACACACACACACACACACACACACACACACAGACATACACATATGGTTTTTAATAGTGAAACTATTTAATTTGTATTCGGGTTTTATCTCACGCTAGGGCCATCCCACACCCCCTGCATCAATTCCAATAGGTCGTCCCTCCATAGATGAAACCAAGCTTCAGAGGGGTCGTTTAACTGCGCCAGACTGTATTTTTTTCGCATTTCCAGTGATCCATTTATTGCAAACTTCTGTCTGTCACATTTGACAGTGAGGTTGATCGCCCACTCAGCCGGCAAACGTTCTTCACCGCGTTGTAAATTATCCCGAAAGTGGTGTAGGGCGGACGAGTTATGTGGTCACATCCCTTTCTGCCACGTCAGGGGGCCGGAGGCAACAACGCCGGCAGAATTATGATCTGAGCACCCGTTTAATGGAGACCATCCCCTCCCGGGGGCGGATCACCTTTATCAGTCCTTTTGGAAACCTGCCCAAGATTTCATGGGGCCAGCGTATCCATGTTTATTAACACGACCCCCATCCCACCCATCTCTCTTTTTTTCCAAAATAAAATATACATGAGAGCATGTTATCAATAGCCCAATTAGCGCAAAAACGCTGCAAATTATTACACAAAGGTTTATTATTTTTGTATCCAGCTCTTCCACGCAAAACGCCTGTCTACAGGGTGTATTGCAAGCAGATGACAGTACTGCTCACTTACTGCTTACTTTGAACTCGACCAAAAATGTAGTACAGCGTAGCCGACTAGACTTCTCTATCTCAATCTTTCCCAGAGATATGTCGTTTCTAAGGTTTTACAGAAAAAAAACCCACGTTTTTCGTCATAGAAACCCAAATTTCTCCATTTTATTTCACTTTATCTTAACATTCAACCCCAGTTTCGGAATCAGCGTTAAATTTAACACAAGACTAGTGGGCTTTTGTTCTTGGAAAGTACCATCTAAAAACGCTGACAGCCATATAAAAGCTCACGTTTTATAAAAAGTTAAATTTCTTGCAACACCTTCCTACATTTCTAAAAAAAATCTGCAATCTGCATAACCTTACGAAAATTGGAAAATTCAATCAGCTTTTCAACAGTGTGCTCGAAATTGAGATCACCTTCAAATATCATGGAGAGCAGTGTGAAAAATCGTCAGTAGGAGGTATTTTACATTGGTAGTAAACTGTAATAGCGCCTGTTAAAAGGGAATTTGAAGAAACTGAAAAGCAAGAGAAACAGCTTAAAATTAAGAGGTAGGTATCGTTTACAAAATGAAGCACCATTATGACTCGAAATTATAACCCCTTATATACCATTATTCGCCTTTTATAAGTACTGCTTTATTATTTATTTTCAAAGTTTTCTTCCCTTTAATTAAATAAATTATTGTTATTTGTAACCATGTCTGTACGAATAATATGTTAGACGGGACAAAGTCAGCCGGGTCAGCTAGTTTTACTTAAGAGTAAAAATTAAATACCTATGGAAAAAAAATCTAATCTTCTTTGGGTGACACACTCATCTTAATTGGATGCGACTTGACCTAAAATTGTTTTCTGAAGAATTATATTCGTTTCTAAAATAGGGTAAGAGCTCAAAGTCAATTTAAAATCGATCATTACAGCATTGAACATGAAGGAACGTGACTGCATTTTAATTATTTCATTGGCTCTGGATGTTCTTTTCTTGGTTAGGGTTATCCGTCATTTTAGGTTGCAAACCTCGTTTCCGCAAAAGGCCACCCGAGATGGGTTTGATCGCGTTTTTTGTTGCTCCTGAAGGTCCCGACCCCCTGACTCTATTACGCGATACAATCTCCGGTCTGAGGGGGAGGAATAAATGTATTTTTTTCTTCGTCGTAGGAGTAGACTCTGGTTTGAGTGATAAAGAGGCGGGAAATAGGGTGACCCCCCTTCCCCTATCCACCATTCACGTTTACCCTCGAGGCTCGTAGCGCCCCTTGCGGGGAACGTCGGTACTGAATGATAACGGGAGATGAACAACCCCGAGGGTTCTGATTGGATTTTCGCTTCGTCGACAAAAAAAAAGGTCACGAGAATCCTTTTATGAACCACCCCGAAAAAAAAGAAGCAACGTGTGTCGACTCTTTTGTTCCAATTTCCCACGGGAAAGCTGCTGGGATTAAATGAAAAATCGACTCGGAGTCCATCGTTCATAATTTGAAACGTTTCCATGGAAACCAGGATGAAAAATTAGTTTTCTGAGAAGAGTGTTTTCAAACTCATAGCTATGATTTGTTGGGTTTCAAATTGTTGCTCGGAAGGTTTCCTTTTCAAATAAATTCTCATTTTGAAGAGTATCCTCAATCCCGTCATATTTTCAACTGATAGGTCTCGGTGGAAACTTTAATATTGAAGTTTAGAAGGTACCTTATCTCTTCAGATAGATTGTGACTCCATGGTTGCAAATCAAGTGAATGCTTACTATAATTTATATTCAATTTTCATACAAGTCAAGTGGTTTATTGGGGTATGATATCAGTGATTTGAGAATGATAATGATGATTGTTTTGTTTTTTAGTCTGCGTGGAACTTGGCGTTTTATTTCATCGATTTGTATATACTGCAAACTAATATTATGTTTGCCTCGTGTATAAATTAAATATCAATTACAAACGTTGCCGAATCGTTAGATCTGTAGCATTGATATGTTTATCATTTTGGTAGGTATTCATGATTATTAAAATGATCGATACAATTACCATCGAGTTAATTTTGTCGGGCATTGCATAATGTTAAATTAATCGCATTAGACTTCCTTCAATTTTAAGTTTTTTTCTTTATATTGAAGTAAATGAACTCAACTAAGAACGGAAATTTGGATGTTGGAAATATGACTTTGCCATTGACGCCTAATGCAACTCGATATTCGCTGAAATTGTCATTCAGAAGAAACATGAACAGGCCCTACCGTGAGAGACTTACGTCGAGAAATTTTTGAATGAAACTTTGCACATTGGGCTAGCATGGATATTTAGCGCGAAAAAGTCTAACTCAAAAGTTGGTGAAATGAGGATTTTATGAGATGACCTCAAAGATTTTTGTTGTGGAACTTCACCTGAAAAATTGAGCTCCTATAGATACTCTCAAAGCCTGCCGAGTCGAGAATCAGTCAAATCGTTTGTTTTTCTTATCTTTCATTTCATAATGTGTTTGTCTATTGTGGAGTGTAATCGATTCTTCCCCGACTTTCGGTATTGAAGGATTCGTCCTCTCAAGGTAGGTAAGTGTAACAACAGAGTTCAGTTGCTATTTAAATTTTGAATATAGAATAAATATAGAATAAAAACACGGATTTTCCGATACGTAAAAATAAAGAAAAAATACCAAATCTTTCTTTAAAAAAAGTATTAAAATAATGCAGGTCACTGCAGGTTTTCTTCCTATTAAGTAGAAATTTTTGTGTTTAAGTTATATTTTTCTAGTGAAATCAAAAGAGAAAAACCAGTTTCCGGTCTGTCCCTACTCTTCGTATTGTTTTATCCGCAGAAAGTTCGGGGATCGTGAAGTTATATTGGGCTGTTCAATCGACGGCTTGCATGCACCTCGGCTGCTCTCAAGGTACAATCGAAATGGTGGTCAATCGACGTCGAATTTAATATACTACATCACTCCTTCAACGAGAAACCCAATTAAATATAAGCTTTTGCCCTTATTTTGCGATTAACTGTTATTTTCCAAATACTAAAAACTTTTAGGTACAATTATTCTCTTATGAATCAATCATTTTAGAAAATTATGGTGTTTGTTCGACACAGTGTGCTTGTTCTATGTTCTACACCTTTTCCGTGGAACAAAAATTGTTTTGAATTTTACCTATATGTAGGACAAAAGTTGAAAACCAATTTTGAAATGTGGTTTTTCCAAGAAAAACTAATTAAGGAGTAATTTTAGGAATAAGGACAAAAAGTATAATCGGAATCAACGTGAAATATCTACAAGATACAGATAAAAACTAATTGTTTCCCATCAGAATCACATTTCACCAAACTGTGCTCCGTGCGTTTAGATTAAATAGGAAAAAATGTAAGTTGTGTTCTCGGGACCATTTTCTTATGGACCGGAGGACGTGCACAGGATCTAGTGTATAGATGGAACAATGAACAGCAGTGTTAATAATTAGTAAGAACACTAATGTTAATAATTAGTTAATAAATAAACGCAGTAAATAAAGAGGACCAGCCAGAAGGAGCTCCAAATGAAGTAGACTCCATAATGCTCCAATATGCTTAGATTATTCGTGGGCATTTGCTGTAGGAGGTCGCACTGGATGAGGGAATGGTATGGACCGATACTGAATCCCTAGAATGTGGTCGACACCAGACCCTATCAAGCGAACCAGAGAACGAAGAAACTACCGACCCTACGGAAGCAGCTTTGCTATATAATGGAGTAAACGTATGGCTCAACCTAATGCCAGGAGAAGCTGAGATACAACAATGTCTAAGTTCAACCGGAATGGCCAAAGTTCAACTGGAAACGCGTGCACTTTATACTCTAGAAATCCTTATTTGTACTACTCTATCCTTAGGGAAAGGAAATTGGAGTGGAAGAGTTAGGATCAAAGTACCACGCCCTGAAATACTGGGCTCTGTAGGAGTGGCCCAGAAGGAAGTATTACAGTTCGGAATTCACAGCTCCATAGACGTGATACGGAATTAAGTATTTTAGTCAAGAACTCACATCTCTATACGAGTAATACAGGATGAAGTTAGTATTTCGGTCCTAAACTCACAGCTCCATAGATGTAGTATACTGAGTGAACTATTACCATCCGGAACGCACAGAATTACAGCTCTACAAGAGCAATACTAGAACAAGAAAGATGAAATGCTATCGTCCGGGACTCTAAGTTCCATAGGGATAGCAAGGGAGAAGAAAGAGATGATGTATTACCGTTCGAACTCGAGCTTTTTAGGGGTAGTACGTAAGAAGAAGGTTATAGGTTTGTTAAATGATCAAGCCAGAAAATTTGACCACAGGATCGTGATCAACTTTCTCTGATTGGCCTATTTGTAGGCTGGCGAGTACTAAAGAGCGAAAAGGGAAGATGATGGACCACTCTGTTCACTTTTTCGTAACAGAAATTCCAAGGCTATGCTGAGTCAAATCGAGTTGGACTGCATATTTATTCGTAAAATCAAAACATTATGTAAATGTTGTTGTTGGCACAAAACAAACAAGATAGATGAGAATCTACCGTCATAACGGACCAGGCACGTCAGTCGGTTTCAGAAACTCCAAACACGATACTTGTCTACCCTCGTGAACTTCTACCAAGATTGCTCACCTTCCATCTTAGATTTCAACACCCACGTGTTGGGAGGTGGCTTTGATTACCAGCCCACGTCCCCAGTACTGTATCGGACAGCTATTGGGGTTATGATATAATCAATGGTTCCATCAAGAGCTAAAATAGATATCGCAGAAACGTATCGTCAACGTCTAATGATGTTCCTTACCAGTCTACCTCATATTTTAAGTCCAATCGTCAACTACTCTCCAAAAATTGAGTGAAATAAGTGGTTTTAGATTCAAAATTTGTGCACGCGCAATGACTCTTATGAAATATTCATCATGTTTAACTTGGAAGCAAAATTCAACGTCAAGTCGCTACTGAAAAGAGTTGATTATTTCTCACTCCGTAAGGGAGCGTACAATTTTATTACATTTCTTCCAACTCGAGTGTTCCTGATATGGGTACCTATATAAACCAGGCTGATTTACAAAATTAGGAAATTTTTAATACGTATAAGTATAGATTCAAAATATTGTTGAATTATCCATGCTCGAAAACGTAACAAAATTTGAACCTTCGGAGACGCTGTTTTGTAGTGTCTGTAATATTTACTTACTATGAAAAGCAAATTGATTTTAAATATTGATTCGAAGGAACTACGTTTTAGTATTCTGTTATTGTTGTTTTAGAGAAATTCGCACATAAATATATGAAATATTCAAATTTTGCTGATATTTGTACATTGTGTGTGACTGAATAAAATAGTACAACAAGTATTACATCTTAATCTACTGAGCACGAACTATTTTGCTGGTTACATCCAGCAGTCGTCCAATAATGAATTTCACTCATTTTTTCACAGTAAAAAAAATACGATAAATGCTTTCCACTAGTACATATTGTAAACACAGTTACTGGAAAATTACAATATTACCACCGTCAAACGGTACCAAGTCGGGCCAGTTATATTTAGATATACTACGGGAAATTGCTCTATTAGGGAAAGTATTTTTCGTATTGGATTCTGTCTTAGTTTAACAAAACTTACAAACCAAGGTTTAACCAAATTTTTAAGAAGTTACTTTCTGGTTGAAAAACTAGATGGCTAAACAGTTCTACGAAAGTAGATTCTTATTTAATGCTTATTTACTATTATATAGTATTTTAAAAAAATTATAAATGAATTTAAAAAATACATAATTAAAAATAATAATTATAATTCCAGTGAATGTAAATAAAGTTGTGCGGTAACAAAAATCATCATAGAATTTCGCTATCCAATATTAATTACGTAAATATTGACATTTTAATAAATCGAGTCTATTTATTGAGAGAGTCAGCGGTCATCACCATATCATCATCAGTAAAAATTGCTATTAAAAAAATCCGTTTACCTTATTGACTTATTAAAGTTTCCTGGAAAATTTAGAGCTTTTTAATACTTAGGAAACACTATTTCTGCTTAAATTTTCAAAACACGTTTTGCAGAGTCTTATATGGATGTCTTTTTTCGTCAATTCTCAAACCCATTCAAAAATGATTTTCAGCAAGCGATTTTCAACCCTCACAAGGTCGAAATTTTGTTTTCCAATCGAAATTATGGCAATGTTAAAAAAATACTGCTCAAAGTCAATACTTTTCAGTTATTTTGATTATCAAATAAGTAGTGATAAAGCCACTATCCAATTTAATTTTGTGAAATCTATTGTATGAGCTTTTAGACGATGTAGAGATTGTTCGCGTAATGATTACTAGTTTTTCGTAAGTTACAGAATTGTCTCGTACTTTTAAACGTCATTGTATCAATATTCACGCTAAAAAACGAAAAATGAAATTAAAATTATAAAAAACTCATTATTCTATCTTTGCAAATGTTTGATCAGTATTGCATTCCAGAATTTTAAGCAGGAATAAAATCTATAAGAAAATATTGATTTTTCGTTGACTCATGACAAGACTCTAAAGTTGAATGTATCCCATTTCAGAGCACTTTCCCGTTGAAACAATATTAACAAGAAAAACTAACACCTTATTATGACATTCATTAATAGTTTTAACTTGGGGTTCTAATGTAAATTCTATGTACAGGGTTATAGTTATCGAATGTATAGTTACACCGAATTCTACTAACGAAGAAGAACACCGGTTAGCTATTCACTGAGTAGCTTAAAATTGTATGCTGGTTATGTTTAAAAAACACATCCTAATTTAACCAGGTACCTACAACTGACAATCAATTGAAAACGTTGAAAATTAATTTAAGGTAATAATTAATAATTTAAAAGTTACGAATACACCCCCACTTTGTTTGCAGAAAACTTCCTCTTCTCCTTATTTTTGTTACCGTCCAGATTTTCAAAGTAAAAACAATCTTTACCGTAAAATTACAACCGACTCGATCAAATTAATTCGAAACCAATGTTCCAGGAAATTAAAATCTGCGCCTAAAACCAATGATTTTTAAAATTTGTGTCTTATGATTCCATCGTTTACTCGGAGGCAAAAAATTCCGAAAATATAATAAACGTGCATAAAAAGTCTTTAAAATTATTTGAAAGTTGGAATTTTTTTTTTTTCCCCTGCAATGTCGACGCGCAAGCGAAAATTTTAATTTATAGATTTGTAGAAATTGTGACCTGATATGCTGCAGAACTGCTTCTGTAGGTACTGTTTTCTAAATTGGATTGTTATCAATCAATCCTTTCATCAATCGAGTGTCCGAGAGTGATATGAAATTGATAAGTAGGTACGTTTCACCACTCAATAAAAAATACATAATTTCCCTTCTCGTACAACAAAAAAAAAAAAAAAAAAAAAAAGGCATTTACCATCTAAGGCGATGAAATCAGTAGTATAATGTCTGGGGGTTAACTCACCGAATACTTAGAAGTTTCACCGAAACAAGCAGTCAGAGTGTAAGTCAATACCTGCTGATTTTGCGCATGAGTAATAGTTATAACTTAACGAATCTCGATTTAATTAGTAAGACATCTTTCTGAAACATTTACCCAATCACCCTCCGAGTTGAAACGAAATCGGACTTATACATGATGAGAAATCAACGTTATAAAAAGTTCAAGTTTGCGCATGCGTACAGACTATTATTAATCCGGCAATGAAATTTATAGTACAACATTTGAAAACGAACTCACGCAATCCCTGAAAATTACATGAAAAGTGGTCCATTAATATAGAATTTGTCAGTTTCAGCCTGTATTAGTTTTGCGCGTGCGAAATAGTTATTACTCAACCAGTTGCGATTTAGACTACGAGTATTAGACGTTTTCCCTGAACATATACACAACTACCCTCAAAGTTTGAACGAAATCATGCCAATAGGTGATGAGAAGTTTACGTTAAAGGAAATTCACGTTTGCGCACTCACACACATTACTATAGTACTTAATCCAACGACAATGAACGTTAAAGGGGACCGTCTAGGAACTAATTTGCAAAAAAAAAGTAATAAAGTAAACAGCCATTCCAGGTTGGGGCTTTTCGTCCGACTGCCTCGGCCGTCGCGGACGTCATAAGCTGTTCTCCAAATGGAGGTTCAGAACTCGTTCTGATGATTTCACTAAAAACTACTCATTGCCTCGCCCCCTTGAGTGGAGAGAGGTTCACAGTACAGAAACGTGAAAATTACTTGGACGTTCGACCCTAACCTGGACGGTCACCCATCCAAGTACTCACCACGCTCGACGTTGCTCAACTTCGCTAATCGCATGAGAAATGGTTCATTCCAACGCCTAACCTGTACGACTACTAATTCGCACAATCCCTGAAAAATTCATCAACACCGGAGTAAAACTTGGTACAGTTCTGGGTGTTTCAAGAACTTGCTATAGACAATCCGACATCAGACGAACAGACACGGAACAAAATTTAATTTATAGTAAGCTCTGAAACGTAAACAGCGGGAAATTTCAATGTAGTCGAAAATTGATTTTGGAGGTCAGCTTTTTTTACTGCTGCACAAACACATAGCTTTACTACCTTCGTAGTGAAGAAGTGAAACGTATTTCCTGCAGCGTGTAAACAACGGTTGTGTATTAGTAACGGGTGTGTATTTGATCGGTTTTACCGGGTATTGCACACAAAAAACTAGGTAAATAAGAATGTCGTAGAAATCCCACACTAGTTCGATTAGACGCAGCATTTAATTCCCTTTGTAGTTAATATTATATATTTTTTGTCTTGCATAAATATGAAAGGTTGAAACAGATTATTTCGTTCTAAGAACAGAGAATAACGCGACTTACACAAATATATTTCATGTTTTTGATCGGTGTGCAATTTTCTGTTATTCTTTCCAGGTTTTAAAATTCTTTCCAGTTTTTTCAGAAAAAGTACAGCTATCATGGTATGTTGTAGCTAGGTATTTAGAAAATTGATGTTTGGTAACATTTAATATGAACGATTTGCTGTGGGCTAGTTTTACTGTAGGAGGTATGACATCACGTGAGGCCATCTCTGCAAAACTTTAGAAAGAGCAAGGCAAGAAACTTCGCGTTTCCTGTCTTTCGGAATAAACATTTCGCAACCTTGTTTGTTTCAGAAGTAAAACGCGGCAACCGAATCACCTCTATTGCAACTTCCAGCTGGGAAAATGTATTTTGATGCACTCTGACATAGTGCTGACACACCGTAACATTATGTTGAAGCATAATAATTATCAGCGAATCACCACCTTTTCACATTCTACCTTGCTCCCGTTCGTCTTCTTACCTTTAGAGTCTGCATGGATATTGTTTCGACAAAGTTAATTGGATGATGTAAAACAAATCCACTAACCCAAACTAAAGCAATTTTGACAAATAATCAGAAATGCAAAGATGAAAAGTCTGCATCGTACATTTTACACTAGTTTTGGACTACACAGCTAAACTCTGTACAAACGTTTTCACAGTCTTTTCTACCGAAAATTCTTGGTTTCCTAATTCTTGTAAAGGACATAAGGTACTTGTCGGGAACACTGTTTTTCGAAAAAGGGGTAAAACATTCATGCAGGGTAGAAAATGTAGGTCCTCATTGGTTGATGCGATGTTGGGATTTTTACACGTTGATGTAGTACTCTTTTTGCGGGCCACTGTGCAGTGGCACGGGCCGACGTCAAGTGGCCGCTAGGAATTCGTTACGTTTCCTGCACTTCTCGCGGGCCAAGTAGCACAGAGCCATCGTGATGAGCACGGCTATGATGATGCTCATGATGATGGAGCACCATATTATTTCTTCGTTGATGCCAGACATCGAGGTACCTGAAACAAACAAAAAATTATTATGATCTCGACTGATTCCATGGTTTTTCAAATAGTCGTTAGAAAGTTTTTGCTTTCCACGGTGTCCCCCGCGCGGCCCAGCCCGTGAACGTAAACTTAGGGGCAATTCCAGGTGGATGCTAACCTGAACGCTAAACTCTACGGTCACGAGACCTATCAGAATCAGAATCGTATATATTGTCATAACATGATAGAATGTAGGACAATTGTCCACGTAATTCGTAGTAGGTAAATTAACATTCATATAGCCAATAAAGGAGAGAGAAAAAAGTCCAGTGATGCAGCATGACCCCATGAGCGAATTTTTGAAGAAATCGTCGACATTTCAGTCGCTATTGATCGTGTAGAGAAATTTTAGTTTATGATTTTGATAGACAAACATGGATTTCACAGAGTAAACTCATCAGTTGTGATTACATTTTTTTTTTTTTTTTTTTTTTTTTTTTTTTTTTTTTTTTTTTTTTTTTTTTTTTTTTTAAACAAGCACCTACTACCTACGTTTTAAACAGCATGGTTCTAGGATTGGTTATACAGGGATGCTTCCATAAGAGTAGTTCAATCTGAATTTGGACAATGTTTCATGCAAATATTACCGATTTTTACAACTAGCGAACGGCATTATTTCAATTTTTGACTGATTTTTCAACTTTGAAATTTTTGAAAACTTGATACATATTCTTATAGGAAATTTTACGCTGATTCCGAATATACCACATGTTAGTATGCTGAAAAAATTATTTCGCACAACAAATCGCAAAAAACAGGCTATTTTGAAATTTTTGACTACATTTTTGAAAATTTCAACCCGAAGATGTAATCCGATCATGCTGGCCAACGAACTTGAACTTTCGTTTTGTGTCCTTAACATTTTAAAATTTGTTTGAAATTTCAGTTATCGTCTGGAATGACACATACATATATACATACATATATACATACATATATACATACATATATACATACATACATTAAAAAAATGCGTTAAACTTCAGAATATGATTCAGAATAGCCTGAAACGGATTTCTGCATAAAATTTTTTCAAAAATTCACATTCTACAAATTTTGAGGCGAGAGCAATAGCTTAATTTTCTTCAAAAATTCGCTAAAACTGTTTAACAGTGGATAAGTAGCGTATAACGTCCCACTATTTAAAAAACAATTATTGCTTGATTTTTGATTGCTTGAAAAATTGACTATCTACTGTTTTTCTGCACTCACAGTATACTGTTTTTGAGAGAAACTCAACGGAAAATACTTTCTCAGAAACATAGATTTCCTATGGTGAAGTCAACTTTCCTCTTACATAGCTAATTAGGGATCTGGGTAGGTGTATAGGTACTTTTTTAAGCTGAATCAAATGGTAACACTTGCAGACCTCCCTAACTCCGTTACACACATACAATTAAACACAACAAGTAAACCAAAAACTTGTAAGTTTAAGAGTAAAACTTGGTTATAACGGAGTTGAGAAGATCTACAAGTGTTACTAATCATGATTCAGCTTAAAAAAACACGTAGAAACCGAGCCCGATTGAATTTAGGGAAATTTTCACTGAAGAAACAAAATGTTGAATCGAATGGTAACTAGTGTAGACCTCCCCAACTCCGTTATTTTCACTTTAACTGACGAGTGTTACTAGTAAAATCACATAAAATAGAGCATAAAAATTAAAATAAAAATTGGGGAACTTTCATTTATTGGAATTTTACACTGTTGATCTCAGATTCGGATTTAGAGCACTTGAAAACGGGTTGGAAGATCACGCGTGACATAGGGGTGCAAGGGAGCTGAGCCCCCCCCCCCCCCCCCCCCCCCCCCGACGGGAGGGGGCCGTGACGTCATCGTGTAACTGCATTTCAAGAGCCGTATTACTGGTCAGATACCCAACATATAGCACCTTTTTGGAAAGCTCTCATCAAGATCTTTTTATTGAGCAAAATATAAAATAATCATGAAAATTCCCCATTATCGTATTTACCCTAGGAATGACTAGAATTGACCCCTGACGTTTGTACTAAGTGGTTTGGGACACTATGTACATATTCCAAGGGAACCGACCAACATTTTCTAAATCCTTGTATTCCATCAACTGTCTGAGAGTGTTTTTTGACCTAATGTGATAATCTATAATACTATGGGGTTAATGTTGATACAATTTTTTACCTTTGAGTTATCACAGTGCTTTATTGACACAAAGCTTTCGAAGTAATTCACTTTATCTTCAGGTACACATTTCACACAAAACAACAATTGTTTTGTGTGTGATGTGTACCTGAAGATGAAGTGAATTACTTCGAAAAGCTTTGTGTCAATATAGCACTGTGATAATTTACAGGTAAAAAAGTGTATCAACTTATTAACCCCATAGTCCTTGTATTCCAATTATCTATCGAATCATACATTATGTTTTCTTTTTCCTTCTTTTACGAAGAAGCTATGTGCCTCGCACTGCTTGCCCGCCTTTTTTCTGTACGTTTCAAATTAGGCAACGATGAGATCCCCGGCCTCACCCCTTGAACGGCCATTAGAGGATCGAAGATTCTTATTGGGTGACAACGCGACCATTAATCACGCGGAGTTTGCTCCAAGGTTCCTCCTCAAATTGACTCTTTTCTCCACTCCGTTTTACTCGCGACACCAGAACCAAATCCCAGTAAAAGGGGTCGCGTTTCGGCGATTTGTTCCCAACGCGTAACGATCCCAAGGAAGTTGCAACTGTCGTAAATATCCTACCATCTCCATTGGAACGTTCAAACTCAAGGCGACCTACTAAAGGAACTCCGAGACCCCTTCTAGACACCGGTGTTTGAACTAGAGGCAATAACGTTTAAATGCTCTCCAAATACGCAGTTGTTCCTGAGTTGGTTGGTAGGTACTACGCACCTATTCTTCTAACGAAGGTCTACCTGTCATTCCTGTTCAACACCATCTAACGGTCTACCTATCATTCCTTGTTTTATATTCAACCATCACCTAAAACAACCAACAAGACCCCAACAGGAAATCGTTTCATCATTCGTAGATTTTGGTTTATTGTTTCCAATAATGAACCTTTGTACCTAATCAACCAAGAAAATATCAAAACGGAAGTAAGTAAGTGAAAAAAACATTGTCTATTTCCACGAAAAATAAAGAGTTACGATGTTAAATCGATTTGGACGGTTAGGCCATCATCATTAACAAACAATAACTGAAGGGACATTAGAAAGGACACCGCTTTTGTAGTCACAGGTGAAGGGAGATTGAATCCCATTGGTCAAGTGAAGGAAAGGGGCAGGAGGTACAACCAATTAAGTGTAAAAAAAAAGTGAAGGGAGATTGTAGCTAATCAGATGAATTGAAAGGGGGAAAATAACTCAAAACGGTTTCTACAGTGTTAAGCGATAATTCCAAGCTTTACAGAAATGGACTTATCAGTGGTGAAATATATTGAGGTATATCCTCATTTACCAGTTCTTTCACTTTTGATAATTTCGAATTCCTCAAGTACATTCAACATACCTCTATTTGGGCAATAATGAAGAATTTCTACAAACTGTCTATCTGTCGAATCAAAATTGTAACTTTGATTGGATTCCTCAAGATGTTTCGCAAATGTAGGCTTACCCTTATTTTCCCTGAAATCCTCCTGATGCTTGTCTATTCTTTTCCTGAATTTCCTACCTGTTTGATCGCAATATTCGTAGCCACAAGAACAAACCCCTTCACTTGTGACTATAAAAGCTGTATCCTTTCTAATGTTTCTTCAGTTATTGTTCGTTACTGATGATGGACTAACCGTCGAAATCGATTTAACATTGTAACTGTCTATTCATTGTGAAAATAGACTTTTTTTTTTTTTTTTTCTTTTTTTACAGTGATCTCAAGTGGATTTGTGGTTTTGAAGGTAGAAAACATAAATAAAAATGAAATAACTTCCGTTTTGAAATAGGTTTCCACAACTTCGTCGCAATATTTTGAACATCACCTCAAAATTAGTTGGTTTTCGTTACGGGATGATTGGAATAAAATATAGAAAAACATTATTAGATTCTAATTGAATTATTAATAAATAAATTGTAATAAATTTTATTAGATAGCCCTTGTACGCAGATCACTGGTCTACAGTACTAAATTCCGTATAAAATATCTAGGTACGAGTATTATCGAAACGAACTCAGACCTTCGCGCCTCGCAAATGGGTTTACTCCTTTACATCGCCAAGACCCCGTCATATAGAAAAGTTGCGTGGACTGCATATTGATTTGAAACTATGTTTGTTTCTTGCATATAAAATCCTTAATTACAGTTACCTAATGCATTTCAATAAGTCGATGAGAAAACAAATTGAGAACATTTCGGAGGCTGAAAATCTTATTGCATGGGACTAAGAATAGTCTGCTTTTCATATTAAAACTTCGATTTGATTTGATTACATGTTACAATATATTTTAGGTACCTGAATATTTACATAATGTATGCATGGATTGCTCATGTTTACTTTAATATGAATTGCAGGTTTATAAATTGTTTTAAAAATCCAGAATATAATACAAAATATAAAACCCCAAATTTAGCGACTGAAAAAAAGTATATATATATTGTTACGTGTTGTTGTTGTGTGTGTTGTTGTTGTTGTGTTATGTTGTTGTTGTGTGTGTGTTGTGTGTTGTTGTTGTGTGTTGTTGTGTTGTGTTGTATGTTGTGTGTATGTGTGTGTGTAGTATAGTTATATAATGTTTTGAGAAAAAAGTGTTTTAAGATTTTTGGAGAAATATCATTAGCATCTTTTTCTAGAAAAATTCGCTAGAATTGCAAAGATGAATTTTCGAACTGGATCATGTAGAAGAACTGACTGAAAGCTTCTTGGTTAGTGACATCCTGTGCACGTGTTGCATGACTTTCCTTTCACACTTTTGTTGTTTGAGAAAGTAACACCACGCTGCCAAATTATAACAAATTAGCGCGCGCGTGATTTAGGAACCTAATTTCAATTCCAAGTTTACCAGTTTTTCTTTGTTGTACATCTGAAGGAGGTGTTTACGGTAAAACACAATATTGGCGAGATGCGAGAAAAGCGGTGGAAGGTAAGTGGTGTAAATGGAAGCAGAGGAAACTTTGTCAAGGGCACAAAGGTTTTGTTCCCGGGAAGAGCATAATGTGGAAAGGAAACTTGTCCTCTAAAAAGGATTGTTCCTTGAGAAAGTTCGTGGAGAAGCAAGGGGTTTTTTTTTTTTTTTTTTTTTTTTTTTCGTTTCTGTTAAAGTCGAGTAAAAGTAGGATCGGGTGCTAGGGAAGTGCCATATGAGGGGGATCACTACGGCATGACGAATTGAAGCCTCCATTCTGAAGAAGCTTTGGTTAGAATATCTTACACCTCTTTTCTTTACGTCTCTGCCTCATGTCGGAGGACCCTCGGAGCCGGCTTATCAAAAGCCTCTTGAATACCGAGGGATGACGGCGGAGAAATTCGATTTTGACGTTAATGTAATTCACAACCTTCTTTTTTTAGACAGAAGGAAACAAGAAGAAAACAGTTTGCCAGGACGGATGGGCAGTGTAGTGGCAGTTTAGTTTTTTATTTTATATAAATATATATATCAAAGTAGTTATACATAAGCCGAAATATTAAAAAAAAATTAGTTTGTGAAGTTCCTTTCCGTTTCACTTTTTGTTTCTTTATTTCGCATCAGTAGTGTATTGTGCTCTCGTAGGGCCATTTAAACCACATTATCATATATATATATATATATATATATATATATATATATATATATATATATATATATATATATATATATATATATATATACATGTATAATATTTATAAACAGACAAGACACACAACAAAATAACAACATAAGAAACAAAAAGTGAAACGGAAAGGAACTTCACAAACTAAATTTTTTTATATTTCGGCGTATTTACATTTTCCAAATATATAGCTAACAATCAAGTAGGTGTTGGGAAATTTTACGTTGTCACAAAATCTTAAAAACTGGAGGCATGGAGTTGTCTTGGGGATGTATTGCACTGGATGGAATTTTCATCTTCTAATATTGAGTCCTGGAGGCTCATAAGCTCTCAAGACATTACTGTGAGCCTTCTCGGACTGGTGCAATATAGTCTTATTCTCACCAGGCTTCATCTTTCGGAGGACCTTTATCCTGAAGCAGTCATTGAATGGAGCGCGATGTGAGATTGCATGACGACATGGCGAGTCACTGGGAGATCCTGGTTCTGAACCACCACCGTAACGTGAAATTTCCTAAATTCGTAAAGAAAATCCCAACACCTATCTTTATCTTTTTCATCCTTTTCGTAAAGAAGCTGGAAGAGCTCAGCCTTTTTGCTAAAACCGTTCCATTTTACAAATATGGTGCACATTATTACACAAAGGTTTGTTATTTCTGCGTTAGATATCCCTTCTACCTCAGATCATTAGTCTATAATTAATAAAACCCGTAGGTATGTAATATGATCAGAACATGGTGCATCATGCCTCCCAAAAGGGTTAACACCTTTACAGTTCCAAGACCCCGCAATTTCACGCTTCACAGTAAAAATATTATAGAAAAAAAGGTCTATAGGTAAGGAAAGAATATAAGGTACAGAGGCCCCTCAGCTGATCAGTGCGCCTCCGTACCTCGAAATACCAACACCGTGAGTCGAATAGGAAAAGCCTCGGTTCCGAAGGTGATCTTAGTCCCTCCTACTTTGTTATTGTATTCCAGATCGCCAAATAGAGGCTGCATTTCAGGTTTCAGCATCATGAGTCGATTAAAATACCAATTGGACTCAATGGCTCCAAAGCTGATCACTGCCCACTGATATTGAATTCTTGATATGGCAAAGAAAGCCATTTTCAAATTGGAGATCCGTCAGAGTTTTTTGCCATAAAATTGGTACAATTTTACACAATTTCTTTGCCTTCATAATGCTCGAATTTCAAAACAGCGTAACATAATAAATAATACGGTACTATACCATCCAGCGTGGATGAAACTTTTTTCTTTTGATTTTGACAGGTTCCCTTTCAATGAAACGATGAGTTCGTTATTCATTCTTACCCATTTTTTCAATGTTATCTACCCCGCTGTACAATATTCACCAATATAATCAATTATGTTAATCCTGGTCCATCAATTAGACCGTTTGATTGCTGTTTAATCTACTCTGGACGTAAATGGGTTGCAAAAGCCCTGTTGGTCTAATGACTCGGTTCACTTTATTGAGTCTTCCAGCCCACCGTGTCCCAGATGGGATTACAGCTACAAAATACCCTCGTGGATCTCATCGGCTTTTCATTTCGATAAAATTCTATCGCACTTGCCTCCTCATCCCTTTGATATAGGCTATTATACCTAAATAGTTTTCCGTCAATTGTTCTACTGGGCTATGAAATTAAATCCTGATATTCTGTATAAAATAGTTATTATGGCTGTTGATAATTACCTAGCAACGCGGCATAGATTTTGGCCGTAATTATCGAGCTCTTCTATAGTGTGAAAAACGTTTGATAAAATGTCTAACAAGTTGGTTATGGGCCTCACCTCCTCCGCATTCATAACATAACTACATAATAACGAAATCCTGTAATAATAAATCGTTATGGAGAATTATAAAATGTACTCAAGATCCGATAAAATAGGTTTTGTGTAATTACCGTGGTTAATATCCCAGAGAGGCTTCCTACCAAATTTCAAATTCCTAGGTGAAACACACACTGATCACAAAGCTGATCAGAATAGAGCCCAAGGAAACTCATTTTAATTTAACAATTTTTGGAGCCATTGCAATAACTCATTTTTAGGACGTCCCTCTGAAGCTGTCTTATAGCCAAGGCTTCGTTAATAAGAGGGATGTCTTTTGGAATTAATCCAGGGGGTAGTATATTATATAGTATATATATATGATATAGGGAATCACCCAAGCACGTGAAAAAAAAAAAAAAAAAAAAAAAAAAAAAAAAAAAAAACCGCATACAAATCAGTTTCAGATCATTCTAAGACCGAATCCGAAAAAAACCATAGGTATATGTCTGTGTGTGTGTGTCACACACATTTTGTCAACGCTGTCCATACCTCAATTCTCAACCGATTTTCGAGATTATTTCTTTGTTCGGTCCCAATTTTAGTCTAGTTGAGCAAACAAACTCGGAAATTTTGAATTTCAAGATGGAGGAGGGGGAATGGAGGGGTTAAGTCGAAAAAACGAGGTTTTTTTCGACAAATTTTGTCGTTGCTACTTAGATTATAATTCTCAACCGATTTTCGTGATTCTATTTTGTTCAATTCCAATTTCAGTCTAATTGTACAAAAACCAAGGAAATTTCGGATTTACTGTCGAGGTGGGGGGTGGAGGGGATAATTACCGATTTTCGTTATTCTAATTTTGTTCCATTATGAATTCGATATAGTTTTTGAAAGTTCGTCAGGATTTTCAAATTTCATTATGAGAGGGGGTGAATGGAGGGGGTAATATTGATAAACCATGGTGTTTCCACTGTACTTGTCCTATTTTCAGGTTTTTTTTCAACTTTGAATTAGGTCAAGTTATGGAAAATCTAACAGGAGTTTCAAATTTCATTGTGAAAGGGGGTGAATGGAGGGGTTTATACTGATAAATCATGATGTTTTAACTGTTCTCGTCCGATTTTCATGATTTTTTTTTTTGTTCAACTTTGACTTTTGTCTAGTTTTGGAATATGTAACAGGAGTTTTAAATTTCATGATGAAAGGCGGTGACTGCAGGAGGTAATAAAGATAAATCGTGATATTTTCATTATATTCACCAGACTTTCTGTGACTGTATTTATTGTGTATTCGATCCAAATTTTAGTCCAGTTATGCAAACACCTGGAAATTCCAAATTTACCTTCAGTGAAGGGGTGAAATGGTATGAGGGAAGGGGGGGGGGGGATTCCGAGAAATCTTGATACTTCTGTTTTTTTCTCTTGCTTTAATTCTCACCAAAATTACATACAATCCATTCAAAAGGGATATTCACATTGTGATAACAGTTGATTTATGTTGTATTTAAATTATTTAAAATGCAACGAACATCCATAAACCGGCATTTGGTAAGTTGGGAAGAATGTTTGCACGTGGGGTCAAAACTGTCCCCACTGTTTTGTCTTTCCTATAAAAATATATGTTAAATATATACCTATGTTACAATATACGTTATATGTTATAAATTTAAAGTGCTAAATTTTTGGAGCATTGTCATAAAAATTAATTAGGCTGCATTTATTTAATATATTTTCATACAAAATAAATTATTTTATTACAATAATTGATCAGTTATCTTCAAAAATTCGTAAAAACAGTAATTTTTGTGGTTTTATGTAGCAAAACCCCAATTTCACCGGTACAGGCTCAAAAGACATGACGGAAATCTTCACATCGCTCGCATTGTGATGTTTTAGGGATGATAAAACTCGCTAAAGCATGCTCAATTCTAAAAAAAAACAAAAATAAAAATGCAAACCATTAATAACTATGCCTATCATGCCTTCTACTATCATGAAACTCCCCATGATGTTTTTCAAAATAGGAAATGTGAGAGTGCATGACCGTGATCAAACGGGAACCGAAGGAATTAGGTATTAAGCTTATTACAGAAAATCAAGAACGGATAGTTTGGGGAGAGATCGATCGTAAATATCGATTTAAGGCGATTTGAAGTATCGATATATCGAAATTAAAGTCGACGTACGACGACTTTGTTTTGGGCACACGTTCAAAATTCAGTTCGATCACCGAACGGACTTACGGTTTCGGAACCAATTGAGCGCAGATCGTTGTTCGGGATTGTTTCCAATTAAGGCTGCGGGTCCTGGAATGTTAGAATGATATGTTCGATATGAACAGATCGGTGAAAGAGGAAAAACTTTTAGGAGTGTCATTTTAGCCTTATAGTTTTAGCATGATCATGTAGACTGTTGGAATTTATAATAATAACAATATTATAATAGTAGGTATTATGTAGTATATAATATTCATGTTGGATAGAGAGATATCAATGAGGCTCAGGGGATAGTTCACGATGCGAATGGCTCTTGGAATGTAGTACGATGAAATTTATGAAAGAACGTTTTGAGTCTGACACAAATTGTTCTTGAAAATTTTATTTCGTGTCCAAAATAGACGAGCTGTAATGAACTTGTTGTTGCACTAACGCATTACGCACACAACACCTGAAAATCGTTGTTGAAACTGTAGGTAGTGGCGAATATTCAGAGATTTACGTCTACTCCATGGACTTCATGTCTCATAGTTTGGGAGCCTCAAAATGAGATAGTTCTCAGGTGGGTCCCACTACGTGATTGTCTGGAGGGCAACTGTAGCCGACGCTAAAGCCAGGCAAACCGCAAATAGGACCTTTTAGACCCTTTCCTTGATTACGATGCCTCCATGAAACACTTCAGTAGAATCAGCGTGTTGTACAACAGATCTGACTGCCCCCTCCCCTCCCCCAGTTACTACACTATTTTATAGGGGAATCCGTCATCCAAGATGTGGACTAGTCGTCTGTTTGGATGAGTTGAATGAGAGATCATACACGATACGGGTGAAAATTTCCGTTAGTTTAGTTTTTGGAATTGTGAAGTAGTGGATAGTTAATCATTTGGGTTCCGAACCTGCACAGTTTGACTAGAATGTGCGCCCAATCAGTGAGTAAATTGAGCTGTTTGCGTTTGCAAGATCACTGAGTATATGGCGAACTTCGCCCGCCTTACCAATCATGAATCCATGATAACTAGAGACCTAATACTAACGGAACGGGAAGGACTACGTCAGGACTGAAAGTTATTAGAAAGTCTTAGTGGCCAATAGGAAAAAACGTATCGTCTAGAACGTATCTCCTAATTTATTGGGGATGCGTTATCGCTGTAACGTCGATATTTGCCGTAAATAACCATCATTCGTAATTTTTCTGCTAATGTACGAATGGACTAATTGTACGAATGGATAAAATAATAATAATCGTATTGACAAATATAATTGCATATTGATTAACAGACACTGTGACTTTGGTTGTCGTTTCATATCATTTCTCTTTCTTCCTCGTCTCGTTTCAACTCACGATTGTTTGAGGCTACTCGGCTATTCGTGAGGAGAAATAAGTATTTACTAAATCTTCAAGGGGGCGCCGGATGGTATATATGTTACTAAATCTTCAAGGGGGCGCCGGATGGTATATATACGGTTTTTTTTTTCAAATAAAGGTGAACGGTTTTCTCGGTCAATAGTTGACCGATTTTGAGATTCTTGCGGCAATCTACTGGTATTGAAATTCCCCGTCTGTGTTGGACCTAGAGGTTTCGAAAATATTACAAACGCTGCAAAACGTTCTGGCCAATCATTTTTCGTTTTTTTTTCGTCTGTGACTCGAAATTAGCGGATTCCCTTGAGCTGTCAGTTGTTGGCTGAGAAAAGTTTCCTCAGAATATTATTGTACACGAGGGGGTTTCGAGGTAGCCAAACCCATTTTTATTGTTTGGAATCGTAATGGTTTATTATTTTCAATAATTTTATTGAGTCTTTGTTAACCAACTGTCAAGCGGTCGTTTTTCATATAATTTCTGGCTGAAAAATTTTCTGGTAATAAAAATGAATATAAATAAAATAAAATAACACCCACTGAATTTTTTTTGAGAAAAGTTTATTGGTTTATTATTTTCAATGATTTTTTTTTTTTTGGTTTACGTTTCAAGATGCATATAATCCGAAAATCAAATTAAAAAATCCGTCCGCCGTCCGCGGCTTTTCTCCAAAAATACTGTACCAAACTATATGAAACTTGTGTTTAAAATCACATTTGGGGTGGATGTTCCTAGAAGCTTGGCATCAAATTTTATCAACCCTAATGGGTTGTATTAAAGGGCAAAACATTAAAAAATCGAGATCTCGAGAACTTTTAAAGTAACAGTTATAATTTTTTGCTTGTCAATGATAAATTTAATCCCAAAGAATCGATTAAAACCACCCGCAACGCTGTACGTTGAATTTGCTTTTCCTAAGGGCTTGAACATCGAAAAACCCCTTCGAATTTCTAAACGCGAGGAGATAGAGAAATCCCGCGCTGCTAGCGGATCTATTGAAAAGACGATCAAGCTCGAAATTCCATCAAAACTCGCTAGATAGTAATACTGGAATACATAAAAATTGCCTTGTAAATATCAGCTGATATATATTGCCAATATTGGAATTATCAGGTGATATAGTTTCAATGGATTTATTATAACGTTGCGAAATCGAGTTTATTAACCATTGTGAAGTATTGGTACCTAAATGCTATAAATGCTAAATTTCATCTCTTAAATAGCTCCCAAGTCTAGCTATAGGTAGCTGAAGCATTTTTTTTTTTTTTTTTTTTTTTTTTTTTTTTCACTTTTGAGAGATTTAAAAGTTGTGGTTTCCACTAAAATCAAACGGCTGTTGTTTTTTCACAGTGGTAAGTAAAATTTCCACTCGCATTTAACGTTTTAGACCATTCTTAACAACTTTCGTTCCGTGTCTTTCTCTCTCCATCTCGGTTTCTGTATCTGTGTGCGTATGTCCGCAAATCTTTATAACAAGCTTAATTTCTAGAATGTTAAACCGGTTCTTTTGAAATGTGCGGGTTAGGGTGGAGATGGTCCCCTATGAGCTTCGTTGTTCCCAAATCAATACTTCACTTGGTGCTTGCGCGAACGTTAAGTCCATCAACCATCATTTTCTCACGCCCCCGTTGTCCGATCTCGCTCAAACTTGGAGGATAGTTGAAAGAGATTAATATGAGCATTCCCTCACAATTTCAACATGATCCTATGGTTAGTCGTCATAGCGTTTGCGCAAATATGTATTCCTTTTTAAAAGAGCATAATTTCAACAGTTTTCATCTGATTGTAATGAAATTTTCAGAAAATGTGCGGGTTAGGCTGTGAATGGTTCACTATTAATTCCATACTTCTCAAAACATTAGTCCGTTTAGTGCATGCGCGAAACGGAAATTCTTTCAAGCATCTTTTTTTACGCCCTTGTCGTCCAATCCCACTCAAATTGGTGCATAGTTAGGGACCATGGTTTGTTTATCCCCTGTAAATTTCAACATTATTACATCAATATTTGCTCCTGCGCATGCACGAAAGTGTACTCCGAGAAAAAGGTCTGGTTTTTATCTGATTTTGATTAAATTCTGGGAATTTGTGGGGTAGGCTGTAGATTGTACCCTACCAATTTAATTTTTCTCAAATCATTGCTCCAGTCTGCGCATGCTCTAACGTAAATTACTTTTAGCATCCTTTTCCTGTTTTTTAAAACATCTTTACTGTGAAGCGTAAAATTGCGGGGTCTTGGAACTGTAAAAGTGTAGGTACACCCTTCTCGGAGGCACGATGCGCCATGTTCTGATCATATATTACATACGGGGTTTAATAATTACAGACCAATGGGCTGCGTAGAAGGGTTATATATCACAGAAATAATAAACCATTGTGTAATAATTTGCAGAGTATTTTGAATTTGGAGGGAGTTTTGAGCCGTTTTCTGGATCGGACAGAGCCGCACGTCGGCCGCTAGATATTACTGCATTCGAATCACTCACCTTTCTTGCTCTTTTGGTTAGAAAGGCGCCAGTCGGTCTGCTTCAGGAGACCTTACGGCGCCCTATTAATACTAAAAACATCAGCATAAATGATGCAGCGCTTAAAGGAAGAAGGAACAAAGGAAAAATTAATGACGTGAATCGAATTCATTTGGAACAAGAAACATGGGGAGGGGTCATAACCTCGACCGGAATCTTCCGAAACTTGAAAACTTATCCAGCTAAAGAAATTACTTTCGTTTGCAACTCTGTTAATTACTTTTTTATGCTCCTTCAAAACACTTGAAACCACTTAGCCTTCTCGCGCCACTTAGTCCCGAAAATCGTTTGAGCTTTGAAGTCTTTTACATTTTTGTAACCTTTCGATGGTAAGGCAAAGGACTTTTCACTATTGTTTGTCTCCAATAAATTTCAACTCCATCGTATTAAAAACAGTGCCTAGTGAAAACACAAAAACAGTTACCTAATCAAATAGTTAAATCAAATCAAATAGTTAACCTCGGAACTAGACAAACAATCGGGACCGGGGGAGCATTATCGAGTCCACAAGGAACATGGCCTAATGAAATCGAAAATAAAAACTCTCAATAGCTATAGTGTTCGATTGTATCACACGAGGTTTCAAGAAGTTAAGATTATAGAACACTTCCATCGGCTGTCAGAGCGCATCAGCTGAACGTATTGAAGGCCTGAGATGCGAAACGCATCGAGATACGTCACAGCGTTACCATAGTGGGCTACGTTTCCGGCCAAGGAATAAGGAGCGGTTTTGAATGTGACGTCGATTTTATGTCACTAAAATTCTCTATTGTCATGCGTTACGTGAACAATAAACAATTTAGGTCAATAGGACGGTATAAGGTAAATAGAGAAAGGGAACCGAAACGGACATGATACAGATGGCAAGATTCATAATCTGGAGTCGGTGCGGACTCAATTCATGGGACCCGATGCGGCATCACCTTTTTTCGGCCAAAAGATCTCCGTAAAAACGTATTCTAAGTCAAAAAAAGGCCAAGTCGATGAATTTGGATAAATTAATTTGGATTTCGTTCTTTGTCTTTAGTGAATTACAAAACATATCTACAGTATGTCATATCAAATGGGAACAGTGGTTTTTGCATTCAATTTATAAAATATAATTGAATAAATTTAAAACAAGTAGATCAGTGCTCACGAAGTGAGTCACATTATAGCGCATTTTTCGTAAGGAGCTTCCTGCAATGAATAGGAGGAAAAAAGTCTTAGGAGCTCGCTCAGCTGATCGATGACCTCTCATGTGTCTTCAGTATTCTGCCTTGAGCCTCCCTCTCAAATTTCAGCTTGCTTGCGTTGAATAGAAGACAAAATGGCTTTGGAGCTCAATCAGCTGATCAATGACCTCTCAATCGCCTTCAGCATTCTCCCTTCTGCCTCCCTGTTATAACTCCATTCATTATGCAATTGTTAGTCTAGCAACGAGATGCTAGACATGTGTTCCAAGTTTTGATAATTATTGTTTTTCAGGAATTTGTGGATGCTAATTGAATAATAAGCATAACATCTTATCAATTTCGCCTACGGTTTATTCGTAATTGAAGACACATTAATTGGCGACGAGGATGGGATACGCATATCTACGTATATAAGCTTCATAATACCGCACTATTTCGCACAACCGTACGTGAAATACTCCGAATTTCAAGATGCCACGACCTAAGCGACAAGAGAGTCCCGAAGAAGGGCCTTCTGAACTTCAGCGCTCAGATACGCTTGCTACACTTGCTCTGAACATAGATAAGTTGGTCTCAGCTCTTGCAAACAGCTCCCTTGTTCAACCTCAACCTACCACTGCTCATGGCAACACCTCACTTCAATTCGAACATTTCGATGAGAATACGGAGCCGTTTACGAGTTATCAAGACAGGATAACGAACTTTTTTGTACTTCGCGGAATATCAGACTCCACAACTCGCGCGAGAATATTGCTCAATTCTATTGGAAGCAAGTACTATCAACTTGTAAACACACTATCCGCACCAGAAACGCCTACTTCTAAGACATATGAAGAGATTACTGATCTTCTAGAGAAGCACCTATGCCCCAAGCCGAACCCAGTAGTTGCACAGCACAGATTTTTATCGACATTCCAACTTGAAAACGAAACCGTGTCTAAATTTGCAATTAAATTACGCACGTTCACTGCTACTTGTGAATTCAAATGCTTGGATCCAAATTGTGCCAAATCCACAGCAGACACATTCCTCCGAGCTCAATTCATAAGAGGCCTCAGAGATAGCACGATTCGAGAAAAACTGCTCCTTGTTCCTGCGCAAGACCTTAGTTTTGATACTGCTCTTGAAATGGCTATAGCCCTTGAGACGTCGAAATCCGACAACAGAGAGATTTCATCGCCTAGCACCTCTTCGGGAACAACAATTAACAAGATTTCACGAACAAAGTATGCTCAAAATTATTCTCAACACCACGACAAAGGAAATAATTCCTATCCCTTCGTTCAATGGAAATCCAGAGCAAATCTGGCTGAGCTTGGAATTGAGGGATTATGCCTGAGGTGCGGTAGAAATAATCATAGAACATCGACGTGCAGAATTGATCCATCGAAACTAAAATGTGGGGAGTGTTCAAAACCAGGACACGTGAGTAAAGTTTGCATTCTATCTCTGACAAAAATCAAAAGTAGGAAAGGAGTACACGAAATTAATAATGATGAACCAGACCCAATAATAAATGTCCTAGATATTTATGAAATGAAAGACTCTACTAAATCATTCAAAACCAGCAAAGATTCAGATCGATTTTATGCGACAGTTAAAATTGGGGGAAATTACCAAAAATTTGAAGTAGATTCGGGAGCAGGAATCACAATCCTACCAAAGGCTTGTTTCGAAAAATTCGGTATGAACGATAAAATAAGAACTACCAACGTTCAACTTCGATCGTACACACAACAAATATTCAAACCGATCGGAAAAGCTACAGTACCAATACAATTTAATGGAATATCGACCTCTGATGAACTGTATATTATTCAGGAGAACTTGACACCACTACTTGGACGCTCTTGGATTAGAAAGCTCAAGATTAACCTTGAAAACCTTGATAACCGAAACACACATGACACTATACATTCAGTGACACCCTCATCCACTGGAATCGAGAACATTCTTGCTAAATTCCAGGAAATTTTCGAACCAAAAGTTGGATGCATACCTAACGTCACTTGTTCACTGAAACTTAGGGAAAATGCAAAGCCTCGATTCCTCAAGCACCGAACCATCCCGTTTGCACTTAGAGATAAAGTAGAAGAAGAGTTGAACTCCCTAGAGCAGCAGGGTATCATTACTAAAGTGGATACATCCGACTGGGGATCTCCTCTTGTTGTGATTCCAAAACCGGATGGGAAAGTGAGGATTTGTGTAGACTATAAGCCAACATTAAATCCACAACTCGAAGATTCTCACTACCCCATACCTAACATCGAAGAGGCTCTTCACAACTTGCGTGGTGCTAAATATTTTTGCAGTTTGGACTTACATAAGGCATACCTACATGTAGCTGTTTCACCTGAAAGCCAAATATTACAAACGATGTCCACTCACCGAGGAACCTATCGAGTGAACAGATTAAGCTTTGGGGTAAAAACAGCTCCAGGAGAATTTCATCGGATCTTGGGACAAGTTCTGGCTGGACTAACTGGAGTTATAACTTATTTTGATGATTTTCTGGTCTTTGGAGCAACCCTAGAACAATGCAAAGCTAATCTGATTAATTGCCTTGAGCGCCTTAGGACTTTCAACCTTCATGTGAACAAGAAAAAGTGTAAATTTTTTGAACCAAGAATCGAATACCTTGGATTTGTCATAAGCAAACAGGGAATTGAAAAAAACACGTCTAAAATAGCTGCAATAGTGGACACCGCTTCCCCTAAGAACGTTGACGAGGCAAGACATTTTCTAGGCTTAATAGCCTACTACTCAAAATTTATTCCGAATGTGTCCACAATAACAGCCCCAATACGAGAACTATTAACGAAGAATGTAAAATTCAACTGGTCTAAAGAATGTGAACATGCCTTCATAAAACTCAAAGAGGAAATTTCAAGTGATCGAGTCCTCACACCATTTGATCCAAACCTCCCAATCTCAGTAGCTTGTGATGCAAGTCCTGTAGGAATTGCTGGGGTCCTATCCCATGTAGTCAATGAAGAAGAAAAACCTGTTGCCTTTATATCCCGGTCCTTAACGATGTCAGAGCGAAATTACTCCCAGTTGGATCGAGAAGCCCTCAGTATCTATTGGACATTGAAAAAGTTCTTAATATATCTCTATGGAAGACCGTTCTCACTAATAACTGACAACAAACCTTTATCCAGAATATTCAACGAAGACTCAAGCCTCCCAGAAATGACATCAGCCCGGTTACTGAGGTATGGAGAATTCATTGGAGCATTCAATTATAAAATCGAACATAGGAAGTCTGAGCTACATAAAAACGTAGACTACTTGTCACGGGCTCCTCTAATCAGACACATTACAGAACCAAATGACATAGATGAACTCTACATTCAGACAACGAATCAAATCATAGATACAGATTCAAAAACTGAGTTCAGGATTGCTGAAGAGACTGCTACCGACCGCGAGTTGGCAAACCTCAAAAACGACCTACTGACGGGGAAGTTATACAACACTGAATATACGTTGCAAGACGGCGTGATCTTCCGAGGGAATCGTGTTGTCGTACCGCAAGTCATGAGAGATACCGTTCTAAAAGAACTCCACAAGACACACGTAGGGATTACAAAGATGAAGCAGCTCGCACGCCGCTACTGCTACTGGCATAACATTGACCGAGATATAGAGCATACAGTACGCGCATGCTCTCAATGCTGTGAAATCCATAAGAGTCCAGCAAAGCAGCCACTCCATCACTGGGATGAACCGAAGCACAACTTTCAAAGAGTGCACTTGGACTATGCTGGCGTCTTTCAAGGACATCATTTCTTCATACTTGTCGATGCCAAGTCAAAGTGGCCGGAGGTGATTTCCCAAACACAGGCTCCCACATCAGCTTCAACAATCAACATTCTCAAGAGCATTTTCTCGCGACATGGATTCCCCGAACTTTTGGTATCCGACAATGCCTCCATCTTCAAAAGCGACGAATTTACAGAGTTCTGCCAATCATGTGGGATAACCCAACTTTTCATAGCACCAGGGCACCCAGCTACTAATGGATTGGCCGAAAGACATGTACAAACCTTCAAGGATAAGCTGAAGGCTATGGTTGGAGATAAAAGGCCTATGCAAGAAAAACTGTTTGAAATTCTTTTACGTTTCAGGGCCACCCCATTAGCATGCGGGAAATCTCCGTCCGAATTGTACCTAGGAAGACAGCTCAGAATCGAACTGGACTTCCTCAAGCCAGCACCTTCTCTCACGAATAACACATTACAACCAGAAGTGAAGAAATTAAGCGTGGGAGACAGAGTGCATGCAAGAGTTTATCAATCACGAGTAATGTGGAAACCAGGGACAGTCCACAAAGTCTTGGGAAGACTTCACTATTTAATTAATCTAGACGAAGGATACATAATAAAGCGTCACAAAGACCAACTAAGGAACTCCGAAGTTGAGAAATCCGTACACTCGAACGCCACTCCAGATTCCAAAGGGATACCAAGAACAGACGATATCTGCCCTCCTCAACAAGACGAAATCAAGGCCTCCGAAGAACCTGGATCGCCGGAAACTCCACGAAATCAAGACCGACTGTCCGATTTCCGTAGATCTTTGAGGATCAGAAGACAACCAGATCGGTTTTCCAGTTGAAGACTTGAGTTTCTAATCAAAGTTTCTGTTCCTAATTCAATTATTAAGCGTGGGAGAACTGTTATAACTCCACATGTGTTCCGAGTTTTGATTATTATTGTTTTTCAGGATTCTTGTAGATGCTAATTGAATAATAAGCATAACATCTTATCAATTTCGCCTACGGTTTATTCGTAATCGAAGACACGTTACTCCCTCTCTAATTTCAGCTTCCTGCGTCGAATACGAGACAAAATGGTTTGGAGTTCACTCCGCTGATCATTGATCATGAGGTTATGATGAGAGGTCATGCGTCAGCGGCCCCTGATACACCGTTGTTCTCGCCATGTTATAGATTAACATCTATACTAAGTTTCATCAAAATCGGACGTCGGGAAGTGGCATGTAAAACAATTTTAAGAGGACATACATACATACATCAACGGGCTAATTAAACACAATAGCTCATTTTCCCTTGTTTGGAAGAAAATGCGCTAAAAATAAGATAAATAAACAACCTAAATTATATAGAATTATAGGAATACAGAGGTCATTTTGTGTTTGTGGAAATTTATAGATCGAACAGGTGGACGTAGTTTAGTTACACATCCCGATGAATAACTTTGATGAACAACATGACCAGTAAATACCAGCACGTTACTTTGGATAAAGATTTTCCCCCGTCGCATAGAAACGCTAGTGTTTAGTTGTAACAAAATCTTAACGATCGTACGATTAATTCTCCCTTTCCACAGAAAGTTAAACGACGATTGGAACCCCTCTAATTCACCCCTTTAATGAAATCTGCTAAAGTGAAAAGCTAGAAGTGTTAAAAATACGGATGAATGCTAATCAAGCTTTTCCAATCAAGGGAAAAAAAGTTACGCTGAACTGCTGAGAGCAGCGGTCGTAAAAAAAAAGTCCGATTGGTGCCGTCGAGTTGATTCTTTATTCACAAAAGGGTTCTGAAACTTGGCTCTATGCCAAAGTTTGAAAGGGATTTCATGCATATTCGAGGAATAATGAGGGACAAGGTAACCAACTTGCAGACCGCATAGCCGGAGTCAAGGAGTTACCCACCAAAAGGCCTTCTGTATTAACTAGGGCTTAACTCTATCCACCTGGTAAGTTGATTGTTCCCGCACTAACTCACCCTTCTGCTCTCTGTTGATATTGCTGAATCAACCACGACCTGGTTCCACAATGTGGAAGACCATATACTACCGTACCTAAGGACGGAGGTCTGTCAACAGCTCTTTATTTGACCTTCAGATCCAAACATTGTGCTTATTGCCGTTTCAGTTCATGTCCATCCATCAGCTGGGGAAATGAATAGGAATGAATCTTCATCTTCCACGAATATAACACAATTATTTAACTCAGTCAGAATTATTAGATATTTTAAAAAAGATGGAATTTATACTCACTACATAGTACCTATAAAGACTAAGGATATTTTCATACCTATCTCAAATTGAAAAGTGAATTTCTCATAAATATTGATAAAAGGGTGCAATGATTTTTGTTCTCTGCAACTATTTCTCGACGCAGTCCCATTTAAATATCTTATGACTAGCTGCAACTTATTCTTCTTACTATATATATGGTGTCCCTGAAAACGTTTCCCCCTGCTAGAATCGTTAATAATGGGTCAAAAAAAAATTTTTTTTTTTCAATTAATGTTTTTTGTAAGGATTTCGAAAATGACAAAAATTCGCATTACGCACGTGCACAACTGACATCAATTTCGACTAGAATTGCACTTTTCTAACAGATTCCACAAAGCGCAAAGCGTACTAAAATGTAGGTTTTTGACGTATATATATATTTAAATCATTTATTGAAAATGACCCTAGGAGAGCTTGAATATAATCATAAAATTAGAAAAGATAACAGAAAAAATGTCACAAAACTATTTTTATATTTCGGCTTTTTGCCTTTCCAAACTAACAAAGAAATTGATTAATTGCAGGGAATTGGTTTACAGCGTTGAAAAGGAATTTCGGTACTTTGGATTTAGTTTCATCGTTGTATGTTGAGGCCTGGAGGGTCGTAAGCACCCAAAACGTTGCTATGTGCTTTTTCTGATTCGTGAAGCAGTCTATTGTTTTCGTGGGGTCTCATTTTTTTTCAAGATTTTTATGCCGAAACAGTCATCAAACAAATGGGTTGTGGCATGTCGGCTTACAGGTAGGTCTTCATTAACACTCACCACAGACGCTCGATGATTGTTGACCCTCAAGTTGAGTTGGGTTCCGGCCTTCCCTACGTAAAATGCAGGGCACTCTTTACAAATCAACTCATACACACACATTGGTGTCTGGCAATCTGCTGACCCTTTGCATGTGTATGAGTTGGGATTGTTGGGCGATCTGAAAATTTCCTCCTCATTGACCAAAGGGTAAACCTTGCAACGGCGCTTTTTGCATGGGTGATATATATATATATATATATATATATATATATATATATATATCATTTGCGTTTATCATTTATTGATATTGCAGCACTAACTTGGGAAAATACAAAAAATTTACCAGAATCGCACTTTTCTATCACATTTCCACAAAGCACAAAGCGTACTAAAATGTAGGTTTTATAGGCAAATGGAGAAGAATTTTGTAAACGAATTTTCCTGTGATCAAGTCAAAATTACAATTGAATACGCTCCACCATGTGACAAATAATCACCTAAGTTCGTTCAGTGAAACTTGACTTTCGCGTATGACGCTTGACTTTTCACCTACTTATATTTTACCTATCTTTATTCGAAAAGTTGGTTCAGCTTAAGAAAACTGCGTGTTTTGTTTTCTAGTATTAAGTAGGTCCTCCGACCCAAAATCGAGTAAAAGACTCAATTTTTGTTATAATGATACCCATTCTTCATTTGAAGTCATAAATTTTCTCTCGCAATCCTTCTCTCCATTTCGGATTCCCTTGATGAAAGCAAGTTCACGAAGGGTTTCCCATACAAAGCTGAAGGGAAGCAACGGTGAGACCGAGCTTCGGCAGCTGTTATCATCAAAGTCTATTCGAGCTCATTCGAGCGCCACATTATTTGTTGAGGGACCTCCCTTCACCCACCTCTCACTTCGTGCGACTCGAATGAAATTCATATTCCACAGCGCGGTCGTTGAGCCTTTCAAAGTTTGTTAGCACAGTCTAAAACCGACGGGCTCCAAGGGGAACTGCAAAACTGTCCCGACAGTTCTCCGGTTGAAATGCGCCTAATGGTTGGGCTCTCACCCCTACGAGGGCTTCGCAAACATAGTAAAAGTTGAGCGACTCACCATCTCTGACTGAGGAGTAGATGCCGACTTTTCCCGCTACCCTTCCGCCGACCGGCATTTTGCCTTGGTTCTGAAACAGAGGAAATGAACCACGTCAAACTTCATAGTGAATCACATAATCATGATCTCGTCAACTTTAGTTGATAAAATGGAAATGAATTTAATTAAGTAGGTACATGTTGAAATGTTCCAGGCATGCAGCATGATCGTGTGAGCGAAATTCCTCAATTATCGTACGTATTATCTACATTGTTGTTTCGAAATGTGTGTACTTCGAGTGCACTTGAATTGTAAACCATCGATTTTATGGCTGAACACATTCAAATACCAAAATAAAATCTGCTGTTCAAACAAACATTTTCGAAATTCAAAATATTTGCAGTTTCTGTCGATTTTTTAAAACACACATTAATGATTTTTACATTTTTTTCAGGATAATTTTGTGCTTACGTTTTTTGATGTTCTAGTTTTAGTTGAATAAGTATTTTGCGTAATATTCCAAAATAAAATATGAAGTTAACTATAATTTGCCATTTTATGTGATTATTTTAGCACAATTTTTGAAATGTGACTTATTTAATGTGCTCATCCTGAACGAACTCATCCGTTCTTTTGGAATGCTTGATTTTCTGACGAAAGAACGGAAACTTTATCTCAATCCTAAGGAGATTGTGCGATTGGAACGTCTCCACGTCACACATGAGCTACACTTTTTTTCTAGTCCACCTTTTGGCTTTACACCTTAGACGGATCGATTATTGGGAGATCGATTTCACCGCCAGCGGATCGACCAGTGACGAAGTGGGGGAAATTTTTTTTGAAAAGACGTACTTGGGCCACACCTAATCATGTAACACTGTTGTTCCTTCTTCGTTTTATTTTTTTTTTTTTCCTCAGGTGAGTTTTGCTTCTAGATTATATACAACCGTCACGTATATTTTATTCAATCTTAATGCAAGTTTTGTGGCTCTAATTTACCATACCTTCACGGTGCACCCGGTAAATCAATTGACTGGAGGAAGAGAGGGGCCCTTTTTTCTCATTTTGCATAATTCCTGCTGCTAGAACTGTTACCCAATGACCACCTGTTGCCCACATCATCACCTAGTTTGCCCATGACTATTCACTAGCATTCAAAGGACACTGCATTGATGGAAATACCACATACATCAACCAAGTAACTGATGTTCATAATTTATTTGGGTATGTGATGTTTTAGTTATTCATTAGAAATTACAATATAAATTCCCATGTTCGACAATTTAAGATCCCTCAAGATCATGAATGATGATGATGATTATGTTTCATGCAGCATTTCTCAAACCACCTTCATCTGATCTTCATTCTATGAACATTCTTTCTTCATAACAAACAATCGTCATGAACTCTTTACCTCAATAGCTCAAGTTCAACCTTATTATCTTACCTCATTGCAACCTATTATCACCAAGTCTTCCTTCAGTGTGTACCGACTTATCCTGCAATCGATTTCATTGCCATTGTAGGTATGGTACATATGAAGTTCGGATCGCTATTTTCATTATACATTTCTCTTATCCAGATAACATGCTTATTTATTTGTGTTGTTACTTCGTAACCTGCAACTACTCTAGTACCTACATAAATGGAAAAGCGTTAAAATCCAGGAATAAATTAAAAATGTATTAAAACGAATTTCAGCGAAGAAAATTTTAAATTTTATCTCAACATTTTCAGAGCTATCGCTATTGTTTAATTTTCTATGATAATTAGCTACAAGGTTCAAGTACAATGAAACAGGGCAGTTAGACTTCTTTCTGATACACCCAAAAACTCCAAAAACACTGTCGTACATAGAGATTTTCAAATTCCAAAACTCCATGAAGTAACCAAGGCAACTACCGAAACTCTTCTCTTATAAATAACCTGCTAGATTTGAGAATTTACTAGCACTATATGCCTCAATTAACCCAGGTGCCTCAAGAAATAGGAGATTACCAGATATCTTAGAAAAAACTGTCAAGAAAAATTAATATTGTTATTTCTAATTGGTTAAAAACCCTTTTGTAGGGACTATCACGGGACAGTAACGCGTCACTGTACGTATTGCACTTATTACATAAGGTGAAAACCTAGTAAATGAATAAATTTATAGAATATGGAATATTAAAGGTTGAAAACAAATGCTATTAAAACTATGTAAATAATAAATACTATTGTATAAATAATACTGTAGTATGTCACTTTCGATGGTGATGCTCCGAACTGTAGTACTGATTATATTTATATCTACAACTCCTAAGAAAGTCAATGCAATGAAATCTGGCTTTTAGCTTTCTTTTGCTCTGAAATTGCTATTAATCTTAACAATGAAAAAAAAGAAAAAAAAAGAAAGAAAGTGAAACGAAGTTTGAATTGAAAGAGGAGTTATAATGAAATTTCCACCATAAAAATCCAGGTGCTTGATATTTTTTCTTTTCCATCGCCTCGTTGAGAGCCGGATATTTCAAAACTTTCTTTTTGTTTTCTGGGGGCGAAAACTGAGAACTTTTCTTTAAACTAACTCTTGAAGGACTGAGCAGGTTTATTCGTGTTATTTGGTTTTACTGGTACGAATCATGTCGACGCTCTTCTGGTTTTGGGTTTCGGACGTTTTGCCAAATTTTCCAAGCGACTCAACATGCTTTCTTCGAAAAATCTTATGAAACTTTTCTAGAACTGATTAGGACTGTTTAGAAGTTTCCGTAGAGATTTGAAGAGATAAATGCTGTTGTGTGGGTACATCAAATCTACTAGACGTTCAACAGCACGTCCAACCCCCCCCCCCACCCCATCACCAGTGCCATCTAGATCCAATTCTTCTTCAAATTCGACCTCCGCAGCATCATTTTAGGCGTAAATATGATCTGTTTGTCAAGCTAATCTGTATTTTGCTAAAAGGATTGATTTAGGATAGTTTTTTATTTTTGAGATGCGAGCTTGCGAGCATTCAGATCACCGAACTATGAAAATCAGTCTTATCTATTACGTAGGCCTGTTCATTATACGGAGGCTGATTATTATACGGAGGCTGGGGTGGACGCTGTAAATTATTACTCATAGGTTTATTATTTCTGTATTACGTTTCTTCTACGCAGATCACTGATTTATAATAGTTAAACCCCGTTTATATTTATTATCGAAACGGTCCATAACGATAAAAGTTTTCATAAACAAAATTGATCACAGAATTGTGATGTACTAGGATTGCCAAGATTTAAAACGATAAAGACTAACGAAGAGGTTGCAGCCATTAACGACGAGGAATAATTTCATTAGCACGGTCCACTAGAACAAGATCTCCGATTAAAAACAAAAAAAAACAACAACTTTTGATAGGGAAAAAGCGGAATAAATATACATCAACAAATATAATTTATGTATGTGTATATGTATATTAGACTGTGGATTCTTAATCTCAAACCGAAAAGACACAATGAATCGATGCTCAAAGTATATTGAGAATCGAAAACTAAGTCGATTCTAACGACACAAACGAATATTAGTGCACAGAAATTTAATATAAAAGTAAAGTTCTCAGTAATCTAAACAACAACTGTCGGTTTGAATAACAATCTGGAGTAACTAACAAGACTCCGTATTGTAAACAAGAGCGATATGAGGTAAGAGGACAGGCGAGAATCTTACATGTATATATATATTAATATACACGAGTAAAGGCTGACTAGATTAACTAAAACGAAACGTGAATGTGAAAGGTATTTTATCAAGTTTATGTGGAGACCAGAGACCAGCGCAGAAAAGCTATGTAATACAGAAAAATGGCTGCCAAGTTGGGTGTACATAGCATCCTCGTAACCATAACTTGGATGTCTTCAAAATTTCCATAGCGGAACATTAAATCAAGTACAGTAATTCAAGTACCAACAAATTAACAGTAAATCAAGATGTAGCGTAAAACGTCAAAATCAGCCAATTAGGAAACGAGAAAATGATATTTGAAGTAGATAACCTACGTTAGCGCATGCGCAGAATGAAGTGATGATTTGAAAACAATGAAATTCATAACAGACCATCCTCAGCCTAAGCCACACATTAACAGTAAATTTCATCAAAATAGGCTGAAAACATTAGGCTGAAAAATCTCAATTCAAAACATTAGCGCATGCACAACAACTAATGATACGATCGTATTGAAATTTATATGGATCGATCGAATCGTATTCTTCTAACAAACCTCCGAATTTGAGCAAGATTAGACGACTAAAAGACGAGAGAAAATTATGCTTGATGGAATTCACGATTGCACATGCGTATATTGAAGTATTGATTTGGAACCAATGAAACTAATAGAGGACCAACCACTGCCTGATCCACACATTCCCTGAAAATTTCATCAAAATCGGACGAAAACTGTACAAATTAAGATTATTAGAAGGATTTCACATTTACGCATGCGCAGGAGTTACTAATCATACGATCATATTGAAATTGACATGGAATGTTCAAATTGTCTCTTACCAACTTACCTCAAATTTTGAGTGAGATCAGACGACTAGGATGTGATAAAATTATGCTTGAAGGAACCTTATTTTTGCATGCGCAGAGTGAAATATTGATTTGGGATCATGTGTATAGGGGGTAATCTACACCCTAATCCGCAGATTCCTGAAAACTGTATATAATCAGATAGACTGTAGGGGTCAAGCTTGTTAGAAGGGTTTGCAGACGCACGACCGACACACACACACACAGACAGACGAAAGTTGTTCGGAATGGTCCAAAACGTAAAATGCGAGTGGAAATTTTGATTTTGGAGGCAAAAAAATTTTCATCTCCCGAAAGTCAAACAATGCTTCTGCCACCCTAGAAGAATGCAGACTGTAGACTCGAAAGAAATGAAACTTTGTGTAATAATTGGCAGTGTTTTTCAAACAATACTTGATCCCACAAGTTTTGGATGCCATTTGAAAAACTAATCTCATATCGCCGACTCCTGTAGGTATGCAAATCGATTCGGAGTGGTTGTAATCTCCATGCAGCCTCACCCTTAATCCTCCCCTAAGCCCTCGTTAAACCCGACCCACTTGACCCTTTCGAGACCACTTCACGGTCTTCGCTCCTTCATTATTTCGCTCCGTGGGTCAAAATAATCTCGAGCTTAATTGATCCAACATCCAACATTTGTTATTGAACGCTCAACCCAAGATGGGGTATCATAGTGTGCCTGATTTTGCATATATGCAAATCGACAAGCACAATTTATACAAGTGAATATTTATGATGGTGATTGAATGCTTGTAGATTTGGTGAGAAATGAATTAAGTACCTCCATGATTTTTTTGAGGAAGAAAATATGTAACCAAATTAATTCATTCGCTGCCCAAGCATAAATGACAGCAGTTAGGTACTGATGGCTATTTACAAAGTATTTAAAAAAAGCTGCGACTTACTACACTTTTTATTATTTCTGTTTTAGATAACCCTTCTACACAGATCAATGCTATATCATTATTAAGCCTTGAACATAGCACATGTACAAACTCGTGACAATGCGTCTCGCAAAGGGGCGCGCCGAAGTGCCACGACCCCCAAATTTTTCTTTTTTCGTAAATGGTAATAAACAACACCCTTCATCACTTCATCACAAATTTCTATCCCCACCCTGCAGAAGCGTTGCATTGACTGTGTATTAATTTCAAACTATGTTTGCTCATTGCACATAAAGTCCCTTATTACAATGAATTAATGCAGGTAGGTAGTTAAATAGGTGATTAGAAGAAAAATCAGCCTCAGAAATCATCAGCTGGAATGTACTGAACGCTAAAATGAGGTAGTATCGTCATTGTTCTTGTTAGAGAAAGATCTTCCACATGGAAATATTTCTAAAAATGATGCGAATTCCCCCATTTGGAACATTGCCTGCAGTGCGATCGGAATGGCCAACAAACCGATAATTTATTTTTAACCTATAGACGAATCTTTCTTCTCTAGAACAATATTTTACGCAAATAGACACTCACACCCGCGTGTGATCTTACGCACCAGAACTTGAAACATTTCAGATTCTGTTCACTGATGCATGCAACGGATTTAGAAAGTGTTGCCAGTGCAGAGTCAAGGGAAATTTCCGAATGACCCAAATAGTTAATATTAATTCGTTCTTCGAAAATTTGCTAAAATTAACCAAAGTGTTTCATTTCCAATTCTTGGTCTTTCTGTGTTGTAATGTGAGAGGTGGGAACAAGGGTTGTGACAGAAAATGTTTTCTAGATCAAATATTGTGGCTTTTACGATCGCTTTGTATCCTAAAGTAGTTGGAGTTGCTTGGAGTTACAGCAACAAGTAGTTACAGCTACAAATAGTTGAAGCTGGTACAAGCATGAATAGTTGCTCAGGTACAAGCTGTAGCTGTGTAACGTTAATAAATAGTGGGATGGTACGGGTTTATATTGTTAGATGTAAACACACACGTATATGATCACTATTTATCGTTATTTATTGAGTACAAGAATGTACGCAGAGTAAAACCACAAACTTGGTAGACGTGGGGGAGTCGGGAGAGTAAACGTTCGCGGTGGGAACTTGGACTCGACTGACTAGATATTCGTTGTAAATTAATATTTTTCCGAATAGACGGGGACCGGAATATCAGGGCGCGCTGTGTCATTATATCGTAACGTCCCTGTTCAACGTCCGTAACATCATACCATCCTCCAGAAATACCTGTCCTAGGTATATGGTTAAGACGGGAAGGAAATTCCGAGTGGAGAATGATTTCCCTCCTCCGCTGGAAAAATTATTTTACCAATTTTGAATGAATTTCCAAAAATAAGCCAATTGACAAGTTTGTGGTAGAATATTTTAAAATATGCAATAAAAGGTTGAAAGGTTGACCACGTAGTTTGATGTCCACTCAAAAGCTTTGGAAGTCGGATGGATAAATAAAACTAAAGGTCTTTGCAGAAATCGGTTGGCTGTCGAAATGGACTTTTTCGATCCGGTTTGGAATTCATCGATTCCAGTCACGTCATTATTAGGCATAGCTTTCATCTCGTGCAAGAAATCTTCCGTTAATATTGCCAATAGTACGAAATCCTTCTCTCTGCCAAAGAGCTTTTGATGTGTATAGCCAAATAGAATGGCAGATCAGAAATGATATACTGGAGACATTGATTTTCTATCTCCATTCGTAATTAATATCCACTCTTTCACGAGATAAACTTTTACATTGTTTATGACTTCCTCAAATTGGTCGATTAACTGAACTAAAGGTATGAATTTAGTTTTTGATATTCGATCACTGTGGGTAGAGAAATTTAGAGAAGCATTAGTGTATGAACACTGTGGGCCTGTACCGCTTCCCTCTTCCTGTACGCTCCTTTTCTCAGGTGCAATATCGCGCTTTTTATCACTTTCCATAACAAGGTCCCTTCGATCGCGATTGTCCCATTCAGAACCATTGTTATGTGAACTATCACATTGCAAGCTAATGGCCTACCTCCTCCTCTGTGCCTACTCCTCTCTAACGGTACTCATTGACATGTAGTAGCGTGTGAAGACGCTTTTTACACTGCGTGTATACATTTCTTGATGGGTAATTTTTTGCACGGTGTGATGCCAGGCACTTGATGCACAGATCGAGTAACTGAGGGCTGCGCCAACGTTGCACTGTACCCATCCCTAGGAAAACCGGCACTTTCGGGCTCCATGGCGTCTTCCACAGATCGGGCGAGGATGCTGTAGATTTTTCCTCGGAATGCTTGGAGAAGATCGGACACTGCTGTCACCTGATTGAATGTTACGATGAACGAACTTTTTGAAAGTTTGTGGTGAGGGTTCAGAAGTGGATTTTAAATTGTCCAGTGATGTTTTCTTGGTTTTGTGTTCGGCACATCGTATGTTTGATGAACGTGTGAATGGGCTTGGACCTAATATTGGATCTTTTTCATCGTCATACCGCTCAAATGTCTTAATGTCCTACGGTAATATAGTGCGAGTTCACATGGGCTGGAGGCGGGGTCAAATGTCCGTATCCCCTCAGCTAAATGAGCCCATCGTTGTTGATGAACAGCTAGTATAACGTCCGCGGATGTAGCCATCTCCCCCGCTCGTAATCACGATTGAGAGTAACGATTCGCAAAAACTCACAGAGCCGTTTAATTTAGTTGAAATACTCACAAAAGGGGATTGAAATATTCTTAAATAGGTACTCTCTTTGTGGGTTCGTCAAAGTTCAGACACCAGTGTAACGCATTTAAATAAGGGGTTGTTGGTACGGGTATGTGTTGTTATATTTATAGTTATTAAATACTAGGTAGGAGAACATAATATAGGTAAAAGTTGTTACCACCGCGAACTAGGGAGACGTGGGGGAGCCGGGCGAGTAAACGTTCGTGGAGGGAACTTGGACTCGACTCGGATTCCTGAATTTTGATCCCTCTTCAAACACCAGTGTAACGTTAATAAACAATGGGTTGACTGCGGTCTATATTATTAATGATGTAAACACACACGTATATGATCACTATTCATCGTTATTTACTGAGTATGAGTAATGTACAGAGGTACAACCACAAACTTGGGAGACGTGGGGGAGCCGGGAGAATAAACGTTCACGGTGGGGACTTGAACTCGACGTACTAGTTATTGCTCGTAAATTAATATTTTTCAGAACGGACGGTGATCGGGAAATCACGTCGCGCTGGCCCATCACATCACGACTTCGGTGGTCAACGCCCGTAACAGCTGCATCTAGTAACTACTAACTACGAGATATGGAAAAGTAGCAGCCCACGAGATACTACCATTTAGGTGTACTGGGGGTGCTATTGTTGCCAGAAACAGCTACTCAACTATGTAGTTTGTAGCTTTAGATATCTACAAAAATTAGTCACTGCTGCCCAACACTGACCTACATACCTATGCTTCACCAGTCCATCTATAAGTGACAAGAGTTGTAGCTAAATCGATTTCACGAAGTCCGAATTCAGTTGGAATCATATCAGCTGAAACGGTCATAGTTGTTTGTGAGGCAATTTTCACTATGTACCACCAGTTACAGGGTGGTTTTATTATATTCATAGGGCTGATTTATAATAAAGGCAACCAAAAACTACACTATTTTTCCCATAAGTGTTCGAGATCTCGATTTTTGAATATTTCAACTTCTTAGAGTTGAATACAACCCTTTGGGGTTAATAAAAATTGTTGCCGAGCTTGTAGAACCAACTTGACATCAAATATGATTTATAACACACGTTTCATAAGCTTTGGTCTTGTAGATTTGAAGAAATGCTCTGGAAGGCGGACTGCGGCCGAACGGATTTTTTATTTTTTATTATATATATTTTTTTTTCTTTTTTCGATTCTTAGATTTTAGCAGATTTAAACGTAAACCCAAAAATTTTGAGGGGAGAGAGTTAATTTTTTTTTTTTTTTTTTCAATAATTACCACTTATCATACATTTCATTGAAATTGAAAGAGTCATGGCAGTGAAGGTTAAGTGCTTCTTCTTTTCCACCTTGGTTGAAGCAATGACAGACGTTTATCAAAGGTCGAAATAGAATCGATAGGATGTGAAGAATCGATTTGGCTTTGTTCTTGCCCCAGTTTTGTAACTCAAACTTAATCGAAGTTGAGAGGGCTTGATCATAACTTTTCCCAAATTCAACCACGTTCACCCAGCTGATACTATTCTACTCATTTTACTGCCTTGTTGACAATTTTAAATGCACAATTAAAAAGAGTGTCGACTTTCAACAAAGATGAGACCTAAAAAAATTTCCGAAAGCGGCAAACGCTGAATGTATTTCGCGTCCAAACTATAACTTTTACTCAATTCAACATTTTTAGAGAAATTTCTGTCGAATGACTGGGAAAGGAAGCTTTGCCACGGGAGTTTTTGTTACAATATGAGTACCTATGAACTCGAAGGAATAATGTGCGAAAATCCATTGTCTCAGGACGAATAGGTTTTATTGCAGAAATGAATCTTTGACGAATGGCTCATATTGGTCGGTCGATTTTAGTCGCTTTTAGTCGCATCGTTTGTATCCGCCCGAACACACTTTCCATATTTGCTATGTTTGTCCAATGATCTTTTCGCCCAGTAGAGACACCCGTGAGAAACAGTGCACTGAAAACAAAGATTGAACAGTATCATAAAAAACGTTACAAATTATCACACAAAGGTTTATTGTTTCTATATTCGGTAGCCTTTGTACACAAATTATTGGTCTATCATAGCAGAACACACTTAGACCCCTGGTCAGGGCTCAAAATAAAGTTCCGGAATAAAGAAAAGCACCAAAAATAATAACTCGAAATCGTAACTCGAAATTCGTACATTGTTCCGAAGTAGAGCCATCCTGTAAGAGTTTCTCCGTATAACCTCCGTCAAATTTCACTCCACCGCAGTAACGTTCCAGTCTAGAACTTTAATTTTCATTCCAGTCCGGAACGAAATATTTCTTTCCAAAAAAATTTCGTTCTGGCCTGAATATTGTGCTTAAACTATCAGGAAATGCTCTAAAATAATGGTTGGAGTCTCGGACAAAGTATTGTTCTTCAGTGCCGAAAAAATTATTCGTTTCAGAAATAATTACGCCGTATCATGTCATCAGATAATTAATAGTTGAAGGGAAGCCTGTACTCCCTAATAACTAATTTGGAAATTCATGAAATCGCCCTTGGACAGCCATATTTGCGAACTTTTCATGAGAAAAATGTTCGTAAAAAATTTGCATTTATTTATTTACTTTTTTATTATTTTCAGCATTTGACGCAGTTAACCATTTCAAAGATTCCATACAAACTGAATGCTTTTAAGCGGTGTAAAAACAACTTCATCCTGTAGAGCATTTTGAATTGGCCACGCGATATTCAATCTTAAATTGAGCCTATACACCCAGGGCAAATACCCTGATATTTTGCCGTTTCTAGTCAACTATTCTCCAAAAAACTAATTAGTCACGAGTCTACATGAATATGAATGGGACGACACCCCACACGCGGAGAAAACTCGAAAAACCTCATTTTTGACCCATTTTTCATCCATAAAAACCCATGGAGTTACAAACTAGATGTACATTCGTCTATAGCTAACGAATATAGGAAAATAGTAGGCGGAACAGAATCCAAGAGAACGAAATTTTTTCTTTCCAGAGAGGAACGATATTTTGCAGAACTTTAAAATTTCGTTCCTTTTCGGAACATTATTCCAAAAATACCATGTTTTCGTTTTGTTCCAGATCAAAACAGCCTGAAGGGAGGGAACGGAACGATATTTTGAGCCCTGGTGGAGGCTTCACAACAAATTTCAACATCAAGGGCAAACTGTAGAAAACTGAGCTTATTCAGCTGATAAATGCGCCAAAAAATCAAGCTTTCTTAACGAAAGGATGAGTTCTTTGGCCCTTAATTTTTGAGCAAATTAAATTTGCAAAATTTCAAAAAATTTGCTCAAAAAATCTCTAAAAATGACTAAAAACGGCCTTTATATTTTCTCCAATAAAACTCTGAAAGAACAACTGTGACATTTCGTTACTTACCCTCATGATAAAAGTATTGAAAACTGACCTATTTCCTGTAAAGTGATCTAAACTTTTCTAAAAGATATGAAGATGTATTTCCTTATTTCTATAACACTATATTTAATGTTCACAGAGATAAACTTTTTTCACATTTTTCATTATACTGAATACGACACCTCGTTCTAATAACGACTCCAAGGCACATCGAGTTGTGTTTCAAAACCATGAACAGATACAATATTATAGAAAGAAATGTTCGACTCGAAACGAGTCATACTATCAATATTGATTCATAAACCAACATGAATAATATTATTCTCTCCTTACCCACACGTTTAGTAAGACACAACAGTGTAAGGCACACACCTGCAGTTCGTAATTTGATCTGATAATATCGTAAAATACATTCATCCATTGTTCCAAAAGAACTTCCTCTATGGAATAAATGAAATAAAATTACTATTCTATCAGACATTGTATATGTATAATCTGGAATGTAAGGTTCTTGATACAACGATTCATTGACGCCCAATCATGAAAGTACTTACGTTTTTGTATTTGGCGATTTTCGCCGCTTCTGTCGTTGCCAAGTTGTCATCACGTCAACTGATTGTGCCTTGTTGGGTAAGTAGAAGTTTTGAGATGGATATGTCTTATGACAGTGGGTCATTCCAAAATTTGCAAGATCAAAAAAAGTGACGTGATTTGGCGCAATTCCCGTGGTCATAGACATTTGAAATTTGGCATGTAGCCTCCTTAGGGCTTACACTTTAGGCAGAATATAGCTGAGATCAGCTTAGTGGCTCATACAGTTAAGTTGAGTGAGCTAAATTCTCTCCGGTTCACTGTTGAAAGTTGAAATTTTATAGGGAGACTCTCTGTGACATTGAGAGACGATTGAAATTATGGGTTGTCTCCTGATCAGGTGAGTGAGCTAAATTTTATTCTGTTCACCCTTGGAAGTTGAAATTTGATCAGAAGACCTCTTGGAACAACAAAAGACGATTGAAATCATGGGCTTCTCCCTTACTGCGAAAAACAGACATATCCATGATCAGATGTTTTTTCTTGAAAGAGAGAAATCTTATGGGTTTCTCCCATATTATCCAGCAAGACGCTAGCCGACCGCATCGCCGAACTATCGATAAACCATTGCTTAGGTACTTTTCTGGCTGAGTTTAATATTTACTTTTTTGTATTGTAATACTGATGCAAATCCCTTTAATAATTAAATAAACTGCAATCGCATTGCTGAACTTTCAATGAACCATTGCAATGAGACGCACCGAGATTAGCAACAATGTAGCACACCCCGGTCACTCAACCCCGTCTGCTCAAGCTCAATTTAATTTGCATATCCTGGGAGGGTCATGTCTACACTGAAATGTAGTTAGATATCATTAAAACTAGAGTTCTTTTATCTCTCATTTAACTTAAGGTATTGCGGTACGAAATTGACACATGAATTTGTTTTTCAATTGGTTTGTTTTTGTAGCTTAATGATGTTTACATCATGTTGTTAGTGTTCGGATACACATGGATGTGCGAAGAGACACAACTGCGGATCGGTTTGCAGGTTTTACAAGGACGAAAAAATTGGTGTTTGCGAACACCAAGGCAAGAGTTGAACCTGCTGACCAATGTGAGTTATTCGAATATTAGTTTTTTGTAATAAACGTGTTTGTTCTAAGAAACCTGATTTTTCTACATTTTTCGTCCGAGATCATACTTTATTATCCTAACGAAATGCCGAAGGAATGGAGAGTTTTTGTACTTCTTGTATTCGTATTTCTCGTAAACACGAAAAAAAGCTGTTAAAGTGAGCACGGTGAATTCTAACCTTTTTTGCATTGATTTCTCGTAGCGTTTTCGTAAGCGAAGTTAAAGTGACTCTAGTAATTAGTCCTGTTTAAATCAAGGAGTAGACAATTTTCAAAATATAAAGTGAAATAAGAAACAACGATCATTTACCTCTACATCATACAAAACAGATTCAGCCATTAAGAACACAAATCTTTAAAACATCTAAAATAAATCTTGAAAGCTAATACTTGTTTTGGAACAAAATCTTGATATGAAAATGGTGAAATTGTCGCTTAAACCGCCGAAAGCACGAACAAAATGCCGCTAATAACCTTCCTGGTTGAGGTGCGGGGGAAAATCACGAACAAATGACAAATACAAAGTTAAACCAACAACAAAAGACTGCGTTAAAACGTCAAAAGCATGAGCAAAAGCCGCTAATGACAACTCTGTTTGAGGTGCGGGGAAAAAACACTAACAAAAGACGAACCCAAGAGACAGCACGAAAGCGGTAAAAGTCAGGCAATTTTGTCGGATAAGTCCTTACTCACCTGTGTGTGTGTGTGTCCATACCAACTGCGTTGTGGTTGGTAAATTAGGGTTAACATAAAGAAAGGTCATGTTGTCGTCTCCTAATTACGATTCCGAAAAAGCTTACTCTTCCCGTTCTGAAAAACGTTTCCACGTAACGAAAACCTCTTCTCGTTTCGAAGAGGCTATTTTTGTATACGAGAAAATGAATACGAGAAGTACAAAAAGTTCCAGTCATGCAGCATGATCGTATGAGCGAATTTTCATAAACTATCTATCGTATTTTAATATGTTAAATCGTATTAAAATTTGAACAGTTTCAGTAGAACGAAATTGTTGAAAACCAATATTATGGCAAAAAAACTCATTCTAAATTAAATTCGGCTAGTCAAAGGAAATTTAGGATTTACAGATTTTTTCGCAATTTTTATAGATTTGTTAGCAAATATGAATGAAATTTAAGTAGGTACGTTTTTCAGCATAATTTTGAGAAAATTTTCTTTAATGTTCTATTTAATCGTTGAAAACTTAGTATTAACTAAAATTCTGCTAACAAAATATACATTTAAACATTGTTGACCGTTTTCAGCCATTTTTAGTGATTTTTTTAGTACATTATTTGAAATTTGACCAATTTAATGTGCTCAAAATTGTTGGCTAACAAACCCATCCTTTTGTTTGGAATGCTTGATTTTTTGGAGCAAGAACGGTATTTTTATCTCAATCCTAAGGAATGTTATCGTCTGGAATGACACACACACACACACAAACACATAAATATATATATGTATATATAATAGTTTGAAATTGGGGGATCTTGAGGTTCAGTCAGTCGAGATCCCCCAACTTCAAACTATTTTATAGAATACAGTCGACAACAACCTACCAATCTCTATATATATACATACATATATAGTTGACGACGCCGATACGGCGAAATATTCTCTCAATTTCGTAAGTTATATTTATGTGTTTCCTATATTTTCCAACCATCTGTAATACCTCAAAATAATATTACACGCGAGTGTTTTCATCCTTCATCAAAACTATATATATATATATATATGAAAAAGCGCGACCTTCAGGAATCGTTTCAGAATGCCTCAAATCAGATTTCAATGAAGAAATTTTTTATTTTAAAATTCGCTAAATCTCTCTATTGATTAGTTCGATAGAAAACTACAACTAAACAGTTTGCTGGTACCTCTTGAATGCACATAAATAAACTACAAGACGCCCGAAATCGTCATCAGGCGTCATTTGGTTTATTAAACCTTTTACTTGAATATATCTAGGCACATATCTTTAGATCATTATATAAACATATATATAGTGATATGAATTTATTAGGCCGGTGGTACAAATACCAAAGGAATGCGAAGTGTCAAAGAAGGCAAGGACAGCAGCTCCATAATTTACTTACTAACATATATACTTGTGACATTATTTTAGGATGTTGAAGTTGAATACATGAATTTCACCCAAAATGCTCCGCATTGGCAAATAATTGATAGGACTCCTTCCCGTTCTAATTGTATTACCACCTAATCGACTTACCTTTCCTCTGGGCTTCCATAAACAAAAACGCCACCCTAATCCATTATTTTGGTTTATTATCTGCAATAACGAACCCTTGCAATTTACCACGGGTGAAATAGCGTGAAATTTCATAATTGGTTAAATAAGAAACGAAAAAATGATTCTCAATGTAATTACGTTTGTGCAAGCGCGGAATGAACTGATGAGTTGAAAACTATGAAATAGGTGTGGGACCATCTACAACCTAAACCGCGCATTCGCTGACAATTTCATCAAAATCGGATGAAATTTGTAGAAATTAAGGTCATTACAAGCATTTCACATTGGCGCATGAACAGTAGCTATTAATGATACAACCGTGCTGAAATTGGTATGAGGTAATCAAGTCATCGTCTTCCAACTATCATCCAAATTTAAGCAAAATCGTGAAGGAGCATAATGGAATTTACGTTTGCGCATGCGCAAAATAAAGTATTGATATGGCAACAATGAAACTGATAGGGGACCATCTACAACAAAACCCGCGCATTCTCTGACAATTTCATCGAAATCGGATAAAAACAGGGGAAATTAAGGTCGTTACAAGGATTTCACATAGGAGCATGCGCAGTAGCTATTAATGATGCAATCATGTTGAAATAAATATAGGATGATTAAATCGTCATCTACCGACTATCATCAAAATTTGAGCGAGATCGGACGACTAAGGCGTGAGAAAATTATGCTTGGTAGAATTTACGTATGCGCATGCGCAGAGTGAACGATGAAACTGATAGGGGACCGTCTAACCCCTAGCCCGCACATCCGCTGAAAATTGCATCCAAATCGGATGAAAACCGGGGAAAATAAACTAGTTACAAGTATTTTCGGACACACGACAGACACACACACTCACAGACAGACACGGAACCAAAGTTGTTCAGAATGGTCTAAAACGTAAAATGCGAGTGGAAATTTTGATTTTGGAGACCAACAATTTTTTTCTCCCGGAAGTGAAAACAATGCTTCCGCTACCTTTAGGTAGACTCGGAAGCAAAATTAAGTACATAATTTAGGAAAATATCACAATCAATGAAACTTGGGACAGTGGGATTTGTACGTAAGTAGTTAGCACCTAAACGAAAGGAAGTGACAGTGAAAGTGAAGTAGGTAGGTACGTAACTGAATGAAAGGAAAGGCAGAACTACCCTTTTTTAAAATTATACCAGCGATGTTTAAAGATCTAGCTTAGCAATCAAGTTTTTTTTTTTTTTTTTTTAAGTTTGCAAAGTAAAACAAGCGGACTTAGGTGGGTTTTTTTCGTTCTGCACCCTTCAGGACTTGTTTGCGACCCCAATATCAGGGTATTTTCGTAATCTACGTTAAATTTCCTAAAGGAATCCGCCATTCAGGAAGTTTGAGAGGGCCCTCAAGCCACTTTTAATTTTTAGAAGAACCGTTCGTTCAGACTTCAGTTTAAATTTGTTTTAAAGTCGAGAGACATTAGATTAACAAATTTTTTCAACTCTTCCTGGGATACTTCCGAGTTGAGTGAAAACCACCGCTCGATCGTCTGAGTAACAATTTTTTTTTCCCCCTCTCAACAGCAGAGGCAGAAAGACATTTCAAACAGATGTAAACGAGCTTTACCTGCAAAAAAGAAAAATGCCAACGAAATCCCTGCCGCAGGATCACGCAAAATATTACTACTGTAGCTTAATCAGTACAGTTTGATGAACACTTTAAAATTAAACCAGAAGAAGTAAATTACCTTTTTGGAGAAAAGTACAAATAAAGATTGACTAGTTGGCTTGTTCGAAAATAATTCAGAAATGTGCTCTCCCAAAAAACTCGATTTGCTGTAATGATAATAATAATAATAATATATTTTCCACCTCTAGCCGACCCATCCAACTTTGACATGTTCAGAAGGGATAGTAAAAAAGTAAAGTATATACAACCGTTCCAGGTTGGGGCTTTTCGTCCGACTGGCTCGGGCGTCGCGGACGTCATCAGCACTCCTCCAAATGGAGGATCAGAATTCGTTCTGATGATGTCGCTTAGAGCTACTCATGTCTTCGCCTCCTTGAGTGGTGAGAGGTTCGCCGTACAGAAGCGCGAAAATTACTTGGACGCCTGACCCTTAACCTGGGCGGCCACCCATTTAAGTACTCACCTCGCCCGACGTTGCTTAACTTCGCTAATCGCATGAGAAACGGTTCATTGCAACGCCTTACCCGTACGGCCCAGAAGGGATAGGTTGTGACGTTCGCACTACCTACAATGAACGGGTATTTGGTGGAATTCTCGAATGTTTAGTCAAGGTGAGGCGGGCGCGCATCAGTTACCTACTGGCATGTTTGGCGTCGCCATGCAAACTTAACCCCATAGTCAAAAATCTCCTGGGATCAAGAAATGACTACCAAAAGTTGGCCATCTGCTCTCCATTCTACTACCTCCGTTCGCTGAACGTACTCATATATATATTTATGTATATATATATATATATAGTTATATATATTTATAACCTATTATTTATCTACGTGTTATTAATAACCGTGAAGACAAGGACTCGATAAATGTATCGCAGTTTCTCATTGGAAGCCCCTTCAGAAAGGACCAACATCTCAACAAATATCTGGTGCGGAATTCCTTCACCTAAACTACGCCTGCAAATACTTCAACTATAGGTACCTACATATCAAGATGACTATTCATCTCCAAGTTGCCTACAAAAGTGTAACAATAAACATTACAACTTTCAACTGCCTCACGAATTCGTTTGTCTCATTTCTATTGAATATTTGTGAATTCTTTCTATCCCCTCAATTGTAAACGTAATAGTAATCTAAAACGTCACAAGGTTCGTCTTCGATCGACCTAATTATCGTGGTTTACTGTTCTCTGTCTAACTCCTAATGACAAGGCATAGTCCATCGGAGCCAATTTTAAACCTAACTTGTATGAGTTTTGTCACATGAAAGCGTGTTCCACTCTAAAAGTTTAATGCTGCCTGCTACTAAAAATTATTCAAACTGTAATGCGAGTCCCAACTAAGAAACCATAAAAGCTATTTTGTAACACTGATCAATATTCTGCCCTAATCTGTGTGGGTCAGTAAATACTTGCAAACATTTTATTTTGTATATTTCAATATTTTAGTAGGGGTAATGGCAGGAATATCAATCCCAGCATGATAGATGATAGATGATTACTTGACAGAAAATTAACAGTGAAAAAACTATAATAAAGTTGTTGCAACTGTGCATAACTGAGTACGCTAATTTCACGATAGTTTTGAGTTATTCGTCAATAAACTGAGACATTCCATCGAGTGCAATGATCGCCAAAATAGGATAAAAACAATAAACAAAACCCCCTCACCTTTTACTACCACAGTTTATTAACCTAATAGTACGATTTTGATGAGCGTAAGCAGATACAAGTCAATCAATCATCTAAATACGTAAGTACTTGAACCAGATAAAAGTCTGTTTCATCATTCGAAAAATAAAATATTTACGTATCTGACAGTCTCGTAAAATACTTAATTCAATTGTTCAGTACAAATTTCATTTACTTCACAAACAATAAAAAAATACTTTACGAGTTGTTCATCTGAATATTCGACCTGGAAAGTCTTTTGATTTATTGCTTTCTTGACTCTCCATCATGCAAGCAGGAACCTATTTTCATGCGTTTAGTGATTTATGTAGCTTTTGGCGTTGGGGCGGTGGCGTCTCGACTTCACATTTCTTTTTGCATGGTAAGTTAAAACAGCCCCCACAAACTATCCGTAAATTTATCACAGAGCATGCAACCGACAAACTAACACTTTTGTGGCCCCGAATTGCCGTTGCATCAACCTACAACATGTAGGACTAGTGTCCGAATTTCACTTGAATTGCACTTTTTTTTACACATTTTCTCATAGTACAAAGCGTACTAGAATGAAGGTTTTCGATTTGTTCCAAGTTGATGTTGCAAATATCAGTAAATGAAAATCATTATGAGGTTCAGCACGTAAAAATACTCCAATATTATGTATTACATGTGGCAATTAAGTATCTTTAAAAACTCAGCAAGTATTTCACATTTATTGCACTTTTTGAGCGGAATCGCGTACTTTTGGAGCGGAATTGCGCCCGTTTGCGCGTACCTACTTAATTAAAAATCGAGTGATGCTTCATTTCTTCATCAAATTTCACGTAAAATTTAAATCTGCAATAGGAAATGGGGGTTCCTATTAAAATAACGAAGTTGATGCCTATTGTGCACGTTTGTGCACGTGCGCAATGTGCAATTTACTCATTTTTGAGATCCTTTCAAAAAAAAATTATTATAAAAAAAAAAAGTGTTTTGACCGATTATAACAATTTTAGCAGGGGGGGGGGGGGGGGGGGGGGGGGGACACCCGGTATATTTAAAACGCTGAGCTAAACGAACTCATATAGAGACGGGCCTTGACAGGTCTATTTCAACCTTAAGCCCTGTAACAAAATTAAGTTATGGAGCATTTTTCTGTTTGTAAACTTTTAGGTATGCTAATAATTTTGTTTGTAAAAAGAAATAATATATTGAGTTGAATTGAAAAATTCCTGGTTTTCAGTGCAGTTATTCAGAGCAGTGTGAAACCCGAAGCTATTTCTGCGGAACGTATTGCCAGCCTTTCGACGGTTTTGGACTATGCATCTAAAGCAAATGAACAAAACGCCGACCCGAATAGGCTAATCTTCTAAAAGTTATGTTTAAGTACAATACAAAATGTTCGTCTTGAGAATCATGAATTTTAGTAATTTTTTCCAAGCTCACCAAGGTGGCGGAAGGGTTGTTTTGACTTTCGGGATATGGAAACAAATACATTTGCCCAAACCATCATTTTCTTCCGTTTTACATTTTAGAACATGACGAAAAAGAATAACAATTGAAAATGTGTATATTACCATAATATATAGATTCACAAAGTTTTGAATATTGAAACCAAGATGAATTGGTGAACCTTCGGATAATTATTGAAAATAATAAACCAATAAAGGGAAAATGAACGATGGCGGCACCTTCAGCAGAGCTGGGTTAGAACTAAGTACAATGATGCGAGGCTCCACGCTACTTCACCTTCTTATATTCAATCTGGCTGGAACTAATTTACAATCAAGTATTCCAAGAATATCCAGCCAAGTACTCCAAGCAATTTACAGCCAAGAAATTCCGTTAGTATTTTTGTATTAAATTGCTGTTTTACCGATATTTTAGTAATTTCAGGTCCCGTTTTGTTTTATAAACAATAGGGATGAGTCGATTCCCGATACCGATTCTCGATACCACCGATTCTTAGGCATTGGTATCGGTATCGAGAATCGATCGCCTAAAGCCGATACCGATACCGCCCGGTGATGGGGGTGTTATTACACTACGGTACTATTGCAACCATCAAACAACGAAGATGGTTGTACCGTGCAACCGTTGTGTGAAGTTAGCAGTTGCGAAACATGAATTGTCCAAAACACAACTTACAATAATTGTAAACAATGTTATAATTATTATAACATTGTTTACAAGTAGGCTTGTGTTATTTTGTTTGTGACAACAGAAGCATTAGACAAAGCTATGTTTTCCGAGTATAAAAGCTTAGAGCCAGTCTTATTTGGCAATACCTTACAGTTACCGACGAAAAACTAAAAAACCAAGTCAGTCTGCTTAACTTGTTTTATTCAGAAAGAAATCAATCCAAGGCAATAAAAGTTGCCTATTAATTGATACTTGATAGATAACAAAACAATATCAAATTTTGTATTTGCACAAGAGCTGTCGCAGTATTTGGGAGAGCGGCTATTGGATCCAAAACAAGCTGAAAAGTTAGGGTCGTACTGGTTTTCTAGTCCCCACTCAAGACTGAGAAAATTAGCTGTAAAATATCTGTGTGTGCCTCCTTCTACTGTTTTTAGCGAGAGAATTTTTAGTACGGCAGGAAACACCTGCGACCAGAAGAGAAATCGTCTGGACCCAGACAGAATTAATATGTTGGTCTTTTTAAACAAAAACCTTAAGTAGAACAGATGGAGAATAAAGGTTTTATTATCTATGTTTTGTTTTTATTTAAAAATTACCTCATTTGCAAATATATTGGGATCAATTTTTTGTAAGTATAAATTATATGTTGTACAAAAAAATTTGAATATATTACTAGTTCAAGAGGAATTTTTGTTTTTCACCTATAGGTAAGTTAGGTATTATGCGCCGATGGTATCGGTATCGAGAATCGGGAATCGATTTTTTAAGTATCGGTATCGGTATCGGGAATCGATTTTTTAAGTATCGGTATCGGTATCGGGAATCGATAAATTTTGGTATCGACTCATCTCTAATAAACAACGATGCAAACTGCAAAAAAATGATAAGGGCAAACTTCGGCAGCATTGCTTGCACTCTCTCCGCGAAATGAAACTTCGCATTCAACAGATCATAGAATCCAATATCTCCTTCTAAAGAAATGGAAGTCGTGTATTAAGGAGTCCTGGGGCAATTAGCCTTGTGGTCTCCCCCGAGATTGAACAACCTGGGAAGATCCTCTTGAGAAGAGACTGTGTACTCAGTCTCAGAGGATTCATCTCCCGGCATCTGATTCCCACTCTGGCTTCATCCTAGAGTTGCTGCCAACGAACTTTCAGGTTTCTATGAATACAGCCGTATATATCAAGTGTATGGCACCCGTACATCCAAAAACGCTCCGTTTTGTCGTGCTGCATTGGACAAAGAGTCGGCGGCTTCATTTCCGCTGACCCCTATATACGACCTGTGGGGTATCACTCCAGTAACTTTTGTGGAAAGATACCGCACAAATTTAAATTAGATTTGGAACGCAAAACTATCAAAATTGAGGAACAAGAATAATGATATTAAATTGGAATAAAATAGATTTTTAAATGAGGACAATTACTCGAACAAGATCTGCGAATCGAATGAATTTTTATTGTTTTTATTGAATTTTATTTTTATAATCCTAGTTACCAGTATGACGGCATGATCACTGGTTGTAATTAGATGATGAAAGAAAAAAAAACTTACGACTAAAATAAAATAAATATTGACTGATCTTGCTGTAGTTAGGTCCCCACACGACCATACTCTGGTTCTGTCATTGTTCATTTTTTATTATTATCATGTTTATATTGCCTCTATTTCTTAGGTACCTGCCACTATAGTTTATATCGATTTCATTTTTATGAACGACTGTTAACTCACAACGCAAGTGATACTCGTTACCGTATACTAAAATAAAATAATGGGGATTCTGAGTGTTAGCTATCTATTTACACTACTCAATACAAAATTTTTTTTTTTTTTTTTTAAGAAATGTACATAGTTGGGATACTTATTTTACATCATGTTTTATTAATATTAGTTACGATCTTGTGCTTTACACTATAACGTGTGAAAATCAGTTGTATAGGCTCCGTGCATAGTCCGACATGCTGAAAGCTCTATCGGCCAAACGCGACGTAATGGCAGCTCTCTACGCATCGACTTACCGCGATGGACTTATTGCGCGCTCCCCTTGGAACTACAAGAACTTAAAAAACAAGAACAAATACCTATATGTACGTGTACTTACTTGGAATCATGGAGACAAGTATTTTTAGATTTATACTCCATTTGGCAAATTCTCCTCACGGCCTTGACCCTCATAAATAACTGTAGTGGCGTCCTCCTTAGTCCTTCTTTAACCCATGTTGTTGTTGGAGGGTATCTGTTAAGACGCTCCTAAGCACTTGTCACTCTCTAGCCTAAGAGGTCCTTTAGTTTTTTAAGAAATACCTGTACCTACTCATTTATCCCTGGATATGTTAGTGTGATGATAACTTTTTTGTTAAAAGAGAGATTGAATACCTACTAGCCCTTCCAGAAACATGTCCGCATGTCCACCAGTGAATCACCTGCTGAGCTTAACCTGCGAGAAGGTCTAGAAATCTTTATACTTGTAGGTGTTGACTTGGGGAAGGTAATTAATTTAACCATCACTATTAATAACTGCACAGAACTCTAGAATGATTATGTTTATGAGAATTAATTAGATAGTAAGTAGGTAGGTAACCAAGCCACACTTGTATGGTTGCACTCCAAGGTTCATAAACACACAAACTGAGCCAAAGTTCTAAATTTTGAACTTCTCTGAATTTCGAAGTTTCTCTTGAGTACCTACGTTCTACATACTAAAAGTTTAGTTGATGTTTCGAAACTTCTATCAATTGTTTGAATAATAACAAAAAACAGGCTACATACTAACAATTCCAGAAATATGCCCGCGTGTGAATCACCTGTTGAGACTAATCTACGGAAATCGCACAGTATTTTTGAAGAGAGAAAATTATTAGGGTCATAGAGAACTCTTATGTAATAGATATGAGAAACTTTTAATTTTTAACTGAATTAACAAATTCTTAGGAATATTTTGACAGAGAAAAAAAGTTAGAATTGTCCTTCTAGTAATATAATATAGGTTTGAGCTTAGAATATTTATGATTTATACAATTTCATATTTGGTAGACGAGAGGAGGTGAATTTTAAGGCCTGGACCTGTGTTGGTAAGAGAAAGGTTTTATTAGGGATGCTTGCGAACTGGAGGTCCCTAATCGCTGTTGTGCCTTTTTGTAACATGGCAATCTCCCTCTTTTTCGCAGCTCGAGGGTGAGGGAAGTGGATTTTAAGGAAGGGATGTCGTCAGCTCAGGGGTGCGTCCTGACGGCTGGAATGTAAATTTGATCGTCCGACCCCCCCCCCCCCCCCCCCCGTTACCCCTGGATGTGGATTTAATCCTGCTCCGAGTCATTCTTCAGAAACATGACCGTAGGAATACGTGTGTATTCCCGCGGCAGTAACTTTCACAGTATACGACCTAAAAAAGTGCATGAGTACTTAAAACACTGCTATAGACTAGGTAAGTTCAATAATTATAGACCAATGATCTGCGCCGGGCTATCTGGTACATTTCACAGCGTTTTAGCTTTATAAAAAGATTACCTATCCCAATTTCTAGTGGTGCTAGATTACTTATCCCGTGTTGCAGCCGCACATCGACCTGCTACATACCTAACAGTTCACAAGTTGAACCGTCTTCACTGCCATAATTTAAACCTTGCACGAGATGGGTGTAGGAAGGTAGGTAAATATAATAAATTGAACTCCGAAACGAGAAGAAACCTTTGTATATCTACCATTATTCATGAATGCACCATTAAAAGCTTTATTCGAAATGTAGGTAGACGTTTTTTCACCTAAAATAACACGGTTTAACCGTCCTGACCACCGAAAGTTGGGAAGGCAATGAGATTCCCAGATGTTACACGACCTCCAGGATGATAAATCGACGGAGTTGCCATCCGTTGGTCGGATTTATGGGGATTGTTCAAGAGAAACCAACTCACATAGATTCTTCCGAATACAAGTTTCCTACCAGTTTCAGAAGTGGAATATAAATATATTATCGAATCCAATTGAATGTAAGAATATAGATTCCTAGTAAAAATATTTCCAAGCTATTGCGATAGATAAAAAGAAAAGTGAAAATCCAAAGCAATCGATCGCAATCAGAACTGGTGGGAACATAGAAATGTATCTTTCACCGTCGAATATATAATTAGAAAATAATGTATATAAATTAGTTGGTGTATTATTGGTTTCTCCGAAGATGATGGCTAAACGGCTCAACGGATTTTAACGCGGTTTTTCGAGGTTTCTCTGCGAGTTCTAGGGATGGTATTAAACTCGGGTAATTAGAGATAGTAAACTAAAATTGTCCTTTAAATCAGCTCATATCTGCATTTAGTCAACCTAACCACAGATTTTGTGTACAAAGATAAATTGTGCTCTCAATGACAGCGAATACTTCAAGTTAGCAATTCCAAGTTAAAGAAAAAGGCATCAATCAACATCAATCTGACATAACTGTGAAATCATGCAGTAAATTAAAACTATGGTTCCACAACCCGCCTTCAACATTCAACAAATTTAACTCATTGGACGAAATATTAGAATTGTTACGTTGGACGAATTGTTACTTTGGATGATGAAATGTGAACCGGTGAGCTGAAAACTTCAACGGAATGAGGTTAGCTTGATTCTCAATTTATTGATCAAGGTTGATTATTTTGCTTTATTATTTTCTATAATGAACCTTTTTAATCGACCAAGAAAAAATGTTTCTCCCCCTAAAACATTTTCGGTTTACGTTTCAAGATGCGTAGAATCCAAAAAAAAAAAAAAAATAAATAAAATAAAATAACATAAAATCCGTTCGTTTGCGGTTTTTCTCCGAAATTAATAGACCAAACTTCATAAAACATGCGTTAAAAATCGCATTTGTGGTCTAGATGGCTCTAAAAGCTCGGCATTAATTTGTGTAAACCCTAAAGAGTAGCATTAAAGGGCTAAACAGTCGAAAATCGAGATCTTAAGTTCTCTTTCCCTAAGGGCTCGAACATCAAAAGCGCGATTTCTAATGCGCTGCTAGCGAATCTTTTGACAACAATGTACCTAGGATCCTTAATATGCCCCATGGCAGATAGAAGAAATTAGATAAAATGATACTAATGATGCACTCAGAAATTTGTTATATCATTTTAGAGAGACTTCATTTCAAATTTCAGCATCTTATGGCGAATACTATAGGAAAGAAATTAGCCTAAAGAAGTCAGGTATTAACGAAGAAATCAGGCTTTCAGCTAAGTTACTTGATCTGGGCAGTTTCTCTGGATGTAATTCTATTTTACCAGCTCCTGAGAGGTTTTGCTTGAAGTTTCAGCATCGTTGGTCGGTTACGAAAATAATTTTTCTCCAATCTCAGTCATCACAAAACGTTATTTTTGCCGACCCAGCCATAAGACTTATAATTAATGTCAAAAGATTGGTAAATATCGGCGATCTGAACACTGTAGCACGTTCTTATCAGCTAATAATGGGGTTCATAAATCAGGTAATTAACGTCGTTAGCATCTCCAAAAAAAAAGAACAAAAGACAGCTGAATCCCCGCAATCGCATCCATTAAATTCTATTATAATTTTGAAACGGTGATTATCGACCGGCTGACAAACGGCGGGGCGGGTTCAACTCGGGAATAATTTCCGCCAAAACCAATTAAAACCCCGTTCCCGCAGCTGGGACCGGGATGGGTGGAAAGAGGGGGGGATCTCGAGAGTGAAATCTAAATTAGGGAGAACAACAACCAGCGGTAATGAATGGTGGTGCCACAGCCCTTCCACCCCTTATTCCGTGAAAAACCGCGTTTCTCGCCTCTAGCACCTTCTTCGTCATAGCTCGACCGAGTTTTTGTTTGTATTCGGGAGAGAAGGGTTGGTGGTTTGATGGAGGGGTGGGGGTTGAACAAAACCTCCGCTCTCGTTGGCTCCGTCCAGACCGAATACGACGGCCTAGATTTCGTTCATTAATACTATCAATGGGAGAGTAGCCCTACTAGTCTGTCGAAAATACATTTATAACCTAGGAATCTCTGGTAAAAAATGAAATTATAACTAAACACCGAACCTGAGCGCCTCGGTGAGGGGCAAGCTGGGGGATGCTCCCACATTGCTTTAATACTTCGTAACAAAAAAGTAAAACAATGGTAGTGACTAGCTCCCCAACGATTTTTAATTTTCAAAACTTCCGCTATTGTGGCGCTTCAGTCGGTGTATTTCCTACTGAGTAGTGAAGTACTGTGATTGTTTCTTGAAACATTAGATGTGGCGTAGCTCATTGGTTATGATACCGGTCTCGTGAGACGAAGGTGGTGGGTTCGAGTCGTCATGCATAGTCATTTTTTTAGCTCGTACAACTCCCGAATTATACTTCTAAAACGTCATTCTGACCTGCATGTCCAACTAATCTGAATTTTCACTAAGGGATTGACTACTTGATGTTATGCATTTTTGAGATCCGAGCTTGCGAGCATCCGGATCATCAAACTATACACTTCATTCTGACCTACATGTCCACTAATCTGCATTTTTAGTAAGGGATTGACTACTTGATGTTATGCATTTTTGGGATGCGAGCTTACGAGCATCCAGACCACCAAACTACACAAATCATTCTGATCTATTTCTCCCACTAATCTATATTTCAGCAGCGGACATAGATTAATAAAAATTGAGGCGCCGCTGTAGCGGAAGTTACGAAAACTAAAAGTCGTTGGGGACCCAGTCACTGCCTAAAACAATAGGTTTTCATTTATAGAAAAAATCAACAAGCAACTAGCCAATCAAAGACGTGTAATAGAGAGATAAAAGCTCTGTCTACCATGTAAATGTTAGAGAAAGGTTAGAGGGAACGCTTTACTACCTCTATCCTCCAAGTAATAGCTATGGTAACTTCAATTTAGCTCTGAAACCAAGAGACCTTACAACAAGACAAGGTATATCAAACGTAGTAAAATAAAAATAGAGAAATAAGGGAAAAATAAACTGTACTTGTTGAAATAAGGCAAAAGCAGAAATACGCAGTGAAAATAAATCAATTAAAATAAAGGGAAATTAACCTAAAACTGGAAAATGGGGAAATGAACAAAGATGCAAAAAGAATATTAAATTAAATTAACTTAAATTACGCACTAACCTGGTAATTGACCTACGAGGCAACATTCAGGTGGCTAACTCACAAGAAACTAATACTTTCACTAATAAGTGAAAAAAGAAAAATAAAAATAGCACGTGGCTGAATAGAAATTAAAACAAGATGGTGAAATGGCTGACTAGGCACAAATCAAATAAGAGATAGAACTGGTTTAGGAGACGAACAGGAAGTGAATCATAATCAGTGGTATATGGCAGCTGGTCCCTTGAAGAGGGAAGGGATAGATAGGCAGTATAGCCAACTATAGAAAAATAAAAATAAGATTGGCGGCACTGAGGAAAGAGAAGAGAAGTATTGGGGGAAAGGCATGGAGCCTGGAACAGGTGATCCATGAGAGACGGGCTTACGAAATTTCAGAAAAACTGCTACTGGATGTCCATCTAAATGGCATTCCTGCTTAATTTCTCCAATTAGGAGGAAATAAAACAATTCCAGAAATATAATGTATTAATAATTCAAATATTACTTTAATGCATGTAAGTGGAGTAACACAAAACAACTGATCACACACAAAACAACTGATACCACCTTCTCCGAACCTCCACTAGAGCGAACTGGCGTCGTTTCAAAAGAGTTGAAAAGAGTGTAACTCTACACACAAAACTGTGTTTCATCTCTCATTCCCACGCCAAGAGTCCGACGTGTATTAGGTATGTCGAGTGTCTCCTATAAGGGTGGGGGGGTGGTCACACACACAAAACAACTGATCACACACAAAACAACTGATCACACACAAAACAACTGATCACACACAAAACAACTGATCACACACAAAACAACTGATCACACACAAAACAACTGATACCACCTTCTCCGAACCTCCACTAGAGCGAACTGGCGTCGTTTCAAAAGAGTTGAAAAGAGTGGAGTAACTTTTGTTTTGACGTTGATGACTTTTGTTTGAGACATTTATGGTTTGTTACAATACTGAACCATAGAGGTCGACCATGAAGAAACCATTTACACCTCCCCCCCCCCCCCCCCCCCCCATCCCCCTCATTTATTGGTTCACGTTTACTCAAGATACGTAGACTCAATAGATAAAAAATAAATAAATAAAAATCAATAGGTACCTAAGAAATTTTAAACAAAGTTGAAGACCGAAAGGTTGAAGACATTCAATAGTCACATTTGACACTAGATTTTGGTGTATTTCTTATGCAGAACCGCGTAGTGATATTCGTTTTTAATATTCACATTAGCAAATTAGAAAAAGACAAAGTTAACAAAAAATAAATTCGTTAGTTTTTCCTATATTACCTACTTGGTTCTGCAAATGTAAATGAAAGCATATTACTGCTATATTCATTCATAATACTTCGTGAAAAAATTCTTCAAAACCATGTACGATCACTAGTGGCAATTGGATAGGTGCCTTAAAAACTGGCAATTGCATTTTTTTTTTTTTTTTTTTTTTTTTTTTTTTTTTTTTTTTTTTTTTTTTTTTGCGCATTTCACACGAAATTGAGCACGTTTTTGCGCTCTCAAACATTTTAGTTATATGCAATTAATCGAATAAATTGTTGAATTCATAAAAAAAAAAATTAATGACGTAGTTTTTCTTAGCATTGACTACTACAAAATTTTACAGATTTCAGGAACAAATTAAATTGGCAAACTGTTTTCGATTAGCCGTGATTTTGTCGGATCTTGGTTAGATGTATGAAACTGGGCTTCATTTAAGGGTAGTTTGCATTTTTTCCGGCCTGATGAAATCCCTCACTAATTTAGCCAGCTTCATGTACCTATATCTCCGGCCCTACTCAATTTATCGCCTCGATTTTTTTTTTCTGTTGTCAAGGATACTGCCAAGGAAACTCCGTTATGACAACAACACAAAAATAGGGATGCTATGCTATAACAAGAAAAGTAGAATTTAGCTGTAAAACTTCGAAAAATAGATCAACCTACCTAATACTGTGAGTGAAATTATAGAAAATTCTTGGCACAGCGGTTGTAACATTTATTCACGCACAATTAAAAAAAAATTGTTGCGATAAGTTAAACGGTTTCGGAGAAAAAGGTACAGAAGCCTCAAAAAACGAGATTTTTCAGGAAACACGATTTTCTGAAATCATCGGTGTTCATTTCGTGACGTCAACTCAAATGAGTTCCTACTTCCCCCTAGATCTTGCTTGAGTTGTTAGAACCAAAGAGCTTATAATAGGATAGAGAGGGCATGTGTCTGTTAAACTGTGGGAGCTCATGAAGCCAGTTTTCTCGAAGGGGTGGAGCCTACAATCGTAACCTCCAACACTGTTATAAAACCTCAATTCATCGTTATTGTTATTTCATTGGCTACCTGGTTTCAATCCCTAACATTGCGGAGTCTCAAGTGGCTTCTTTCCCTCCACGACCTGTCCTCTCCATCATATTATAAGCTCTTTGATTGGCTACCTGGTTTCAGTCCCTAACATGGCAGAGTCTCAAGTGGCTTCTTCCTCCTCCACGACCTGTCCTCTCTATCCTATTATAAGCTCTTTGGTTAGAACCCTAACAATGAAGAACAAGAAGAAGAAATGGAAAATAAACCTTTTGATAGCCTTCAGCTTGTTTTGTTTTCTGGTTTTGTTGTTTTCAAAGTTCCTATTATTCCTTAGGAGGAGGCAGACGACCCAGCCTATGGTGCGGGCCTCCACTAGAGCAGCACGGCGCGGCGCTCCGACCCATCTTCGTCAATATTTTTCAATAACTTCTCGTTGTTCAATTTTAAAAATTCTTTTTGCATTCAATTCCAAATATAATGAATTAGTAGAAACAATTTTTTTAAAATTTTCGATTTTTTGGTCGAAAAATATGCAAACTACCCTTAAGGTCTAAAATGTTTTACGAACGTTTTGAATTGAAGAAAGTTTCATTTCAAACGGGATTAATGTTTGGTTGAAATTGCTTCCGACGTGACGTAATTACTCGACTAATTAAGTTAGAGAGGAGGACAGTCATTACTGCGAGAGGGTCGAGCGGAGGGCTCCGTGTTTTATGCATGAAGTTCACCCCTCTTTTTCTGAGTGGTGACTTACGGCCGGGACGAGTAATGGCGTTAGAAGGCTCGGGAGCGACCGGAGAGGGAAAATTCCCTCGGGTACATGTTCTGGAAAGCAGGAGTCTTAACTAGGTTCTGAAGAGCATCCTCAGAAGTCTGTGCAGAGCTAAAGAGTTCTCGTCATATCCTTCCTTTCACCGGCAATCTTATCAAGGGGAGTCAGCGATGGTTGAAAGATGAAGGCTTGGTACATACAAGAACATTTATAAAGGACCAAGGCCCACTTTCACCAACAACTCAAACCAGTTTAATTTCGGAAACAATGGAAATTAACGAACATAGTAGCTCAACGTCTTTCACCACAGCGATGTACTAGTTTAAACCCCTACTGAGACGACTTGAGCTTTACCTCCCAAAATCCGGCCAGTTGCACTTGCCAATCTCCGTTAGCCTTGATAATAGCCCTGATATAGAACAATATGGTCGCGTACGAACAGCTGTTAGTTTGATTCACAGTTAAAATTGATTCACAGTTTTGATTTACCTACTATGAATTCATGCAATTTGACACTTCGATTTATATTTGATTCGTCGAATGTCCCTCGAAGATACCCGAGGACGATCCGATGACGGATTCCGCCCTTCGAGGAATCGGTCGACATCGAGTTTCGATGTAAATTCCGACTCGTGAACCCGACAGTTCTGAAAATCCACAAACATTGTCTCTCACATAAAGTTCCCGTCGGACAGGTAAGTTTGAATGGTTTTTAAAATAAAATTAATAAATTTTAATACAAAAGTGAAATAGAATAATAGAAAATAACGTATAATAGATGGACAAATATGCTGTGTTAGGAAGATGTATAGGAACTGACAGGAAACTGTCTTCTTTCCTTAAATAAACAAACGTTATATTACTCCTGATTTGTGACTAGATAAAAAGTCACTAGTTAACGATTAGGATTCAAGGAACACCTCTAAGGTAATATTATAAGTATAATTCCTTTCGTAATTTTATTTGGTTTCGTAACACTTTTCCTTGAATTTAGGAATCGAAATGCAAATAAAACTGTGAAACAATGATTGACTTACTTACCAAATTTACTTACTTCCCAAAAAATTAATCTCTTACATATTTACTCAAATGGTCGCCTGATGGGCATAGATTTGCCGTCTGCTGTTGTTGGAACCACGAGTTTGGAACTCTAAACTGTGCTACATGGATTCGGACTGTAGCTTTTTCTTTCCCCTGGAAAAACCGTTGGGGTGTCGAAAAGTAGGAGGAGTGGAAAACTATGGATTTTTCCCTATGTGGATCATTTTTGTATTATAAAGTACCCATCAAAAGCCGTTTATAACTACAATAGATGTTCTACTTAGGAATATAGTTGTGACATGTAACTAAATTTAATGTGACGATTGGAGTTTTGAGGTCACTGCCACGATTGAAATAGGTTTACAGTCGCAGATTACATAAAAAGCAATAATATTGTAAGAACCGAATAAATATTTGTGAAAATCCTCGAAGAAGCATATACGACGCAGCCTCCTTTGGGAGCGTAGTCTTCATTCTTGGCGCTTTCTCGATTTATGAAAGCCAAGCACGGAATACGTCGGGAGGGCAGTGAAAAGGTTTAGCTGACGTTCTTCTATTCATTCAGCCGTCGAACGTGTTGAAAATCCACAATCATGCTTTACTTCCAATAACAGAAAAAATCGGGAACTTCCAACCCTTAAAACGGAACTGAATGGGGGTAATACCACAATTCTACCGCCCATCTGCACTTCCCATGGTCTTCTAACTGAATGAACTTCTGAATGAGGCCTTAAGAATGTCTTCGTTCGATTCAGCGTTGAAAATTATATCGAAGTTACTATGTTCCAGTTCTTATTATATTATACTAGGATTTATATATCAACTACCTGACCTCTCGAACTTTATCCCGCCTAACATATTATTCGTACAGTCAACATGGTTACAAATAACAATAATTTATTTATTAAAAGTCATTATTTAATTGAAGTGAATAAAACGTTGAAAATAAATAATAAAGTAGTACGTGTAAAGGGTGAATACGGGTATGTAAGGGATTATAATTTTGATTCATAATGGTGCAATTCATACTGTACACGATACCTCTTTATGCTAAGCTGTTCCTCTTGCTTTTCAGTTTCTTCCAATGCCGTTTTAACAGATGCTATTATGTCACTTGTAGGATGCGTATTTGAACTGGTTTCTGTTGATGTATTAAAGAGTTCCTGGTTACTACTGCGTTTACAGATCGCACAGTGCACGTGAACCATGATCAGCTAATCTGGTAACAACTGACAGCTGACGAATTACTGCAATCCCTTGACGTAAATAGGAAACCGCTTGATTGACAACGCAAGATCGAGTCTTAGTACGTCCTCGTTACCACGTATTCCACACAACGCCCGTAAATTTATAAGCCCGAGAAAGGTTTCCGGCGCCCAGTGATAAGCACGTTCAGTTTATATTTATATTGAAATTTTTACTAAATAAGTATATAAATTACATTATTTAAAATATGAGTTAAATATGTAATTATATTGAAATAAACTAATTTCATTAATATTCATCTTATTTTCACTCGAAGCAGTCCAATCACCGAGTGCCCTAAAAACAACTTAGTCAACAAAACGGAGGATAAAGGGTTGCCGAAAAACTGAAAATCGTTTCATTCCAATCTTATCTACCTTTTTCAAGATGCAAACATTAAACTACTAAGATACCAACATGTATTAGTAAGAGTTTCTACTCGAAATGCATAAAATCTGAATATTTATACCGCCCTCTATATCTACATACACCAGTATTACTACTAACATAGTTGAGCTAGAACTTACTTGAACGACCGCCAGTGTTCCTGACGGTGTGTCTTCAAGATAAACCTGGAACACATTGTCAAGCTCGTCTCTGCTGAATCTAGTAGCGTGATATATAAGCCTACGAAGTCTGATAGCTACTTCTCGCTGAATCTCATTGCAAAAATAAAACGCCGGACGGACGGGCGACGCACTGATTCGATTTTTGAAATCTATATATCTTGAAACAAAAACCAGCAAATTTTGAGAGGGAGTTTAAAAAAAATTCTTGGCCGATTAAAAAGAGTGACTTACTACGAGTTGAAAACATAACAATAAACCACAAGATGATAGATGCTGGAATGCTGGAAAGTGAGATTAGAATGAAGGAAAACAGAGTCGGAGAAATACAAGATATCGGATGTGGGAATCGAAATCAGTGTCAGGTTACAAAATCTTTGATAAGAGACGACGTGTGAAGACCGTGAAACACCGAGTTCGCACAGTAGTAACAGCCAGCGTGTAAGAGAAATTTCGATTTTCCCTAGATTAACGTACACCGCATTAGAACACCGTAGTAACCGAGAACTCAATTGTCCAACCTTTCGGAGACAAAGATACGTTGAACACTGTAACTGATGTTTCATGGAAAGAGAGCATCATTTTATTCGTTTCCCGAAGTCCAAGAAAGGCTCCCTTTCAAATTTCTAATTCCTAGAATGAATAGGAGAGAATTCAGCTAAGTCGCCTGATGTGGTGGGAACCCGACATCGTATTCGTCTCTTAATGTCCTAGAGATTTCATATTGTGATTTCATTTAACATATTATACCTACGAATGTCTCAATTTAGGAAGATTCGCACTTATGATCATGCTGCATGACTGGAACTTTTTTATACACCATTTCAGAATATTTCAATACAGTTTGGTTTATTATTTTCAATAATGAAACTGTGCAGTTGTCCAAGAAAAAAAAAATTGTTTATACCCTCTCCCCTCCTTGAAAATTTGTTGGTTTACGTTTCAAGATGCGTAAGATTCAAAAATTGGATTTAAAAAAAAATCCTTCCGCGGCTTTTCTCCAGAATTACTAGACCAAACTTGAAACTTTTGTTAAAAATCATATTTTGGGTCTAGATGATCCTAAAAGCTCAGCATCAGTTTTTATTAACCCTAAAGGTTTGTCTTTGTGATAGGAGGGAAACACTTGTCGTGCTATATATAATGCACCAGGATTCTCTATAATATTACTCTAATATGAAGGAGCAAGGAGAAAATAATAGGTACACAGATTCAAAGACAATGGTTGTACAATTTATTCAATATGTATTTGCTTTTAAAAGAATTCTAAGGGATTATGATTAGACTGGAAAGCAGTTATGTTTTATATTAACTCTTCAATACTAATACAGAGACACCGCAAGGGGTAGGTTAGATGGGATCAGTCTGAGTAGTAATCAGGATCAGGAATGATATCAGGAATCAATCAATCAATATCAACATCGTTAATTATGGGACTGAGATAGAGTCTTGCCGGCTGATATGAAGTCAGGCAACGTAATGAATCTTATTAGAAGGTGCTCAGCGACAGTGTCGCTCTTGCGGGAAGCATCGCAGTGCGCTGACTACGTTCGTGACGGCGCCGATAGGTGCCGCAGGCTGTCGGGGCCGTCAAATATTAAAGGGCTAAATATTCAAAAATCGAGATCTTGAAAACTTTCAAGCTATCAGCAATCGTTTCAGAACTCCTCAAAACGGATTTCAATGAAAAAATATTTTCAAAAATTTGTATTTTAGAATTTTTCGAGCCATCGCACTAGCTTCATTTTTTTGTTAAAATTCACTAAAATAATATAATTTACTAGATTAAAAAAGTAGAAGAAATATTGTACCATTGTAAAAAATAATTAAATCAATAAACCAAAATGTGAGTTATAGTAATTTAGGTATTTATAGGAGACAGACAATTTATTGTGTACTATTTGTTAGGTAATGAGTCGCTACCCTTATCCTCAGCGCCCTTCGCTGACAATATGTTGGCACACTAACTGTAAGTTAAATAGAAATGTCTATTCAGCTTCCTTTCATTTCATTTTTTATGATATATGAAATTGATGTAAATAAACTTATTTATATATCTACCAAAATACTTGATCACCTGCGGGAATCCATAGAGTACTTACCTATTTCCATAAAAAAGGCGAAAAAAAGAATAAATAATAAACCGTCTTGTCGCTATTTGCGACGGCATTCTGAAAGTAATACTGATAGGCAAATAAGTATGATTATCCCGATGGGACGAAACTCTCTCATGATTGGTCTTAACTTCGATTGCTATCATTTACCTCTTCAGCACAAGTCGATAGCGTTTTTTCAAAACCTTCGTTCCAATTCCCGCTGAGAAATAAATCCAGTAAGAGGGTAGGGTTGTTTGTAAAGATATACATCTTGAATGGCTATTGGGATCCTTGGCTCAACCCGCCGTTTTCATGAATTCTGATCTAGGCGTCGACAAAGAGTCATACATTATCCCCGGCTTTCTTCTCCTAGGAGAAAACTCCCACCCTTTCAATCTCACGGTTGAATGTCTTTGTCCGGCGGGAGAAAAATGGTCCGAAAATCCTAAATAATTTCTCACGCTGTTCTAGGAGGTAATTCATTCTCACTGTTTGTCCTTGTGTAGAATAAAAAGTGGAGGTCAATTTTAACGTTGTTTATTCGCATGTAAACGATAAGTAGGTACTATCACATTCAGGATGACAAAATGATTTTATCTTTCACGAAATCCGTTGGAACAAAGAAGAGTTCTGTAATTGTCACGAAATATTTTATCAGAAATCATCTAATTAAAATGCAACATACCTTTACAAATAAGAAGAAATACTGCTAATCTAGTGAAACGCAACGAGTCGCATTGCCAAGCCCTCAAAACCGACTACCTGCTGGAGCAATGAACAAGAGACGCCGCACGGAGGAGGCAATAATCGATTCTATCAAGCGCTACTATAGCTACCGATTTCCAACCGATTTTCGTGGTCCTTATTTTGTCTCGTTTGTTTATTTCGACAGGTAAAATTATTATAAACGTTACGAAAAAGGTCTTTCTGCCATTAAATGGATTTTTATTGATCTCCAACGTTTCTCCCCGGGAACTGGGGCTTCTTCAGAGAGATGAAAATTAAAATCTCTATGGTTTTCTTCTAGTATGAAAATCAAACTTGAAATTGCTTATGTGTATGTAGGTAACAACGTTTTTCCATTTGTTTGACTAGTTCGCTTGTGACGATAATTATAAATTTAGAGTCCCTGAAACAAATAAGAGTAAATTTTGCTCATGTTTTGAGTGTCTGTTCGAAACTAAATTGAATTTGAATTTTATATCTTAACACTTTCCTAAAAATGTTATTTTTTTGCAAAATAGATTCTCTATCTAATTTTGACACGTTGACAATCTCAAATTCGTCATATTATACAGCACAGCATCCACAGGGTGTTAGTATGAAGCTACTATAGGGGTCTTTTGGTTGTCTCTTAAACAGGTTAATAGGACGTTTGAGAAGTGACACCCAAATGACATCAAGCACAACAAAGACCCCCGCACAAGTAACAATATTTAGAATCCAGAAATCAAGGAACCAAAATGTAGTTTATATTATTAGAGCGTTTCTACGAGAAAGGGCGAAAGAGTTTTACAACTAGAACCCACGTGAATGGACTCGACGAGCAAAATTTTAAAAATGCATACAAAACATGCATGCATATGGAAATGAGAAATTTGGGATCTATGTTAAAATGTACGTTGAATAAGTTTGAAGGGCAAACAACTTTTCCACGTTGAAAATACACAGGTGGACTATTTGAATGCAATATTTAAGCAATAATGAACCAACTGACTATTCAATGAATGACCACCAAAAAGTGTTGAATATAACCAGCCAATAACGTCACCTAATTTGACATTCGTTCATCAAGTTATCACCTCATAACTTAATATGAACACCTGCTGTTTTCTTGTAATTGAGTACATCAATGAAAACTGGGACTGGAGCTCTACAAGAAGGATTCAACGAGGGAAATTAATCAACTAATTTATTTACGACTAATGGAGGTAAAACAATTCCAGGAGATGATTTATTTGGCATCTCGTTTGTTCAGGTGTCACATCCCCATTGTTCATTCGCCGAGGGCCACTTGCACCTTTCAAATCAAGCGAACATATATATATATATATATATATATATATATAGAAGGAGAGAGAGAGAGAGAGAGATATGCCCGGAATCGCGGTCAACGACTTTCGGTCGTTCTTTGGGTCTATTACCGACGCAAGAACTTTGAGCTTTCAAAAGAAACTGCTTTGAGCTCAGTAGCACAGTGGTTTAGTTTCCAACTTTCAATTTCCTCTCCTGTAGGTATATAAATCCCAGTAGTAAAGGGCTTCTTTTCTTCTTTGGAGGGTGAAGGGTTAAAACACATTTATACAGTGACATCTATACTAGGGGGGAGGGGGTTAAGGTGTATGTATTAATGTCTGGTAGCTCAATGTATTAATGGGGATTATTAGTGATGAAGCTTATTTGGGGTTAAAATTGATTAGTGATGTACAGGCTCTGTTTAAAACTATCTATAAATGAGCGATCTGATTTCTTGCAGAAGAATTATTTAACAAGAGGATGGCAATCATTACCTTTGTCTAATATTGTGCATTTCCCCTCTCTTTGACACTCAGTCTGGACTGACCTCAACTTCTTACTGACGGACTGAGCGATCCCTGGAAAACTTACCTCTAAATTCTACTTTTTATGTACTTCTTATTAGGGCATCAAGATCTGTGTGATTCGAAACATGTCTTCTAACATAAACTATTTATTGACAGTAACTATTGTTCGTTACAATGAACATTTGTAGTTTTGAGCATGTATATGGCATGCTCAAGTCGTCTTCTCTTAACTATACTCCAAATCTAAGCTATAACGAACGATTAAGGCGTGGAAAAATTATGCTTCATAGAATTTACGTTTGCGCATACAATATTGCTGAGGGGTTCAACGCCCTCAAGCCGTAAGAACCCCCATTTCAGCCACTACCAAAGTTGGGATCGCATTCCCTGGGACGTCAGCCCGGAGTGACTGTTAATACATAAGCCCGATTACATTACTTCCTTCAGCCTGTATGTTGTTGAGAGAGCAAAATATTTACTTAGGAATGAAAGGGTTGTCTTTTCTACATACTGATTCAGCAGTATTATTCCTAGTGATTTAGCTTAAGTCGTTCTCACCCCCTCTTTCGGTACGGACTGGTGTTTTTACAAGAGGAGTTTCCCTGGGAATCACTACCGCTTCGAACATCCCGTTTTTGAGTCGTTGTGTTGAGCTCAGTATCACAACAAACATCAAAAACTGCGAGAGAGGATTCCACACACACCCTCACCGCCCCACCATTCCAACGTTTACCGATCCCACGAGTAAAATTTCCCGGACCTACTCATTTCCATACTAAGTGAAACGTTCGCTCTTCGCCCGACGAAATTGCCAGCAAAGCATTTATGTAGCGGATCATCCGCCGGTCATGAATACGTACGAGAGAGAACTCACATGAGATCATGCATATGCAGGATTTGGCACAATAGTTCCTTCATTGTTGAACCTGACATCATAGGGATAGACTGCTGACACTAATGGCATGCCTTTACAGAATTTCACAGTACTCCTTCTACGAACTAAATCACTCGTGACCAAGTTGTGTAAGCATATTTTAATGAAAAACGGAAGTTAAAGAAGAACGTTGTCTAATTTGTTGTCTTTTTTGTGTGTTAATATTGTACTTAAAGAATTTTATTATAAGTTATAGGTATGCGTATATAAATAATTTGTAATATCATCATGGAGTATTATGTAAAATTAAAATAATAATAATAATTGAAAACTCGGCGCTCCGCGCCTCGCCAGGGGGCAAGCCCCCTGGCCCCCCGGTTACCTCTATTTACATACTTCGGACGAAATTATTGAAACACAGAATGTGTTTGCGTTGTCGCGCAACCAAGTGACAACCAAACAAGCGTCATTGTTTACTATTCATTTATAACATCAATTTATATAGTTATAGTATGAAACTACGAAAAAAAAATACGAAATAAATTCGTGATAAATCAAGAGCGATTTATCAAGTAAATGTCCTAAAGAGGCTACATACGAAATTACAGCTTCCTAGAGTGTAAAGTAAAGAAATTAGCTTTAAAAGCCACTCATCTGATCCGGACCCTGGACATCGTCAAGTAAATGTCCTAAAGAGGCTACATACGATATTACAGCTTCCTAGAGTGTAAAGCATAGAAATTAGCTTTAAGAGCCACACATCTGATCCGGACCCTGAGCATCGTCAAGTAAATGTCCTAAAGAGGCTACATACGAAATTACAGCTTCCTAGAGTGTAAAGCATAGAAATTAGCTTTAAGAGCCACACATCTGATCCGGACCCTGAGCATCGTCAAGTAAATGTCCTAAAGAGGCTACAAACGAAATTACAGCTTCCTAGAGTGTAAAGTATAGAAATTACCTATTCAAATTATTTAACCTCCGCTTCACAAATCAAACCGTTTTCGTAATACTCAGATCACCTGCTATGAATCAAATCATCGAAACACAAGCTCAATGAAATCATCAGAAATTAACAAGCGGTTGCAATCATGTTCACAATATCAATTATTGAGAATGATCACCTGTGTGTAAACAATTATTTATATAACCATGCTCATAACTCAGCTTGTTGGCCACGCTCTTGTAGTTAACATAATATGATTGGATAAATCGAGAGCTTTCGAACGAATGGTCAACGAATTTTGTGGGATGAAAAACGACGAAGTACCATTTCCCTAGCAACGACTCGGTTGTACGTGAAAATCATCCGTCACACATTTCGTTACCATCCCGCGTTTCCATTTTCGGCTAGTTAGTCCATGGCTAAAACACATTCTGTGTTGAAAAGAATTCCTCGAAAATAATAAGGTACAATGTTAGATTGATTTCGACGATTAGGTCATCATCAGTAACAAACACTAACTGAACATACATTAGAAGGGACATGGCTACTCCACTGTAAACTCCTCCTCTGGTAAACTACTTCTGGGTACACCGAAGGTAGGGAAGATTTGTGTTCGTGAAAGAGGTTGAAAATATTCTTGTCCTCTAAAATCCAAATTCCCACTTGCTTTTTGAGTTTCAGAGCTTGATGATCAATTTTGGTTCCGGGTCTATCTGTCTGTATGTCCGTCTTTGGTGAATCCTTGTCACGCCTAATAAAACTATGCCAAGTTTCTATTCGATTTCAATGAAATTTTTCCCAGGATTGAACGGGTTACATCTTAGACAGTCCCCTATAATTTTCTATGACGTCAAATCAACAGCAGAATTTCTCATAACGTTGATTTCTCATCATCTGTCGGTGCGATTTCGTCCGAACTCGATAGGTAGTTGGGCATATGTTCTAGAAAGAAGCCCATCAAATTGTATTGCGATTGGTTTAGTAGTAACCGATGCGCAAGCGCGAAAAATAATATCAATAGACGCAGACAATACTCCGATTCCAATGGAGCGATATTGATGAAATTTTCAGGGATTGTGCGGGTTAGCTTCTTGACGGTCTCCTATAACTTTTCATAACTCATAGCCTTTTGATCCGATTTCGTTGAAACTCAAGGATTAGTGTACATGAATTAGGATGGCGCCCTATGAATTTTATCGCGATTGATTGGTTTATTTTAGCAAATATTCGTTGAAAATAAAGGTATTATCGCAATGGCTCTTCATATTTTAAAATACACATCTTCTCCACAGTATATATTATAAGTTCGTTAGACAGCGCTATTTGACCATAAATACAATGATCAAATTTCAAAAAAAGTATCAAACAAATCATTAAAAAATAGCAAAAACAGCCAAATATAGTTAAATTTATATATTCTAACGGTATAATAAGTATTCAGAAAAGTGTATCGACTAATAACTAATAACATTGAAAACTTCATGGACAAAAAAAATTATGTTAAAAATCTTCTTAAATTTCATTAATACGTGATGAAAACACACTAAACACTGACAACAAATTTTAAAAATCCATTTTTTGATTGAATTGCGAATATTATTTAGATCAAGTTTTGTTCGATAAGATTTAGAGTAAACCGTTTCACAGAAATTGCTTAAATTTCGAAACAATTCCAAGAATAAAATTCAATAATATTAACGAAGAATAGATCATTCAAGTATTGTGTATGACTAGAACTTGTTAAATGTTATATTTCATTTTATATTACGCTTAATAATTGTTGACCAGAGATCTACGTGGAAGGGCTATATAATACAGAAATAATTACACTTTTTGTAATCATTTGCAGCGTTTTGAACTTGCAATAAACGACAAAGGATACAAATAGTCGTTTTTAGAATAAATGAAATAGGTTATTTCCATGATAAAAGACTCTATTCTGATAAGCTATCTATCACACAGTCATCTTTCTTCGCCTGCGAGCAAACCTAATTTATATTTCTATTTATATGCGTCGTCCTCCGCTTTGAGGAATGATTCGAATAAGATAAAATGTCTCGGGGCCCACGCCGATAGAAATGGAGTTTTCATATTCCCCTTTCTCGGCTCTTCATTCTCATATAGAATGCATTAGACCCCTCCGTTTCTTCTCTGTGTTACAAAAACTCGGGGGCGAATTCTAACTTCTCCATAGAACGAATGATAGAGGTGAAATAATAACTTTTGCAATGACGTCGGCTTCTCGGAAGAGACGGAAACAGATGAAGAGATTTTGAAGGGAAATAGGGAAGGGAAATGTTGAGATGTATATAATGGACTTCGATGATGACAATAACTCAGATTCAAAAGTTGCTCTCCTCGCGAACCTGAGTGTACGTGTTATCCAAGAAACAGAGCTGGAACAAGCCCGAAACATATATTTGTTGGCTTCTTTCTAATCAAAAGTTTCTCAACGCAGAAAATGAAGCTATTGCAATGGCTCAAAATTCTTAAAATCAAAATTTTTGAAAACTTTTTTAGTTTTTTTTTTAAGCATTTTTTGTTTTGAAGCATTCTGAAACAAATCCTTATAAATAAATAAATAAATAAATAAATAAATATATATATATATATATATATATATATATATATATATATATATATATATATATATATATATTTATTTATAATGTATTATTGCAGAATGTTGAGGGTCGGTCAAAAAAAAATTCTTGGTTCGCCAACGTTTCGATAATGTATTTTCTCATCCTCAGAGCTTATTGATCAAAGACATGGTTTTGAAACCCATAAAAGTTTTATTTTTTCAGAAAGCTTCAAAACAGATTGATTTCCATGAAGAAAACTCTCGGAAATTTTTATTTTAAATTATTTGTAGCCATTGCAGTAGATTCATTTTCTACCGAAGTTTGCTAAATTTGATAAATAATATGTGAAGCCTTGCTAATATTACCTAGCTTCAGAGGGACGTCGTATTGAAATAGATTTGAGGCAAATAGGCTGGGCTCCAATCTTAGAATTCGCTTTAAGGACGTCCCTCTGAAGCTAGGTAATATTAGGAAGACCACAGGAGGGACGCCCTATTGAAATTTATGACCGTGACGCATTTTTATGGGTTGTATTCATGTAATCGCCGACAGACGAATACGATTACACGAATACGAATATAATCGCAGTTGACTCAGAATCAACGAATAATTATCGCGATTACAATCGTATTCGTATTCGACGATAAGATTATGCCCAAAACTGGTACCAGGTGACAGGTACCGACTGAAAATAGTGAGTAAGCAAGATCTTGAACTTCGCCAAGGCAATAAAGTTGTAGCGATTTCAGAAAGAAAAGTTTTGGTGGAACACTTCCTGTTTTCTTTCAAGTTTACTACGGTAGCACTTGAGTTCGCTTATTTGCTCTAACAATTTGCAAAAACCTTCTTAATTCAATGATTCTTGTTCCGAGTCTCTCTGTCTGTGCTGGTATACGTACCCTTAATGTTTCACAGGAAGTTTTAGGTTCAGTGGAGGAGGATGTGCTACACATTTTGAAAAACCCATTTGCCGTGTGAACTTTTTAGGGGCCTGAATGCTTGCTCGTGCCATTATATGGTTTTGAGCTCCCGCCCTCCTTAACATTATTCCGTTTTATAGTCGTTCGGGTTATGGGGAGTTTTACGATTCTATCGCCAGGAGGCAGCACGAGCTGCGAGGTTACGTCTACCCATAATATTTCAGTTACTGCAGAAAACACTATCGTTTCGAAAAAGCTGTTAATCTCACAAGAAATGGCAATAAGGTACATGGCATCCATTCATAAATAGGTACTTGCCGGGAACGTTTATGGACTGGAAGTTTATAACCAGAACAATCAGATTGATAGGGAAAAACAATAAATTGTTTTGAATAGAATAGATGCTGAAAAGCATAAACTTACTGAACTTATAAAACAATTCGGCGTTTCATCATTTCCACATTATCGTTTATCGCTTTGAACACGTTCTGGCACTTTCAATAGATAATGAATGGATTGGGATTGTTCTGATTCTGAACATTTTGATTTGTGACACTATACCCAAGCTGTGTGTAGCAGAAAGCCCCAATCCCTCCACTATCATCACTATTATTATAAGACTACCGAAATCGATGCCTCTACTTTGAATCAGCTATCATTTGTTAGCGTGCGTGTGCGTGTGTTACACGCTACAGATCGCAATTTCGGAACTACCAACTTGGAATTTGGTAAGTAGAATTTGTCGAAATCTGGGATTAGCAGAATAGTTTTTGGTGACGATTCAACGACAGGAACTTGTTGACGACTACGATCATCGTCAAATCAACCAACAATCAAGTTTGGTATCGTTTTCCATTGTTTTCGCAACTCAGAATCGACTGAAACCAGTATAAAAGCTTTAAAAGTTGTCCTAGACGACAAGACAACGTCTCGTCAGTCATTGTCAAATCATCAAAATATGTCATTGTGTCGTTTTCAATCGTTTTCTTCAAACTTTGTGAGGAACCTGGTGAGCAGACCAATTATTATTATGGTCTCATCCGTATATGTTGTAACAACTCCGAACTGTTGGCGTCGTAGCTGTTACGAAACACAGCCTACGAGCTGTACCGCTCCCTCACCAGAGAGAGGAACATCCCTTCAGGGGAAGCTCATGGTGTTCCGATCCTCTGAACAAGACGGTAAGCCAATCTCCAGTCTTCAATCCAATTGCTATCCAGACTCACCCCTTTGACCTACCCCCCTTCCGGTGTCTCTCATTTAATTGAAGAGTAAATCGAAATATCACTACTTGAGTACATTGAAATCTCCTTAGTATTCTACTTGGAGCAATCACAATTAGTTCCTTGAATAAAAACATAGAAATTGCTTAATTTTGTGTACCAATCATTATCCTTTATCCCATGTGATGTAATTAAATATTGCCATCAGGTCATTTTATATTAATTTTTGGAGTAGGGCTTATAGTTCATAGTCACAATGTTTTTCATGAGAGGTCACACATATGTACTTATGCCGGATAACCACTTTTCATAGGAGAATCCTGACCAAAATAATTTTAATTGTTGACATTTTGAAGAAGCCTGAAAACGTTATGAGCTGTGTTTTGAGTTTGTAACTTTTATGTTGCAACTTTTCATAACCACTTTTGTCTGTAGCTATGGAGCAGTGCGTAGTACATACTTTCAACGATATTCCGAGATCGTTCTCAGCTTATTCGATGAAGCGTGTTCCACGTTGTTCAATTTTTTACCTTTAGGTTCGTTTGCAAAAGTCCATTATTGAAAATAATGAGCCAAAACTCCCATGAGAACTTATTTGAGAAAACGAATTCGCTGAAATCAACCATTCTCCGAGAAACTATTACGGAGCGGTTTAACAATATGAGATATTTTCAGTTGGAAGCTCGCATCAACAGCAACGAGTGGAACGGCGTGGGGGTTTTAGGGCCATTGTTTCTGGTCCCTCAAACGGAGCGGTGGCAAAGGGGGAAATATTTCAGTAGTCTACCATCGGCATTACAATGCGCGGAGTTCCCGTATCTGTTTAGCGATGTTCGTCCCTATCGCCGTACACACTTCTCTGCATTGTTAAATAATGGACCGGGTCGGCAGCTAGGAGGAGACAGCGAAAATAGACTGCGGTGCTCGTTAGGGTTAGAATCCTGTCCTGACGGCAGTGTGCATCTAGCGAGGAGAATTATATTCCTTTAGAATCGATTTCCGTGCTCATACGCCCCGTAGACATACTTATTCAAGGATTCGGGCATTCAGTTTTCAAATATATTCCCAATGGTGCATTGTGGCCTTATGTGGAAAGTTTAGACATTTTTCACAGACAACAACTTCATTCTAAACAGTAAAGCACTATTTAAGGGATGGCCAAGGAAAAACCTACCGACCCATAATTTATTGGTCAACCATGTCAAAATTATCTCTTCTTCAAGCGAATTTAAAAAAAGAAGAGCTATTTAGATCGCTTTAAAATAATTTGGGCGGGGACCCCCTAAAAATCTGTTTCATATATTAAAGAACACAATCCTAGATTTAAACATCGGATGTATTTATAAAATATAAAAATTATATAATTAAATTATTACAATATTATATAATTATTATAGTTTAAATTTATCAAAAATTTGACTGTATGTTCATCCATTCGCTTTCCCTAAAGACTAAATATTTAGCAGGGGATAATAATGTTAACTTGAGTGTAAATGAGACCTCGACTGAACAAGTTGAAAATGATAATATACAATGGAATCATATTTTGAATAAATCGAGTTCATTACAATTGCATCTTCCAGTAGATATGTTAGAATAGCGTAGGTAGGTGTTTCGAGTTTGCAAGGCAGCGGAAGCTTTGTTTTCACTTTCGAAAAATTTGTTTGCTCCAAAATCAAAATTTCCACTCGCATTTCGCATTTCATGGTCTCCTAAACAAATTTGGTTTCGCGTCTGTCTGTCCATCCGTCTGTAGGTCCTCCGTCTATCTGTCCACATTTCCTTGCAACAGCCATAACTTCCACAATTTCGATTGGATTTCAAAGAAATTTTCAGGAATAGTGTGGGTTTAGTCCTAGATGGTCTCCTATTAGTTTCATTATGATTGAATCAGCTGTACGCTGTAGCGCCTGAGTGAACGAAATATTCTTGTGATAGCCATAAATCCGTCAATGTTGGACAGATTTTAGTCAGGTGTTTAGGGATGATGCGGGGAAGGATCCATGAGGTCCCTAACGACATTCATCATGATTGTCATGCCCGAGCGTTTGCCTTTCTGTATTTCCTTGCCACAGTCATAACTTCCACAATTTTGATCGGATTTCAATGAAATTTTCAGGAATAGTGTGGGTTTAGCCCTATATGGTCCCCTAACAGTTTCATCGATTGAATCAGCGGTACGCTCAGCACATGCGTGAACGTAATTTTCTAGTGACAGTTGTTACGCTCCAGGAAAATAACCCTCACAGTCGAAGAGGTTTGACCAACCCTGGCCTCATAGCTCAGATCGTAGGATTGTTGCAACTACGGGAAATTTCTCGTAGGGCCGGTACAGTGGCGCAGTCGAAATAGGACCCGAAACATAATACGAAACAATAATTATTTAAATCCCTCTCGGGCCAAAAGACTAAACATCACGTTTTCTGTCATTAGCACCGTTCATTTCCTCACTCTCTTCAATCAAAAAACATCGCGACAATGACCACGAACTCCTAAGGACTGCATTTACAATTCAAACATTGAAAAATTAAAAAAAAAAAATCATGTTTAAACGCGAAAAAAAAAGAAGGCGCCAACAAAAATACCTGCGAGTGCCTTCCAGAAAATGACCAATGGGATATATCAACTTTCTTGTGATTGCCGTTGTAGTAATATGATTTAGATTAGTCATTTCGAGGATATCAAGGCAAAAATGAAATATTCGTTGTAAATCTGAGGTCGTTTTACTGAATTTCAGTACAAAAAATAATGGATTTCACCTAATCAATATATGAACAGAGTAGTAGGTAGATACGTAAATAAATCGCAAATAAGTAGAAATTAAAATCAGCAAACCTGAAATGAAATTAGCAGTAAATAAAGGGGCGAAACCTTGAACATTTGCGAGGCTGTATTTATCTACAAGGACAATAGTATGAGATCTTTGACTACTCTGGACTCCCTTGAGAAATCACAACAAGACCTGTTATAGACCCGGTATTTTTGTAGGTTTCTACTGCCGCATTAACACTTGAACTTCTTCTTGAAATAGATAAGGAATCGCAAAGTTCATTTATTTATTAATTTATTCACGGCTAGAGCCAATTTAAAAAAATTCAATAATATATTACATAATAGAGATTAAGTTATTTGAAATAAGACATAATTTTCGATAAAGGATTAACAAAAATAATATGGTACATGAACTAGTATAAATACAATATTATAAATGACAAAATTGGAATATTTTACAATGGACTTAAAAAAGTAAATTGTTGGGTGGCACATGAGTTTAGGCTTAGAGCAAAAAGGATGATAAATGGTATTTCAAAGAAGACAGGGAGACGTTGAAAAAGTCGACTTCGCGACAAGAGCTTAAGAAAACATTGGTTTCACGAGGTAGGCGACAGATGGGACGATTGTATAAATAATTTACGGCGGAAAATGGGACAGAAAACATAGAATTGGAGAGTGTGGCATATTGAGGCGCATTAATATTTACAAGGGCTAATAAAGGAGGGCAGTCCAAGCTGTTGATTAGAAGCTTGCGGAGGAATACGATGTCAGAAGCCTAACCTGGAAAAATCGAGGTTTTCGGGAGGTATACACAGCTTGTACCCCAGATACCTCAGGAAGCGACGCTGGACCCTTTCCAATTGCATTTTGTACACACAATACTAAGGAGACCACACAACTGAGCCATACTCGAGGATGGGTAAAACAAGGGCTTTGTATAACAGAACTATAGTTTGGGTTGGAAGGTTAACCATACAATTAGATAGCTTTTTAAATTTGCAAGTTTTTCTGAAATTTGACAGCCTTTAGCACGTTTTTTAAAAATGCTGTTAATGTCCAAGTATTTTCATAAACTATATTTTTGTTCTTCTTCAATTTTTCAAAGTTTGAACCGTAGACCAGGACCTTGGACCTTGGACCTGTATGATTCTTAGAAGTTCGTTTTTGATTTTGAATGTATAGAAAATCTAAGGTTGAATCTCAAAGATCAAAAAAGTTATTTTAGAGTGAAGAAACGTGGGTTTTTATGGCAAAAAACTGCTTTTCCCAAACAAATATGTAGAAAATCATATCTCGGGGACGGATAAAATGGTGCAGTTGGCGGCATTCTACTCCATTTTTAATCTACTTCCACCCAATGTTTTTTTTTGTTACACCAAGTGTGAACACCCTGTATAGTTATACAGAGATCATTTACCACAATGCCTAGAAATAACGTAGTAGCACTTGTTTCATAAATTGATTCGTTGACGTGTTTTATTTAATTTCGTGAGTTCTCTGTTAGTAGTTCAAGAATTATGCATGGGCCGATGAGGAGGAGTAATATATGCTTAGTATGACTAACTCATACAGAACTGATAAATAACTGTGCAATACATGTGAGATTTTCATTCTTGTAGCGAATATGCGCATAGCAAGAATGGGTGACCCAGCGTTGGGCGTATAATCTTATCTGAGTCAACTGCAATTATATTCGTATTCGTGTAATCGTATTCGTCTGTCGGCGATTATACGAATACAACCCATAAAAACGCTGCAAATTATTTCACAAAGGTTTATTATTTTTTTTCAATTGAGTATGATCGTAGTTTTAGTTGGCTTGCGTACGTCATAAGGCTCCTCGGCGTGTCCTATTTCGAGTTGCCACAACCTATACTTCTATAATTATATACGCATGTTTATATTTCTCGATTTGAGCTCCTATCTATTCAAATAATTATTGCCTTAATAATATCATTATCTAAGTACCTACGTACGAAAAGTCGAGAGGATATGTTATTAAATATGCGTAGGAAAAGCATTGGTATTAACACACAAATATGACCTAGAAAAAAACATATATTCATGCCTCGAAGGAACGCTGTACCCACCTCATGGTGCCGCGGCGCCTCCTCTCACTCCACCCCCCGCTCACCCCCCTCACCACCCACCGTGACCCCCTGCCAAGCGTGCCAGGCGTGCGTCTAACACGTCTAACACTCAAAGCCTCGAAAAAGACACTTTTTCGCCCGTTTTTGGCCCATAGCATCTATGCGAGTAAAGCGATCGGGGTCGTTAAACGTTAGGACCAACTAGACCCCAAATGGAGTCTATGTGCGAAAGAACGGGGTTTTTAAGTAAATTCTTAGGTCTTTTATGGCCTGGACGGCGGACGGCGAACGGCGGACGGACATTTCAAATTTGGATTCTACGCACCTTGAAACGTAAAGTGACAAAGTTTGAGGGGGGTCATACAAATTTTTTGCTACACGATCACATAGGCTTATTATTGGAAATAATAAACCAAAATGAGTCACGGTCATCAATTTCAATCGGGCGTCCCTCCTATAATATGCGAAGCTTTGCTAATATTACCTAGCTTCAGAGGGACGTCCTATTGAAATAGATTTGACACAAATAGGTTGGGCTCCAATCGTTGAATTCGCGTCACGGACGTCCCTCTGAAGCTAGGTAATATTAGCAAGGCTTCGCATATTATAGGAGGGTCGCCCTATTGAAATTGATGACCGTGACGCATTTTTAAGGGTTGTATTCGTGTAATCGCCGACAGACGAATACGATTACACGAATACAAATATAATCGCAGTTGACTCAGAATCAACGAATAATTATCTCGATTACAATCGTATTCGTATTCGACGATAAGATTATGCCCAACTCTGAGGTGAACACACAAACCGATTTTTTTGTATTCTTCGCCCACATGCCACTTCAATTTGTACGATATTGAGGTTCTTGGGCAATGGATAAATGACAATGGAATTAAATTATTTTGTGGTATGTGGAATAAGAATTTATAGCGGACGACCGGGGGTCGGAATAGTCGAAAAGGGTTCTCGGAAGATCCCAGTTGAGCTATGCGGGAGGCAAGTTTGAGGAATGTCTGCTTCGTGATCGTGGGAAGCCAAGATGTAGGAGCAACGCGTGCTGAAATATGTTACGCCCACAATCCCTCATCTTCGCGATATTTATAGCATGGACGTTCTTGTAAATGAAAACCAAAATGAGGCTGAGGAATCAATATCTTGATGCTTGGTGCACCAATATTTAATTCAGATCCCTAAGTTGAGTGCCAATAATTACTATGGGGTGGGATATTCATACAATCATCTAGTTGAACAACTCGGTACTCCGACTAGTCGAATGGGCCCTTGGATCCTCCTTTCATTCCACCTAGAGCCAAACGGCTAAATATTTATGAACTTAGAATACGCTTTAGTCTTTTGGGTCGGTAATACCTGCGAGCTACCAAAGAGCGACTTAAGCTAACTCAGCGGTTCAGGATGACAGACGTCATATCATTCGTCTCTCAATTTTCGAGAGTCTTCCAATCAAATTTCAACTTCCTAGGGTGAACAAGATAGAATTTAGCTCATTGAGCAAATACGAAGGAGCCCATAATTTTAATCGGCTCTTCAAGTTCCAGAGAGTCTCACTATCAAATTTAAAATATCTACGATGAACAGGAGAGAAGTGATCTCATTCAAGTGATCTCAGAGAAGAGCCTGCCATTTCAATCGACTCTTAATAAACCAGATAATTTCACTATCAAGTATCAAATTCCTCGGGCGAACAGTACAGAATTTAGCTCACGCAGTTCATTAGGGAAGAGTTCGTAATTTATATTGACTCGCAATAAACCAAATAATTTCACTATCAAGTTATAGCTTCTCTATATCATTTCTTAATGTTTCCGACAGTCTTTCTATCAATTTTTAACTTACTAGGGTGAACAGAAAAGAATTTACCTCACTGATCTGAGCAGGAAAACGCCCATAATTTCATTCGCCTCTTAACGTCCCAGAAAGTCTCACTATCAAATTTTGAAGTCCTAGGGCGAGCTGGACAGAATTTAGCTCACTCAAACTGATCAGGAAAAAGACCATACTTTTTTTTCGTCAATTGATGTCCCAAAGAGGCTCACTACCAAATGGTTTAATTTTCGGGAAGGTTTAGGTGGCTACTGTTTTTCCGCTACTTTCGTGACGCAGTTTTTGCTCGCAATGTAGTTTCGTGATTTGTTCTCGCGAAAAAATCTTGTTTTTTAATAGCTAAGTCAAGGTAAAATCGTGTTCCACGCTAAAATCACACTTCGATTTCATTCATAATAGAGCGAGTATTCGAGCAGCGTCGTTGAAACCCAGTATCAACAGCAGTCAATTGGTATACATGGCATGCAGCATATTATGATTCAGATCATGAACTACCAAATTTGCATGATTCATAGAAGAGCTCGATGTAACTACAATAATATAATTTAAATTGATAGAGAATGGTGAATTATATAAAAATATAGAGTTTAGGCGCACAACACTCTGAAATTTGAATAACCATGTATTCAACATTCACGTATACGCCAGGACCGAGCGTTGTTTAATGCACATCTCATGAATATAAACTACGTGCTAGCGCAGAATTAGTGACAAATATTCAAGGTTATTGAAAGTGGAAGTTGAGGGGTTTCTAACTCATTTATGAGGTATCCAAGAGGTTGAGTACGGAGGTAATTATAAATTAATTGAGCTGAACTCCATGCGCTGGACCCTAACGTTGCCCTCAGAACGAGGAAATTGAATTGGAAATTATTGAATGAAGGTCAAAAGGTAGCTTTACTCGTGTTAATCAGAAGGTACCTCATACAGGAGGGATTGATTAGAACGAACAATTTAAGCGTATTTTAATTTTTGATGAGTTCTGGCAATGTTGCTGTTCATTACACGTTGACCAAACAATTCATCTTAATTTCACCAGAATGTGCCACAATACGATGGGGTTTGTTTGACGAGGCTGAGCCAACACCACCATGACGACATAAATAAAAGGTAAGAGTTTGACAGCACCGTTAAAACCTTGACAGCACATGGTAAGCAGCTATCGAGACTTTTCTCGGTTATTCGAGGTTAAGGTATCCCCCGTCACTGCAAATCGAAGGCGCAAGAACACAACGTTCAACTGCGTGGTAGGTCGCAAGGTGTAGACATACTCTCGGTTGAGACGGGAACCCGTCAAAATTCGCTTAGATGAAATTTACAAAGAAATTTATTAAACTTATAAAGTGTTTATTGAGAAATGGAGCAAATATTATATCTAACTATTAAATGTTATAACTAACTAAATTTATATTACACTCGATTACGTGAAGTGGGAACTCTATTGGAATTTCATCTGATAGATCGTCGTATGTTATAAGGCGGTCTTCACCATGTTTCACCAGTTTTGAGTTGCTCCTATGTTTTTTTATTCTGTGAAATTGCTAGCTTTAGAGAGAGCAAACGGATGAACGAACAGCGATCCGGGTGGTTTCGTCTGAATCTTCGGGACGACATCTATAAATGAGACCAAAACATCAGTCATTTTTCGATCTTCTTTTTTCGATTTTTTCATTTTACGCATGTTGAAACGTAAATCATCAAATTTTGATGTGGGCTTTCGGCTGGTGTGTGGGGTCTTTTTTCTCCTCTGGGTCGATTCAAGAGGTTCATTATTGAAAATATTAAATCCGAAATTGAGATTTTTCTCTAGAAAGATTTTAATTTGAACGCTAATTCAACGCCGATCTCAAATTTTTTCAATTACTGGATTTATTGTCATTTGAGTGGCGTAAGAGGCCGAGATCAAGAATATATATATATATATATAAAAAATGTATATATACGATAAATTTTCAGGAAAATGTCAAAGTGGAACTTTTTGTTGGAAATTAGTTGTAGAATAGGACCCTGGCCACTGATGCACTCAAAAGTGACACACCCCATAAACTTTCCTTCTGATTTGACTGACATTTTTATCGGTTAAAACCTGTAAAAAAGTTTTTAAATTGAAAAAGTTCAGAATGGAAGATTCCGATTGGAGCATATATCTCGGAATATTACGAACAGCCCACTTCGAAGACTGAGATACAGGCATGAAGTAATTTCAACTTGACGGCACCTACTGCACCGAATGGGGAGAGATTGTCGCACTTGCCAGAGATCGGGAGCTATTTTGGGCTGTTACATTATGGAACATCGCTTTTACCGAGCCAAGTTGAAACTCATGTCCCGAGAAAATGATTCCGTTAAAAGGGTTCGCATCATCCCCTCAGACCTCTACCCCGCCCCATCCTTCTATTTCTACCCACAAATACTTGCACACAAAGGCCTCGCCATCCCTCATGCACGATTAGGCTAATCTAGAGCCCATAATATTCGAAATAAACTCCCCTCTATCGCATTTTAATTCAATTTTACGACGAAGGAAGAAAAAAAGACTCCTTCATTCCACTCTCCCAGTGGAATATATTGGATTGTATACATCTATACGCTGAAAGCTACTCAAGCACAGAACCCGCTTGGTCGATAAAGCCGGTTTTTCCCGGGCTCATTGGATATTTCGAATACATACGCAATAATAGAGTAATATATTACAGGAATCAAAAGTATCGCAGGATGTATATATTTGACCAATAGTTTCTGTTCGTACGACACCGTTAATTATCAAACTAACTTCTTTGTACAAAAAAAATTATTTCAATGAATGAAAGTTTTAGTAGAGTTTAGAAAAAGAAAATTCATCTCTCTGATAAATCTACAATACCAGGAGACATTTCCATGTTTTGCGCAACACCCATCATCATCTTCCCTGGTGTTGCTGACTTATCGGCAAGCTGAACCAGAATTTATTTATATATTTTTTAAATTAAAAATAATCTAGTTTGTGTATGTTGTCGTTGTTCAGGTCTTTTCGTTATCTAGGAAGATTATTTAAAGGGGGGAAAAACACTGCAAATTATTACACAATGGTTTATTATTTCTGTGTTCATAGCCCCTCTGCGGCGATTTTTGTCCTACAATTTATTATTAAACCCCCTAAGTAATACTTATGATCAGAACATGGCGCATCGTGACTACGAGAAGAGTTAACATTTCTACAGTTCCAAGACACCGCAATTTTTCGCTTCACAGTAAAAATGTTTTTAAGTCGATAGATAAGGAAAGAATATATGTTGAAGCCTCTCAGCTGATCAGTGCGCCTCCGTACCTCGTAATTGATACCGAGGAATCTTGGAGGAGCTCCATCTAAATAATAACACCGTGGGTCAAATAGGAAATTTAGCCTCGGAGGCTCCAAAGCAGATCTGAGTCCCTCCGTAATTTGTAATTGTATTCCAGATTTCCGAAAAGGAGGACATTTCAGGTTTTAGCATCGTAAGTCAATTAAAAAATAAATTAGCCACAGAAGCCCCACAGCTTATTATAGATCATTGAAATGGTTTTAATAATCATTAAAAACTCCATAGCAGAATATAGTCAATCAGGTAACGTTGAACTTCGTCATCGGTACACTTTCACGCATGCGCAGGAGCTAATAATGATGAAATCATGTTGAAATTAACATGGAATAATTAAATCACTGTCCCCCCAACTGTCCAACTATAGATTGGACGACTAGGGCGTAAAAATGTTATGCTTGGAGGAATTTACGTTTGCGTATGCGCAAACTGAAGTAAAGATTTGAGAAGTATGGGATTATTAGTGGATCATTTACAGCCTAACCTGCACAGTATCTGAAAATATCATCAAAATGGGATGAAAACTGTTCGCTCGTTTAAAAAGGAATACACATTCGCGCATACACAATAGCTGCTAATGATTGGATTATGTTGAAATCGCTAGGGAATGCTCTAATTAGCCTCTGCCATCTATCTTCCACATTTGAGCGTGATAGGACGACGAGGGCTTGAGAAAATTATGCTTGATGGATTTTACCTTTGCGCATTCGCTGAGTGAAGTATTTAATTAGGAAATACGGAACTCATAGGGGACGATCTTCACCCTAACCCGCACATTTCATAAAAATTTCATAAAACTCCGTTGAATATTGTGGAATTTAACCTTATTACAAGGATTTGCGGATATACGACAGACACACACACATACACACACAGAAACACACACACACACAGAAAGGCAAGGAACGAAAGTTGTTCAGAATGGTCAAATACGTAAAATGCGAGTAGAAATTTTACCACTGTAGAAATACAACAACAGCCGTTTGATTTTAGTGGAGACTACAACTTTTCCATCTCTCAAAAGTGAAAAAAATGCTTCCGCTACCTTTAGGTTGACTTCAGAGCAATTTAAGAGATGAAATTTAGCATTTAGTTACCAATACTTCACTAGTAGGTACTTCGCACGGAAAACAGTTATAATTAACTCAATTTCGCAACTTTAGAATAAAGTCCATCGCAACCATACGACCTGATAATTCCAATATTGGAATATTTATAAGGCAATTTTTATGTATTCCAGTATCACTTTCTAGCGATTATTGATGGAATTTAGAGCTTGATGGTCTAATTGATAGATCCGGTAGCATCGCATTAGAAATCGCGCTGAAATTCGAAGTTCAACGTTTGAGCCCTTAGGGAAAACGAATCGTTCAACGTACAGCGTTGCGGGTGGTTTTAATCGATTCTTGGGGATTATATTTATCATTGACAAGCAAAACATCATTACTGTTACATTACTGCACTATGTAAGTGCAGTTTTTGTTATTTGCATTAGCATAATAAGGAGTACCATTGTACTAAAAGTTTACTGAAATTAAAAAAAAAAAAAAAAATTACTGTTACCTTGAAAGTTTTTGAGATCTCGATTTTTGAATGTTAGCTCCTTAATGCTACCCTTTAGGGTTGACAAAAATTGATGCCGACCTTCTAGGACCATCGAGACCTCAAATGCGATTTTTAACGCAAGTTTCATGAATTTTGGTCTATTAATTTCGGAGAAAAGCCTCGGACGGCGGAGGGACGAATGTTTTTATTCGATTTTTGGATTCTACGGATATTGAGACGTAAATCAAAAAATTTTCAGGGAGGGGTTAAATAATACAACCAAAAGAATCAACCTTTATCAATTGAGAATCAAGCTATGAAAAACGTTATTTCGTTTAAGTTTTCAGATCACCGATTCACATTTCATCATTCAACGTAACACTTCGTCCAACTCAACAATAGTTCGTCCAATGAGTTAAATTTGTTGAATGCTGAAGGCGGGTTGTGGAACTCTAGTTTTAATTTACTGCATGATTTCACACTAGATTACTGTCAGATTGATGTTGATTAATGCTTTTTTTCTCCAACTTGGAAATGCTAACTTGAAGTATTTGCTGTAACTGAGTGCGGATTATCTTTATACTCAAGACTGGTGGGTAGGTTGACTAAATACTGACATGAGCTGATGTAACGGAAATAATTTTAGTTTACTCTCTCTAATTACCCGAGCTTAATACCATATCTGGAACTGGCCGAGCATACCCACCAATATTCCTACCAGTTCTGATTGCTTGAGATTTTCACTCGGCCGAACATTAAAATCCGTTGAGCCGTTAAGACATCAACTTCGGAGAAACAAATAATATTCTCATTTATTTGTATATGATAGAACCATGTACTATATGTTCCTATCAGTTCTTATTGCGATAAATTTATTCAGATTTTCACTTTTCTTTTTATCTATGGCAATAGCTCGAAAATATTTCTAATATAAATCAATACAATACAATATATTTTATTTGTACCTACAGTGTTACAACACATTACAACGAGTTCATGTACAATATTCTTCGTGATTCATGATATAAAATAACTAAATAAACATTACTTCTTCAGAAAATAACTTAAATCAATGCAATTCAGATTTTTCTTTAATAAATGAAGTTGCTCTAGTCAGAAATTTGCTTGACAAAAATATGCACAGTATAATTGTCTTATACAGTAAGAATACGCTAAGTTTAGGTTTTATTTCATTTATTTATTTTTATTTTATAAATTCAGATATAAATTCGCCTGATTAAGTCACAAGTGTTACATTTATATTTAATATAAATCAATTTGCCAAGATATTCAATAATATATTCATATTCCATTTCTGAGACTGGTAGGAAATTGTATTTGGAAGAATCCATGCAAATTGGTTTCTCTTGAGCAATGCCCCATAAATCCGACCAACGAATGGAAGCCTTGTCGATTTATCATCTAAGGGGTCGTGTAACATCTGAGAATCTCATTGCCTTCCCAAGTTTCGGTGGTCAGGACGGTTGAACCTTCCTATTTTAAGTGAGAAAACATCTACCTATATTTCGAATAAAGCGTTTAATGGTGCATTCATGAATAATGGTAAAGATACAAAGGTTCGCTCTCGTTTTGGAGTTCATTATTATACTTACCTACCTTCCCACTTCTATCTCGTGGAAGGTTTACATTATGGCGGTATCGAAGGTTCAACTTGTGAATTGTTAGGTATGTTGCAGGTCGATGTGAGGCTGCGACTCGGGAAAGTTAAGCAACACTAGAGATTGGGAAAGGTAATTTTTTCATAAAGCTAAAAAGCTGTGAAATATTATTCAAAGGTTTATCATTTCTGTATTAAATAGCCCTGTGCAGATCATTTGTCTATAATTATTTATCTTACCTAGTCCACGGCAGTGTTTTAAGTACTAGTTCACTTTTTAAGTACTATAATGTGAAGGTGACCCTTCAACAACATGCGTTAAAGAATTCTGGCGAAGACGCCACTACATGAGGGTCAAGGCCGTGAGGAGAAATTTCCAAATGGAGTATAAGCTCTGTGTTCTTCAATTTCTAGCCGTTAGGTTCTTGTAGGTGCAAAAATAGGGGATGTACGGAGCACCGAGTTTTGTATGGTCGATTATAAAGGATCATTATTGAAAACAATAAAATGTTAAACCTCTTCTAAAGTAAAATTACCCTTTAAGGATTTCGTTTCAATTTCGTATAATCCATAAAACAAATGTAAAATATCATCTTCCAAAAGATCAATTTTTTATACGTATCTGGGAATTTGAGCCTTTCTCTAGTTGTAACCAAACAATAACTTGTGGATCTCGTTGCTAATAGGAAGAGAAAGAAACACCTCCATTTTGTCTGCATTAAAACTCTGAAATGATAACCTCGACATTTTGTTACCAATGTATTAGGGCCGTTTCACACTTGCGTTTTTTTCGCATTTTTAATCCTCGAGCGTGAAGAAGGCAAAGTGCTTTTTTCCAAGGTCAGTGTGAATGTTGAAGAGGAATAAGTGCAAAAACAGCGCATTCTGGCGGAATGTTTTATTAAGTCTGTCAGGTTAGGGCTCCAAGGGGTTTTCCATTGAATTGTTACCTTCCCAAGGGTTACGCTTTAGCATTTTTCGCGCTGAGGTAAAAATTATAACATGTTCTAATTTTCCCTAGTGAGTTCAAAATGGTGAGGATGCGCAATGGTCGAAAAACCTGACCTTGGAAAAAAAAAAACACTTTGCCTTCTTCACGTTTGAGCATTTAAAATGCGAAAAAAAAAATTGAAAAAATGCAAGTGTGATACGGGCATTAATTAGATACATACATATACATATCAATTAGATGTATTGAGAAATGACCACTTTTCTTTAAAGTGTGGTACGTTTCATGGAGATAAAAAGGTGTATTACCTTATGTGTATATTATAACAATATTTCATAATCACAAAGATAGAATTTATCCTCAATTCCCATTATGCCAATATCACGTTTCAATATAGACCTCTAGAAACAGTGTGAGAATGTTTTTATTTGATTTTAATATAGTCAAATCATACAGTGGACTGTTACCAACCTGGATAACATTCTTCTCTTATTACACGTCTTGCTAGCTCAATAGTTCTATATTTATTTGTTCACTAGAATATATCTCAATAAAACTTAATATAACTAAAAACGGCATTACTCTAGGTATTGGATTCTATCGAGCAAGTAAACGACGCAGGCTTGATACGTACATGCAACAGGGTATCGTTTACAAATCATAAAATAACATCGTAAAATAGGTAAATCTTTTGTTCCAAAAGCATTTCCTGTACTTCATAAATGTAATAAAATGAATTTACAACCTTTACTTATATATAGATATTCGGGCGTAAAAGTTAGTGATTCATTGATTCGTTGACCCTCATCATGAAGGTACTCCTTTTCTTATGCATAGCGATTTTATTCGCTAATGCTATTGCAAGCTTATCATCTCGTCAGCTGATACCCCCATGTTACGTAAGTAAACATTGTACTCATAATATTCCAGCAACTATGATTTAGTCCCACCAATAGTCCAAGTAGTTTGGTAATAGTAGCGTTGTATTGTCCCTTGGATTATAATTATATTTCCCTTCACGCATCATTATATACTTACTCGCAAGATACCCGTGCGTTGCAGGGCCCTAATGTAGATCCGACGTGGCACTAAGAAGTATTCCGATAGTCATTCTATTTTCATAGTACTTGCTAGGCCTCTGAGGTTCTACAAAAGTCGAAGTTTTTCCCATGAAAACCCGTGATTGGGACCCAACTGGACGCAGCCTGGCACCAACCTAACACGATTTAAAAATTGTTATATATATGTTATATATATATATATATATATATATATATATATATATATATATATTTATATATATATACATTTACCGATTGTTAGCCATTTTTAAATCGTGTTAGGTTGGTGCCAGGCTGCGTCCAGTTGGGTCCCAATCACGGGTTTTCATGGGAAAAACTTCGACTTTTGTAGAACCTCAGAGGCCTAGCAAGTACTATGAAAATAGAATGACTATTGGAATACTTCTTAGTGCCACGTCGGATCTACATTAGGGCCCTGCAACGCACGGGTATCTTGCGAGTAAGTATATAATGATGCGTGAAGGGAAATATAATTATAATCCAAGGGACAATACAACGCTACTATTACCAAACTACATAGTTTTTTAACATAAAAACATTATTTTCTTCCCTAATATGCAAAGTAAAAGAAAAATTTACTTACTATATCACTGAAAGCTAAGATTGTGGGCAAATTTTTCGTGTCAACAATGCTGAAGGGAGTGAAAAATCCAGCGATTTCGAAGAATCGAGAAAATTTACTTTCAGGGTCAATTCTTGTCCCAGAGAACAGCTGGAAAATAATTTATTTGGTATCAGAGAGACAGGTATCGTTAAATTTGATGTTACACGCAAATTTAAGGAGTTATGACCAATTTAGTGACGTAAGGTCAAAATCTCGAAAAAAATCTTAAAATTTAATTAACTTTTTTTTTTAGGTGGGTTTAAAAAAATTGCTAGGAGTCAAGAATTGTTGCAAATTAGTTGCAAATCGAATCCTAGGAGGGCCCTGTATAATGTAGTATTTACAGGGCTTAATAATGATAGACCATTATTTTGAGTTTAAGGGCTACCTAATATGGAAATAATCAACCTTTGTGTATTAATTTGCAGCGCTTTTTTATGGTACTGTTCAATTTTTGTTTACAGTGCACTGATTCTAACGGATGTAAAAGGAAATTAGGACGCGGGCTAGGATGTGGGCCAGTTTGCAAGAAATATACCAAAGATTTTGGATTATGCGTTGAAGAAACCGAAATCGACCGACCAATATGAGCCATTCGTCAGAGATTCATTTCTACAAAAAAATAAAAATAAATTAATAAACCTGTTCGTCCTGAGAAAATGGATATTCGCACATTATTCCTTCGAGTTCATAGGCACTCTTATTGTAACAAAAACTACCGCGACAAAGCTTTCCTCCTCAGCCATTCCACTGAGATTTTTGACAGTTACCGTCAGATCCAAGAGAATGCGTGTCTACCCGTTGCTCTCGCGCCGGGTTGAACGCGTCATGCTCAAGTTCTTGGAATGCTGTGGTTGGTGATAGATTAGGATCCGAAAACCAGAGAACCAATCTTCTCCGAATATGGCACATACGCTATTATTACGAGTTGTATATTTTATGGTACTGTCACACCCCCTTCTCTCTATGTAGCGCGGATTTAGGGCCCATTGCACCTCTAGGGGGCTACCTAAGTTCGAGACATGGTAGCAGAGCGTGGTTTCCTGGATTACATATTGTTATACCTATTACATCCAGGATCACTATTTTTGAAGGCTGTATGTTCCAGAAGAAACATGGCCAGGGTTTCCAGCAGGAATATCCATTATTATCCTTTGGTATATAAATAATTTCATTGGTCTTTTAGGACTTATAATTTTTCAAATTTTTCCCCTCATATAATTTCTATTTACACACCTATAGCAACAGGCCTTTGCCTTTTTTTATATTTATACATATATTCTTTAGGGCATAGTTCCCAATTCTAATTTAAGGGCATAGTTCCCAATTATTATTTCCAGGGCCCAGTTCCCAATTTAAGTCCCCAACGTGGGCACATATTTTTATATCTATTTTATTTTCCTATAGGTATGAGTCTCAATAGTTGAGCAACCGTTTATTCCCGATTGTTTCAATCTTTGATTTGGGGATAATTACCTAATGAATACTTCATTTGAAGATTCTTCGACAATCCCACCTGTTTTGATTTCTCTTTTTCATCCTCAATCGCTAATGCAGCTATTTATTAGTGAGCATCAGTTCTCAACCAGTAAACTGTTCCACCAGGTTTACATACTTGCTCTTCAATCAAGTTTGCCTTTAAGGGGAGGAGTGTGACAGTTACCGTCAGATTCAAGAGAATGCGCGTCTATCCGTCGTTCTCACGACGCACTTTGGGGCAGAATTGAAAAAAAACCTGGCCAAAATAAGAAAAATCGAAAGTAGGATATTTCTACCGATAGCTTGTGTTTTGGTCACCTGACATCCCTGAGAATTCATTTCAAAAGTATCTGACCTCTGGACCCTCATTCCGGCAGATTAACAATCGGAAAAACATTGACGTGCTCCGATCATCGATCAACCTGTTAATAGGTAAGCTGGAAGAAATAACTGCTAGTTTAATATTGTTCCGATGTTTAGTAGTGACGTTTCGGGCCGGATCTATCTGAAAACATGTCAGCGAACGGTAAGAAATTATTATCACAATTTAAAAGTCGTTTTAAAAAAAAAATGAGAATTTTTTTTGAAAAATGAGAAAAAAAATTAATCCACTAATTCATTAGTGGAAGTAGTAGTTTTTCAAAAAGTGAAAATAACTACGTATTGAGGCGTATTGAATGTCGATTCTTTTTTTGTTCGATAGGGTAACTATTCTACTAACTTAATCCACTAAGATCGCCCGCTAATATGCGCTATTCTTGACGTAGTTGAAAAACACGATTTCAATTAAAGTAACGGAAATTTTGTTTTTCTGTAGAAACCGCCGGTGTAACAACTTCAAATGCGAGGCTTCAACTTTGTGAATGGTTGTGGAATTCTAATAAAATAGAGCTGGACGATCAAATTAAATTTCTAGCTGACCGAATTGTTGATTACTGTGGTCTATGTGAATACGATCATCATCAAATTAAGCTCAAGATCAAAACATTCAAATTCGAATATCTGACAAGAATGATCAGAGCCAGCAGAAACAAGGCTTTTTTCATCAAGTAAAATTCCCAGCTTTTAATCGCGTCCGATCCGTTTCTATCCTCTATGCGGGAAATTAAGAATACGACTGCAAAACCATTCTTTTCAGAAACAATAGCTTTATTTAAAACCCCAATAATATCCTCTTGTATTTCTAGTGGTTCAGATGATTCTGATTGATATGCAGGCAACTCACTTTTTTATACTTCTTGTAAGTTTGATGTATCTGCTTGAAAAATAAAATAAATATAAACATATATATATTATATTGCGTGAACGCGTTTTATTTTCTTATCGCCTTTAACACACTTCCTGTAGGTGTAAAAATATGTTGAACTGAGTGGGAGTTATAGAACGCAAAGAACGCGCAAAACACATCCAGCATTTGCCGCTTTTGGAAATTTGTTTGGATCTCATCTTCGTTGGAAGTTGACACTCTTTTTAACCTTGCATTTCAATTTTTCGTTAGGTGAAATGGGTTGAATAGGATTACCTGGGTGAACATTGTTGAATTTGAGAAAAGTTATGAACGCCCTCTCAATTTCGGTTGAGTTTGGGTTACAAAACTGGGACAAGAACAAAGCCAAATCGATTCTTCACATCCTATCGATTCTATTTCGACCTTTGATAAACATCTGTAATTGCTTCAACAAGGTGGAAAAGAAGAAGCACACAGCGCGCCCTGATTTTCCGGTCCCCGTCCTTTCGGAAAAATATTAATTTACAACCAATATCTAGTCAGTCGAGTCCAAGTTCCCACCGCGAACGTTTACTCTCCCGGATCCCCCACGTCTCCCAAGTTAGTGGTGGTACCTCTGTACATTACTCGTACTCAATAAATAACGATAAATAGTGGTCATATACGTGTTTTTTTGTATCTAATGATATAAACCCGTGCGATCTCACTATTCATTAACGTTACAGCTTGTACCTGAGCAACAAAGTAGCTGTAGCTATTTGTAGTTGCAACTAGGTACTTGCTGCTGTAACTATAAGTAGCAGCAACTACCTTAGACTACAAAACGCTCGTAAAAGCAGCAATATTTGGTCCAGAAAACATTTTCTGGCACAACCCTTGTTACCACCTCTCACATTGCAACACGGAAAAACCAAGAATGTAACGCTTTGGTTCGTTATAGCAAATTTTCGAAGAACAAACTATTTGGGTCGATCGGAAATTTTCCATGACTGCACCGGCATCTCCAAATACAACAAAGGCGTTGCTAGGGAAATGGTAGTTCATTATTTTTATCCCACAGAACTCGTTGACGATTCGTTCGAAAGCTCTCGATTTATCCGACCATATTATGTTAACTACAGCGAAGTGCGTGGCAAGCAAGCTGAGTTATGAGCATGGTTATTTGAATAATTTTTTACACACAAGTGATTATTCTCAATACTTGATATTGTGAATATGATTGCAACCGCTTGTAATATTAATCATTCTACTGTCAAATCATTTAATAATGATTAATTTTACATATTATTAGTTCATTATGTTTACTTAGATACACTAGTTTATAACTTAGCGTAATAAATCTGCTATACTTGACACTACAGAAGCATGGGGGTCATGAGGTGTTGTGATAAAATGAGAGCATGCCAAAAAGTGGCGAACGATTTTCGTGCTATGGACACTAAGGGAATTACACTTCCCTAGTAACGCATTGGTTGTACGTGAAAATCAATTTAAAATATTTTAATCAGTCAATCTAATTTATTTATTTATTTATTTATATTCCCACATCGGTCCTAGGGACTTATAGTGGTGGTGAGAGGAGGGGGTGGTTCATTAGGGAAGGCAGCCTCGAGGCCAGTTGGTCCCAGTGCGCTTCTACTCCAACGAAAGGTTGTCCCTTAAGCATTTTCTTTTTAGTCTCTTCCGGTATGACGTTGGTCTTGATATGGCCTGTACCTCTGGGTTGGCGTGTCCGTCAGTTCTGTTTTGGAGGGTGGTATATAATTTTCGGATTGTTTCTTGAACGGTTTCTAATTGGAGGTCGGAATGGAGAACATCGTTTCTTACGAAATATGGAGCATTTGTCATTATTCTTAGAATTTTGTTTTGGAGGACTTGTATTTTGTTCAGTGTAGTCAAACAGGCTGATCCCCAAACCTCACATCCATACATCCAAACTGGTTTGATGAGTGTTAGGTATACTAATCGCTTGTTGTTCAAACTCAGTTTGGATCTCCGGTTCAGCATGGGCCACAACATATGGAGTCTGCGTTTTATCTCTGTTGTAGTGCGGTTGACATGCTGTTTCCATATGAGTCTCCTGTCCAGAATCAGTCCTAAATATTTTACCTGAGTGGCTTGAGGGATCATGCGTCCATTTAGTTGGAGCGCCGCCAGAGAACCTTTTCTGAGCGTGAATGTGACAAGGGATGATTTAGTTGGATTTATTTGAACTTTCCACTTGTCACACCACTCTTCAGTTTGAGCTAAGTGTTCCTGTAGCTTTCGCTCAGTCTCAACGATTGTTGTTCCAGCAGATAATAGACCAGTGTCATCAGCAAACTGTGCTACAACTACTTCCTCGGAATCGGGAAAATCTGAACAGTATAAATTGTACAGGAGTGGAGAAAGAGGAGATCCTTGTGGTACTCCTGCCCTCACTGACTTGAACGAGGAAAAAGATTCTCCCACCTTGACTCTGAAAGTTCGATTTCTCAAAAACGATGCCATGAGTAAGAAGAGGGAGTTTGGTAGGAAGGACCTTAATTTGAACAGGAGACCATCATGCCAGACCCGGTCAAAGGCGGACTGGACATCTAAAAATACTGCTCCTGTGTATTTCTTTTGTTCGTAGCCTTTGGCGATGTAGTCGACCACCCGATGAATTTGTTGTGTTGTAGAATGTTGTGTCCGGAATCCGAATTGGAAATTTGGAATTTTTTGTGTAACTTGCAACAAATTTTTCATCCGGGTTAATAAAAATTTTTTCGAAGATTTTCCCTAGAACTGGAAGTAGACTGATTGGCCTGTAGGACGCAGGGTGTTGTTGTGGTTTGCCTGGCTTATGGACAACTATCACGACAGCACTTCTCATCTACAACTATCAGCAGCATGTCTCCAGACTTTTGGATAATAACCCAGCCTCAGGAGAGCGTTGAACAGGTTGAGAAGGAAAGCTTTTCCTTTTCGAGGAAGTTTCTTGACTGTTTCAAGCTGAATCAAGTCATAACCCGGTGCTTTCTTGTTTTTCATGGACATGATTGTTGATTTGAGCTCATTGGGGCTTATTGGTGTAGGAGGTAGAGACATTTGCAAAGGCGCATCCAATTCTTCTCTGACTTGTCGGTCAAAATCGTCAGTGAAACCGTTGCTGTCGTTTGGCCTGAATACCTCTTCAAAATGACTTGCGAGTATTTCTGCCTTCTGTTCATCTTCAATCACCCACCTACCTTGGTCGTTCTTGAGTGGAGGCGATGATTTGGGATTTTTGTTGAGGAAGACGTTACAGGTTTTCCAAATTCCGTGGTTGCCTGAATCTGACAAAGTCTGAAGGTGTGCCGAAAAGTTTTCGTTTACTTCTGAATTTAGGGCCTCCTTAACTTCTCGATCCAACCGATTGAGTATTCGTTTGGCATTTGGGTGACGAGTTCTTTGCCAGTCATTTTTCGCTACTTTCCGGCGTTCCAACAGATGTCTTATATGTGATGGTATTTCATTGTTCTGTCGTTGTCGACTGTGCGATGGTACACTGCTACTCCATAAACAATTGTGGATAGTTTGTACCAAATGGTCAACACTTACATCCACCTCTTCAGAGTTTCTCATTGTAAGAGACATATCTATCTCCGTTTCAAAATCTTTGCCAAAAAGTTCCCAGTTTACAGGACCTTGAGTTAATTTAGGAGGACCCTTCAGTTTTGTTATAGATATCGGATTGCTTGATAGGAGAACGGGGTTATGATCTGAACTCAAATCGTGGATTCCATCTACACTGAGAGGAGAAGTAATATTTTTAACTATAAAAATATCCAAAATATCAGGAAGTAATCTCAATGATGTAGGCCAATAAGTTGGAGATGAAGGTGCAATGACTCTCAAATTCTGATTCAAAATCATGTTCTGCATCATTCTACCTCTGCTGTTAGTTGTTCGACATCCCCAATCTATGACTTTAGAATTGAAATCACCTCCAAGGATTCCTCTAGGTGTCAACTGCTCAAGTGTTTCCATGATGTGTTCACGCTGTAGTCGTAGTGATGGCGTGCAGTAGCAACTTCCAACAACCAATGGAGATTCATCAACAATGATTGATACGAAGGTTGCTTGTATGCCATCGTATGAGACAGAAGGGATCTCAGAATGGTAAATTCCATTCTTAATCAAAATCCCCGATCCACCCTTTGCACGTCCAGATGGATTTGGTGTATGGTACCAGCGGTATCCTGGAAATCTAATTGTTGTAGTGTTCTTACAATGAGTTTCAGTGATTAGAGCTATATCTATTTTATGATTGTTCAAGAATGTAAGGAGTTCCAATTTCCGTTGCTCAAGTCCATTACAGTTCCACGTAATTATGTTCATATTTTTGAGGTTTTGTGGTCTATTTTGCATTATTAATAAGTAGATTTTCAATTTGGCTAATTGCATTGGATAGTTGAGTAATAGCTTGGAGGAAAGGTTGTAGTACAGTTGTTATAGTGTTCGTAATAATGCTTACCATGTCTGTTGGTGAAGTGCCCCCAGCAACTGCGGAAGAATAACTTGGTCTCGCTGTATGGTTGTAGCTTTGTGTTGGATTGTTCGTTCTTTGGGTAAGCAAAGGGCGTTGGGAGTGTGTTGAAGGTTGAGAGGCTGGAACACGAGCCGGCTGAGCTGAGCTTGGAGATAATCTTGGGAACTGTTCATTTGAGTTCACCATAGGGATTTGTGGAGCAGTTCGCAGCATTCTCTTTTTCAACAGTAGCTTGTGAACTTCGCATCCTTTATAGTTGGCAGTGTGTTGACCTCCACAGTTCACACATTCTGGGGGCAATGACCGGGGGGTTGGACAGTCTCTATAGTTGTGCTCTCCTTTACATCGGACACATCTTGGTTTATGTAAACAATATCCACTTGTATGATTATAATCCTGACAGTTGGTGCATTGCGGAACCAGATTCTTCGATCTGAATGCCTCTACACGTATAGCACAGTTCAACAGTCCTTTTACATTATATACATTTTCATTGACCTTTTCTGGTTCCAAATCCACATAAAACAATGGTAAGGGGATCTTGTGGCGCGAACGCACGTTCACCACCTGTCTGACTTGGAATCCTAGCCCTTCCAATTCAGTTTTTATTGCTGTCGGGTCTGTTGAAGGGTGTAAATTTCTCACGACAACTCGTAGAGCCCTTTTCTCAGCTAATTGATAGGAGTGAAATTCGATTGCTCTCCTCTTGAAAAACACTGCTGACTTACGATAGGTCTCGCTATCAGAGTACGTCAACTTTATATACTTCATGGAAGAAGTGTACTTGAATTTATCTCTGCCTACTTCGTTGATGAGCGGACCTAGTAATTCAGCAAAGTTAGTGGACGAAGCCAAGAATATTGGCGGTGGCTTTGGTATATTCTCCTCCACTGGTTCAGGATTTGCGGGGATTTCTTCAGGTAATAATGGTTCAAAACGATTGAATGTTTGTATAGGGCTTGTCGGCCGGGAAGACGGTATAATTACATCCATATTATCATTACGACTATTGGTAACTACAGCTAAACTTGGTTGTTGAGGAACCCTTGGAATCGTAGCAACTGGGACGCTATCAAATTTTGTAATTTTTGGATTTTTAATTTGTTTTGGTTTGTATTGTCTTTTACGATTAAAAACCATTTCAAAATCGTACTCACTGTCTGAACTTGAAGGGGGAGAGGCCATCCTGAATTGGAATGTAGGGGATCGAGGGAAAGGGCGTCCTTCGTGAGGCGAATTGTCTGTTCCACTGGAACTCATGCACTGCACTAAAAGTGTCACTTTGACAAGAGTTATGCACTAGAAACGTCCTACGATGGATTAAGTACCGAGATCCATACCTGAAGTATCGCGGTGCCAAATCTCAAATATCAATGATGAGAAAAAACCACTCAAATCTCAGTAAATACGCAGAGCACAAAATTTCACTTCATAAAACTTGAGAAACATAAAACTTGAGAAACATAAAACTTCAGTCAATTTAATCTTTATTTAAAGAAATTATAAAGAAAGATGATAAGGGCTCAACAAGAACGAAGTGTAAACAAAGAAACGCTTGCATACGAGTCTGCAACACATTGGGACATTTTATGTCTTTAGTGGCAGACTCGTATGTGTGCAGACTCGTATGCTCTAAGAGCCACTCAGCTGATCCGGACCCTGGGCATCGTCAAGTTAATGTCCTAAAGAGGCTACACACGAAATTACATCTTCCTAGAGTGTAAAGTATAGAAATTACCTATTAATAAAATGATTTAACCACCACTTCACAAATCCAACCGTTCTCGCAATATTCGGATCACCTGCTATGAATCAAATCATCGAAACACCAGCTCAATGAAAATCAAATAACCATGCTCATAACTCAGCTTATTGGCCACGCACTTCGCAGTAGTTAACATAATATGGTTGGATAAATCGAGAGCTTTCGAACGAATGGTCAACGAATTTTGTGGGATGAAAAACGACGAAGTACCATTTCCCAAGCAACGACGCGGTTGTAAGCGGAAATCATCAGAAAACCAACCGTAACGCATTTGTTTAACGCTTTTATTTAACGCTTTTTTTTAACGCTTTTTGTAACTCTTTTTTCGTTTATGTGCCAAAGTAAAGACATAAAATGTCAAAATCAATATTTTTGCAGTGACGTGACGGTCGGAATGAAGAATGGAATCGTCCTGTTAATCATGATTAATTGATCTGGCTGTAGAATCGTAGGTCTACCGTCCGTCTTGAGATGGCGAACCAATCGGATTGCACTCTATAACAAAACAATCTTGACAGACTTGGCGAGTGGTGATTGACCAATAGGCTTCGTTCATTTTGCAGCATGTCAAATCTATTCGGAATAAATCATTGAAAGTGGTAGTAAGTAGAGGTTGTGTAGCAAGCACGAACTCAGTTCGCAAGCACGAACTCAGTTCGCTGACAGCGGCGCGGCGCGCTAGTGAACTCCTCTTTCTAGTCCGCTCGGTATTGCAGGTTTTGCCTAACTGTAACCCCTTTCCTTCATTACTTAATCCCCATTCGACAGTATTAACTTCAAAGAGGAGATCCCCAGAATTCGGAAAATTTGACGTTCGACGAATTGAAATAAAAAAAATTTCTCGATATTACGGAATTTTGAAAGGCCTACATCACAACCCAATTTGTTTGGTGTTATTTCAGAAATTCGTGACGCTATGTTTTTTTCCGTTTTCTATTGGTTGGAAAAGATTGCGCGGGCGTAGAAATACAATATGGCTCCGAACCGTCGTAAATTTCCTTGATTTTATCCCATCAATCCGAACTAGATCATTCGCGACAAGGTTGAGGAAACCCATTTCAAAAAACGAAAACGGAAGAAAGCAAAGAACGTTCTTTTTCATATATATATATATATGTACAGGGTGTCTCGACTTAAGTAGGTAAGACTTCAGGGATCGATTCAACAAGTGATTTTCAACAAAAAGTGCCTCCTAGACTTTTTCTTTTAGAGGCTTCGTTTCCGAGTTATTTCTTTTTTGAGATTTTTTTCGTGTTTTCAATATTACATCACAAAAACATCTCTAACTCCCCGATTTTTCGAGTTTTCTCAAATTTAAGGATACCGTTGGAAAGAGCGTTAAATTTTCTATCATTGTGATGTAAGATTGAATTGTGATTGTGATCGTTGTTTTTTTTTTTTTTTTTTTTTTTAGTTCTATTTAGTGAAAAAAATGGCCAGTTTAACATTTGAAGAAAATGTAAATATTGTTGATTTTTCTTCGTTTTTCTGCTCCTCAGTATGGAAGTTTTTCAACAACCGCTTTCCGAGAAAAACTTCCTCAATCTGTCAGCTTTCCAACGGTTTACTAAAAAATCTCGGTATTGTATAGTACTACAATAATTCGGTATAGAATGGAATAGTGTTGCCCCGAATAGGAGTTTTTCAAAATACTGAATACTCACCAAGCACCAATACCTACCAGTTATTCAGCGGTATATTGAACCTTCGGATTGCCCGTAATAAGTTGGAATACCTCAGCCGGAATCACGTGGCTGCTAACTGACAGAGCTCAGGCAGTAACTCGATAAAGTCAATAGGAGCCTCGCACAGCCTCCGAGCGAACCGATTGACAATGCCAGCCACCGCCCTAAGCGGAGTAGCCTAATGCAATCGACTCGCTTCGATTCAACCTGACGGGAATGGATTGGGGGCGTTAAGGTAATGACGTTAAGAAAGGACTTCGACTCGCTTATTACTGTTAACATTTCGTTTTGGTACGTATAAGTTGTTCAAGAAAATTTACGGATACATAAAAAAAAACCAAGATGCAACAATTCTTCTTTCAAAATATGTTATTCATCACTTCACTGAAGTTTTCAAACAACCGCCAACAGCCTTTTTTTTTCTTTTTTTTTTTTCAAGAAAGTAGATGTCACATTTTCTCTGGCAGAAAAAGGTTGAAGCATAACCCTTCTTTCTCCATTGGAACTCTAGCAACTCGGGACTTGGCTTTCTTCATTGAGGCTTCAAATGGCCCTCTGAGGTAACAAAGGCTCTCTCTGCTGAAAAAATCCAGTTCTCTTTAACAGCATCACGACGTCCACCTGGAAAGGAGGAGATTGTTGCATCTGACCTGAAGAAGAAGTATGCCCAATACACTAAATTCGTTGTACCTCATGCACTTTCCTTTTTCTCGACCAATGGGATTCAATCTCCCATCACCTGTGACTATATACCTAATCTGTGTCCTTTCTAACGAATGTTCCGTTATTGTTTGCTACTGATAATGACCTAACCGTCGAAATCACTTACATTGTAACTCTTTATTTTCGTGGAGTTAAACAACGTTCTAACGGAATCTCCCCACCCGTTTAGCCCCTTCACCAACAGTGAATTTGAAATTTCCGAGGAAATAACTGGACTAAAATCTGGATCGGACAAACAGTCACAGAAAGTCTCATGAATATAATAAAAATATCACGATTTATCGTTATTACCCTTCCATTCACCACCTTCCATCATGAAATTTGAAACTCCTGTTACATTTTCCAAAACTAGACCAAACCCAAAGTTGAATGACGAAAATTGGACGAGAGTAGTTGAAACATCATGATTTATCAGTATTCTCCCCCTCCATTTGCCCCCTCTCTTGATGAAATTTGAAAATCCTGACACACTTTCCAAAACTATTTCGAATTTATAATGAAACAAAATAAGAATCACGAAAATTGGTGGAGATTCGTAGCTTGGGCAGCGCTAGAAACATCGGTAATTATCCACTCCCCCCCCACCACCACGACAGCAAATACTAAATTTCCGAGGTATGCTGCATAACTAGACTGAATTTAAAATCGAACATAATGAGAATCACGAATATCGGTTGAGAATCGTAGCATGGACTGCGTCGACAAAAGTTTTGTCACACACACGCACACATGCACAGTCACACTCTGAAAAATCTATGGTTTTTTTCACGGATTCGGTCTTAGAATGGTCTGAAACGGATTAGTATGTGGTCATATTTTCCTCATGCTTGTCCCCTGTCTCCTGGATCAATGCCAATAGGTCGTCTCTCTATTGAAGAAGCCTACCTTTAGAGGGACTTTATAATGAAAATCTTTTTTTTTATTATTAAAAATATATAGGTATGTACATTTTCTTTCTCTCTCTCACACACTCTCTCTCTCTATCTTTTCTCTCTCTCTGACCGTCGAAATCTATCCAACGTTGTTACTCTTTATTTCATAGTAACACACATCGCTCTGACCCTATGTGGATATTACTTCATTTGAAAAATACCACCAGATTCATAATAATTTTCCAAGTAATTACAGATAACTGTGTCTTCTACATCCTGCACATTCTGGCTTCATTGAGAATAATGAACATGAAATAATTTAAGATTGCTTGATGGGTGAGAGTCAGTTAATCAGCTTTTTATTACAAGAATTTGCATTGCTCGTGTATTCCCACTGACACATTGTTGCATAACTTGAAAATCCATGCAGAGGTTCACTGTTTCACGATACTGTGAAAGAGTGAGGATTCATTTCCGCATTTCGAGATGTTGTAATTTCCGTGTCTGCCCGCAATTTCCGCGAAAACCCGTCAGCCCATGGCACCGATAGGTTTAAGGGAAACAAAGCACTAAAAAACCTTTCATGCAAAGACTCCATGTTGTAGGAGAGAGAAGACAAACCGGAAAAGAAGGATCGATAATGAGAGGTGAAAGGGGTGCTGTCATCGGTGGAAAACGGCAAAAGAGACGTGTCGAGGTGGGCAGGAGGGTTCTGGTCGTATTGTTCGGTGTCGACCTCGGGAACAACCTGCGGCGTTGAAATCCACCGAGGCAGAGCAGGGAACAAGTGTATCAACGGAGCTTGACCAACGGTTTAGTCGTGGGAAGTTGACTGTTTTCCTTTCTCACTAAATCGGATTTACAACGAACCCCCACGCTCTTGGGGCTCAAAGCAGGTACTGTACGGACCAAGAGCTCGTTCGTTGGTTCATGTGTTTAAAGATGCGGATGGGTTCCTTCGACATAGAAAATAGCAGGATCCATTGTTCGGTTGACAGAGTTAACGATGCAGTAAAGTTGATAGATCTCGAATATAGTAATGTAAAGGTACAGATAGACAGTCTCTATTCGCTCTCTTCTGAAAATCAAACTACGCATCTGAGTTTATATATATACGCGCTTCATAAAGGGAATATCTGCCCGTAATTTAATTTTGAGACTGTTCGGTACGGTTTTGGTTTAGTGTCTGTGTATCAAATTTCGTGCCACGCCTTGTAACGGTCAAAAACTACACTCATAGTTCGAATTCGATGACATTTTCAGTGTTTGTATGAGTTGAAACCGGGATAGTCTCTGTGAATTTCCTGTTGAACCTATATAGTCTAAGGAGAGCTCCCTTGTGCTGCTACCTGGTAACATTGGGTATATCTACACCAGTTGTTATTTATTATTTTCAATACCTAATGAACCTTTGTAATCGACCAAGAAAAAAAATGTTCAACACCCCTCAAAATTTGTTGGTTTACATTCAAGATACATAGAATCTAAACATTGAATAACTAAAAATCCATCCACCCACCGTACACCATATGCTGTACGCCATAGACCATCGAGAGCTTTTCTACGAAACTACAGAACCAAAGTTTATGAAATTTTGCTGAAAAATCATACATCGGCAGCGGATGTGCCAGTGATATCGGCATCAATTTTTATTAACCCTAAAGGGTAGTAATTAAGGGCTGAGATATTGAAAAATCGAGATCTCGAAAACTTTCAAGGTTTCTGTAATGTTTTTTGCTCGTAATTTACATATATTTTTCCAATAAATCGAATGAAAGCGTTCGGAAAGCCTTACGATTTTCCTTTCTCCCACTGCAAGCTATAATGGAGCAGCAACCCCGCGATGTTTTGGGGGAACTAAGTTTCATTGGCCCGATGTGTGAAAGAGGAAGATGGATGCGTCGTTTCGATGCGGAATTATATGAGGCATGTGCCTCCCGTTGGTAAATCTGGCAGACTTCGATGGGCTGGCTATGTGGTTCGAATAGCAGACGGGGTAATCCCCAGGAAACTCTTATGGGATGACCCAGGAGGGCAGAGGGGTCGGGGTCGACCGAAGTTCAGATGGTCAGGTTAAGCGGGGTTTACACGACCTGATTTCGGGACCCTAAATCGGGCCCGATCACCGTCGGCCCTGAAATCCGATGGTGAAAACAGATGCTGCTGGTCACGTTTTGGGGAGGCGACCAGGCAGGGAGGTCGGAAGAGATTTCCAACCGATTTCAGAAGGAAGAGTGGGGACAGAGCAGTCCCCCACCGCTTCTCCCGGTGAACGGAACGTGAAATACTCCACCAGGCGGATCGCTCTGTCCAACTGTCCACGTGTTTGCACCTTGCCTATTCTTGTTTTCAATTTTATGTGATGGAATCTTCAGAATAAAGGGAAAAAGACGTTTCGACGGAAATGATAGAAGTGTACAAATCATACTAGTAAATTTAGTAAATCCTCTAGTAAATTTAGAGGAAGCGTAAAACCGAGCAACTGATGCTTGATGTAATTTACGTTTGTGCATGCGCTGAGTGAAATATTTGTTTGAGAGTGATGGAACTGAAAGGGGACCATCTAAAGCCTAACCAGCATATTTCCTGAAAATTTAATCAAAATCGGACGAAAACTTTAAAATTTAGGTTGCAACAAGGATTTCCAGACACAGACAGACACAAACCAAAGTTATCCGGGGTGGTCTAAAACGTAAAATAAACAAGGAACTTTGATTTTTTTCCCATTGAATACTATGTTTATATGTAGACTAGGATGCAAAATTGTGCTAATTCGGCTGATGTAATGTAATATGCCACAAACAGAACAGTTACCAGTAGGTTGGGAGAACTGATAGGGTGTCAAAGAACGGGTCGTGTAAATGCAACGCTCTGTCAACGAGTGGGGCAGGGACGTCGGGACCAGGAACGGGAAAAGGAGGTAGGGAACGGGTCATGTAAACCCCGCTTTAGATGGAGTTGAGGGTGACCTGAGAATCGTTGGGCAAAGATCATGGAGGACGGCAGCTTGAGATCGCGTAGTTTGGTGGAACGTTGTAGAGGCGGCCGAGGTTCATAAAGGACTGTAGCACCAAAAAAGAAAAAGAAGTTTCATCTAGTGTTTGGCATGCCGAGTTGCGAGCTGCATTAACGCGGCATACGCGCCACTACCACGGTTTTGCCAATTCACGGCACTGCATCATCAGCTCGTGTAAGTATAGTTTGGGTGTGTTATTTAATTTTATTAATTTCTCATTTTTTGGCGTCTACATTTATGCAGGTAGGTACATTATATACCGAACTAATGATTCGTTCAAAAATATAGACAGGTGATCTGCGTAGAAGATCTATAGAATCAAAAAATAATAAACCTCTGTGTAATAATTTGCAGTGTTTCAGTTAGTATTTGAGAAATAGATTCTAAACATTCCTAGGCGTCGTTTGAATAGGTTGTGGGCAGCACCGAAACCGCTTAATCAACAGTTAACCTAAACTTTCTCATTATCGTTGCTTCAAGTTGGCGATCATCTGATCAGCTAACGGGCCCAGAGCTTCATTAAGAAAGTTTTCTCATTATGGCTGTTTGCAATATCAGGGCCGGTGGGCCGAATCGTATTTCATAAAGGAATCACTGAACGGAATAAATGGGTATCAGGTCAGTTGGAGTGTAATGGACTCGGATCCGATAAAGGTTTTACCCGTTATAAAGGCGCGGTAGTTCGTATTAGTCAAGTGATCCTCATAATTTCATAGAAGTCACCGATTCATGAATAATTGGGAGATCCGACCTTTAATAATGGTCCTCTTTAATAAAGGATGGTCGATATACAGAAGTACCAATTAATGAAAGAGAAATAAAGGTAGAGCAATGAATGAGATTATTGCTTTAACACTGGACGTTATGTGTGAGCCTGTCAGTTCATTTTTTTAATTTTTATTTTCTTTAATCTTTATATAGTATATATATATATATATATATATATATTACAAATGTTTACTTCATTATTCTTAGAATACTACAGTTTTGCTTCAACGGAACTCAGTAAACTAAGCCTGATTTACATGGTGTGTGTATGAAGATACTGAATTTCACAGTTCATATCTTGTTTGGAGAAGGCTGTCTAGAGACAGCTTTCGTCTTAGGCGGTGGTATCTTGGTGGGAGAGGTGAGAGGGGGATTATCTGGAATCGCAGCTATCAGCTGGCTGCTATAGTCTCTAACATGCCATTATTGAATGCTGAGTACTTTTCTTTGGTTATTGTTGCGACCATTGGAATGAGAATGTTCTGATGTAGTGTACCTACTGTTAGCACGAACCAGTCAGCTCCTGTTATGAGATGGAGAACTCTATTTCCAGTAGTACGCGTTTGTTCCGCGGAGCATATTTCGTATGCATGTAACCAAATCGGGCGAATTAGTGCCAGGTGTCAACGTATTTTAGTGAATAATGTAAGTTTTGAGCGGTATTCTAATAGGAATATTAGTTGCCTTATTCTGTCCCAGATTTTTCCAGTAAAGTACTTCATGTAATTTCCCACGTGATTTTAGGATCTAGGTAGACGCCCAGGTGTCCAGTGAATGGTTGTAGAGGGATTTCAACACCGCTGAAATTGATGTCTTCCGTGAATATTTTGTGGCAAAGAGTGAGAAACATGGCAGGCGATTTTGAGCGTTTATTGGAAAACTCCAATGTTGCGCCAATCCAAAATCCGTCCAGGAAAGATTTCATTCGCTACTCACGACGATGTTTGGTTCTCATCGGTTTAACACCGCCTTGCCATCAGCAAAGTAAGCCGTAAGAACTCAATCTGAGGACGGTGCGTCATGAATATAAATCAGATACAGTAAAGTTTCCCCAGCTGATTGACTCCACGGACCTCCACTTGATAGAAAACCCCAATGTTTTTGGAAGAATTTCCTATATTTTTAAGTTAAGTGCTGTCTCAACAGTTTTCAAGTTGGTTAATGTTGAAAAACTTTGCTCACACAGATAAGTAGTGAAAAAAGGAATAAGATGCAGACGAGCCCTCGGTCCTCCTCCCTACATCCACGCCTATACCTCACGACGCACACAATCAAGAAACTTTCGGAGCCTGCAGCTATCATCGCAGTATATTTTAGATTTTAGGAAACACATTTAGTCATCAAAGAGCACTCACTTGATTTTTATACTTTGTTAATCTTTAATCTTAAAACATTAAAACATATTTATTTAATTTCATTAACAACAGGTTACTATCTTTTTAACAGTTGTAACACATTTTGGATTTGATGGTGTTCGAAATTTAAAACAATCACCAATGTTCCTCGAACATAGGAACGGCCGCCCCATCCTCCAATTCAAGTGGCCGCACTTTCCTCCTGGCACCTCGTATCCGAAGGGAAACTGCTCGAATTATGGCGAATTGTAATTTTACTTTCACCCATCCCACAAGGTTTGAGAATGGTTTATTCCACTTATTAGCAAGTACGTGGGCAACACGCTTTACAAAGACCGTGAACTCTTTCTCTCCATGGCCCCGTCGCACGAGCAAACCAAGGGGGTGAAAGATCCCCGGCAGTCCTCAGCCGCTCGATCATACTTAGAGTGCTTGACGTTGGCTGCTGTTCGAGACGTTGTTTGCCAGTCCTGGGAGAGGTAAGAGGCAGCGTCGGCATTCACTATGCGGTTATCGAAAAACGCTGGCCTCCCACTCTCCCAGACCCCGTTGACCATAATGTCTCCTACCAGAGCGGGCTGACCACTGGTAGCCTCCCGCATGACTGGTTCAGTCACTGCACCTCCCCCAGGCAAGGTTGGCTAATCCGGCTACCTCATCCCTTAGGTCGTCATGTCCTCTCTTCACTATTCCTCCCTTTTTGCAGTTGAGTGCATGAGTGACGTCGAACTCTGCCCCACAGCCATCACAATGCGCTGGGAGGGCTTGAGGGGTATGGGCATACCGTAGGGCGATTCCGTCTCTAAACTGTGTAGCTGATAAGTCGAACCTGTCAGCAGCGCTGGGCACAACTGAGAGCCATTGAGAGGATCCTATAACACGCCTGATGACTCTCTGCTGATTTGGCTGTAGCTGTCGAATGAGGTCCATGCTCTGTTGGCCTTGATATGTTTCCCTTTTCTGTTTTTATCCTACAAGGTAAAAGAAAAATTTGTTTTTCGATCGTTCTTATTTTTAAATATCTAAGATTGTCAGTGGACCACACTATGGGAAACACTGAGATGGAGGATAGGGCTCCATAGACTACCTTATGAGTCACCAGCGCTTATACTATTTGACGATGACGTTGCGGATTCGTATTCAACACTGTATGAACGATTTTAGACAGCCCATCTTAGAAAGAGAAAGAGTTTAGAAAGGCGGGGGATGCGATACTATTAGGCGGGTGATGCGGACTACAGGGTGGGTGAGTGAACTTTTTATGGTTTTCAATTTTGTGAATGCAAGCTCCAATATACCGTTTTACTCATAATTTAATCCAGATATCTTTAAGATTAACAAAAGTTCCAGTCAAGCAGCATGAACGTATGAGCGAATTTCTTTTACCACCTATCGTATTATAATATGCTAAAATGTATTGAAATTTGAGCAACTGGGGTTCAAAGAAATTGTTAAAAACTAATTTTAAGGCAAAAAACTAATAATAAATCACATTTGGCAATTCAAAAAAGATTTGGTATTTTTAGACCTTGTTTTTTTTAGTTTTTATAGGTTCTTCAGCAAATATCAATGAAATTTCAGTACTTTATTAAGTATAATTGTGTGTAAAAATTTGTTCTTGTCCTAGTTAATCATTGATACTTTTGTTTTGACTAAAATCTGCTAAAAATCATGAATTTAACGATTTTTGGCAGTTTGTAGCAATTTTTAGTGATTTTTTAGCACATTTTTTAAAATTTGACCAATTTAATGAGCTCAAAAGTACTGGCCAACAAACTCATCCTCTCATTTTTTTCAAATTTGCCCAATTTAATGAGTTCAAAAGAAATGGCCAATAAACTAACTTTTTTCCCAAAACTCCCTTCAAATTTGAAGGGATACACCATTAAATTGAAAAATAAACAAATACGTCAATAAAAAGTGGGGAGGACCCCCAAGTTTACCCAACACCGGCTCTAGCGATAAGGGAAGTTGCAGGATGAGGAAGAAGAATGGGATGAAAAGAAGTACCCCTATAAAATTACCACCAGTTTAAGTAAGCACCCCTCAGGACGCGGGTGGTGATACCACCGTGCATTCCTGCTGAGATTCCGAATTCGAGTAACTCTGCGGCGCATCTCCCGCGCCATGACCTTGATATTATTGGTCGCCACTCCTTTTAGCTTGGAAATGGCTAGCCGCAGATCATTTCTGTAATGCTTATTTATTTTACCCCACCAGGCATGCTCCATGTACACGTTGCCACTGACAACCTGGACATCCAGGATCATCCATCCGAGAATTTCAATGAAGACATTTTTTATAAATTTTGATTTTAAAATTTTCCGAACCATTGCAATTATAGCTTCATTTTCCACGAGAATTCACTAAAAGAAATGTTTGGGGGCCCTCAAAATATGAGCGAATCGCCAATACCTTCCCCAACAACACGCGCAAAGCCTATCGTTGGGAATGTAAGCTAGGTGAGAAGCGAATCCATACCAAATAAGTACCTATCAATTTACTTTTCTATCTCTCCTTCTGGCCTTATTGTTTCCCTTATTTTATAACCTTTGTTATTAGTATCACTGCATCACAGCCTCGTACTTTGTTCATATTAGGGTGGTTATGTATCACAGGTGCTAAGTGCTGTCGTTCGAATGGGTGTTATGTGTTAATCCTGTCATCGATCACCCTAGCGTATAACAATCCGATCTAATAGCCCTCGACGTCCTGCTATATACACAGCGCATAGCTACAGACATCTCGTATTTCCTCCTCTCCGCTGACGGGTGGCTAATGGCTGGGCGTTGAGTTGGCTTTGATTGATCCTTCTGACAATCCAGTTTGATCAAATGTTTACTTAATTGGCCATCGTAGTGCACTGTCACTGACCACCGATACATTTGGTGGAAGGTACAGTGCCTCCGTACTTCGTAATAATGTTTTTGAGATGTCCCAAAGGAGCTCCATTTCAAGTATCAGCACCATGCGTAACGCAATTTCTTGGTAGTCAGATGAAAAGCTGACTTTGCATCAATATAGGTACCTACATAGTTACAGGCACCTACAGAAAGAAATTAATGCAATTAAATAAAGCATTCACACTTTACTCATCGTTCTGATCTAAATATAACGACGTAGACGTAGGCGCTACGCGCCGACCAACTGAAAATTATTGAGGTAAAATAAAACACTTACCAATGCTTCAATAGTACATTTATTAGTGACGATAGTTATACTCGATTTCGTGAAGTCACTATTCCATTGAATATATATTGACTGATACGATCGTCGGAGTGTATAAGGCGATTCTACAGAAGATAGGAAAGCTTTGCGTTCGTGATTGAAATCAAAATTTGTTTCCTCCAAAATCAAAATTTCCACTTGCTTTTTACGTTTCAGAGCTTGCTGATCAATTTTGGTTCCGTATATGTCTGTCTGTCTGTCTGATGCCTGTCTGTTTATGGTAAATCATTATCACGCCCAAAACTGTACCAAGTTTCAGACCATGTCCGATGGAATCGTCAGGGATTGTGCGGATTAGCTCCTAGAAGGTCCACAATAAATTTTAATACCGTGCGCATGTGCAGACGTGAATTTCTCATAACGTCAATTTCTTATCATCTGATGGTCGGATTTCACACTCACGGAGTAGATAGGTAGGTATATGTTCTAGAAAAATGTCCTGTAAATTATATCGCAATCGGGAGAGTAATAACCATTGCGCATGCGCGAAACTAATATCAATTGACAGAGGCAAAATGCCGGGTCTAATAGAACGATTTTGATGAGATTTTCAGGGATTTTGCGGGATAACGTCTAAGCGATCCCCAACATCTTTCAGTGTCGTCACGCAAATAGTAGCCTGTGTGCATGCGCAAATGTTTATTTATTATAAAGTCGATTTTTTATCATCTATTGGTCCGATTTCGTTCAAACTCAGGGATAATATAGATAGATGTTCTAGAAAAATTTCCTATGAAAAAGATCGCAATTGGTGGAGTATTAACTATAGCGCATACGCAAAACTAAGTTTGATCGTCACAGACAAAACTCCGAGACTAATAGACCGATTTAGATGAAATTTTCAAGCATCGTTCGGTTTAGCATCTAGATGTTCCCTTATAATTTTCATTGCCGTTGGAGTAATATTAGCCTGTGCGCATACTCAAACGTTAATTTCTTACAACATCGACTTATCAATCATTTCCACTAGTACTTTCTTTTTCAACTAATCGTATTCGTCCATGTTACAATGTGTGAGTGAGGAAGCTATACTGAACACCCAAATCGGTAGACTTTTTTTTCCCTATCAAAGTTTTGACCCTCATAGAAAGCAAAAGGGTAAAACTGCAATCCTGGTGGTTTTATTCGAATCTTCGGAATAATACTTATAAATCTTAGGAAATTAATATATTTATGTATTTTATCATGTGAGGAACATATTTACAGGTACTCAATACAGCACTAGAGCAGGCAGTTATGCAATACGCGATCTTGGCGTGGGGAATTGCTTTTCATATGCTGTATGAAGGCGATGTAGATAAAATCGATTTTGTTCCTGAGTGCCATATTATATGAGGAGTTGAAGGTATTCTTCCCCCGACAATTATATATAAAAACTTTCCTTACTGCGTTTCATACAAATCCAGCGATGGTACAGATAAGCCATAAGCACGATCACGGTATGAGATTTAGATTGGTTGGAAATGTGATAATTCCCAAGCTCGCTTTTTATATCACGACAAGAAGGCCACAGTACATCATATACATACTATACCGTGCCATTGATGAAAGCCTGAAGTCCCCTCATCTTTATAAGCGCTCTGCTTACAAGAGAAAGGTGTGTGAATGGATAATTGAAATAGGTGTTGAAGGAGTCGAGAAAATAATTAGGAGTGTATATATTTAACAGTGTACATTTATGCATGGAATATCACAAACCTCTATAACGTTTGATAAATTAATGTCAAAACCTAAATATTTTGAAAATTTTCAAGTTTAAGTTAGGCAAAACTCCTAGGCCTTTTGCCTAGCAATAATGTAGCATGTGTTATTATCTATGTTATCTATATAGAATTTGTACAACTTATAAAAAACGCTGAAAATCATTACACAATGGTTTATTATATCTATGTCAATTAGCCCTTCTACGCAGAACATTGGTGTATAGTTATTAAACCCCGTATGTAGTATATGATCAGATCATGGCGCATCGTGCCTCTGAGAGAAACCAACTTATCAACCTTCCCATTGAACAACCCTGCTTTCAGATATATTGTTGAGCAATCTCTTTACCTACGTAAAGGACCATGAAAACGTACCTTTGAAGTTAGTAATTGTTTGACTGACAAGTAATTAATTGAACGGCAAGCTCTGAAACGCAAAAAGCAAGTGAATTATTGATTTCGGAGGACAACAATTTTTCTGGGTTTCAACACAAAGCTATCCTACCTTTGGTAGTTAGGAAGCAACGAAAATATTGATTGACATTTAATACTCGGTTATTACAGAGTCGTAAAGATCTGAGAGTTTTCTCATTTCCTTTAGCGTGAAAAAATACGGGTATAACGACCCAAACCCACCGCTTCGTGAAGGGCCTATTTTCATAAAACCACTGTTTTCTTGAAAAATACCTGAGCAGCCCGTAAATTCCTATCTTTCCCTCTCAGACCACCAAAAATGTGTGATATTCTCCCCCAAAAAAAGCTCCGCATACAAAAATGCCAAGCGGCAAAATGCATGATATCTTCCAATTTGGGCCAATCCTTTACAGTGGGATCGCCATCTCTTAGTACTCCGCATTCATTCTTTCACTCTTTTTTACTGCATTTGGGAGTTGGACGCTTCTTCAACGGCGTGACCGATTTTCACCAATTACAAAATAAACAGCATTACTGTCCTCCAAATGTGGTGGGAGAATATCTCCTTCGAACGGACTTCCCTGATTTTCAATTCATTTCTATATAAGCACCATAACCCATGACCTCTGCATTGCCTACTTGTGCAGAGCTCTACAACTTTTAACGCCCAGGGGGGTAGTTTGAGGAGGGGCGGGGTGGGCAGAGCCCCTCCATGAATTTCAGAGGACGCAGAAGTTCGTGGTATGGATACAATCAAAATTAATAATTTTACGCTTCTAACTTCAGTACCTAACACCTTCAACTAGAGAATGTAATTAACAAAACACAACTATTAGGTACTGTTATTATACGGATCCTGTTGCCTAGCAACTTTAGACGCTCTTAGAAATAAGGGTGTTCTTATTAGCTTCGTTTGTACAAGGGCAAACCTGCTTGGATATTTCACAGCCCCTCAGAGTAAAATCACCTAGTCAACGGGACTGAAATGTGAAATCTGCAAACTGGAGTCGTTCCCCCCTTCTGGGGCTAGCCCATATGCGATTTTTATCTAGAAAAATGTACATTGTTCAGTATCCACCAAATCAATTATTATCTTTAATTGATAAAGATTGATTGTTTCCCGTGTTCTTTTATTAACTTTTTGTTGTTGGTAGGTACATCCCTATATTCTTTGTACTATACCATTTACGAATTGAATCACAGTTAAAATGCTCGTAAAGAAAAACATAGAAGTTTTCTGTGGTGATTGAAATAGTTGAAATAGTTTAATAGAAAAGATTAAAACAATCTATTGTGGCAGCAGGTATTTCTAGTCTAACCTAACATATTGCTGGTTTGAGTTTGTTTTGTTTACATTTTTTTTTTTTTTTTTTGTCATTCTCAGTTTCATGCCCCATTTTTTATTCCACGTACCTATATAATACAATTGTGTGATACCCATTGTCCAGATCAACAAGTAACAATTGTGGATAAACCTGTAAGGAAGAAACGACCACATACCTAAATATATGATTTTGCAGGCAGTAAGTCTAGTATAATTAATAGTGCTCCTGAGTACCAGTCCATCCGTAGGTATTCGTATTTATCGTGGTTTCAACGTTCTGATTATTAGTAAAGTGGATAATATTTTTTCTAAATAGTATTAGGTATGCTTTATTAATCCATAGGAAGGTTTGTAAATATGAAAGTGCACGTGATTTCAAATCATCACGAAAAACCTTTGAATATCTACTAATATGACCGTTTGACAATTTATTATACAGTCTTCGTATATTCAGCTACAATTGCTAGAAACGAATACTAAAACTATAAAATAAAATGAAACCCTTGACTGTTGCCCCTCCATTAGAAATGACTTGGCTACGCCTCTGTTAACACGAGACCAGTACAAAGTATTTGCAGTGTCCATAACACTGTTTCATCCCTTTCTAATCCCATTTCGTCAAAGCGCTTCCATTCCATTGTGGAAGCCGTTCTCTTGAAATTATAAGTTACGTACACTTCTTACAAATGCAGAGCTAAAATGGATGACGCTGATGTACTAATCCATAGAAGTTACATTAAAGGATTCACATTCCCATTTAATAATTTACAAATTAAATATATTATTATTTAACGTTAGTAATATATTTTCGTTCACCTCTAGACGTGTGAATACACCACCACATTTACCACTAGGTACGATTATGATACAGGCGAAAATCGGTCAATCCGTTGAAGAACCGTTTCACTCCCAAACGTGGTCTAAAAGACTGAGATAATGAATACAATGTACAAGGAAACGGCGCACAGTGAGGCGAAATGCGTTTTTTCTCGACATGTCCATGTTACAAGCGATTCTGCTGATCATAATTATTTTGGTCGCGGTGAAACCTAGGGTACTTAATAGAGGTATCAAAATTGAACTTGTAACGTTTTAAAAATTCCCAGAAACATTTTTTTCTTCCCCTACTTTCCCATTTTTGTATAGCTGAGAGTAGTTTCAATGGAACAGCTGCTTTACTTTTAAATAGTTCCAGAACAGGCAAGTCTAGGCAAGATTGGATAACGGGATTTTATAGTTTAAACCCCTTGTGAAGACAAGGTTTTTTTTTTATTTTTATTTTTTTATTTATTTTTTTTTTTTTAAGCGTGATTTCAAGCGATTTAGGGAATTAAACTTAAAATTTTAACGATTTCGTCTTTGTAGAACAAACAATCGAGTCAAATTTTTGTAATTTCATCTCATTTGGAACTCATAATTGCCCCAATAACTTTCACGAATCCAATATCTCCTTCCAAAAAATGGAAGTCGTGTTTAGGAGTCCTTAGGCAATCATGCCTTATGGTCTCCCCCCAGACAAGCTGGGAAGATCCTCCTGACACTGTACACACAGTCAATGTCCTTGACAATTGCCAAGTACCCGTTTTGACCTACGGGTCGAGGCATGCGTTCTAGCTCGCATTACCAACTAAGCAGGTTGGTACCCGAGTTTATGGAAATCCACAAAACTCCAAATGCCGAAATCCGTGGAAGGAGACCCACCCCCGCCAGTCAACTCCCACGCACCTCAACCCCACATCTGCAGAATAGACTAAACGTTAGGGATGATGAAACCACTGCCCTCGCAAATCCAACCTCAACTGGGGGCAGGCAGGTGATGCTTTGACGAAGTACATACACCAGTTGCCTGGGGCTCCCCCGCTCGAGGTACCATTTACTGAAGACAACACCATACAGCACTTCTCCATTAAGGCCAGAATGGTCGCTAGCCCGACACAGAGAAGGTGTCTCTGCGCCTACCGCTTTATACTCACATGAGGGATCCCACAGCTCAAACATTATGAGTGTGTGAGGACGGGAGACGGTTCCCGATTCGCTACCAGTTTGTATTCCATAAGGATTCCTAAGGCTGTGACTGGAAACAAGCCCGCACAATGTCCTACCACTTTATCTAACGATGGGGATTCAAAAAGGGTAGCAAGACCCCTCAGTGAATGTCATGAGGTGCCCCGAGATGTTGTTGGGCGCCAACACCATCATCATGATAATGAACAAGGAATGGTTGCCCGATTCTAAGAATAAAATTATTTATGTGATACGACCTCGAACTAGATGGTCATATTCAATATTCAGTTGCCGCCTTATGAATCGTATGAGTTCATTATGCAAAGTGAAAAATATTGGGGGACGACCTGTAGAATGCATGTAAGTCACTATACAAGGATAGAATATTTCCAAAATTTTTGTCCCCCCAATGTCCAACTCTTCCTTACACTCGTGCCACTGTGCGGCGATCCTATCTTTTGTTTGGCCCGAATTGGATCATAAAGATGCATTTCATAAAGTACAAGCTCCTAATAACCTATTTAAAAAATGAATAAATGATAAACTGATAGAAGACATGAAGTTTGTCCAGAAATCTAACTCGCTATGTTCCTACATCCAGTGCAGCGGTCATTGGATTATAGCAGTGAATTTTTTTTTAGATTGTTGCCAATTTATAGTAACACTTTCCCATTATTACTAATCTACTTAGAAACATGACACTAGTTAGAAAATTTCACATTCCTCATCTATTAGTTCATTGTTATAATTTCTTCACAGATATTTTATAAAACGTTCATAATTTTAACAGCTTAAGTGAGCCTGACAATAAAATTTACTCTAATATTTGGATAATGCTGCACCTACCCAAAACTGCAACCTTGGTTTATAGTGGGAGTTAATTTATTTTGTATCTAACAAGTTAGTATGACTATACGCTAGAAACTTACCGTAAATAAATCATTTGTGAAGTCATTATGGTATACTATATTATATAAAATAAAACTAATTAAAAATAAATTCAAATTGTGGCTTGTCATTTTTTGTTCGCGGAACGTCTTTTTTTAGGGATAAAAAACCTTATTGTAATTGCTTGCTGCTTTTTATTCAATTTTGGGAACCTAGGTATGTTTCTTAAAACGAATATTAACAAATTCATTGTTACCGTGGTAAATACAATTTTCAGTCAATAGCGGAAATAATAATAAGAACGGCTAGCACACAAGTCTACCATCCTCAGCCTTACGGCTGAACTCCTTAATTAATCTAGGATTAATAGGATTCAAGTGTGAATTTGATTGATTCAGTTGAAATCAAGGGGAACCCGTTCGATCCTGGGGATTTTGCACAACTAGGTTAAAAATTTGTCGATGTGATGTTTTATTCATGTTTGCCTTTACCAGGGTTCAAACGTTGCACGCCGCTGATCTCGAGATTTGTATTCACGTATAGAGTCTGGGACGTGATAATGCCCACCCCGGAGTCAGGAAAAAATTTCATTAAACATTCATAATAGGTCGGTACCTTATTCGCGAACGTGAGAGTTAAACTAAACCGGTCCCTAGAGAACGTTTAGATGTCAACGGGAATTACTTAGTCTCAACACTTCCCTAGGAAGGGTTAAAAGGGCTTAACCGTTATTTTCCCCTAAGGCTTGTAAGAACGAAGGCCGGAGACGGAAACAAACGAGCCACTCTAGATAATTAAACCAAAAATTAGGACAGCCCCGTTTCAGGGAGCATCCTTAGAAGAATGAAAAAATCGACAGAGGCGTCATTTATCATCATCATTTAGCTTCCACAGTGTTCTGGTTTATTGTTTCAAGTTAGATGGGCTATTGCTATTGCCCAATTACATATAAGTTAATTAGGTAAATGATATTTAAAAATGGAGAATTATAATAGAGGTAGTATACAAATCAAAATAACATAAAAATAACACGGAATATACGTAAATTAAAAACGGTACAAATGTAATAAGAGCTAACAGAAAATAAACTATATAAACAAGCACTTCAAGACCAGAATAACCTTGAGCTTCAAATTGCTTCACATCTTTGTGCACTTGTCTTTATTTTAGCTGCTGAGTTCTCAAAGAGATCCAAGTCGGAATCGCTCGACCTAACCAGCCGATTGCAGTGGTCTGCATTCGAGTCATGGGGTTGTCACGCAGATAGTTGGTGGGGGCCCGCCACAAGTAGAATGTTTACTCCATTTTCGTGCGATAAGGAGGAACATAGAAGTTAATAGTGGGCAGTAAAAAAGAGCGATCTGTCGTCCCTGATTACAGCCCGTGCAGAAACATTGTACCTATCAAACATGTTGCGGCGGGATTCCGACGGGTCAAGATGAGCTTCCTGCAGCGCACCCTCTTATATGACAAATATCTCATTACCCTCCGCCGGATGCTCTCCAAAGACTCCTTCGCATTTGAATTGATAGGCGACCAGACCTGGAAGCAGAACTCGACATGTGGACGCACAAGTGACGTATAGAGGAGCTTAAGAGCCATGGGGTCACGGAACTCTCTGGAGTTTCTCTTCCAGTATCCCAAATCTCTGAACGCCCTTGACCTAATTTCCTCAATGTGGCTAAAAAAGGACAGCTCTATGCCGAACAGGATTCCAAGATCCTTAATCTTGGACCTTAGCTCCAACGATATGCCTAGTATAAACTGCCTCAATAGGGTCTGCCAAAAATTAACTAAAGTACCTAAGCACAAGAAGATTTACAGTATTCATATCATATCACGTTGCCAATTAATCCTAGATTTACTTAATCAAGAGTAAGTACCTTGTGTTTTTTTTTTTTTTTTTTTTTTTTTTTTTTTTTTTTCTTATTTCCACTATTTTTTTTCAAGTTGTAATTTCCAAAAATGTAGATCTTACCTACTCAATTTGGTATTGAGCTATTGTTTAAGCGCTCATCTGTGATGACTCTGTGCGTAAAAAAAAGCCTGCCAAGTTGGGAGGGAAGTATTGCATCCTCCCTTATTGTAACTTAGACGTATAGAATTAGTGGAGAGAACCAATTACGACCAAATCGACGTTATCAGTAACTCATGGTTACACATGCGCACACGATACCATTGATCTATGTATGCTACCTACAACAATGAGATTTGTGAGTTGCCATCTAGGAACTGACCCAATCAATTCATGAAAATGACATTGAAATCGGTTCATTAGGTTCGGAGTTTCACTCGTGTCAACCAACTCAAGCTTGGCGCATGCGCAATAGTTATCAATCATCCAATTGCAATTAAATTCACAGAGATCTTCCTGAAATGCATACCCAACTATCTACTCTCTGAGTTTGAACGAAATCGTACTGATAGATCGCGAAGAAGCTAGGTAATAATAAATTCATTTGTACATGCACTGACCCCTTTAGTCATCCAACGACACTGAAATTTAAAGGGGACTATCCAAGAACTAACTCGCAAAATCTATGAGTAATTCATCAGAATCAGTCTGTCAGAATGTTAGCCCTTAATGGTGTATCTGCTAAGTGGCGGTCAACGAACGTATTTGGAAACCTTTCACTTAGCTCAAGTGTACCTAGGATAATCACGTGGTAGCGGAAGTCCAGCTATAGCAACAAATAACAAGAGAAATATATGTGTTTGTATCGTAAAAACAACGTAGCAATACTGGGTCTTTAGGCTTAAATATCTTTAGGCAAGGTAGGTAAGTAGAACCTTGTCTCAATCTTTTCTTTCAAAAATGAAAAATCAAAAGTTTGAAAGTTGTGAATGTTGCTCATTGTTTGGATTTCACCTCCACGTATTTGATATTGCTTTTTTATAAAGTTTCATTATTCGACAGTTCAGATTCTAATAAGCTATCTAAAAAAGGCCTTCTGTTTTTGTTTGTTTTTTGTATTAAACCCCAACGTTTAGGAACTGGGGCTTCTTCAGGGAGATTAATATTCAAAATTATAAATAAAAAAACCAATCTAAGGACAGAAGGCCTTTTTCTATAAAGATTGCGTTTTTATTCATGAAAACTACATAATCTCCTTATTTCCAGCGTTAAAATACCGAACACTAAGGTACAGCCGACGCGGAAATTTATTGTCCTTGGTACCTACTGTGATTTTACTGGTTAAATTAATGCTAATTCCAACTGGGGAAAAAAGGGGTGTATTAACGCGGCTTATCTCTGCGAGTCCAAGGCTTGGTGTCCTCATAAAGCAGTAAAATGATGATAATGTAGGAAGAAGGAAGAGGTGTTGGGAGGGTTTCACGAGAATGCTATCAACGTAAGAGGGATTTCTGAGCCCTTTATCGCGTTGAAAAACGGTAAGTTCGTTTCCCAAGAGGTTGGGAAACCTACTAACTCAATCAAACTGGCTTTCCCATCGCTTTCCCCCTTATTCATCTGGCTGTAAGAAAAACGGATTTCCTCTTAATCTAGTGGTAAGTACCTCATCTTTTTCGCAAATGTTAGTGTAAAATGTAAGTCTTAGTGGTCAGTCTAAACTTTCAAACCCAAATTATTATATACTTGCATGTACATACATGCAACATGTACATACTTATTCTTCATAAATCTTATCACCAAGAGCAGCACAGAGGAACAAATGAAGGACCAAGGTGTTCCAAATTATTGATGATCCTATCTAATAGGAAATTGTACGCTAATTAAGAAAATACCCTCAGTTCTTTATAGCTTGAGTAGGTCGCTAACTTTTTATCTAGAAACCCCTGAAACAAATAAGTAGTTATTAATGTTTTTCCACATATTTCGCTACATACAGCCCGTAGCTACTCCAAAAGTTTTCACTCCTCACAAAACCTTTGTAGAAAATTAAATGTTGCGTCGATTGAATACTTTTAACGTCTGAAAATTTAGTAAAAACATATCGGTCAGTAATGCGTGCATCACAGACACGTCCCCATAGATGGAGATAAAAGTTCTAGTCATGGAGCATGATCGTATGAGCGAATTTTCTTAAATGACCAATCGTATTATAATAAATTACGTTGAATTGAGACTATTGAAATTCAATAAATAATGAATTTAATTTGAATTGTGGCTATTGAATTGTTGAAAACCAATTTTATGGCAAAAAACTCAAACTAAATAAAATTCAGCAATTCAACAAAGATTTGGATTTCTAGATTTTTTGCAGTTTTTAAAGATTTTTCAGTAAATATTGATGAAATTTAAGTACGTTTTTCAGCATGATTTTGTGCAAACATTTTTTAATGTCCAATCTAATCGTTGATAATTTTGTATTCCTGAAATGATAAATTAAACACTTTTTGGCCGTTTTTAGACATTTTTAAGCGATAGTTAGCTCATTTTTGAAATTTGACCAATTTAATGTGCTAAAAAATGCTAGCAAACAAACTAATCCTTTCATTTGGAATGCTTGATTTTTTTGGCGCAAGAACGGAATTTTTATCTCAATCCTAACGAGAGTTATCATCTGGAATGTCATGTATACGTTTGAGAAAGCGCAAACTTCAGGAATCTATTCAGAATGCCTCAAAACGGAACTCTATGAAGAAAATATACACACATTTTCATTTTAAAACGTTCAAGTTATTACAACAGCTTAATTTTTACGAAAATTCACTAAAACCCCAACACCTCAGGAGCAAATTTAAGTTAATATGTGAGAGACTGGAGAACGTTTGGCCTACCTATAAAAAAGATAATAATTTAAAATTAAAAAATTTCAACGATATTTTACTATCATTGATGATGTATTGTGTAACTAAAAACGTATAGTTATTCCCATGGAAATAGGAGAGAGGTTCTCATCGGGTTGCATTGTGAATCGAGCCTAACAAACAGCTCGAACATCAGTTTTTTAGCCAGGAATAACAGAGGAAATTTGCACTTAGATCGAAAACTGTCATACGTGTGCCAAATACCAACACAAGCGGAATGATGACATGATACCATTGAGTACACCAGACAACCCTTGGCAGAAGATTGGGGTAGACTATTTCGAGTTCAGACATCTTGAGATTTAGAGCGTAAGAAATAGATTTTGACAGCATACGATTTTTTGCAAAATATAGATCCTTTACCGAATGCCGAAAGATTTTTGTACGGTGAAAAACGGCAAAGATAGTTACTGTTCCGTAGCAACGATTTGGTCGTAAGCGAGAATCATCATAAAAGTTATCCGTGAATATTAATCCGTAACTTGTTAATTAATAACGAAATTCGTCAATTTCATTTCTTCTTTCTGTGAACCGAATCCCGTGTTTGGGATTTTTCTATAGCAAACTTGAATCGACCCAGTTAAAAACAAACAGATGGTGGGAAAATTAGTTGACGTAAATACCTACGCGTCCTTTACTTGCTACTTTGGGTGTATTGCATTGTTTCGAAATAACGTTGAGCCCTTATCGGAAGAATGTGGTTTCAAATGGTATTAAAAGCGGGTTTATACAGGATTAGACTGGGCTTTAGTCTCCCGCGTTGTGTACTCCTATAAACCAGGGTTTATGCCCTCGAGAGGAAAAAGAGGCGATACCTACTCTCGTTCAAATATATTTACGCGATAAAAGAGAGAAAACCCCGAGTTAAGCGAAAATTATTGATCGCAAATAGAAGGTAGGTGCGCTTAGATAGTAAGCTCATTCGTAACAGATCCAATGGGCCCCAAGATCATTAGCAAATTTTAGTAAAAAATGAAACTGTTGCAATGGCTCCAAAATTTTTAAAATCAAAATTTTCGAAAAGTTTCTTTATTGAAATTAGTTTTGAGACATTTTGAAACGATTCCTATAGTTTAACGCTTTTTTAAATCTATATGACGAGACAAGAAAAATTGTTAAAATTCCAAATGCGTTCAGTCAGGATATTGAAGAAGGGATATTGGGAAGAATACAAACGATAGGTATTCTCTCCAGTCCATTACGTTTTGACGGTGCTTGTGTGCGGTTACTCGTATAATCAACTAGAGAAAGATTTTCTGTAGGATTAGATAACCACTGGTATATGATTAATTTTCTAAACACGTAGGACGATGTAGTCATCATGTTCAGACAGGCGTAGCACCAACGTGAATACAAAGCTCCTAACAAGGTATAACTACCGCGTGTCGTCGTTATGGATTCAGAGAACCGTATAAATCCACCTACCGACCGTTTCGGGAGCCGCTCATCAGCTTTGCCTCCCACGGTACGACTACGTCAGGCTTGTTAGCTCTCGGAGTATACATGTATACATACTGTATAACGGTGGGCGGGCTTCTGGTGGTTTATGCGAAGACAGCGAGCGCCTGTCAATACGGAGTGAGATATTGGATTCTACCACTACCTCCATCCGCTTGCGGGCTTAGCTTCCACCATCAATAAGGATTCTGTTGTATGTATTATGTATCAACACCAACTCCATAACAGCAATATTATTATCCAATAATTGATGAAATGTCCGCTAAGTGCAAAAACTGCGATACAGTACGGTGTTTTATTTCTTCTGAGCCTACAAGGTGGCTGAAGCATTTTGATACATATAAATACTAAACTAAAACTAATACTACTCAAACTATTCTAAATGAGAATAATTAACATTTAAATGTAAAGTTTGATAGAATCAAGTATTTGAACGTAACGTAAGGTTAATATTTTTTTCTCACTTCCATATCAGTGAACACAGGAAAATTCCCCCCCCCCCCCCCCCCCCCCCGCCATAACAACATATGTTATTATTTGTCATAATAATAACTTAAGGACAATTTCATACATCTCCCCTTCTTGGAAAACCACAGTTCACAAATTCATTCGGTTTGGTGCTTTAGTAGAGAGTTTTTGGCGACTTCAACTTAACGTCACCCGTTACCGTAGTCTTGAGGGAGCAAACGAAGATGCTAACCCAAATGGAACCGGGAGAACGGTTGCCTTAATTTTGATGTCACGTTAACGGTGGTTGGGTAACGCGATATTTTCCCCCCAGCTGTCTTGTTGTCTACTGGTTGACTAATCAATTTCTTCATTTCGATATGGAACGCCGATTTTCAATCCTGCATTCGAATTTCATGTTAGTTTCAATACAATTACGGGCTAATTTCTCATTTTTAGTTTTCAATTCGTAAACAGGGGATGGATAGTAAGCCTCAAGTGTGAACACCGCGGTTTAGTTGCACTTTAAGGCCATTAGTCGTTACGAACTTCATCTTTTTTGGTTTTCCGTTGGGCAAATTATCAACAAGTATGAAAAACTATTTATCTCTATGCCAATGAAACAGGATTTTACCTGACAAAATCATCAGAGAAGGCAGCACTTCACGCAATGTTCACGAGAAAATAGCTGAGAGTTCAGGTAAGCTGAGAACAATACTGCGAAGAATTAGTGTCTTAAAACTCAGTTTTCTCATTTAAAATATGTGAAATAATAATGAAACAAGGCTCTAATCGACCAAATAGAGCCTGAGCACAAAAGAACGGAACTTTTCGATCGAGTTGAAGGCTAGTAAAGCTGAACAGCGGAGGCGGACTTCAGATGGGACATTCGGTTTCTACGCGACTTGAAACGTAAAATAACCAAGTTTGAGGGGTGTTCAAAAACCTACCCTCTACATCAACATAATTAGTTGGTAATGAGGCATTTGAAAAGAAAAACTATTATATTTACTTCAGCAGTATTCGAGTAATTTTGAGGTGAGCAGTAGGGTTACATTTACAGGGAGGTTAGGCTGGTGTCGTGTGCCTTTAGGTCCCCAAACGGGTGACGTTAAATGAGCCATTCTAACGTACGACGTTGCTAATGTCCCCTCAAGGTCACGTACTCTTGGGTACGTTAGGGTGACGTTAAGGGTACGTTAGTGGTCACCAAAAACTCTCTAGTAACTCGCCCTGAGGACGTCGTCGGTTGTCGTAGGACCCACCAGTTGGTTCGTTGGCAATGGTCGAAGCATGGAATGATTTCTTCTAATCTCACCCTCCCTCGTAGAGACGGCATGAGACCTGGGTGCTACTTGTTTAGTGACAGTTTCTCTGTTTACATCTTTCTACCGCCTTCTTAGGAGTTAGCTCGGAATCTCCTTGTAGCTGGGCTAATAATTTCTTGTCGCATATGCCTACAACAATTCTATCACGAACCAGTTCATCTCTTAAGGTTCTAAAATTGCAACGCTCAGCCATACTAAAAATATTTGCGTAGAAAGATTCAAACAATTCAGACTCTCCTTGGTCCTCGAATTAAATTTAGCCTTCTCATAGGTTAGGTACATTTCGTTTCCCAATGAACACTGTATCAAAAGTTTCCTTGACTTTACCGTAGTTCGTTAATTCGACATCCGAAATATTGGCTGCAGTGATGGTGTCTTCTGCTTCTTCCCCCATGCAATAGGTTAATGTGGTAACCTGTTTTTCTTCGTGCTGTTTCTCCAGTCCCTGTATCGTTCAAAACGCTTGAACCATCTTTCCCAGAGCTCCGGGTTTTTGAAATTGAACGGAGCTGCTTGTGTAAAAACAAAGGATGTCGAACCTTGTGGTGGAATTGCTTCCCCAAAGACTTCACCTTCGTCACCTAAATCATCTAGCCGTGACTTTCTTTTGAATTTGGGTCACATGGTAAACTGTTCTGGTTCACGTATGTGTAAAGCTGAGCACTAGAACACCGCTGTCACCATAAAGTTTCGACTCCCAGTCCTTCAACACATCTTGATCATGGTACCTCACCCATATCCAAACCTAACTCTTCCATTGTGTCGTCCGTGTCCTCTTCCGAGACAAAATTAGGTGAACTTCAACTATACGATGATAACGTAAGTACATCTGTTCTGGACATTATTGATTTATCGAAGTTTGCTAATGTTCTATCAAGAATTGCTAGGTGCATGAGTTGTCAGGGTGAACTTGGTGAGTTTGAAGCAGAAGGACTACGAGGCAGGTTACTTCTGAGCCAATTTTAGAACGTTTAATGTTTGACAAAATTGAACGTCATAAGTCATTTTATCCAGAATTATATCTTGGTTAGGAATGGTTAGGGATGAAAAATGCTTGGCAAAAAAAAGTTTAAATTTTTTCCTGGGGTTCCAAATTCCTTTAAACAGTTCATCAGTAGGGAACCTAATGCGCTTTTTCATAATAATCTTATTTGGCAGCTTTTGAATAACAAACAACGAGTTGATCAACCCCTCTAATCAGCCTCTTTACCCCCAACCCAATACATGATAATTGGCTTAAAAAGTGCTTAATATATCATTCTCAGTGACTCGAGTGAGAGGAAGTTTCTGACTACTCTACTAATTAACACAAACTTCCTGAATCTAGTGAAGCATATTCTTAATTTGAGTGTTCCATCTGAGCTTCCAGTCAATCTCTACTCCAAGATAGCGAATACTTAAAACCCTTCCTAGCCACATACCATCACTTCATCACTGGATGGAAGGTGGCACTCAATAACCTCAATTTCCGGGTCTTGGGCGTTAGCCATAGTAAAAGCCAAAAATTTTGTTTTTTCAAAAATTTATTTTTGTTTTATTATTATTGTCATTATTTATTTATTATTTCATACCAACGTATTTTTACAAAATCAATGTTTTCTTATGTTTGCATTTTGCTCCTTAAAACAAGTCTGACACCCCTCATGTATTATAAATCTTTAATTTACAAACAATTCGCTAGAGAACTGCCAAAATCAAAAAAATTTCCGCCCCCAGTCGACTTTGAAAGACACGTCAAACACAAAACACACAAACATGTCAAAAACGTTGTTTTGAGGGGTTTTCCCAAGAAGACTGCATTACGGAGTTATTTTAGGTAAAGGAACTTTGGATATATTTGTATACAGTGAACAATTTCCTATAATTAACCGTAGAAATCAGAATTTTGTTCACCTCAACCATGCAGTCATAAAGCACTGAGAGTGCCAATCCTGCCATCGTAGCGTACGCTGATCTTTGAAATTACTATGATTATTATAGTTACTGTATTAAATTACTATACTATTATTACATTAGATAGTATGAAATATTTTAAAAAACGGAAGTTAGTGAAAAACGTTGTCTATTTCCACGAAAAATAAAAGAGTTACACTGTTAAATCGATTTCGACGGTTAGGCCATCATCAGTAACAAACAATAACTAATTAACAGTAACAATAACTAATTTATTGTTTGTTACTGATGATGGCCTAACCGTCGAAATCGATTTAACAGTGTAACTCTTTATTTTTCGTGGAAATAGACAACGTTTTTCACTAACTTCCGTTTTGAAATGGGTTTCCACAACTTCGTCGCGAGTGATTTAGTTCGTATGAAATAATTAGATTATCAACAGAAAAACATTTGCAATTAGTTGTATATTTTACTGAATAAATGCAAAACAAAATCCCTTTTATTTCAGTGCGATTGAGTTTTTATTGAGAATGATTGATATTTAAAGAGGCCGAAGGCGGAAGCACAGCTTTAGTGGCTGACATCAAGGTCATGGGAGTTTGGGAGCGAAGGAGGCCGGCGTTTTTTGATAACCGCATTGTGAATGCTGACGCCGCCTCTTATCGCTCTCAAGAATGGTCACAAACAGCCAACACAGCAGCCCAAGCGAAACACGCCAAGTACGACCGAGCAGTTGAAGATGTACGAGGTTCCTTTACCCCATTGGTTTGTTCGTGCGACGGAGCCTTGCAATTGGGAATTTGACACATTCCTGAGAAAAACAGCTCACGTTCTTTCAGAGAAATGGAGTCGTTCATACTCGCGAGTTCTAGGATTGGTGAGAGTGACAATACAGTTTGCCATAGCAAGGGCAGTGTCACTGCGGATAAGAGGAGCCAGAAGAACTATACGATCACTCGGAAGGGAAGATGGAGCGGCTTTTCCAGCACTGACCAGGTGCTGATACAGTACAGATGATTTCCAATCTGAAATATCGAGGACATTAATATTGCTTCCCAACTTTTTCCCTCCAATACGCCTCAAGTGTGTCATCATATAGATATTCTCGAGCTAAAAAAAAAAAAAAAAAATTATTGAGAATGATCACCTGTGGGTAAACAATTATTTATATAACCATGCTCATAACTCAGTTTGTTGGACACGCACTTCGCCGTAGTTAACATAATATTGTTGGATAAATCGAGAGCTTTCGAACGAATGGTCAACGAATTTTGTGGGATGAAAAACGACGAAGTACCATTTCCCTAGCAACGATTCGGTTGTAGGCGGAAATCACTGTAACACTATATGTTTCGTGCGCGGAAAAAAATTGACTCGCAAAAATTGCTAGGACCCCAGGGCTAAAACATGATACATGTTAAAACATTTGCAATTAGTTGTATATTTTACTGAATAAATTCAAAACAAAATCCCTTTTATTTCAGTGCGATTGAGTTTAGTTTGAACCATTACTGATAAACATTTCTGTAGTTAAAAAATAGAGCACTGTGCTCTATCAACCTCTATAAGTAAATATTGTGGCTAATTGAAGTACCGGTGTTATGTTAACTAAAGCTCCAACCCTTTGATGTCCTTCCACGAGACGGGCCGACTTTGGGCGATTAGTCACCACAGGGGAGCGGGAGTCGTGGAAAAGCGGTTTGAGGTTAGACATTAAAACTTCCTGTCCAACTGTACCGTAAGAGGAGAAGTCAGTCGAGATCAAAGCCTCCCAGCTTGAACAAACTTCTGCCCCCGGTTTTCCAACAACAAACTCTATAGAACCGAGCGAGTCTCTGTTGTGGGACGTGACCGTTTGATATTTTTCAATTTCTTTCATTCTTCCAAAGATTGTATCTGACTGCCCAGAGTGAAGTTAAGACCTCAACCACAACTAAGCAACCGAAGTTTCACACTAATCTTCCAACATGTATTGTAAAATCATGACAATTCCAACATTCTAACGGACAACTGTTAATAGAATTCGCATACAATTTATTACCCTGCATAATAAAGAATGCTGAACTAGGTAAATACTGAACCGCAAAATGACTAGGTACCTATGTAGGGCAAGGGATGTAGGCAGTGACACGAAATGGTGCTGATTCGCATAGTTCACTCGTCACCATGACAACAAGGTGCAATAACCTCGACAATTAGGTTTTTAGCCGTGCCTCGATGTAAGGATGCGCTAGTGTCGAAGTCTCGAGAATATCACCAATAGCTTGCCTGCCTGGGATGTAGTGAACCGACGTACAAGCTAGCTGGACAAAATTAAATTTACAAGTCGCAAAAGAAAGAACACTGGTTCTGGGGGTGTTCGAGGGTGCTAAATTCGATTCTGAAACTCGTCTTCCAGGATCTGCTGTAGTTTTCGAGATACGTACGTTTGAATTGTGGAAAAGTCTCTGAATTCCCAACTTTTTTATTAAACCAAAAAACAATAAGTTAATCAAGTACTTAGGGTATTTTACGCTGAACGAATCTATGCCACATGATGGGTCGCAAATGAAGCCTTCATACGTACAGTAAATAAGTATAAAAATCCGAAAAACGTGTTTTGCCCATTTCTCCAAGGTAGGATGGTTTCTTTTGAATTCTGGGATAACTAAGTCAAGTGGGAATTAGAACAAACATTATTGTACACACTAGATGGAAACATGCGTTACATGAGGCCTAGAACAGCTTAGTAATTTATTTTGAATGTATTAGAAAACTTGCATCTGACTCTTTTGCAAAGATTAGTTGGAAACAAATTATGAAATCGTATTTTTTTCTCCTACGAAAAAACACTAATAACGTATCACTAATAATATAACCTAACCAGAGGCAATGGATTTTAATCTGATTCTTTTTGTAGGCATCTCACCTATCTTTTCTTGGTTCCAGATCTGAGTTACTAGGACTTTATAGTAATAAACAACGAAAAATTTACTTACATATTTTCATGGTAAATGTAATACCCACCAACCTGATCAATAATTTTTTTGTTACCTCTATTTATACAATAATTCTTTGTGGGAGATTTCTCGTGTTCCAAGCCATACTGAATAGCAAGTGTACTCGCTGATCTTAAAGCGAACTGGTTACAAGTGGTTATTGTTAGCTAGATTGGGTTTTTAAACCACTGTACCCCCCCCCCTCCACCCGAGGAGGTTTGGTCGTTTTCCTATGTCGTCATGCAGGTTTTTTAAAAGTAAAAACACATTGGAGCCTGGCTGGAAACCTGTGCAGCCTTCATCTAGAATCCAGTATATAGGGAGGACTCCGCAAGAGTTCAAAACCAAAAAACATCTGCCAAGTTGGGTGTGGCACATAGCTTCCTCGTTCACCTATCATGAATGCATAGATCATTAAAAGTTTTAAATTATCTTGAAAAATGCCATAGCGGAAAAGACTAAATCAAGAATTAGCGTGAAATGTCATAATTGGTCAATTAAGAAACAAAAAATGATACTCAATGTAATTTACGTTTGCTCAAGCGCAGAATGAACTGATGAGTTGAAAACAATGAAATAGGTGCGGGACCAACTACAACCTAAACCGCGCATTCGCTCACAATTTCATCAAAATCGGATAGAAATTGTGGAAATTAGGGTCATTAGAAGTATTTCAGATTGGCACATGCGCAGTAGCTATTATTGATGCAATCATGTTGACATTTATAAGAGGTAATCAAGTCATCTTCTTCCAGCTATCATCCAAATTTAAGCGAAATTGAATGACTAGAGTGTGAAAAAATGGAGCATATTGGAATTTACATTTGCGCATGCGCAGAATGAATTATTGATTTGGCAACAAAGAAACTGATAGGGGACCACCTAAAACTTAACCCGCATATTCTCTGACAATTTCATCGAAATCGGATGAAAACAGAGGAAATTAAGGTCGTTACACGGATTTCACATAGGTGCATGCGCAGTAGCTATTAATGATACAATCATGTTGAAATTGATATGGGATGTTCAAATCGTCATTCCCCAACTATCGTCCATATTTGAGCGAGATCGAACGACAAGGGCGTGAAAAAATTGGAACATAATGGATTTTACTTTTGCGCATGCGCAGAGTGAAGTATTGATATGGCAACAATGAAAGGGTACTGTTTATCCCCTAGCCCGCACATTCCCTGAAAATGTCATCCAGATCGGATGAAAACTGTGAAATATAAGCTTGTTACAAGGATTTTATATTGGAGCATGCGCAGTAGCTATTAATGATACAATCATTTTGAAATTGATATAAGATGATCAAATTGTTATCCTCCAACTATCATCCAAATTTGAGCGAGATCGGACGACTAGGGCGTGAGAAAATTACGCTTGGTAGACTTTACGTTTGCGCATGCACAGAGTGAGGTATTGATTAAAGAGCGATGAAACTGAAAGAGGACCGTCGACCCCCTATCTCGCTCATCCTCTGAAAATTGCATCCAAATCGAATGAAAACTGTGGAAAATAAGCTTGTTACAAGGATTTGCGGACAAACGACAGACACACACACACACACACACACATACACAGACAGACACAGAACCAAAGTTGTTCAGAATGGTCTAAAACGTAAAATGCGAGAGGAAATTTTGATTTTGGAGACCAAAATTTTTTTTTCTCCCTAAAGTGAAAACAATGCTTCCGCTACCTTTAGGTACACTCGGAAGAAAATACGAAATTCATACTACTATATAGTCATTGCTACTACGTAAAATCCATCAGGAAACGCTGCAAATATTATTCGCTGAAATATTATTCATGTTTGCTGCAAATAATTTGGAGTGTTTGAAAGTAAAACTCAATTGATACTTTTGGGTTATTGTTTTCTCAAAAATTAACCTTTGTAATCGATTAAGAAAAAACATGCCCCCCCCCCCCCTCCCCTCCTAGTTCAAAATTATTTTTTGGTTTACGTTTCAAGATGCGTAGTAGAATCCTTAAATCGATTGAAAAAAACCACTACGAATTGTTATAAAAATGTTCAGACTAAGTTACGTATGTTTAACCTAATTTACTATTTAAATTAGGGATAATACTCGTACCTAGGCAAATAACCGTTATGAATGCCGCTAATGAGTCTTCTGGATGAGGTGCAGCATAAATTATTACATTTAAAATAAATAAGTAAACCGTTGTATTGTAATTTAGAGTGTTTGGATATAAAATTCAGTTGGTACCTTTTCTAGCTAGATTTATTCGCATACATCGCGACGAGCCGTTTCCCCGCCATAGATGATAATTTATACAAATTATATGCTCATACCAATTACAATCTTGCGTAGGCACCCACTCGGTACATTTATTCAAAGGAAACCTCGTTTCAGGTTTTCTTTCATTTCGTTCTTCTTTGCTAAGGATTACGTCGTTTTCATCACCTCAATTCTTCAACCCTAAATGTTATCCCGGAGGAATAGCGAATACCGACATGAAAGCGTTAGGAAAGAGGATCAGTCCAAACTTCCAAGCCCTCTCATACGGAAAATATTGAGCTCCGCGGAAAATTGGATGAGATTACAAACCTCTTTCTTGAGTAGAAGATGACTCAGGCGTTACTGTTTCCACGCGAAAGGCTCTATCTCGTCTCATCATCTTTCTTATCCAAGACCATAATTATTCTTCATAAATATTTTCATATTCGCACACTCCAGTAAGACGAATAGAGTACGCTTACTAAGTCGATCCATGATTTAGGGCTGTTACCATTTTGCTTCAAAATCCCAAAACTGACAACCATTTAACCATTTCGCGCCAATACCAACAGAAATGTCAATTACTTTTGTGCCAACATAAAATGAAGGAATGGTGGTCAAATGTGCCAACAATTCTTCTGCTAAACTATTATTATTATGCCAACAGAAATAAGAATAGAAATAGGAGTACAGTACGAACATTATGGAACGAATACAAACAAAAAATATCGGTATCAAACATTCAAGCGTGTTCCATACCAAAATCTACGTTTCATGCGCGGGTTGCTTCATGAGTCCAAGACATGAATGAATGTAGATCACAATGTCCCATCACATAAATTTCTAGTCAATTGTGTCATCATTGCCAAGAAAATACTATCTATAATTGTATCTACCATACCCAGAGAGGCTCCGTTCTAAAATTCGACATCTCAACTTAGAATGAAACAATATTAGCTGTAGAGCACACTCAGCTAATTAGAGAGGTTTCTCAAATTTTAATTGTACAAATTCACATCCAGAGAAGCATCGATCCAAAGTTCAGTATTTTTAGTAGAATAGGAACAAAATTATGAACAGAGCCCATTCAGCATATTGGGATGTATCTCATGTGGCAATATTACACTCTACCACAGCCGGAAGATCCTCGTTCCAAATTTCAGCATCTCAAGTTAGATAGGAACAAAAGTACAGAGGTGACTACTGATTAAGTTCATTCCTCAAGTCGTAATTCTACTATACCACACCCATAAAAGCCCCGTCCCAAATTTCGGCATCTCAGATTGGATTGGAACAAAATTAGGTTCAGCGCTCAAATTGCTAGTTAGAATGAATGGTTCCTTAAGTTTTAATAAATTATACTCTACTACACCCAGAGAGGTCTCATTCCTAAGTTCACCATCTAAATTTGAACAGGATCAAAATAAGCTTCAGGTCTCACTCAGCTGATCAGTGGTTTCCCAAGTTGTAATATCATACTCAACCACACCCAGAGAAGCCCCGTTTCAAAAGTCAGTATCTGAAGTTGATAGGAACTAAAGTGCAAAGGTCACTCTACAGATTACACTGATTCCTCAAGTTGTAATTAATATCTACCACACCCAGAAAGGTCACACTTAAAATTTCACTATCTTAAGCTGAATCGGAACAAAATAAGCTATAGAGCCCCCTGACAATAGCCTGTTACGGTGAACCGCTCAGCCTCTTAACCACGAACCGCTCGCCTTGCTTCCCCCTTCAGGGAAAGTCTCTGTCTTTCCAGCTGCGCAGACGATCGGTAAGTTCTCTTTCTTGCCTGTATTAGCAATCGTTGATATATCCATATTAATGTTTATTATCCAGATACCTTACCTTTGCTACCCAGAGATACCCTTGAATCACCCCCTGCAGTATTTCTCACATTGACTGAAGTGTATATTTAAAATTCAATGACTTTCAACTTATTCAGAAAACCCCTTTAGCTACCTATCTTTGTAGCACAATAAAGAAAAGGGTGGATAAACTTATCCAAGTGACCAAATTCTGTGTAGATACCTATCATTCTTCTTCATCCCTATTTGATAATTGAAATACATATATATGATTGAATTGTAGGTAAAATTTAGTCACGAAAATTATTAGATTATCACACATTGCAATAGCTTCATTTTCCACGAAAATTCGCTAAAATTCGCTATCTTTGAGAGGCTGTTGAGCGGCCCCGCCCCATTCGGGAGTGTGATCAACGTTTGTATATATAAATACATCAAAAAGCGTTAAACGTTCAGAATTCCTCAAAATCGATAACAATGAAGACATTTTCCAAAAAATTTTATGTTTTAAATCATGCGGCCATGTGTACCGCTTTATTTTTCATGAAACTTCGCTAAATTACACTTCCTTTTGCAATTTGAGTGGTCTATTTAAGTTAATATTCTACTGAGCTACTACGCCATCAGTGAATAATTCAATCTCATTCACTCTATGCCTTATTTTTATAACGGGAAGGCAGAATTCAAATAGTGAAGTCAATACCAAGCGGACTCTGAAATCGGTTTTATTTTTCCAGTCTTATCTTCAAGGGTGAGTTCCACTATGGAGTTTCGGTTGGTTGAAAATTCTTGAACCTTGAGAAGAAGATTACACACAAAAGCGATGGGACGGGAAAAATGGGAAGAACTCGAAAAAAAGGGGATGAAGAAAGAAAGAATTTTCCCCACGGGAATCTCTGTGAAACGACTCTGAAGGATCTGGATTTTATTTTTCGTGGTGTCTTTTTGAAGAGCTTTTGATTGTCATAAGCTTGGATGCTTCGGATTTAACGCTCCGTCGCTCACTGAACGGGGTGGTGGTGGTGGAAGAGCAGGATAGACGGGGGAAGGGGGTTGATGAGGGAATAAACCGAGGTCATCGCTAGATGTGGAGCTGGTGTTGCATTAGGAGAGTATTTACATCAAGCTTTTTTTCGGTTAAAAATATCATTCAGAATATTAAAACGCTGCAAATACGCTGCAAATTATTACAAAATGGTTTATTATTTTTGTGTTAGGTAGCCCTTCTACGCAGATCATTGGTCTATAATTGTTAAACTCCGTATTTAATATATGATCACAACATGGCGCTTCGCGCCTCCGAGAAAGGCTCAAAGTTCTACAGTTCCAAGACCCCGCAATTTTATGCTTCACAGTAAAAATGTTTAAAAAAGGCCCATAAGTAAGGATAGAGTATTTATAGGTTCAGAGGCCCCAAAGCTGACCAGTGCAAATCCGTACCACGTAATAGTTTTCAAGGAGTCTCAGAGGAGCTCCATCTAAATAACAACACCGTGAGTCGAGGAAAGTTAGCCTCGGAAGTTCCGAAGTTGATCTGAGCCCCTCCATACTTTGGAATTGTATTCCAGATCTCCAAAAAGGAGCTACGTTTCAGGTTTCAGCATCCTAAGTCGATTTAAAAACAAATAAGGCTCAGAGACCCCACAGCTGATCAGTGTGAATTGAAAGTGAGTTCGTGATATTGCAAAGGAAGACCGTTTCAAATTGCAGATCCGAAGGTTGACATCAATATGCCAGATAAGAAAGAGGCACCTGCAGAGGAAAACTCAATAAAATATTTAAAAAATCTACACTTTAGTAGTCCCCCTGATCTAAGTGTAACGGTATTTAAGTAAGGAGGTCCCTACCATCTGAAAATAACACAAATGTATAGATCATTGAAATGGTTTTTAATCATTAATAACTCCATAGCGGAATATAGTCAATCAAGATGTAGGCAACGTAAAACATCGAAACCGCTCATTTAGGAAACGGGAAAATGATGTTTGAAGTACTTAGATTAGCGCATGCGCACAATGGAGTATTTATTTGAGAAAAATGAAATTGGTAGAGGTAAACCTACACTGACATTGTGAGTGAGAGTATGCGATGAAAAAACGGACGGTAGACCAACGGTTCTTCAGTCAGATCATTTAATAATGATTAATTTTACAAATTAATAGAGAGTTCCTAAACGATAAGTCAATTGGGATAAGGTGCTTGGGGGATTTTATCAACTGGGGCGAGCCACAGAGTACGCTAACCTGATAAAGTCGAGAGGGTCGAATTAGTGTTCTATCTTAAAGTGACGCTAATTATCTTCAAGTAACGCTGAACCACCTTGGGGATTTTCCCTCCCATCCCGTGTGTTCAGTTTCCAGCATTTCTAAGTTTCCTAGTTCTTTTCTTATTCACAAAACGTTTTGCAATGGCAGATTTTGAAAATTTATGAACAAGAAAATGAATAAAACTTTTATGAATCGTGAATACCAACAAGAAATGAATGTCACTGTCATCGGTGTAAGGTTATTTTGCGATAGGGAGGCAGGGATGAGATAGGTTGGTTCGGGATAAATCGTCTTATGTTTAGGCGAAATAAATTTATCTTATTGGAGATGAGGCGCCTCATCTCCCCGCACATGCGCAGTACTTAGTGTTTTCTTTTCACGATAAGGCGCCTCATCTCTATCACCCTATCGCTTTAGGAAATCTCTATTAGTTCATTATGGTTACTTAGCAAAATTAGTTTATAACTTAGCGTAATAAATCAGCTTTCCTTGACACTACAGAGGCTTAGGGATCATGAGATGTTCTGATAAAATGAGAGCATTCCAAAAAGTGGCGAACGATTTTCCTGCTATATAAATTAAGGGAGTTACACTTCCCTAGTAAAGCATTGGTTGTACGTGAAAATCAATATTTTCGCCGTAACGTAACGGTCGGGGGGAAAATGGAAACGTCCTGTTAATCATTATCAAATGATAAAAAATTATTATTCTCTCTCGTGAACAATTTTAGAAGCACATCACCACTCTTGCTGTTAATAAAGCCGCAGCTCTGCAACTTTTAATTGCTAATGGCTTCGGAATGACGTTTGCATAGCCAAAAAGACGAAATTCATTATAAAAGGCAACAACCCTGCCTGTAATGAATGATTTGTGAAGTGGTGGTTAAATAAGCTAAGAATCGTGTAACATGGTGTAACCTATGTAACCGAAGCTGAAATTTGGGAGGGAGGCTCAAGGGAGAATGCTGAAGACGCCTGGGTGATCACTGATCAGCACACTGAGCTCCAATGCCATTTTCTTTCCTATTCAACGCAGGAAGCTGAAATTTGGGAGGGAGGGTCAAGGGAGAATGCTGAAGACGCCAGGGTGATCACTGATCAGCTGAGTGAGTTCCAAAGCCATTTTCTTTCCTATTCAAAGCAGGAAGCTGAAATTTGAGATGGAGGGTCAAGGGAGAATGCTGAAGACGCCAGGGTGATCACTGATCAGCTGAGTGAGCTCCAAAGCCATTTTCGAAGCTAACAAAATTTCGTAACAAAATCCGGGACGAAATCTGGGACGACAACATGGATACCGATGATACGGAACTAAGGATCGTGTAACCTGGTGTAACCTATGCGATATTTTATTATGACGCGGTTTATGATTTATAAATATTTTAAGTTATTATCTCACTATTGGAAGTTAACCAATGTTCAACCTAAGATTCAAGACGGGTTTATGTGAAACGCGTGAGCTAAACTACATTCTGTGTTTCAATAATTTCGTCCGAAGTATGTAAATAGAGGTAACCGGGGGTCCAGGGGGCTTGCCCCCTGGCGAGGCGCGGAGCGCCGAGTTTTTTTTTCTTTTTTTTCTACTAAAGACGGACTAAAGAATGTTTCCGTTGTGCACCTCCCTACTTCTAACCATGGTATAAAAAACAATGTATTCACTGTCGTGGTGAAATAAGTATTTTTCCCCTAAAGGAGACATCTAAGTAATGTCCTTGAGGTGAAAACCACCCCCTCTTTTCAACAGCCCTTTTCAGGGCTACCAAAAAGAGGTAGGCACAACACAAAAATATTTATAAGACGTCGAGTTACAACTCCGTCAAACAAAATATTTCACCAGAGAGAAAATACGAATTTCTCTCTCAAAAGTGAAATATTAACTAAAAACATACAAGGCGACCTCCCTAGACACTTACTGGGCGAGAGAGATGCGACAAGTATCTCGAACCAAGTCGCCTTGAAAACTCAAACAGAAAATCAAACGTCCTCTAAAACTAGCAAGGACAATTCAAACAAGCCTACTCGCCAATCAGAAACACTGATTACACGAGAGACAATAGGCGAACCAACCAAGAGGCGGCAAGCAACCACCTCTGGTCCAGCAGCCACCCCGGGGACCCCGTCTGAACAACTGACGCAGAGAAAGCACCCGAGGTCCCCGGCTAAACTCAAGGTCGTCGGCTCCGCGACGGACGCTCGTAAGCACCCCGGAGGACCAGCTCAGCTATCATACTCGCAGATACTGAGAAAACAATGTGCGAGCCAATGAGATTACACAGTCGAATTAATGAAATTAAGCGGACCAATCAGGAGGCGGCAGGGGGCGGCCACCTCCCTATAAATACCCCGCTCGGAGCCTCCGAAATTCATTCTACTCTCCGCTCTCGACGACGACACCTCGAAGTACGAAGATTTCTACACGCTCTACGCTGACGAACCTTCTGCATTCCGAGTTCATCTCAAGAACGGCTTCCTACTGCTTTCTACAAGGCCCACCTTCTCTCCACACAGATCTCGCATTGGCATCTACGAGTCCAGTGATTATTCATCCTGCTCATTGCCCAACGTAGTTCATCTGTCAGGACGCCACCCGGTACATCTATCGATATTCTCTTTAGATCGTACGCCCGAGGGACGTTCCGAGCCGTATCACCCGGGTTTCGTAGCATTAGGCTCGTCACCGACCGCCGGGATACGCCGGTAAATTACTCTGCTCATCCGCTCTAATTTACTGTCCAAGGAAGTCTTTTTCAAGACTACGAGGTAGGACCCTGACATACGAGCAAAGGAAAGACGCTCTGTCAAGCGAGTCCACCTCCCTAAACCCTCTATTTCTGTACATAGAGGCATCGAAACGAGCTAATAACTCGACTATTTCGATGGAACGTCGGCCGTCTTATTTCCTCATGCAAGGGGAGGCAGACGACGGCGAAGCCGGGCCGCGTAGCCCCCGTAGCGCTCCCTACAGGCTACCCGGCGAATCCGCCGGTCCCAGCGACGGCGCAAGGCTCGATCCTCACGACGAGATCGCCTTCTCACCTAACGTATTCGTTAAAGAAACGTTCGATCAAGCCTCGCCTATACAAAAGATCGAGGATACCTTTCAGACCCGCTCTGAAGTCAATCATTACGATTCGACCAAGCTGTCCGAGTACCCACGATATTCGACGCAAGCCTACCCGGCCGATCCGAGTGTCAAATACACTCCAAATGTGCAAAAAGCGAAGGATACTTTTCAGTACCTCAACCAAGCTCAACATATTCCTCCTACAGATATAAATCTTAGGCCGGAATATTACAAAACGGCTCAGTACCAAACTGATCGAACCCAGCACCCACTATGCGAGCCCAGTGCTCCACGCGGCTGCGACACGAACTATCTCTCAGTTCATCCCGCCGAGCAAGCTGACCTTGACGGATCCGCCCACATTCCTTACAGGAATAACACGGGGACTAACCCGCATAATCAGAATATAAATGTCCCACTTGGTCTACCGACGCCAAGTAAAACATATTTAAATCCACTACAGTCCTCATTTCCCAACTCCCGCTCTTACGAAAGTTTACAAAATAACAGATTCTTGGCAAAACAAATAGGTATCTCATTTCTTATTACGAAATATTTTGGAATAGCACGTATATGAAAATACGTAAATAAGGGAGTTGTTTGAAATCAGGGCTTGATTCTGAGTGCTCTAAAACTCATGGACAAATTGGTTTCCTGCGAAACAGACTATATTTCTTTACACACTGCGAAACCTTTATTCCCTTTCAAAAACTTGCGACAATGAGGATTTTTCGCATCGTTCAAAATAAGGACTGTATTCCCGAAATCAGTTTGGCATTCTTGGGTGATTTGTGACGCCACATAATGAAGTCGCGAAAACGCTGAGGCAAGCGTCTCTCTCGTTGTGGTCGACTGAGGTGGTTGTAGTGGATGTGATGGCCGATGTGGATGGTTGTGTTGGCAGGTTCAATGAAGTCGAAGATCGTTGGGCTTCAGTCATCACTGACGGAGAGTTCTGGGCCCGTGGAATATCGTAAGAGTAGGTGGGGCCAAACGTCACACTCTTCTTGGGTTTTTGCACAAGGGTCCCTCGGAGTTGGTCCACATGTCTTTTTAATGTCCTTCCAGAGTCTAGCGTGACAAGGTAATGCCGTTCCCCTAGTTTTTTCGCAATTTTTCCAAAATGCCAAACATTTTTGTTGTCAGTATAGAATCTGACTTGTACTCTCTCCCCCTTTGAAAAAGATCTCGCCGGAATCGCTGCTAGTTGAGATGGTTTAGGGTTGTTTGGAAAAATAGCGTCAAGCCGAATACGAAATTTTCTGTTGAGGTACAATTCAGCTGGGGACTTCCCACATATTAAAGGAGTTCCCCTGTAACGAAATAGGATATTCTGAACTTTATCTTGAATCGGGGTAAGATCATCTGAAGCCGCCTTTAGCCTATGTTTCAAAGTTTGAATATGGCGTTCCGCTAGGCCATTTGTTGCTGGATGACCCGGTGCAATGAACTTTTGGAACACTCCATTTGTTGAACAGTATGTCTGGAATTCTTCACTGCGAAAAATGGAAGCGTTGTCAGAAACAATCGTTTGTGGATAGCCGTGGGAAGCGAAAATTTGTTCCAACAAGGTAATAGTGGTAGAACTAGTGGGTGCATCTTTTAGAATTTTAACTTCAGCCCACTTTGATTTCGCGTCCACGCACATGAGGAAAAATTGATTTTCGAAAGGTCCAGCATAATCATTGTGAATCCTCTCCCAGTTATCCTGTGGCGGGTCCCATGGGTGAATTGGTGCTTTCGCAGGACTTGATTGGTTGAGAGCGCACTTTTCACACCCTTTTACTAATCTTTCAATATCTTTATCAATATTTGGCCAATAAACATAACGACGTGAAAGTTGTTTCATTTTGGTTATCCCTAAATGGGTCTCATGGAGTTCTTCAAGAATTTTTGAACGTAAACTATGCGGCATGAAAACACGATCATTTCGAAAAATAATTCCGCCCGCTAATGTGACTTCCGAATCTTCTGATTTAGTACTGAGGTTGGTAAGAATTTTGCTGAGTTCTGGGTCTTTTTCCGTTTCTTTTTTTACATTTTCGGCAGTGATTTGATCGCTTGAAATCTGGAAAATGACTTGAGAGTAAATCTGGTTGACTTCATCTCCAAGGAATTCATCTATTGAATAACTACTGTGATCTGTTGGAGCCCTAGATAAACAATCAACATTTTGATTTTCGTTCCCTGCTTTAAATTGAACTGAATAGTCGAAACTTGAAAGAAAGGAAGCATATCGGAGTAACCGAGCAGAAGTCATCTGTGGAAGTGCCTTGTTGTGATGAAAAATACGGGATAGCGGTTGGTTGTCTGTTATTAGTAGAAAGTGTTTGCCAAATAAGTAGTTATAGAAATGGGTAACTCCGTATATGATTGCAAGCGCCTCCCTGTCAAGTTGACTATAGTTTTTTTCTGATTCAGAGAGTGAACGGGAAGCATATGCTATTGGTTTTTCTGCTCCTTGAATGCAATGGCTTAGGACTGCAGCTATACCAGTTGGGCTAGCGTCTGTGGTCAATATGAGAGGCAATGTCGGGTCAAATGGAATCAAAACCCGGTCACTGCAAAGTTCAGCTTTCAATTTTTTAAATGCTGATTCACAAGTAGATGTCCATAGCCATGGTTCATTTTTCCTTAACAAACACCGCAGTGGATATGACAAGGTTGACAAATCTGGAACAAACCGTGAATAGTACGTGACAAGACCAAGGAATCGCCGAACCTCGTCTGCATTAGAAGGACGAGGCATCTCTTGGATGGCCCGTATTTTAGCCGGAGACTTTGATATCTTATTGAATTCGACAACATGACCTAGATATTCAATTTTATCTTTAAAGAATTCACATTTTTGTTTGTTAACATGTAGGTCGTATTCTGTAAGTCTTTGAAGGCAGGCCTGGAGATTTTGTGTACACTCGTTTAATGTTGACCCATGTATAACGATATCATCAAAAAATGACTCCAGGCCCTTCAGGATTTGTGAAAGAATACGATTAAATTCTGAGGGAGCAGTTTTTATTCCAAAACTAAGACGATTTACACGAAATGTACCACGATGGGTCGACATTGTCTGGATCATGCTACTTTCATCATCAACTAATAGGTGCAGATATGCTTTATACAAGTCTAGCTTACAAAAGTATCGAGAATTTCTTAAGGAGTTCAGAATATCGTCGATTCGACGGATTGGGTGATTTGCCTGAACCAACCTTTCATTCACCCCACATTTGTAATCAACACACAAACGTACGCCACCATCTGGTTTCGGAATCACCACTAGTGGCGAACCCCAATCACTAGTATTAACTGAAGAAATGATACCAGCCTCTAGTAAGGAATCAAGTTCCTTATTGACCCGATCTATAAGAGCGTATGGGACATTTCTTTCTCTGGTGAAGATGGGTTTAGCTCCTGTTCGAAGTTGTAGAGCCACCTTGAACCCGGGTACACAGCCCACTTTATTTTCAAAAATAGGAGCAAATTTTTGAAAAACGTCTTCTATAGAGTTAGCTGGCTGGAGTTGTAACACGCATGAATGCCGATTCTCTGCATCCAGTCGTTGGAGATTGATTCCCAACCCCTGATCCATTGACGACCTAGGAGGGCATCATGACCTGTTGGCACAATATGGAGATCACCTGTGATCACTCTCCCTTCGTATGAAACATTTACTGAACATTTACCTTTTGGTGCAATAATATTGCCTGAATAAGACCGAAAAAGTACCCTCGAATGTTCGATAGGAACATTCAATTTTAAATTGTTGAAATCATTTTCTGCTAACAAGGTAAATTTTGCTCCGGAGTCAACTTCAAATTGTTGAGCTTTGCCATTTATCCTGACAGATATAAGATATTTGTCAGAATCTGGAGTCATTTCGAACAAATCTACTACTTCATATTGAAGTTGATGAGGAATTATTTCGACTTTATGTAAATCTACTGACGAGATCGAATCGGAGTGGTCAACTTGAAGCGAATTTGCGGAGCTGCTTCGGAAACTACCTGTCTGCTGCTGGAGATTCTTCATCAAGGACGAAATACAAACCTTGGCAACGTGTCCACTTTTATGACAGGAATCACACTTAATTTTGTTCCTATTAATTTGGCAATCAGCAACTCTATGATTTTCATTGCCACATCTGATACAAAGATTTTCAATACCAAGAGCCCTATAATCTGGTGGACGATAACGGAACCGAGAAACTTTAACCGGACTAGGCGAACGAAATCGAGAATTAGAATATGAAGGATTTCTGGAATGACTTCGTGAAGTGCGAGATGGTTGACTGGAAATAGCATAAGCATCACTTGAATCAGAATACGGATTATGAGAACTAGAACGCTGGAGTTCTTTGCTTTCAATTTTTGAAGCTTCAAGGGCAGTAGCTTTACTTAGTATGTCATCAAATGAGGTAACATTTGCTTGTAAAATTTGTTCTCTTAGCCAGTCATCCCGAAGACCTCGGATAAACTGAGCTCGGAGAAAAACATCAGCGATTGAAATATATTGTTGACATTGACATTTAACAGAAAATTCACATTCAACTAAGTCACGTTGAAGTGCAGCAACGAATTCGGATTTAGACTGGTGATCTTTTTGGTAAATATTCAAAAAATAGTGTTGAGAAACTACCACATTTTTCTTAGGGATAAGCATTTGCTTGAAAGATTTTATAAGATCGTCGAATGAAAGGCTTTTGACAGGTTTTGTAGGCCCTAAGTATGCTGCAAGACTATTGTAATGTGTAGATCCTATTGAAACGCACAATAATTGCGCAATTTTCTCTCTATCTGTGATACCCTTCATAGTATAATAGTTTTCAAATCGCTCCAAATAACATGAAAATTTTTCGCGTTTGGGATCGAAATTTTCGAATGGTGCAATGCTGGAAAAATTAGCCGGGGCGTTTGCAGTGGGTTCTGGACGTAGTTGAGCTGTGAGTTGAGCAAAAAGCGAAGCCTGTTGTTCCTGCAATGCGCCAAGTAGTAATTTGAATTGTTCAGCATCCATTTTGAAGTTGAATGGGTATTCTGGTAGGTATCTCAAATAATGTACATGTACTGTATCGATAAATACCCTAGGTTCGTCTTACCTTACCAGTTCTTGAAATATCAGCTCACGGTAGATAGAACAGCTTTGCGAATGTAGAATTGTTGCTCAATATGCGCAAATTGTCTTTTTTTCACTCGTCGCCAACTAAAATGTCTTTTCTATTTGTAGTTGAAGGATGCACGCACATCAAATATTACTAAACTTTAATATAAACGTGAGAATTAATACAAAAGGAAAACTGGTAAATTACTGGTAAATCGAACAGTCATCACGGTAACAATAATTCGAATGTCTATAATGATCACTAACAACTGTTGGCATAGTAATTACCAAGCAAGGTAATAATATCCATATCCAAGTCACCACATGACGCCAAGCTAGCTTCCGAAAATCAGAATGTCACTTTTCAATTATCAGAGTGTTTTCCACTCGTTTTCTAGATGTGCGATCGTGCGAGAAAATCCGGAATTCCCTTTCAACCTCTTGGGAGCAATTGACAGCTAGTGGTTCAGGCGAATCGGCCTTTGAAGGGCGTTTCCACCCCACTTCTAGTTTTGGCGGGCTACTACAGGATTCCGCTCGTTTTTGGCTCGCTTTTCGCTGGGGCCATTTGAACCTCGGTAGGTTCCGGCTCTTAGGACCCAGATCCGTGGTAAAGAAGCGAACTATATAGATACTGCTCAAATATCGAGCTTCATTGCAAATAAGACTTGCTGCATTTAGAAAAGGATAAGTTTTTGAGCTCGGCGCAAACCTTCGGCATCTATTTCAATAAAATTTATCCTTCAGCCTCTTGAGTTTGGCAGGAGACAACCAATTTCATTTAGCGCTCGCACAGTCTGTATCTTTGACGAGTTGCAATGGTCATATTTAATATCATTTTGAGGCCACTACCCTCTAAATTTGATTGGTATTAGACTGATAGATCTTGAAAAATCTGTATTCCAGATAAATTCTTGTGTGCGCATGCGCATAGTCTATTTAATTCAACATTAATCAAGGCATCGGAGTATCACTGAGTATCGTCTGTAACAACCAATTTCAGGTTTGCGCATGTGCACATTACAACCAATCGTAACGAAATCAATAGGATACCGTCCTGAGACTTCTACACACAACTAACCCTATTTTGAACGAAATCGGACGGATGAAAGATCCATTAGTCTCGGAGCTGTCTGTGAAATTAACGATATACGAAATGAACGTTTGTGAATGTTCAGGTGGTACTATTAATCCGACACAGAAGGTAAGGAACTTCTTAGGGGATCATCTAGGAGCTATACAACCCCGTCACATTTGTAAGAAGTTCATTATAATCGGACAAAACTTAGTAAGCTACCATTCTGTACCTTTCCTCATAAACCTTTCCTCTTCTCAAATCGTTAAGCGGTTTTGCGATTTTCCTCCCGTTTGGGTGAGATTTGGACAAATATAAAATACATGCGTCCATGTAGAGAAGCCAACTCTTATGGTTATTATAGTTTTTTGTGATAGGCTTAAAGTCCATTTCAAGAAGAGCCACAGTATTAATTTTCAGCTAATTAGTCATAAGAGCTACAGTTTAATGACCGGCTATTAGGTAGAAGGCTAGGGTAAATTCAGTTCCAGTCACACAGGGTTTTTGTCCAGTTAGGGCGTAATTAATTCAGATGGTCCTCACACATTCAAAAGTCGTAATTTGGAGTCAATAATCTCAATAAATTCATCAATTCATTGCACGCAGCTACTATACGTGGTATACAACAACTCGATAGTTTGGGCGTGTAGAGGAATTGACTCACAGATTTTGGATGTTAAACATTTTTTCGACTTCTTGCAAAAACATCAAGCTTCACAACCTTTCCCGGTTTCTCTACCTTCGTAGTAGGAAACAAAATATCTTGATAGGTTGGAGGACTTATAGTGCTCATCGGATGAATATAAGTTGAAGGATGGGAAATGCCAGATCAACTTTCTCGCGTAGTCGTAATGTAGAGTTCGCGTAATCTTGACTCTCTACAGAGACCAAGTTAAACTATGTTCATTTTATCTTGCTCTGTGATCGGGATGCCATTATAGTTATATAAATCGAGCAAATAGGAGGGAAGTAAAACTGCGTTCATTAAATCCTCTTCAAATAAAGTTGTTGACTTGAAGTTCAGAATGACTCCAGCATCCATTCCCATTTCTCATCTAACCACGAGAATGCTGGCTGGATAGCATCCAAGAATTGATTCCGCTGTGAAAAGATCCAATCAACTAAAGTGGGATGCGAGAAAGGGTATGAAAATGAAATCGACGGGATTAAGGGTTATGCCATCCTAACATCTCAACTAACTCGTGAAACGTACCGCACTGAACCAGGAAATTCTCATAAGAAACAGTACGACAGGCACGTAGCCAGAGGGGGGGTCCATGGGGTCCGGACCCTCCCCGAAATTTTTTGATGAATTAAAAAATAATTCATGGTTAGGGTAGTATCTATTATTTCACTAGCACGAACTACCAACAGAGAATATTCGTCTGATGTGAAATTCTTCAGATATTATTTTTATAATACTTATAGGTTCTGCTAATAGCTCCAATATGTAGAGGCAAGATTCCTGAGATAAGAAGTTAGATATTTCGGTACACGGACATGGGTCATGTAAACGACCTTAAAGACAGATCAACGCCTCTAGCACTATACCTGAACGACCCGTGTAAGCCTTGCCGTGTAGCAACGCTTCATACCTTTCAGCACTCCAAATTTATATTATGGTGTTCAGAAGCCTTCTGACATCTTCCCCTGAAGAGATTCCTTTCTCTCTCTGGAGGGCAGTACTACAGAGGAAGAAAATTCTCTCCGAATCTCCTATTCCCTCGGCTAGCCCTTTCACTTCATCAGCAAGGAGTGACACGCCGACCGCTCCCTGAGGTAACTCGTACTGCTTTCCTTGCAGACGCATAGCTCTCTGCTACAGCATGTCTCATCTTAATGTGGTCCAGCCTCCTGGAGAATTTAACATCTCGTCCCCGAAGCCTCTTATGAAATAGTTCTGAATAGGATCAGCATTTGGTATTGATATTATACTTTGAGTACCAAGGTTGGTATTCAGGTTCGCAATATTTGGATGTCTGGAGCGTATATGTAGAGTGAGTTCTCTTCTTGTAAAGCCTCTAGAACAGTGGGGACATTGGGTTGCATTGTCTCTTTTATTAACCAAGGTATCATCCATCTTACTGAGCTACATAATTACGTTGCTCCAACGATATCACAACAATAACAATAATTAAGTTAACATTTTTGGAATGAGTGAATGAGACATAATTTGGCACTCAACTTCGAAGTAGGAATTTGAAGAAGTATGACTGGTAGTGTGAACCTGTCTAGTACGTTTTCCATCGAAAAAAAAAAAAAAAAAAACGCGATCTAACGCTTCGAAAATTGATTTTCTTGCGTAGCGGAAATTCACACAACACATCACCATCCGTTCCGGGATTAGAAAATTCATAAATTTACTTCATGGGATCTTGCAGTCTATGGGAAATTTATCTATCCTATGTGCGCCACGGGGTTCTGTATTCCGCCCCCCACTGCTCACAATATCCTACGGGGAGAATGTTCCTAGATGTCTTCCTAACTTTTACGTTACGGGATCCTGCAGTACCTTAGAAATTAAGATTAGAAAAATACCTTAAAAATAAGATGGGTAACGAACGCCTTTCTCATTTGACCATGATGTCAATTCATTATCCACTGTCGTTCTCGGCTGATAACGTGCTGGATTTGATGTCTTTAAAAGCAAACGGAAAAATCTTACTATAAACATTTTATGATCAACTAAATACCTAAAAATTGAACTTTTATTGTTGTATAAAGATCTAGATTTATCATGATTGTGAAAAATTGTTTTAACTGTCACCTAAAATCGTTATTATGTACCTACCTATTAAATATTTTTGCCTTATTAAAGATAGTATTTCATCATGTTTGTAAAACATTTCTTCTCCTGTGACTTAAAATTCGTATTTTAAAATTTATTGAAATGGGAAGAGAGCCGGTGGGCGAGGGGGGGGGGGTGTGGACCCTCCCCAAGGCAAAATCCTGGCTACGTGCCTGCAGCACGAATTTTTATACTGCAAAGTTCATTATTTCTGTATTGTATAACCATTCTAAACCACCATCACTGACCTACTAATAATATATACATCAACATATTATAATATAATACACCTAAGTACTATTATGTACGTACTTTGATTCCTTTTATGTGGCATAGATGGACTAGTGAAATGTAGGTGTGAAGGTTTTTTGTTTTGTTGCAGTCAAATTTCATACAATTTGTTCCAGTAGTTTAGGAGATTTTTTTATTTTAGATCTACGTATTTCGAAACGTTAACTATGACATTTTGATTGGGGGTGGTTGATATTTTTCCGGGACAATATTACTAAGGCCCCTCTTTAAACTTGGGTGGTCAGTTATTTTAACTTGGACATGTAGGTTAGTTCATATATATGTTCTGTGTATAAATGGAAAGGTGGGTCGGCGGGTGGCGCTGGCATTGAATGGATGTGGCGATTAGGGTTGAGCCGAAGTTATAGAGAAGAAAAGTCTTTCTATATAAGTTTGGTTACGCGCAGCTTCTGGGTTCTGAAGGGTTCTGAGCCTGCATCTCCAAAGGCAGATAAATCTATCTATATAAATCCATCCATTGTATAGAATCAATTAACACGATATCATCAAATTGGTCCAAGTTCAATTTTTCACAATACAAACACTTATGTTGAACCACCCTTCAACTAGGTGTTAATTTTGACAAATCCTATTTCATGAAATTTACGTCAGCATATGCGCAAACGCTAAAAGATAACGGTCCGTCGGCAATGTATCATGAGTGGAATGTGCCAATATCATAGAGCTGTTTTGATATATACTCTTTCTGGGAGCTCACCCGCTAACCCCCTGATAATTTCGAAGCGAACAGTTTTGGCGTTTCCCTTCTATTTTTACGTTAACATTCATCTTCACGCCGTCTTTATATCTCTCCTTACGGGTTTGAGCAAATTTGGTTCGGTTGTCCTCATGAAATCGATCCCTCCAGCTGTTATCAGTCCGATGCCGACTTGTAGAGGGTAAGGTCAAACAATAATTTCAATATCACTAACGTATGAAGAAAATCGACGCCTTAAGGACTTCTATGCTCAGCTTCTATAGATGCATCAGGGCTAAATTTTAAAGGAGATCCAGGTGGTTCTTGAAATTTTGTATGAAATCGGATGAAATTGGTGAAAGTAATATTTTTATCAAGAATCCAAAGGCACCAAATAAGTTCAAGTACCTAACAAAAATAAGTTGTGCAGGGAACAACACAACTGCAATGAGTATACAGTACATTCACTAAGTCATTGCAGTTCAAATGGCAATTTCTCTCCAGAGTAATAGGAGATACCGAGATGCCCATATATAACTGCATCAAATGTCCGCTTTGTTATTACATGTAATGGGAATGCATGGTTATTTCTTATTTGCTCGTTAGGAAGATCTAAGCGAGAGCTTTCCGAAAAGATGCTATTTGATGGGTCATATTCATTCGCACGATAACATCACGACCCCCGCCCTGGCACTACTACGTCACGTGTGAAATTCCTACCCGTTTATTTGCCAAACTAAACGGTTATTTGAGCTGAAAATTGGCATTAGGGAGTTTTCAAGAGAGCTAAATTCGAATTCGAGGTCGAAATTATGGAATTCCAATACATGAACGTTCCCTATTCGCATAATTAAAAATGCATTCATTAGGTCATGATCTAAGAACACAGCATAGTATAGCATGCAGCGTAGTATATGTTCTATATACTGAAGGGAAGGGGTATACAGCTCTTATAAATTGCCTTCCTTGGTTATTCGAGATTGAAATCTCTCCAATTACCGTGTGTACAAAGAGCAAGAGAAGGGAGCGTCCAACTCCACCATAGATCACAATGTAGACTCACTTTCTCTTTTGAGACGGGAGTCGTTACAAGAAACCCTAACCGAAAACTGAAATTTTGAGAATGGGTTGTGGCAGGTAATTTAAAAACATGAATCGGTTAAACCGGGAAATTTCGGAATGGGGTTCGGAAACACTATGTTGCCATGCGAATAAACCGCTTAGTGCAAGATGGTCAATCGGATTCCACGCTGAAATTCGAAAATCGTTGAGTAGCTCCTCCCTCTCCATTATTCTCCGTCACCATTAAGGCGTTCAAAAGGCCAAGTATCGACTGACGTTACGAGCAATCCATCCTCCTGCTGTCAGCCCTCGGAAAATTACTCCCAAACATAAAGCTATAGCTGCTGTTGTTATGACGACAATGGCGACCTCAGGCGGAGCAGAGTCAATTTTTCTCTCCTTCGTTTTCCTCGTTTCATCCCTGGAGGGGAACGGCAAAGAATCGAGGCTCGTTTTGAATCCTTTTCCCGTCCCTTCAGCTCTAATGACATGACGTAGCTATTCCCCAGCTATCCCCCTGCGTGCAAGGTCCCTAATGAGAATATTTCTCTCCTTGGAGAATATCTATATACACAACTTTATTGGTGAAGAGTCTGTAGTACGAAAAGAATTGAAATTCCATCCTTCTCGCCCTTTGTTCGGCAAACAACAAAAGCACATAGTCTCGATCTCGCTCTCCGTATTTTCTCTGATGTTTACATTCAATAATCTTCATCCCCTTTATTTTCTTACAAAAAAAAAAAATAGAAGGTTGTTAAGGGATGGTTTGTTTGAAATCTTCCCGTTCATCGGTCAGAGAGATTTCTGAGAATAAAAGTGAATAATGAAAACTTTCGGCTTCTTGTAAGAAACTACGACAATTTATTCGTATTTGATGAATTCAATGGTTATTTCTAAAAACGCTACAGATTATTACACGAAGGTTTATTATTTTTTACTAGATAGCTCTATAGACGTAAATCACTAGTCTAGGTATCTATTATAATAATAGGATACATACAAAGTGATAACGCTTGAACGCCTGCACCGATTCTCTTCAAATTTTTTTTAAACTGACCGGCATGAAGAAAACTGGTGCAGATAATTCTACCAAGTTATAAATCAGATTCCTTCATATTAAAAAACAAGAAAAAGTGCAAAAACGAGGGAAAGTTGTAGAATTTGCCGGTAGAGGGAGCGCAAAGTGACGAACCAAAACACATGTTCTTTGCTCCAAGTGACACTGGACTTCCTTTCCAATTAAAACGCAGACAGTTTCCCGTTAATCTAGCGTTCGCAATGACAATCAATAAATCTCAGGGGCAAACATTCGATACCATTGGACTTTATCTATCTGCTCCAGTTTTCAGCCATGGACAATAAATTATACGTCGCATTTTCAAGAATTCGTCGCTTTAGTGCAATTAAAGTTCAAATTAAGAATACTGAAAATCAAGGACAGCATCAGAATGGTTTAGTATACACCCGCAATGTTATATTTCCTGAAGCATTAGAATAAATTTTGTAACTGAATGAATGTAACTTTTTTTAATACAACTTGAATAAATAAAAATTAAGTTGAAACAGAAAGATTTTGCTTTTTTATTTGCATAATTAAAGTTTGTACTTGCATCCCGTGGTGACACGGGCTTTTCCACTTGTATAACTATACAACTAAAGCATTTCACGTGTATAGATAATAAATTATATTGATAATCGAGCAGGATTAGCAAAAATTTAGCCCACTCCTGCAAGCGACAGTCGCTTTGTGATTCACATTCGTCTAGACGGATTTTCCCCTTCCAACACCTAAACGCTTCGGGAGTGCGAATTATCCAGATGGCCTCTTTAGATTCATGTAGCTGCGTTCTGTCTCAATCAAATAAAAAAATACCCTCTTATTTAGAAAGTTTTAAACATATTTTAATAATAATAAATTCACTACCCTTGGGGTTGATCAAAAGTATTTCTATAACATTTGGTTCAGTAGTTTCCGAGAAAAGTGTAGCCTCTGTAACTAGCATATTATTTAGCAGTTTGAGAATTGTAATTTTATCACATTTTCGCTCAACTCGGTAAAGTAACTTTTTTATTGGTAAATTAACTATTACATTAGTAAAAATATGAAACACTCGGAAATCGTAGTGTATTATGGGTAGCGTTTCAAAGTTAAGCTTTTAAATGGGAATATATTTCAATTTCCATAATCCATTAAGGAAATGCCAAGAAAATGTTTGCTTTATTGAAGTTGGTGGAGCAGAAAAAAATGCTTTACTTAGCGTCATTTTAGAATCAATCTCATACAATTTGACAATTTGGCTTTTCTAGACCCTACAAGTTGGGGGAGAACATAAAGCAACTTTATGAATATAATTTTCACCTGGAATGTTTACAGGATAGATGCTCAGACATGAATTATAATTGGTATTATACCAATGGTCAGTTTTTCAGAATTACTTTATTTTCATCAATTTCGAAAATTTTGACTCAAAAAGAAGTTTTGTCACGAGTGTTACAGTGCAAAAAAATTGATAGAGCAAACTTTTGCATGGTATACGACTTCTGGGTTCAAAAACTATGAATTTCAAAACTAAATTTGGAATAATGATTTGTTGTGGCAAATTGATTTTTATCTATTTACTGTACGAATAAACTCTTATGAGGAACTTTTCACGGTAACACTCGAGACAAAAAACGAGAGACAAAAGATTCATTATCGAAAATAATAACCAATAACGAACTATTGGTTACCATCATCATCTAAGAAATAATTACAAGTTCGAAAGTCCATTCAAATGTTAAATTTGAATTGATTCATCAAATTTTACTCCAAACACCAAAAGTTCACGTGTATGTAATGATATACTACTGTAACTTTTAAATACTTTCACCAGTGTGATATATAAACATTAGGAAGAAGAAAAAAAAAATGTCCCCTGGGTCCATCTACCGAATAAGTTATCAAACGTACCTACCTGATCACTCAAACTGATGAGTAACAAAATCCAATTTGTGATAAAGTTAGGTAAACTTTATTAACTTCAAAATTATATGAGTTTCTACATCGTCGCTTCAATTATTTTCAACTACGGTGAAAATAAACCACCTGGACACATGAGAACAGGTTGTGTTTATTTCATCCGTTCGTTAATTCAATTACGAAAGAGAATACTCAGCTCAGTGGTATCATTAGGATTTGTTCAATTCTGTTCCTACTCTGTAGGTATTTCTTCAAATTCGTACTTTGATACATTTAATTTCTGTAGTCTTTAAAAATGGCAAAAGTTGCGAAGATTGACGGTGATTTTAATAACCCGATGACCGCGGTTTATGAGTATCAAGATGACAATGATCTCAAAAGGAAACAACCAGGTAAAAATCACATAATTTTACTCACTGTCCTTAACCCTTATTATCCCATCAACGTCAACGTTGTGCACTCGATTTGCCAATCGTTTGGGAGGATCTTGCGGATCGTTGTTTTTCGGAAAAATGGGGTTCAGGCCATGGTTGAATTCGAAAACGTAGAAGTTGCCGAGCGAGCCAAATCTGAGTTGGACGACAAAGAAATCTATTTGGGTTGTTGTCAATTGAAAATTGAATTCGCCAAACCCACGCGCTTGAATGTTATATGGAACACTTCTGACACTTGGGACTACACTAAAGAATTAGTTGCTGACACAACGAATATCGAGTCGAGTGCTAGCCAGACAGGGGCGGGACTTCTTGAAGTACCTCAGACTCCAGAAATTGTAGTGCAACCAGAGTTACTGGAAGGTGGAAATTGCGTTGATCAGAATTCCGTCGGTCCTGCAATCGCTATTGCATATCCTGTCGTGGACTTTTATAACCCGATGTCGATGAAAGGTTATGAAGATTATTCAGAGTATGGGTGCGTGGTTATGGCTTATAATTTGGACGAGAGGATGAACACTGACGGGGTATTTAATTTGTTGTGCATGTATGGGAATGTGTGGAAGGTGAAGTTCCTGAAGTCGAAGAAAGGGTGCGCCATGGTGCAAATGGGAGATCGTCAAGGTGCTGAAAGGTGTTTGTCGTATTTGCAGGGCGTCCCCCTGTTTGGCGGCACGCTTCAGCTGGCCATCTCCAAGCAGCCCTTCCTGGGCGACATGGGTCGCGGCTTCGAGCTCCCGGACGGCACCAACTCCTGGAAAGACTACTCCAACAGCAAAAATAACCGGTTCCTCACCCCCGCCATGGCGAACAAGAACCGTCTCAACTTCCCATCGAAAGTCCTCCATTTCTTCAACATGCCCCCAGACCTGACCGAGGACCGTCTAGAAGCCTTCATCATGAAGACAACCCGACTCACTTTGGTTGACCTCACCGTTTTCCCCAACAAATCCGACAAATGTTCGTCAGGGTTGATGGAATTTGAATCCATAGCAGACGCCATCACCTGCGTCGCGATTTGCAACAACGTCCCCATGCATGGAGTCGAAAACGGGCCTCCGTTCTTCATCAAGCTATGTTTCTCTTCAGTCTCTTCAATCGCCATAGCTGAACGCGAATTCGAAAAAAGATATACGAAATTCGAGAAAACCGACTGGCTATGAACTTTTTTGTTTCATATTTTACTTTATTATTCTTATTCTGATTTCTTTATGACATCTGCTTATGAGTTCTTTTTCTCAAATATACAATTTCTACTTTTAATTGTCGTTATTAATTATCATAAAATGACACTATGCATCTAATTTGAAAAAAGTGTCTGGGTTGAAAGTGATTGTTTGTATTGTTTTACCTTAAACTTTGAGAAAAAGTACCAAGGTTCCTCAAATATTTCAGTTTTAAAGTCAGGATTTTGATCTTCGTTAGTATGTTTTAATATTGAAAACGTCTAAAATACTTATATGGTAAAAAACGTACCTATGTGACACAAATTAAACATTTTCAAACTCAAAACAACTTATATTCCTCTTATTAAAAATAAAATGTACTCAGATTTCACTCAAAATAAATCAATAGCAGGTGTAAGAGTAACTCAATCAAAAATTATTTTTTCCACTCAGACTTCTCACCTGAGACTCATCGTTTATACATGCTCATCGCCTCAAAAGAAAATATTGGTCAATATAAAGGTCATAATCTACTCTATTTTGGCGTTACAGGTTGAAAAATTACCCCCTTCAACCATACAAATAAATCGAATTGTATTGCGTTATTATTATTTGACAAGCTTTTCATGCAATTCGTTCTTTAAACCATGAAAGGATTAATTCAAAGGACAGTATTTTTCTTATTTATAAAAATAAGGCTCGGATTTTGCATGTTTTGCATGTTTTTTTCTGAAGCCCCAAACCTTCATAGAAGTTCGTTTTGAGTGTTTTCAGACCATTTGCAACCCAAAAAAACGAAATTTATTGTGCATGTTTTGAGTTTTTTTCCAGATTTTTGCATGTTTTGCGCATGTTTCATGTTTTTCCCAGCAATTTAAAAAAGTTGACAAAAATGGATTTTACAGCAAATTTTTAGGTACGAACCAAACTTTTTTTTTTTTTTAATAACTAACTAAAACTAGTGGTAGTTTGTTTTCTATAGAATTTTTCAAACCGAAATGGGGTGATTGGTCTCACTCAAGATTCAAATGCAAAAGAATGCAGGAAACCAGGCTGTCTGGAGTGCGAATTGACGGAGAATGTTTTGGCTGAAGTGGTTGCAAATTAGCGATTTCTGCCCATTGTCTCCTGTGATATGGAAATGTGATTTTCTACACTAAAGACATTTTTAAGTGAAAACAGGCTTAGTTTCAAGGTTGGCAACCTATAGAGGGTATTTGTTGTAAATTGAAATTTCAATCAGCAAGTTGATCGGAGTGAGCCAGAAGAATAATGCACTTGTAAATGTAATGCGAACATTTTTTTAAAAATCTTTCAGTACGTTATTTATTTTTGTATAGTTTTGCAATAAAACCTAAAACTAGTATACTAATTTGTGAAACACTGTTATTTCCTTACAACCCATCCCTTTGCTTGATGAACAGCAATTGATTATTACAAATCTATTTATGTACGCATATTATAAAAAATTTCAATTTTTAAAATTCATTTATCTATCAATAAATTTCATCAACTACTTTTTCAAGGTTTTTTTCGTTCAAATACTCTTAACATTTTACGTACATATTCGTTAAAAGGGGGTTTCACAAGCATTCATGGCAAAAAAGTAAGTCTTCTTTGAATTATTTTAAAAATACATGTTTTAGCAAATATATGTAATGTAATGTAATAAAAATACATGTATTTTTAGTGCATGTTTGGCCTCAAATTTTTGCATGTTGATCCGAGCCATATTTATAAATATAAGCTCAAATTTCAAAACAAAGCAAGGAATGGTAAATCAAGATGTAGCGAAAAACGTCAGAATAGAAACTCAGATTAGGAAACGATAAAACAATACTTTATGTAATTTAAGTTTGCGCATGCGCAGTGTGAAGTAATGATTTGAGAGCAATGAAATCGGAAGGAAACCATTAATAGCATAACCCGCACATTCCCTGAAAAATTCATCAAACTCTGAATGAAAACTGCGGAAATTAAGCTTGTTACAAGGATGACACATTTGCCTGTGCGCAGCAGCTGAAAATGATACAATCATGTTAAAATTGATGGCGAATAATCATGTTGTCTTTCCCCAACTATCCACCGAATTCGAGCGTGATCAAAATACTTGGGCATGAGAAAGTTATGGTTGGTGGACTTTACGTTAGCGCATGCGAATATTGTACTATTGATTCGGAAACTTTGAAACTAATAGAGAACTAGCTAGAGTCTAACCCGCATAATCCGTGAAAATTTCATTAAATCGGACAAAAGTTGTGGAAATTAAGGTTGTCACAATGATTTGCGGATACACTGCAGACACACACGCAGAAGCGGAACGAAAATTGTTCAGAATGGCCTAAAACGTAAAAAAGTCCCAGTTATGCAGCATGATCGTATGAGCGAATTTCTGTTGATTATCGTATTATATAGGTAATTTTACAGCGCTTTGGAGCTTGAGCACTTTGAGAGCAAAGAAATAGGTATTTGGTAATTTGGTATTTTGGTAAATTATTTACCAATAAAATCATTTTATGGCAACAAAATTTGTTCTAAATAATATTCAGCGATTCAAACAAGATTTGTAAAATTATAGATTTTTCAGGCAGTTTGAGGCACGTATTTTTCAGTTCCGTTGACGTACGGATTGTTTTTTATTCGATTTTTGGGTTCTACGCATCTTGAAACGTAAACCCACAAATTTTAAGGGGGGTTACATTTTTTTTTTTTTTTTCTTTTTTTTTCTTGGTTGTGTAATTTTTTCAAAAGCATGAGAAAATTTTGATTTTAAAGGACAAAAAAAATCGATTTCTCGCACGAATACAAAGCTTTTTGGAGCCATTACGATAGCTTCATTTTCTACGAATATTCGCTAAAATAAATCTAACTCAAGTCGCATTAGAATAGATTAGAATAGAATGAATAGAATTCTGTTCATGGACTACGGAAATCAAGGGTGCTTTCCTGCTCGCCGATGCCAAGTTGTCCTCGCTTGGTCAAGCGGGTGGGATAAGCTTTACCTTTATCCGGTCGGGAAAGTGTGTTTCCCAAGTAATTCAATAATCACCCTTCCCTTCAGCACAATGAGAACAAATCGCTGCAAATTATCAAACAAAGGTTAATCAGTTCCGTGTTAAACAGACCATCTCTCCCGATATATGGTATATCATTATTGAACCAAGTCTATTGTACATTATCTAAACTGGAGTTATTCACAGCGCCTGAACCCCTCGATTTTCCGCATTTGAGTAAATGATAAGAATTATAACCCTTTATAATAAAATCTTCTTACCACCATGTAGAAGGGGTCCATGGGATGTGTATTGATTTGAAACTATGTATGTTTCTTGCACATAAAATCCTCTACTATAGTGAATCAATGTAATTCAGTAGATGAATTAGGAAAGATTTCAGCCTCGGAAGACCCTAAGTTGAAAAGTGGTCCTCCATAAGTAGAGGGAGCTGTTTTCACTTAGCCCGCCTGTAAAAAAAACTCAAAGGGTGTGGTGTGTCAAAAACAGCCTGCACTATTTCATTTAGCACCCTTGAAAATCAACTTGAATGGGTGTGGTAGGTATGTAAAATATATTCGGCACCTTTCTCCATTACGCCCGGCGGGAAAAAAGTGGATGATTTTTTCGCAAATAAATATAGTAAAAAGTAGGTCATGACTTCATGACGTAATCTTATGCGAAAATTGTATTCCGACATTATTGAGCCATCAAGGTATGACATACAGGAAAACTTTTCTGACACATAATTATACCTCCGACTTGTTACGCCGTCCCCCGTCATATCAAGGAGGAAAAAACACCTCGTGCTTTCACACAATTCGAACTATCGAAAATGTTATATTTAACCGACCTTGACCTATCTTTAAATGGAACTGTAGTTCTTTGGAGTTCTTCTAGTCCTTCAAAATAATTCACTAAAAATAATAAAAAAATAATAAAACCTAGGTATTTTCAATCGCTTTAAATAAGTCACACAAGAGATCATACTGACTGAGCTCAATCTTAGCGGTCCAAAAGGCCCTAGAATATGACCGATAACAATCACAAGTATCAGCAGTGATCATAATAACTTATTTCCAAAGCATAATCACCAAACTCTAAGGCCTAGGCCCATCATCGAAACTCTCCAAAATAGAGGCAATTCAGGCAGGTCGATTCATTGAAGTTACTGGTACACGTGCAGTATTTTGCTTGGTACGGGGACATAGAGGCATCATTGGGAACGAAGTTGCAGATTCTGAAGCAAGAAGAGCCATCACACTCCCAGACCCTCATCCATCACCGGAATATCCACCTACTGACCTTAAATGCTCTATCACAATCAAAATTAAAAATCAGTGGGAAAAAGAATTTCTGGTATACCCCAGAGGAGAAAAAATATATAAACAACTATTTACTCTAGCTACTTTGAGACCCTGGTATAGAGACGTAAATGCTGAAAAATCCCAAAAACTACTATGAAACTATCTCAAGAATGCTGAGCTGGCACAACTGCTGCAATGCACACCTCTACAAAATCGGCATTGCTGTTTCACCTCACTGCAGAGCGAGTGGTTATGCGGAGGAATCTGCTAATCACATTCTGTTAGAATGCCCAACGTTCTCCTCCATCAGAGACTCCCTGCTGCACCAAATACCTACATACGAAGGTGAACAGCCCATCTAACCTAGATACCATTATGACAACCAACAGCAAAGAAGTCTACGATTTAATTTTTGCATTTATAGAATCTTCCAATATTAGACTGTGATTATTACAAATTATATACAGGGTGTCCCAGTAACTACATCCCCCCCCCCCTTATTTTCTCCAATTGTGGACGAAAAAAATCTGACCAACGCTATTCTTCATAACTTGTTGCGTGATATTAAAAAAAATTAGAAAATTGCGCATTGCGCACGTGCGCAGACCTGCGAAATTGAAATCAACTTTGTCATTTTAAACAGGAACCCCCATTTTTTATTGCAGATTTGAATCCTACATAACATTTCATGAAGAAATGACCCCTTCCTCGATTTTTAGGAGCGCGCAAACGGGCGCATTTCGCTCCAAAAGTGCGCATTTCCGCTCTTAAAGTGCGATAACTTAGTTTTTGGAGACACTCAATAACTCAATTGCCACATGTAATACATGATTTTGGAGTATTTTTCCGTGCTGAACCTTGCAATGATGTCCATTTATTTATACTTGCAACACCAACCTGGGAAAACACCGAAAAACCTACATTTTAGTAGCCTTTTGCTTGGTGGAAATGTGTTGGAAAAGTGGAATTCTAGTCAATGTTTCGGTGTTTTCCCAAGTTGGTGTTGCAAATATCAATAAATGAACATCATTACGAGGTGTAGGACGAAAAAATACTCCAAAATCATGTATTACATGTGGCAATTGTGGATCTTCAAAAAATCAATTATTGCACTTAGAGCGGAAATGCGCACTTTTGGAACGAAATTGCGCCCGTTTGCGCGCACCTAAAAAATCAAATGATGTGTAATTTCTTCATAAAATTTCACGTAGAACTCAAATCTGCAATAAAACAAGGGGGTTCTCTTTAAAATAACACATTTGATATCAATTGCGCACGTTTACGCACGTGCGCAATTCATAATTGTCTTATTTTGGATTCTACGCAAAAAAAATTACTCGTATGAAGAATAGCGTAAGTTCGATTTTTTCCGTCCACAATTAGAAAAAATATGGGGGGGAGGGGGGTAGTTACTAGTACACCCTCTATACTTTTAATATCAAGTAACTATTTAATTTCTGACAAATATCATTGTGTAACTATAATATCTTTGTAGTATAATATTACTCTAATGTTCAGATTAACTGTAAAAGCTCTGTAATATGTAATTGAAGCCTTTAAAGAAGAGGGAAAAAAAAGGAACCCATAAAAACAAGTTTTTAATGTAACTCTTTCTTTTTCTCATGCTGTCGGTTAATTTTATTGTTGTTTCAATATTTGGTAGTTTCTTGGCAACAGTAAATTGAAACAAAATCACATTGATTATAACTTAAATTAAATTGACAAGGAAAATCATTTAATATTTTATTGACCCTGGATTCGTTGTCATTTTATGCGGACGTTCAATAGTATATAGTATATATAAATATTTATATATATATATATATATATATATATATATATGGTTTTTTTAAAACACTTGTAAGGTTTCCCATATTAAATTTCAAATTTTCGAAAATTTATAGTATAACTAACTTTTTCTTCCCAAAAATTGGATAAATTAAAATGTACGCCAGCATGAACTCGTGTGCAAAATTTCAGATCGATTAGATATCGGGAAATGGGTTAAAAATCGATCTGAAATTTTGTCTCAAGAAAGAAAGCAAGAGCTCAAGAAGATAATCGGAGTTAAAAGAGTTAAAAAAAAGAAAAAATATCATACTGACCTGCTCGGTTTTTTTTTCTTTTTTTAAGGCAGGGATAATAGAAGAGTGGGAACATGGGGACAGATGTTAGCTTTTCAACAGATTAATAGCAAAGCTGATTAAGTTCAAAGCTGAAAGCCGTGTAATCGATCTCCATGCGAATGGGGGTTACACGTCAATTTGATTAAACGAGGGAAGGGTCGTCAGATAATTAACCGGGCTGATTAAGTCTTTCTTGATTGAAAGGCCAACCTCCGCTGGGACTAGAGCGTAAATACCGAACTATGGGGTTTCAAGACTTCTACGCGTCGCACGTGTTAAAGCTGCATTAACTACCTTAGAAATCTGCTCAATTTAAACGGTTTGTGGTAGGTGGTTGCTTCGAAGGTATTCAGTCGGCATTTCTCATCAATGAAGCGTCGTCATACCTTTCAATCACGGATAGGACGATAAACCACCAACACCATAATAAACTATTTCCCTATGATATGCCCAGCTAAATGATCGTGATTCGATAGAATGTCTATGAGGTACGGGCACTGAGCACTCCTGCAGGAATACCCGATAACCGAAAAACTAACTATTAATTTGCCAGCACTGTGTAGATTCCCTATCTAAATAAGTGCCAATATAGAATCAAAACCAGGTATTCCTAAAATAATTTGGGTGATGATACGACTGAGCACACATGCCAAACTTTTCAACTCGAGTTTCTCCTTGGCATTTTCCCTTTGCCACACTCCACGCCATGACACGGTCGCGGTTTCGGCTTGGATGGCGTCTTTCTGTATTAAAAGAATATCCATCCCTATAAGACTGGAGCGTAAATACCGAACTATGGGATTTCAAGACTGCTAATCGGAGCTCGCCTTAACTATAGATGACTACCTTAGAATCTACTCATTATAACGGCCTGTGGATGGTGGTTTACCCGAAAGTAATCCTCTGACATTTTCCGTTAACGAAGCGTCTGCGTCAATCACTAATGGAACGACACCGATAAATTGATAATAAATTAACTTCCATATGACATACATATTATGGGCATACAATATTAGGTAAGGAAAGGACGTGATCCTTTAGTACGAATATCAGGCGTGAGCTAATTGCGAGAATATGAATATGAGATTGGTGATACTAATATGAAAGGGTGGAAAGGGTCGAAAATTTATAGTATAACTAACTTTCTCTTCCCAAAAATTGGATAAATTGAAATGTACGCCAGCATGAACTCGTGTGCAAAATTTCAGATCGATTAGATATCGGGAAATGGGTTAAAAATCGATCTGAAATTTTGTCTCAAGAAAGAAAGCAAGAGCTCAAGAAGATAATCGGAGTTAAAAGAGTTAAAAAAAAGAAAAAATATCATACTGACCTGCTCGGTTTTTTTTTCTTTTTTTAAGGCAGGGATAATAGAAGAGTGGGAACATGGGGACAGATGTTAGCTTTTCAACAGATTAATAGCAAAGCTGATTAAGTTCAAAGCTGAAAGCCGTGTAATCGATCTCCATGCGAATGTTCCACGTAACACTCCTGCCGGAATGCTCAACAACCGAAAAACCAACAATTAATTTGTCTTTACATTACTTGGCCTACATACATTCGTGTCCTTATAGAATGACAACCTAAAACTTCGAATAACGTGGGTGGTGATAAGTTTGTGCTCTCCTGCCAAGGTCGCAACTCCAAAAGTGGCACTTTTCCCCACGCCATGGCACCATTGAGGTCACAGCTCTGACGATTAAGAGGTATTACATCTGTTACTGAAGCGGAATAACCGAACTAAGAGGTTTCAAGACTGCTACGAGAATGGTAAACATTTATGTTGACGTTGTTTTCTACTTTTTCATTAATTTATTTATGTTTCTCAGTAGATAGCCCGTAGATGGGAAAACACGACCTACAACCCCCCCACAACCCGCCCCCCTCCACCCCACCCACCATGCTCTTCCATGTTTGACGTTCGAAGTATTCAGGTGGTGATACTACAGAGCAACCCTGCCGAAGTTCCCCATTCGAGATAATCCATGGTACTTTTTCCGCACTCAAGCCACACCATGAGAAGGTCGCCAGATGAAAACTTCCTTGATTAAAATGGCCACCACCACTGTAATTGGAGCATAAGCACCTGCGTATTACATATATCAAACCTGCTATTCTGAGTATGTGTCAACCTTTTAGAGAAATGCACATTTCAAATGGTTCGTGGCTGATGATTTCCCAAAGGTACTCCTCGAATAGTTTTGGTTAACAAAGTATCAGCATCACTACTTATACATCCAAGAAAAAACAGACCAACAAATGAAAAATAATTTCTCTTTACCATACCCTATATGAACATTCAAATTGAGGGGGGAAACATAGAATGTTTACAAAGTATGAGCCTTTGGTGGTGATACCACACCGCACTCATGCTAGAGGTGGGCCCGGACGAATTCTGCAAATGAAGGGTTGATTGGTGTGGTTCTGGAGGCTCTCATTGAAATTCTCAATGCAGAATTTAGTGTAACGTCGTACTTGAACAATGCTTTAGTGTTCTTGAGTTTGAGTGCCGTGGAACTGTAATCCAACAAAGGTCCACGACTTACATAAAGCAGTTTCTTTGGGTTACCCTATGGCACTTTATCCGCTCCAGACCCCACACCATGACAAGGTCGTGATCATGACCCGGTGAAGTCTTTCTTGGTTGAAATGGCCACTACCATTGTAATATGATCGTGAATACATACGCATGTGTTACCTCTAGATTAACTACCTACTTTAGATTTTCGCTCGTACTAAACAGTTAACAGAATGTAGTTTCCTGAAGCTATTCGGTTGGCATTTTTGCTATAGAACTGTTAACATAGCTATAACCATCGATCAAGTATAGACAAATCACTGATGCTTATTCCACCTAAATAATACCGATCAAGGACTACATTCGGAGGAAAGAAAACCAAGAGTCACGGTAAAATGACTAGGGAACAGCATCCAGAGATGCAGGTGCTGATACCACTGAGCACCCCTGTGTTAGTTTTAGATTTTAAGGTCCATTATTGGAAAATGAACCAAAGATACAGAAAAAAGGGAAGGCACAAAAAATTGCGGCGTCGTAGAAGAAACCTTCGGAGTGGATTCCTGTCCGGATCCGTTACACTGTTATCATGACAGGGAAGAAAATTAGATCAGCTCTTGTCTCACAAATTCCTCGCTCAAGTTGACTTTCAACGCGCCTTTAGCGTAATTACTTCATCAGAAAGTTCGTAGGAGGCTCGAATATTCTAGAAAAGCAAGGGAAACTGGTGGATCCAAAACTCCTTCCAAAACCAAAGCGTGGAAAACGCCGAGTGCTTAACCGGGTTCAAACATTTCACAAATAAACGGCACACATTGCAGTGTGGCATCACACATAGTGAAAATCTCGTATTACATGTTTTACCCAACTTTTCGTAGGAAATACCGTCTACAAGAGTGTGAGAACTGGTGTGAACTGTAAACAAGTAAAAACCACATAATATAGTATAAATCCCCTCATAAACAAAGACGATCGAATCAGCTGATATAATTTCAATGTAATTCTCTTTTCGAGAAATCGTGTTTAACTATAAATATAGGTATAATATAGGTACCGCGAGATGTTTTATTTTGCGGTTGGTGGGTGCTCACGCCTTTGCCGATAGGTATATTGTTAATTTTTGAAAATGGGAACTGATAAGGAAAACTTTCAACCCTCTTATTCCCGCATCCGAAGCCGAAAATAGGTAGTAATTTAAGAAGAAAGTTTGAAATTAGATTTTGAAAATTTAGTCCGTTCTGAGTGAGAGAATCTTTGTCTGCCTTCTCAAATCAGGTGGAATACAAAATGGCGGCCTCATAAAAATGGCTTAATTTGCCCATTTTAAAGTTTTTCTCAATTAATTCCTAAACCGTGCATCCTACAGAAATTTTTATACGTAGCAAAGTTGTAGAGCTTAAAAAAACAAAACGATTAAATCGAAAAACTTAAAATTATCTCTTGAAATAAGTGAATAACAAGCAATTGAAAATCGGGATAATTTTGGGCCGGCCCTCTCCTCCCCTCCGTCAAGACTTTCGCCCTTCAAAAGCTCCTGGCAACCTCAATATTAGTCTGATTCAGGTTTGCTCAACCCCATTTGATTTAGGATTAAATACTTTCTAAAGTTAGTATCAAATAAGTTTTAGCTAAGACCTTTCCCCATCAACCTACAGCCGAACTTTTGAATTTTACGTCATTTTACACATAAAGTTCTCAAAAACGGTCTGAGCGAAAACTGGCTCGATACAAACTTTGGGAAGTATTTAATCCTGAATCAAATAGGGTTTAGCAGACCTAAATCGGACCAATATTGAGGTCGCTAGGAGGTTTCGAAAGGCAAAAGTCTCGACGGAGGAGGAGAGAACTGGCCTAAATTAGTCCGATTTTCAATCTTCCGTAATTCACTTATTTCAAGAGATAACTCAGAGTTTTTGGATTGAATCCTTTTTTTTTTTCATGTTCTACAACTTTGCTACGTGTAAAAATTTCTGTAGGATGCACGGTTTAGGAATTAATTGAGAAAAACTTTAAAATGGGCAAATTAAGCCATATTTATGAGGCCACCATTTTGTATCCCACCAATTTTGAGGCGGCAGACCAAGATTTTCTTACTCAGAGCGGATTAAATTTTCAAAATCCAATCTCAAACCTTCTGCTCAAATTACTACCTATTTTTGGCCTCGGCTCCGGGACTCGTCTGGGATTCCCCCAGAACCGATTTCAATGAGCAAAACAAAGGTAGTGATAAAAAACGTGTCTATTTCCACACAAAAATAAAGAATTTCAGTTTTAAATCGATTTCGACGGTCAAGTCATCATTAGAACCAAACAGTAGGTAACTTATTGACCAATGACATGCCTTCAAAACAAATTTATCACTGTAACTCTTCATTTTTCCTTGGAAATGGGCACTTTCGTCACAAACCTCCGTTTTTTTCTATTTTGACATGGATATGTCTTTGCTCTGGGGGGTCAACCAAAAATTTCAGTCACGCAAAATTTGTGTCACAATTTCAGTGTTTTTCACGTACAACCCAGCCGTTGCTAGGGGAATGGAACTTCCGCAGTTTTCATCGCACAAAAATCGTTCGCCACTCGTTGGAAAGCGCTTGATTTATGTGATAAATGTTCACATCACAAGCTACCAATTTCCCTCTCCTTACGTACATTCCAAAACTAAGTTGATTGGACTATAAACAATTTTAATAAGCCGGTTACAATATTCATAACGTAAAGCAGTAGCATCATTTACTCCACTCCATAGGAAACATTTTCATCCTCTTGACAACAGTCAAGGACAACTCGAGCACAACCGTTATGAAATTCCCAATCAAAGGCATATCCATGTAACATGGTATCTGCTTGTAAAACGGATAGTAGAACTCGTTTACGAGTTTCTGTTTTTTATTTTATAATATAGGCAAAAGCCCAATTTTTACATAATTATTACGAAAAATGATCAGATATAAATACGAAAAATATGACAATGCATAACGACGCATCGATTAGTATGGAAATAGAGATGAAGTACAGTATAGACGAAGAGATACAATGAGGAATAGAGGATTAGACAATTAAATATAAAAAGTAGACTGATTGAGAGTTCTGTTGACATGACCTAAACTTTTTGGCTGAGGTGGTGAAAATATCGGCACTTCCATCTGCTTCAGTATGAGAAAGTCAGTTGTACTCCTCTTGCACTCTACGAATCGGATGGTTTCAGAGGCAGTTTATGGCGGACGTAGCAAGATAAATGGGCTGGTAAAGGCTGGTTTCTTCATCGTGGTGTCACGATTGATTAAGCGAAAAAAAGCGCACAGCGAATAAAGCGCACAAGGGCAAATTTGACAGTTAAGAGTAGGGGTTAGTTACCATAAATGAATACTTGGAGGTGGTCGGAGTTAAATAAGTCATCACGCAATACAATTGCTCAGGTACATTCCTCCTGACCATCCCCCACAGCTCATCCACCCTATTTTTGTCAACTGAAATCCACGGGAAATACATTTGAAAACATGTCCTTAGAGAAAAATTCAAGAAATTGGATTGACCTGTGAATATAAATTAAAAAAATGAAGAAATACATATATAGTCTGCTCAAATGTGCTGCGTTAGCCTTCTTGAAAACTGAGGATGGCCTTGACGGCTGGGCTGATATTCACTCACAGGCTCCTGAAACCCCGAAATCAACTCCCTTCTTCGACTACTTCGTCGAACAATGGCTGCATAGTAGGTAACGAAATGGCTACTGAATTGTGGAATCGCTGCTAGGCGACAACAAACGCTGTAGAAGGTTGGCATAATAGTTTGAAGTCTGTTGGTGTTTCGTCTCTTTTCATGGTCCGGTAGTGAGAAGTGTTTTGGATATTAATTTTGAGTTTGAAGAACTTTGGTAGAGAAGTTGTACCGACCGTTTATTTTATGATAGATGGAAATCACCTCCCAGAGCTAAAGAAATGGAGAGCGAAGAAACGCTTGCATACGAGTCTGCAACACATTGGGACATTTTATGTCTTTAGTTGCGGACTCGTACTTGTTGCAGACTCGTATGCAAGCTCTAAGAGCCACTCAGCTGATCCGGACCGGGCATCGTCAAGTAAATGTCCTAAAGAGGCTACTTACGGAAATCACAGCATCCTAGAGGGTAAAGCATAGAAATTGATGAAAATGATTTAACCACCGCTTCAAAAATTCGATCACCTGCTATGAATCAAATCATCGAAACACCAGCTCAATGAAACTATCATAAATTAACAAGCGGTTGCAATCATGTTCACAATATCAATTATTGAGAATGATCACCTGAGTGTACACAATTATTCAAATAACCATGCTCATAACTCAGCTTGTTGGCCACGCACTTCGCAGTAGTTAACATAATATGGTTGGATAAATCGAGAGCTTTCGAACGAATGGTCAACGAATTTTGTTGGATGAAAAACGATGAAGTACCATTTCCCTAGCAACGACTCAGTTGTAAGCGGAAATCATCAGAATATTTTCGTGAGCAATTTTCCTTGACGTTTTTTTAGTTTAGGTATGTGCCATAGCAAAGACATCAAATGTCAAGAAAATCTAAAATCTCCAGGAAAGTACTTGGTTCTAGGAGAATCACAGACAATGCACTTTGATTAAAGAGTGAAGCGGAGGAGTTTTTCTTGTATGTACATGAGGATAGAAGTGAATTTTGCTGGAAAAACGAGGGAAAACTTTTTATTTAATTTTTTTTTTTTTTTTGCATTAATGGAATACATTTAACAGCCACACGAAAATCTAGTTAGTATTGTGCAATACAGAGTTACCTATATTACATTGATAAAGATATTTACATATTTCTCGATAAATCCTAATATTATTGGGACTTGATAAACTTAGATAATCAAACGGTAAATTAGTCAAATGTTTTTGGATAATAGTGTCAAATAAAAGGTCTCTTTCACAATAAAATAAAGGGCATGCCATCAATAGATGCGTCATATTCCCGATCTCTCCCTCACAAAATCGGCACTGAGGTTCATTGTACGGATTAATGCGGTGCAAATAAGCGTCGCATACTCCGTGATTGGTTCGTAGGCGGACAACAGACTTGCACATGGATTTGGGGACTTGATTACCCACAAACTTATAATGGCTCCCAGTATTCCAAGTATTATATTCGGCTTTCCATTTAAATTTATACTCCGAGCGAATGAGCGCGTTATAACTTACGTCGGAGAAAAAACTCACTTCGAGTTAGATAAGAAATAGGGAAGAACTGTGAAGAAAATTGGAACATCAAAGCGTGCTTAAAGATAGTTTTCTACAAGACTTGGTTATAGACATTCTGTCAAGAAGAAGAGCAAGACAAGAAAAGAATGTAAATAATAAACAGATAATATTGATGAAGCAGCATTCATTATGATTTAAAACAAGCCTAAGTATATTTTAAAACTGTGAATATTTTCAAAACTTTACCATTGACAGAGCTACACCTTTGCTGATTTTGAATAAGCCTAATTATCCCGATAAGACTGTAAATATGTTTAAAAAGTTCATGTTTAAAAACTTCAATATACTCATGTTTATTTTAACCGCGCCAAAATAATTAAAAGCTTTTTAGTATTTAATCTTTAGCCAATCCAAAGTCTCGATAAAGTGTAATGGGAATCAGAAACTTATTAATTCAAATTTTCTTTTCTTTGTGCTTAACGTTCCTCTTTTCTAAGAAGAGAGGGGCTGGATTCCTTTTGCAACTTCAAAAGCGTTAAATGTGCGCTTTCTTTTCAGTGCGCTTTTCTTGCAGTGCGCTTTTTTTTGTGACACCGCCACGATTATGCGCTGGTGCTGATACAACTGACTATTTTATCGAGGCTTAAGAAGGGGAAGCGCTTTTTCCCGGTTTTTCACACATTCGGTGCTTTCAAATTTAGCCGTTTTCCACCATTCAGTTGGTGCTTTTATTCACGAAATTATTGAAATAGTATCTACTTACAGAGCCGTCTAGTTTATAATTATTTTATTCATTTATTTATTTGTATTTCTTTTTCGAAAGTTCAAGTTCGTTGGCCAGCATGATCGGATTACATCTTCGGGTTGAAATTGTCAAAAATGTAGTCAAAAATTTCAAAATAGCCTGTTTTTTGCGATTTGTTGTGCGAAATAATTTTTTCAGCATACTAACATGTGGTATATTTGGAATCAGCGTAAAATTTCCTATAAGAATATCTATCAAGTTTTCAAAAATTTCAAAGTTGAAAAATCAGTCAAAATCGAAATAATGCCGTTCGCTAGTTGTAAAAATCGGTAATATTTGCATGAAACATTGTCCAAAATCAGATTGAACAACTCTTATGGAAGTATCCCTGTATAACCAATCCTAGAACCATGCTGTTTAAAACGTAGGTAGTAGGTGCTTGTTTAAAAAAAATAAAAATGTAATCACAACTGATGAGTTTACTCTGTGCATGTGTTAATAATTTGATTCCATGTTTGTCTATCAAAATCATAAACTAAAATTTCTCAACACTGAAATGTCGAAGATTTCTTCAAAAATTCGCTCATGGGGTCATGCTGCATGACTGGACTTTTTTTTTTTATATTGATTTGATTGCGGATGTTTCAGATTAATATTGTATTTTACAATACCTACATATAAAGCATTGAAATACGATTATTGGACATTAATAGCATTAATTAAAAATTAAAACATTAAAGAGAGCGACCAAGAGAATCGGAGGACGGAATATTTCACAGTTTTTTTTTTTTTTTTTTTTTTTTTTTTTTTTTAACAAGCACTTACTACCTACGTTTTAAACAGCACGGTTCTAGGATTGGTTATACAGGGATACTTCCATAAGAGTAGTTCAATCTGAATTTGGACAATGTTTCATGCAAATATTACCGATTTTTACAACTAGCGAACGGCATTATTTCGATTTTTGACTGATTTTCAACTTTGAAATTTTTGAAAACTTGATACATATTCTTATAGGAAATTTTACGCTGATTCCGAATATACCACATGTTAGTATGCTGAAAAAATTATTTCGCACAACAAATGGCAAAAAACAGGCTATTTTGAAATTGTTTACTACATTTTTGAAAATTTCAACCCGAAGATGTAATCCGATCATGCTGGCCAACGAACTTGAACTTTCGTTTTGTGTCCTTGACATTTTAAAATTTGTTTGAAGTTTCTAGCACAATTCTACGGACAGTTATCGTCTGGAATGACACATACATAGATACATACATACATTAAAAAATGCGTTAAACTTCAGAATATGATTCAGAATAGCCTGAAACGGATTTCTGCATAAATTTTTTTCAAAAATTCACATTCTACAAATTTTGAGGCGAGAGCAATAGCTTAATTTTCTTCAAAAATTCGCTAAAAACTCCAGAAAACTGAAGAAGTTCTCAAAATATTCAGCTAGTTATTGGTTATTCAGCAGTTATATTGGTTTTATGTGACATTGTTGTAAAATTGTTCATTTGATGTATAAAACGTGTAAACAAATAGCTCAAAAATTACATTTTTAGTATAAAAATTGGTTTCGAAATCAGTATACAGCAATATTATCATGAACAGCTTGCAAAATTAAATTTGATCTCGAGCGGGAAGGTGATGTGGTTGGGACTTACATTTCAGCTGGTGACTGGAGACGAACTACGAACCCGGGCAAGGGCCTGAAACTGCGCGACGGGGTGGTACGAGCTTTACGCGGCTCAAAGGAAACTCAGTGGCGTCGACGTCGGAGCAATCGGAGGACTGGATGCGTAACGGGGGTCGGGCGGCAGCGGACTGCGCATGATTCGACCTTCCGAACCTCGCAGCAACAAGTAAAAAGGGATTTTCCCTTCTGTTTGCGGTGGAAGGTAACATTTTGGTGGGGGGTAAACCCAGGGCTCAAAAGAGGTTTCAATAGAGGCGATCTCGCTGTAGACTTTTACGAGAAAGATGTTGACAGATTGGAGATAGTAAAATGAGATTGTGAGAGCTTCTGAAGTAGCATTCAAAGCCATCCAGCAGGAGATATCAACAATTCCTTCTTCATGTGCAGTAGGTACCTACTGTTTGATTTCGCAATGCCAGTTCTTCATTCTGCATAAATATTTATGTATAATCACTTCTTTTTTCAAAATTACCACAGCATTATGATCTTAGTGTTATCTCTGATAGTTTCTGCGAAATTTGGTGAAGATTGTAGAGGCTGCTACATAATATAAGATCCCGGTAGCGATGGCATTCATAGAGACCACAAAGTGCTTAATCCCTGAAACTTTCATCATAATTGGAATAACACTAGACAAAAGTTTTTCAAAACGACTTAATTCCCCTACTTCCCAAAATCGACCACGATACGCTACGATTCTTTCAATCAATAATAGAAATTAAGTCGCCCAATTCTAAAAGTCACTAAGCTCCGAATGCCTATTTTGAGAAATTATTGGAAAACTTCTGATCATCTGCAAGAATGTATCATGTCATGACAAAGAAATTTAACAAGAAGGCTTTCGGAAAAGCATCTACCTTTTCAGCTCTTCTTTTGATAGAAACAAAGTGTGTTTCCATACAATCTGACTTCACAATTGAATTCCTCACCATCGATTTTGTTGAAATTGATATCGTAACTCTTTTTCGACAAAACTTACATATTGGCTACGTGGATTTTTTTTTTTTTTTTTTTTTTTTTTTTTTTTTTTTTTTTTTTTTTTCTCCGTCAAAGGAGTGTCTAGCAAGTACATTATACTTAATAATATGATATTATATTATCATAGTAAGTCCTGACTTATCTCGAACTGAACCAGTTGAATATTGGTTCGTTATAAAATTCTTCAAGTATTACCTCCTAAAAAACACAGCCGTAAATGTTGAGTATCACCTGACCTAACGTTTTACGCGGTTTGATACAATAAAGAAATTAAAAATGCCCTACCAGTAAATATGTGGGTATACCACTGGAAAATTCGAAACAGAAACAAACCGACTACGACTGTTATATATTATAAACCCAAATCAATCCGTAGTCTAGTGACCACGGTTTCAACATTTCTGTGTATAAACCAACGCAACTTATGGGAATATTCGCGAATATTAGGCGAACAACTTAAAATTGTCCAGAAAAGTGCGTAGATTTCAACCAAAAGAAATGGATTTAGAAAAAGATGAATCGAGCCTTGAATTTGTGAAGGAAGACTTAGAAAGAATATTTGAGCTTCTTGTCGATAAATGTGAATTTCTAATTCGTAGGCTTAAAGATTTTGTGGCGTTCCCTACAGTATCGTCCGATCCCTCAAAATCGGAGACCATCCACAAAATGGCGAATTATTTGGTTGAGATATTGAAGAAATTCGGATTGAAGAGTTCTATCCTGCCGATGACTTTTGACGAAATAAAACCAGACGATCCTCCTCCTCCGTTGATATTAGCTGAAACTGTCTTGGACCCCACCAAAAGAACTGTGTGCTTTTATGGGCACTTCGACGTTAATCCTCTATCAAAACAGGATTTCTGGTACAGCGACCCGTTTGAGCTAACATGCAGTAACGACAATACTATGTATTATGGGAAAGGGGCATCCATAGGAAAAGGCCCTTTTCTTTGTCTGATCAACGCCATAGGGGCTTATCAGCAACTGAATATAGCTCTGCCAATCAACGTCAAACTAGTTTTGGACCCTATGGGAGTCTCTGGTGGGGAACTGACAGGAAAATTCCTCAGAAAAACCACCATTGAGTTCTTCAGGAACATCGATTTCGTTTGCATGTGCGTCGGACATTGGTTTGGTAACTCCAAACCGTGCGTTTCCCACGGGTCTCGGGGACTTTGCCATTTCTCCTTGGAAATCGAAGGTCCCAGTAAGGACTTGC